>CM056051.1:164265085-165491931 GCA_029574335.1 Rana kukunoris | reverse complement strand
CCAATTTGTGTGTATGAGGCTTAAGACAACATTGTCTTGCTGACAGAAAGCAGTTGCACACACTCCCATCAAAACCACCATTCACTCACAGGGGAATCCAGTTAGTGAGTCCTAGTAATCAAGGATTTTGGGGCTTGTGATAGTTAAGCAAGTGTCCCAAAGACTCTTAGCCCATAGTCCACTCATATACCATCTGATTTCTCCTGAGTGACATCATCTATTACGTTATGGTCATGATGGTAGTGGTATGGACGTGGGGGGTGGGAGCAGGATGTTGAAGATAATCAGCCAGGTAACCTTGGGACTGCTGGTTAGTTACACAGTAAGCTGGGAGGGTGCTTGTGCAAATGCAAGTGCAATGCAACTAGGATGTCTTCCATCTAGTCATGTTTTGTTAGCCTATCTCTAACTTCATCAGAGCGCTCTGAGGAAGTGAGCCATAAGCTAATAAAGCATGTCAGTGTGTTAACATCACGCAGGTGATGCTTCTGGTGGGCAAGCAGCTAGTGGGTCAGCCTTAATGGTGAGAGTGTGGTGATTTGGAATGTTTTGTACCTTGCCATTGGACTTGAAGGACCAACTTGGAGGCACTGTAAGGCTATTTGGATGTGGGGCACTGGCTGGATGGACTAGATGGAAGACATCAGTGGTCAGATCCCCCTGCTTTGTCTATACTTGTTCTCTATTGTGCATCCACTTTTCCCAAGTGTATCTCCTAGTTGTGGGCTTACCTTTAGCAATTCATTCACCGCACCTAAAGAGCAATTTAGTTTGCAGGTTCTTCATACATAGGAAGAATATTGACTTGCACCCTCCCAGCTTACTGTGGAACTAACCAGCGGACCCAAGCTTACCTGGCTGATTATCTCCAACATCCCGCTTCTGCCAGTTCACCGGCACAAATCCCTGGCTGCAGTTTGGACAGGAATATTCCATCTTCTAATTAGCATTACCACAGCTAAATTATAGATCTCTGGCTGCCTTTGGTTTGTAACAAACCACCCAGGGAGCTGTGGGACATCCTTGACCAAATAAGGCCATGTCCATATCTGGTTAAAGCAGCAGGGCAACATTAGGTTGGACCCTCTTGAAATATCCCATCAGAATGTTGAAAGCATGTAGGCTGGTGCATCCCTTTCTTTCCTAGCCACAATAACACACATTGTTTGTTCTTTTTTTTTTTTACTTTTATTGAACAACAGATCCCTACTAGATTATTTAAAAAAAAATCTTTTAAATTGTACTGTTCACATTATATATTTTTTTCAATGAATATTCTTATTTCATGCTCAGGTCCAGTCACATGACCCCAAAGCTTCGGCTCCTGTGTTGGTGAGCAGCTGCCGCAGGGAAGAGAAGTTAGCGCCAACAATGTCTGAGCTACAGGAGCCTATAGGTGAATGTCACGGCTCCCATAATTCACAGCCATTGTCAAGTGCTCCCTCACACAAAACTGCAGGATCACAGATCTTTTTTAAACAGGTTATGTTAGAGGAGGGGGAGGTAAAAGAATAGTTAAAGTTAGGGATTCCTCCACTTTTTTGTTATTTTGAAGAACACAAGTAGGTAAGAAAACCTTAAATGGGCATTTACCTGTCTAGCAGTGGCAGCCGGTGGGTTCTTCGTTTGGGGGTGGTAAACAACATGGCATGACGCTGAAACAGCACCCTCCCAGGTCAGGCACTTACCCACTCTTGTGTCGGGCTGTGGTGTCCTCTCCTGGAATGTGGGCAGAGGCTGTGGCGACTCCGGTGTCTGCTCCTCCAGCTTCCTCCGTTGTGACTCCTCTTACGCATCCAATAGGATCGCCTGACGATTTGGCCAATTAGGAAACAGGTCTCACAGACCTGCATTCTGATTTGTGGGGAGGAACTTTAGTGTGATAATAATGAAAATTCCTTCACTATGTTCACACAACTGGGTGGCCTCGGAGTGCAATGCTCTGTCCTCCGAGGCCACCATCTTTTAAAGTCTATTAAAGTTTCTGGCTCTAATCAGGTGCTTAAACAAAAACACCCCCCCCCCCACATTGGAATCCATTGTCCAGCGCTACTGATATGAAGATCAGGGGTCAAGGAAGAAGCGATACAGAGAGGTGGGTATAGTGCTGCACACCACCGATTTTAGTAGATGAAGAAAAGGAAAGTTACCCCAGGGGGCTTTGTGTTGCAGCAAAAAATAAATAAATAGATATTATTGAGTAAGTATAAAAGTTTTAATGTAGTTATATATGTCTCACAAGGAAACGTATCTGATATATTTTTTAACCAAAACAAGTAATGGCACTGAAAAACATGTACATACAAATTTAACCGCATATTGATTGGGCCGTAAGGGCAAACCTGCAAAAGCATGGCATAAAGTATGACAATTGTACACATGATGAACATGATGAGTATGATAAACCCCGACACGTTTCGACCTTGTGGAGAGCGGTCATCTTCAGGGGGTAAGAGGAGATGCTCTAAAATGAAATACATCATATAGGTGAGATTGTTCAAAAAACAAACAAAAACACTCTCAGCAGAGAAAAATCTACCATATTGACAATCTTGTAAATAATGAATATATTTACCCTTTAACGGCTTAGAGAAAGGACAAGAGCGCTTTCCCATGTGCTGCAACTGTGGACCGACCAGGAACCATGTAGCTGCCACTAAAAAGATCAGGGGGCCAGACACATATATTGGGAAGGCGGCACCTGTGCACCCTCTATGGATGGGCCGCCACTGCTGTGGAGTTATGTGTTCCTTTGCTCAATGTGTGCTGTTGGCATTCTTGCCTCTTTTCCTTACCGCATCCCTGAAGAGATAGGATCTGGAGAAATCCTGGAAGCAGGTGGGAGAAGGTTGGATTGGTTGATATTTTGAGAGGAGGTTGGTGAATTAACTCAGGACAGCGTTGTGGATGGCTTTGTATGTGGTTGGTAGGGTTTTGAATTTAATTTGGGTGATCAGAAGCCAATGGATTGGCAGAGGGGTGATGCAGATACTGAGCGGTTGGTAAGGTGGATGAGCCTGGCAGCAGCATTTCATGATAAACTGATTGGGAGGATTTTAAATTATTGTCTAAATTGGATACAGAGAATGCATACATATATGTTTTTACATAACATCACATATGCTTTTGTAAACTGTATGGCGGTATGTGTGTTTTAATGAATTATGTAATGTTACATAACCTGTGCGTTCACAAAAGGTGCATCCCTATAAAGATACTGGATCTGAATTAATAACAACTATTTAATTGTAGAGAAAGTTAGGCAGACAAGCCTTTTAATTTAAGCAACCACCCATAACTTGAAGAACTAGCTGGCAATTTAAAAACGTGTATTAGTCATCTTGAATTGGCAAGGGAGTGACATTAACATCTATAGTCCTGGGAAAGCTGTGAACAGTTTGAAGTTCAGGTTCGTTTTCATTCATTTCTATCCATGTGACATAGCCAGTGTAGCAAACAAAACGCACTTCACTTCAACTGAATGGAAAGAAACTGTTTTGTACGTCACATAATGTTTGTTAGCAAGGTTCAAGTATATTGTACACATACAGACATATGGTGTATACACGTGTGAGTCTATTCTGAACATTTTATGTTGCTTGCCTTAGTATGTACTTTGGGGAACATACGGGGAGGAAGCTGTAGGTACCTTACTCCTTTAACTATATTAACCAACTAATAGCAGCAGAACCCAAAATAAAGAAAGCTATATGTAATGCAATATGTTTCTTTATGGGCTGCTAAATAAAAAGAACCAAGAAGCCGAGAAGAAATATGTGACCATGTATATTGTAAAAAAAAAAGCACTGAAGATATGTGACTTTATACAGTATATTGTAAAAAAAAAAGCACTAAGAGGAGCTCCAGTCATATTGAAACAAAAAATAAAAGTCAGCAGCTACAAATACTATACTTGCTGACTTTTAATAAACAAGGGGCACTTTGCACCTATTCACATGTGGAAGGTATCAATTTTTTAAGGGGGCTTCCAAATTCTGCTAAGTCCTCCCTCTGCAGACCCACACATCCACTAGGCTAGGGAAGTGAGGATTAAAACCGTGTCCCCACTGAAGGCATGTGGCCTGGTATGTTTTAGTAGTTGGGGTGTACACTTGCTGACCAACCCTCATGCAAAAAAAAATAATGTAATAAATGTTATGCCCCCAATATCTATAACAGACCTTTATGCTGACTTGCAGGCTGGCTAGCTAGGAAAAAGGGGGGCTATGAGTGTGCTCCCCTTCAAATATTCAAACTTTTCACTCATCAGTTCAGAGCACCTGCTGCTGTATTTTTGCACCCCACTTCCTTGTGTTTTCATGCAAATTTGAGTTGCTTAGTCTTGTTTCCACATCGGAGGTATGGCTTTTTGGCTACAATCCTTCCATGAAGACCACTTCTGGCCAGCCTTTTCTGGATAGTAGATGGGTGTACCTGGTCCCACTGGTTTCCACCAGTTCTGTGCTGATGGCACTGCTGGAAATCTTCTGATATTGAAGGGAAGTAGGCATGATGGCCCGGATTCACGTAGCACTTACGCCAACGTATCTCGATACACGCCGCGTAAGTGTCAAGATGCGCCGTCGTATATATGTGCCGTAATCACCTAACTAAGATACGCCTAAAATCCGGCTTCAGTCCACCGACGTAACTTGCCTACGCCGGCGTATCTTGGGCGCATATTTACGCTGGACGCCCCATTGCAAATATGCAAATGAGGGACATGCGTCGATCCACGAACTTAGATGTGCCCGGTCGAAAAGATACGCGGTTTGCGTAAGGCTTACGTCCGGCGTAAAGTTATTCCACATATAGGAGACGCAACCCATGCAAAGGTATGGACCAGGGAACAGCCGTCGTATTTTTTATTGTTTACGTAGTACTCCGTGAATAGGGCTGTGCGTAGGTTACGTTCACGTCGTAGGCAGTGTATTGACGTATCTTAGGCAGCTATTTCGACGTGACTGTGAGCATGCGCACTGGGATGCGTCCAAGAGACGACGCATGCGCAGTTCATTTTTGAAGCTCAGCCCATCATTTGCATGGGGTCACGCTTAATTTTAATATATCACGCCCACTTCCAGCCCACTTCCACCTACTTTGACTTACGTCGGCTTACGCCAACAACTATACGCAACGCCGGCGCAACGTTGAGCGCATATTCTTTGTGAATAGCATGCTTGCCTCTCAACGTTGCGCCGGTGAATGTGGTTGTTGGCTGTGAATCCGGGCCGATGTGTCTTTCATCTGCTGCATAAAGTTTGGTTGGCTGACCACTACGTCTACGGTTCTTAACATTGCTAATTTCTTTGTGCATTTTCAAAGGAGCTCAGTCTTGCCATGGTGTATGACCTGTGACATGAAGCTGCCTTCCACAACCTCACCGTAATAGCAGTTTGGCTGTTCCTCACCCAGTTTTAAGCCTTGGTTTCTGTTTCAATTAATGAGTGTTTCAACCTACATATGAAATTGATTATCATTAGAACCCACTTGGTATAATTAGTAAATCATACACCTGACTCTAATCCCACAAAATCCCTGACTTTGTGCAAGTGTACAAATTGTGCAAATGCAAGAACTAATGCTGGTTTGAAGCCAAATGGTAGTCATGCCAAATATTGATTTAATTTAGGTTTTTCCTCTGTTCTCTCACTTTGCATTTTGTAAATTAAAAAAAATAAAAATAAAATAAGTACTGTATGGCCTGACCTGATATGTGGTCAATTATGTTGCCCAGGATGTCTACTGGGTTGTTTGTAACCAGTTGACAACCGGCTCCTACACATATACGTCAGCAGAATGGCCCGGCTGGGCAGAGTAACGTATATTTCCGTCACTTTAAAATGCCTACGCGCGCCCCTGCCACAAGCTTCACGATCGTGCCCACGGGACCCGCGGACTCGATGTCCGCCGGTGATCCCCGATTGGGTCACAGAGCTGCAGAATGGGAACAGGCAAGTGTAAACAAGCATCTCTCCATTCTGCCTAGTGACACTGTCACTGATTGTCTGCTCTCTCTCATCGGGAGTAGCGATCAGTGATGTGTCACTCATAGCCACGCCCCCTAACAGTTGGAATCACTCCTTTGGACACACTTAACCCCTTCAGTGTCACATAGTGGATAACCCCTTCACTGCCAGTGTCATTTTCACTGTAATCAGTGCATTTTTATAGCACTGATCGCTGTAAAAATTACAATGGTCCTAAAAATTTGTCAAAAGTGTCTGATGTGGATCTGAAGATCTTTTCGAAAATCCTGGCCAATAGATTAGCAACTTATATCCCCCTTCTAATACACCCCGATCAGGTAGGGTTTACACCGGGAAGAGAGGGGAGGGAAAACACACAAAGAGTATTAAGTACTATCTATCTATCACAAATCTACAAAAATCCATCAGTACTGGTAGCAACCGATGCAGAGAAAGCTTTTGATAGAGTGGATTGGGGATTCCTGAAAGCTATCTTACAGCACATAGGCCTTGGAGAGGGGATGCGGAACTGGATCGCGGGCCTGTATTCGTGTTCGACGGCTAGAGTGAAGATAAGTGGAAGGCGGGGCCGTAGGCCTGCCTGCGTTTGTAGGAGGAGTCGGAGGGCTATTTATCCCTCCTCCCCTCTAATGTCCGGCGTCGGTGGGGTTTCTGGGTAGCCGCGTCACTTCCGGTTTCTGGCAGGACGGCTGTCAGCTACCTGCCTACCTTCGTTCCTCGTGCTCATGCGGGCTATGGCAGGGGGCCGCCCGCTCTTTCGGGGTGCACGCCATGTATCATCGTGAGGGGACCGCCCGCTACTTACCTACCATTATCTTGCGCATGCTGGCTGTTTCGAGGGTGAGTTGGGGGTGCGCTCCCTCCACCCCCCCTGGACAGGTCCACATTGGTTGGAGTCTGCTTTGCGGCCCCCCTTTTTCCGGTGCTCATGACGAACTGGGGGAGGGGGGGGTCGGCCGCCCACACTCCCGGTGCTCTCGCCAGTCATCCACCACTGTGCAGCACTTTGTTCACGCCCGGGAGAGGGGGGCTGTCATCCATCCGGCACATGCTGCATTTGGCATTGGTGGGGCCGCCCGCTTCTCCCGGTGCTCGCGACGGGCGAGGGGGGCCATACATCCTCCCGCCCACCCGCACTGCTGGGGCTCCATCTAGCATTGAGGAGGCCGCCCGCCGGCTTCTTCTGATGCTCGCGGGGGGGGGAGGGGGGTTTGTCCGTCCATACACCCTTCCTGTTTACCACTGCTAGGGCTCTATCCTGCATCAGCGTAGGACCCGCCGCTGTTTCTCCTAGAGCCCAGAATGGCAGCACGGTCGGCCGGGAGTTTGATGCTGGTGATGATCAAACTCTCTGGTTCCCATGGTGCTGGCATGGCTGGTCCAGACGCGCGGGAGGCCTCACTCAGGCAGGGGGGGGGTATGCCCTCTCAGCGGTTCTTCCTTCCCGGGGCATGGAGTAGTGGACACCCTTGGTCCTGGTTCCTCCTGTTACCAGGTTCCCTAGGAATTCCAGGTATGGTTGCCAGGCCTGGACATGCCCTGGCATGGCCCCATGGGGGGGGAGGAGTCTTTCATGATAGTCTGGCTTCCTTGGGGGGCACGGTTCTAGGGGAGGGGGTGCAGTCCAGAAGGGGGGGGCCGGTTGGTGGGATATCATGGCTTGTTCTTGCCTCACGTTGTTCATTGCTTAGCGGTTGTCTGTCAGTAGCATGTTTCCGTCATGGCGCTTGCTGTCAGTATGTTCTGTCATAGCGGTGTCATCAATTGTATGTTTCTGTCATAGCGGTTCGGTTAGTGGTATGTTTTCTGTCATAGCGGTCCTGTCAGCAGTATTGTTTTCTGTCAGCAGTAGGTTTTCTGTCATAGCCATTTCTGTCAGCAGTATGTTTTCTGTCATAGCGGTTTCTGTCAGCAGTATGTTTTCTGTCGTAGCGTTCTGTCAGCAGTATGGTTTCTTTCAGCAGTATGTTTTTTTTTCTGTCGTAGCGTTCTGTCAGCAGTATGTTTTCTGTCATAGCGTTTCAGTCAACAGTATGTTTTCTGTCATAGCGTTTCTGTCAACAGTATGTTTTCTGTCATAGCGTTTCTGTCAACAGTATGTTTTCTGTCATAGCGTTCTGTCAGCAGTATGTTCTGTCATAGCGGTTTCTGTTAGCAGTATGTTTTCTGTCTGTCGTAGCATTCTGTCAGCAGTATGTTTTCTGTCATAGCGGTTTCTGTCAGCAGTATGTTTTCTGTCATAGCGTTTTCTGTCAACAGTATGTTTTCCGTCATAGCGTTCTGTCAGCAGTATGTTCTGTCATAGCGTGCTGTCAGCAGTATGTTCTGTCATTGCGTTCTGTCAGCAGTATGTTCTGTCATAGCGTTCTGTCAGCAGTATGTTTCTGTCATAGTGTGCTGTCAGCAGTATGTTCTGTCATAGCGGTTCTGTCAGCAGTATGTTTCTGTCATAGCGGTTCTGTCAGCAGTATGTTTCTGTCATAGCGTTCTGTCAGCAGTATGTTTCTGTCATAGCAGTTTCTGTCAGCAGTATGGTTCCTGTCAGCAGTATGTTTTCTGTCATAGCGGTTTCTGTCAGCAGTATGTTTTCTGTCATAGTGGTTTCTGTCAGCAGTATGTTTTCTGTCATAGCGGTTTCTGTCAGCAGTATGTTTCTGTCATAGCGTTCTGTCAGCAGTATGTTTCTGTCATAGCGTTCTGTCAGCAGTATGTTTCTGTTATAGCGGTTTCTGTCAGCAGTATGTTTTCTGTCATAGCGGTTCTGTCAGCAGTATGTTTTCTGTCATAGCGTTTCGGTCAGCAGTATGTTTTCTGCTTTCAGTAGTATGTTCTGTCATAGCGGTTGCATCAGTTGCATGTTTCTGTCAGCATCATGTTAGGCGTGTTTCTGTCATGGCGTGTTTCTGTCATGGCGTGTTTCTGTCATGCGTGTTTCTGTCATGGCGTGTTTCTGTCGTCACGCAGGTTCAGCTTGCACCAGTGGCCGTTCTAGCTTTGTTCGTTTCCATGTCTCATTATTTTGCATAGGTTGCTTTCCTGGTCCGGTTGGCTAGGGCTCGCATCTCGGGGTCTGTCACGTCTACAGATCCATTCGGGCTGAGGTTTTCGTTTTCCAGACGATTGTTCACCTCAAACTTCTCGCCTGTCATGTCACGTCTTACTACGCATTGGGTTTCATTTCACGGGCAGGACTACCCACCACGGTCTGTGGGTGAACGGGTCCTCAGTGTTCTGCTGTGCAGCAGGTCACTTGCACTCACTCACGTTATTCACGGGGGGGGGTCGTCGGGTTCTTTGACATGCTGGGGTCCCTCCGTCACTGCCATGTCTTCATACTTGGGTAGGCACAGAGGGGGTTGTGTTTCTGTTGGGGGTCCTACTCCAGCATGGTTTGGTCACATAGCTTGTCGGTGCTATGCAGTCACAGCACACAAACAGCCTTGTAGCTTTATTTGTTTTCTTTGTCTCGTCATACCGTTCTTTCGGGTATAGTTAGCCAGGGTGCGCATCTCAGGATCTGTCACGTCTACAGATCCATACGGGCTGAGATTTCCTTTTTTTAAATGATTGTTGACCACAATCTTCTCGCCTTTATAACATACGCCATACGTGCACGTTCATTCTCACGCCTATACATCTACCCACCACGGTCTGTGGGTACATCGCCTTGAGTCTGTCGTTTTTAATTACCTGTCTGCGCGGCAGGTTACTCGGGATCGCTTACTGCTTACACTTATCACATACACTTGGGTGGGATCTGTCGTCAGGTTCATTCACGCGCTGAGGTCTGGTCATTTCTGCTCACATCTTTGGCCCAGGCAGCTACAGTGGGGGGGGGGGGGGGTGTCTCATGTTTTGTTGTCTGTTGTCTTTTCTTTCGGTTTTCCTAGGGTTGGGCGTGCGGCACGTTTCGCGGGCGACACATTCTGGTGCATCCCGCCTGCTCCACGTGGGGGTACAGAGCATGGCAGTATGCCGTCACCCGGGTTGGCCCGTACTTGGCTCAGCAGAGCGGTAAGTCCACAAGGGGTTTCCTTTTTCCGGCCGCAGCAGGGTAGGCGGTACGTTTCAGTTTGTGTCCAATTCCATCCCAGCCACTTTACATACCAGCATTGAGCGTGTTCTGGCCGTTCCTGCTAGGACAATTTTATTAGGGTTCTCATCCATGGAGTCATTGCTTCTTATCTTTGGGGCTGTTCTCTTGTTCATAGGTTGCCAGATCATCGGGGCGGGTCCGTCAGGCCAGGCTATTTGTCCATTGCCCGGCCTGTTGATAGGGGGGGTGTCCCAGTTACTCGGGTAGGTCGTGTCATACCATGTCTGGTTCTGTCTCTGTATCGTTGCATATCGCTACTGCGTGTTGGCCTCGTCCATTAACATCAGCAACTCATCTTTCGGGTACCCGGCTCTCAAACCCCTTCCCTCCTATCAGTTTGTCCATTTTTGGCATCTCTCCTTCTCACGTCCCCTTACCAGGTATGGATAGTTAGGCCAGTGGTTGTGGGTGTTTGGCATGGGTTACTGGTCTTGCGTCCTATTGGATGGTGTTGCTTTCACAGGGCTCCTCAGGGCGGCCCTTGTTCCATTCCCCCACGTATCCTCTCGCCACCAGCAGTGGTTCCCATGTCTGTGCTTTTGGAGGAAAGCTTAGTCGGTCAGGCACGGGACAGTCGTTTGGATTCGGGGTTCCTTCCAATCATCGGTTCTTGGGACGCTGGTTTTCTGCTGTCGTAACGGATGCTTATCGGAGCCGTTCTTGAGACTGTCAGGGCGTGCTTTCTCTACCAGACAGATAATTCGTGCCCTTCCACTCTTTTAGCACACCTACTTCTGGGTCTTTTTGCCCACTTATAGGCGTACTGTCCAGCGAGGCTAATGGCACACCTCAGGCCTGGGTAGTTAGGGTGTCGCATTCCTCGGTGTAGACTCTGACTACAAGTGGAAGGCGGGGCCGTAGGCCTGCCTGAGTTTGTAGGAGGAGTCGGAAGGCTATTTATCCCTCCTGCCCTCTAATGTCCGGCGTCAGTGGGGTTTCTGGGTACCCACCCACCCGTTCCCCCTTTTTTCATGTTATCATTTTCTTCATTCATTTCTTCATAATTACTTCAGGGTATGCCCACTTATAGGCGTACTGTCCAGCGAGGCTAATGGCACACCTCAGGCCTGGGTAGTTAGGGTGTCGCATTCCTCGGTGTAGACTCTGACTACAAACGAAATAATGTCCGATCCCTTCCCAATAAGGAATGGAACAAGACAAGGATGCCCACTTTCGCCGTTTATCTTTATTCTGGCCCTCGAATCCTTCCTGAGAACAATACGGGCAAACAAAGACATCAGAGGTGTCAGAGTGGGGGGAGACGAGTACAAAGTTGCGGCATTCGCAGATGACCTACTGTTCTCGTTAACAAGCCCAGGCCTATCTTTACCAGTTTTACTAAAAGAGATAAGAGAATATGGAGACTTGTCCAACTTTAAGGTAAACTATAACAAATCGGAGGCAATGGGTGTGGATGTTAATAAACAAACACAGCAGCTATTGTCAACACAGTTTCCCTTTAGTTGGACAGACTCCCATATAGTATACTTGGGAACCAAGATGCCAAAAAATCTAAACAGGATCTTAGAATTGAATTTCACCCCATTAACAAGAGTGATCAAAACCGACCTACAGAGATGGGACAAAGAGATTTTTACTTGGTTTGGGAGAATAAATATTATTAAAATGAACGTAATGCCGAGATTGCTCTATTTAATTCAGACCCTACCAGTAAAAATCCCTCTTGGTTTCCTGAGAGACTTAAGATCTAGATTTATTAAATTCATTTGGGCAGGAAAACCAGCGAGAATAAGGAGGGAGGTCTTGACTCTACCAAAAGAGAGGGGGGGAGTGGGATTTCCAGATCCAATGAGCTACTATGATGCCTGCCACATGGCAAGAGTGGTAGAGTGGTGTATCCACCAGAAGGGTAAACCATGGATCCATATAGAACAGAAAATAACGAAAATCCCGTTAGAGGGAATGGCGTAGATCACAGAGTCAGACATCCCAGAAGAGGTGAAGAAGCACCCCACAGTGGGTGCCACGATACGAGCCATAAAGAGGATATTCGGGAAAACAAAAATCTCCAAATATCCAAGCCCACTGATACCGGTACTTGGGAACCCGAGATTTGAACTAGGCCTGACAGATACCCACTTTAACAACTTAAGACGGGGAGGACTGAGTAGACTTATCCATTTCACGAGCCATAGTCAGGAAGGAGACGTGGTGGAGAGGGAGGAGAGACTAGGGAGGATGCTAGATATAATGAGACGAATACAACTGAAAGCGGTTATACAGGCAATTAGACCACAGGGGGAGATAACTCGAGAACTATCTGTCTTTGAAAAAGTTTGTAATAAAGGTGAACCAGTGAGGCACAGTTTATCGTACATGTATAGCCTCTTAGTAGAGTCTGAAGCCCCGCAAGACTTATCATTTATTCATGCATGGGAAAGAGACTTGGGGACCAGATTCTCGGAGACTCAGAAAGAAAAAATTTTTAGGTTCACTCATAAGGCCTCGTTGGCGACCAGATATCAAGAGGGGGGATACAAAATTCTAACTAGATGGTACAGGACCCCAGAGGTACTAAAACGGATGTTCCCCCAGGTGTCAGATCAGTGTTGGCGATGCGGGGAAGCAAGAGGTACCATGATACACCTATTCTGGGAATGCCCGAAATTAAAGGAATATTGGGAAATGGTAGCCGAAACAGTAAATGTAATCACCAAGGTGAACTTGAGAGACAACCCAGCAGCACTGTTATTGAATGACTTCCCAATGTCAACGGTAAAATATAAAAATTCACTGCTTAGACATTTGCTTACAGCAGCAAAGGCCTGTATTCCATCTTTGCGGAAAAGCACGACATCCCCGACGTGACAACATTGGCTTAGTAGAGTAACAGAAATTCAGTTGATGGAATACCTGACAATGGGAATGAGAGAACAGGAGGAGAAGTATAGACAGGTGTGGGAGCCGTATATAAACTATAGGGAGCAGAACCCTTGAGTGCGGGGAGGGGGAGAGAGAGAGAGAGAGAGAGAGAGACATATTTAGGTGTGTGTGTTTTTTTTTTTTCTCTTTCTTTTTTTCTTTTTTTTTTTTGATTTGTTGCTGGTGGCGACTATGGGTACCAACCAGGGAGCGGACCTGGTGGGGGGAGGGGGGGGGAAGGGGGCAATTGTAATCATAGTAGTTGTTGAATATACAGTGAATTAATAACACGATGAAATGGCAAAAGAAAATGTTATCTGTATATCCCAAAGTTAGATTTATTGCCTTGTTTGTATATGAAATATGAAAAAATTATAAAATAAAGAAATAAAAAAAATAAAAAAGTGTCTGATGTGTCCGATAAAAATCGCAGATCACCACCATTACTAGTAAAAAATAATTAATAATAAAAATGCCATAAAACTACTCTTATTTTGTAGAAGCTATAATTTTTGCGCAAACCAATCAATATACGCTTATTGCAAAAAAAATTATAGATTTGTGTTAGTATATTCATTTTATCAAAATGTAAAAAATATATATATATTTTTTTTTAAATTGTCGCTCTATTTTTGTTCATAGCGCAAAAAAATAAAAAAAATGCAGAGGTGATCAAATACCACCAAAAGAAAGCTCTATTTGTGGGGAAAAAAGGATGTAAATTTAGTTTGAGAGCCACATAGCACGACTGTGCAATTGTCAGTTAAAGCTACGCAGTGCCGAATAGCAAAAAAAAGTCCTCTGGTCCACTTAAGCCCCAGCCAAATGGTCCAGGGCTTAAGTGGTTAATGTAGCAAGGTAGTGGGCGGCAGAAAAATTGCCAACCTTTAACGGAGGCAGTAAAAATGAATGTCTTCTGGTCTCAGCAACTGGAGCTGCAGGATGCTAAATCTGTTTATTTAGGTTGTCTGATCAGCAAATTTTGAACCTGTTGGGTATGGTCAACTTTAACCCAAAGCTCATCCCTACATATAGACAGTGGAGTGGATTTACTAAAGTCAAATAGACTATGCACTCTGCAAGTGCAGTTGCTCCAGAGCTTAGTAAATGAGATGAAACTTTGCAAAGAATACCCAATGACACAAAAGAAAGATATAATAAAAAAAAACATATATTTTTGCTTGATGATATTGGATGATAGAATGAAGGTGAAGGGCGGGGCATGAAATGTCCCCACCCCCACCACCTATGGGACTGTGTCATACCTGGAAATTAAATCACAGTTTAAATAAAAAATAAAATAAAAAATTACTTACCTATGATTGGTTAGCAATATTGACAGTTGCCCCAAACAACGGTACTCTAGCACCCTATATAAAGAAAGAGGATGCGTCATCAGTGGGCAGAAGACAGATAAGAATTAAAGAGGAGCACATCGTACCTGTCGTGGCCTTTATTATGAGGTTTTAATCCCTTAATTTGAAAGGGGATGTTATATTTCATGTTTTTAAGTTTAGCTTGAGCTTAAATGGCTAAGCTAATTTTATTTTTATTTATTTTATATATATATATATATATATATATATATATATATATATATATATATATTTCCGAAAATTTATTTTAATACACTTAAATTTTGATTCAAGAAATTTTGATATAATCTATTTTATTTATACGTATAAATAAAGGCCACGGCCATTTCAAACCACAGGTATTTATTGAAGTATTATTTATCTATTGAAATATTATAGTAATTCTTAAGAAGTTATGACTACGGTCCCAGTCAGCAGAGCTTCCCTTAATTTACTAAGCTCCGGAGCACCTGAACTTGCAGAGTGCAACCGTACTTGTAATGTGCACAGTTGATTAAGCTTTTGTAAATCCTCCCAGTATGTTTTACCTTTCTTAAACATCCCCATTAAACGTTTATATTAATGCTATATATTTTTTTCCCTCTGTCCTCTAATATATAAAATATTAAAATGATTAATATAGTGATAACTAAAACTTCAAAAGCTTTAAAACAATGCATGCCATTAGTGTTGTTTTATTTTAATAGTGTTTTATTGCTGGGGTTTTAAATACTGTTATTTATCTTGCTATGCAGTGCCAAGTTTTTATTTCACTGTCAGTGAATATGAAGATTGTAGAGGAAGCTTTGGCAACACAGTGCTTAATCATATTTGTATAAAAACTGAGAACTGGATAGATGGAATAAAATGTGTTGCTTCAGCAGAATGAAGATGAATTTAATTTACTCTTTGTCATGTCTCACTAGCTTCCTGCATCTCTCGCATGTTATCTCCAGTGAGCTGTGTCTGTCATTCCATATTTCCTCTCACAGCTCTCTTTTGTGATCTCTACATTCATAGTGGAAAATCAGACATAGATAGGGGAAGGGTCAAGTTGAGATTTAAAAAAATAAAATAAAAACAGTTCAAAGAAGAACTCTAATCCCAAAGAAATACGTGCTATTTTGAAACTGTGAACTGATAAATCAATTATTAGAAGCATTAAAACCCTTAAAGGAAAGTGCAGGAAGCATTAAAAAAAATACATACTTACCTATATGGCTGCAGCATCAGTGTGATGCTTCAGCTGTACTACACCCATTCTAAGCTTATCAGTTTTCCTGTAGGAAGGGCCTGCCTGATTGCATACAAATTGAAACTCTTAAGGTTTGAACTCATATTAGATGTTTTTGGTAAACCTGAAGAGAAAAACCTGCAGGAAAACTGATAGTGTGTATGGGGCTTAAGAACTGAGCTATCATGTGACCACTGATCGCTCAGTTCTCGGGTCCGCTCTGAGCACAGAGCAATGCTGGAGTGCCAGGCTGTGGAGAAGGCGGGAGCAGCTGGCTCAAGCTCTCAGTCATGTTCTGAGAGCCAGCTGCCGATCAGGCATTTCAGGCATTTCAGTGGATCGTTTCATATTGTCAGGATACATCCAAAGACTGGAACGGCTTTATAAACATACTTACTTTACCCTCAGCTTCAGTACTACAGGATGTGACTTCACACTCCTTTTGATTCTGGAGAATGCTGAATACCTCGATTCTTGTGAGATAATGCTCCACAGCATGGTACAGGAGCATCGTTTTTCTAAGCTTTGGGTTACTCCACATCTTGGGATTTTGCTGGAAGGATCACTCCTGATGTGGAATCATCTAGATTACTCACTATACTGACGAAGCCTGAGGGGTACATTCATCTATTTCGGGCCTAGTAAATTGTTAGGGACTCTAAGGCCTTGTACACACGATGTAATATATCCGGTGGAAACGGTCCGACGGACCGTTTCCATCGGATATGTCCGCCGGGCTGTTTGATCCGGTGGCTGTGCACACCGTCGGATCAAATTCCCCGCCGGCGGACAGCGCGGTGACGCGGCGGTGACGTTGATGCCGCCACGTCACCGCCACGTCACCGCACCAGGAAGTAAACACTTCCACGCGCATGCGTCGGATCCATTCACAGGATACGACGCATGTGCAGGCAGATATGTCCGCTGGTTTGCCGTACTAACCAGCGGACATATCCGACGGGCAGCTCTCCAGCAGAAAAATTTCAAAGCATGCTTTGAAACTTTTCCGCCGGAGGAATCCGGCCAAAACGGTCCGTTTACCTCTACAGACGAGCGGATTTTTCGGCTGAAATGGTCCATCGGACCATGTTCAGCGGAAAAATTCCCTCGTGTGTACAAGGCCTAATAGTATCAATTCATGTAACAGGTCTGGTGAACTGGACTTGTTTCCTTCCATGGTGCCCCAAATGATGATTCCGATGATGTCTGGGAGCCTGACTGACACCTCTCTCCTAAAGAGGAAGTAAACCGCTGGATTTTTGATCTTATTTTTCTTACCTTAAGTAAAGGCATAATGTGTTAGTATGCATCGCATACTAGCATATTATGTGAAACTTACCTGCAAACAAAGCCCTCACCTAATGCATTGTCACCACTGGAGGACGCCTCCATCTTCACCCATCTTTCTTCCAGGTCTGCGGATTCTGGCTGTGTGACTGGCCAGAGCCACGCAACGTCACTCATGTTAATGGACACCATTGTTCTCCTGCTGACATAGAATCTATAGGGTGGTCAGTCCAAGCCACATTCATTTACACAAGTCAATATCATATCAATTGCCCTTTCCAAAATTGTAATCACTCATAACCATGTTTGTTAAACACGATTAGCAGAGAAAACAATAATTAATGACACCAATAATTATATTCAATTAGATTACTTTTCTATATTTAATAAGATGTGCCTTAATATGTTCCCTAGTAGAATGTCTTAGGCCTCGTACACACGACCGAGAATCTCGTCAGGAAAAACCTATTGTTTTCCCTGACGAGATTCTTGGCAAAAAACTCTTGCCACCCGAGGGTACTGACTTTCATTTCAAAAGAACCGCGGTTCTCTTGAAAGGAAAGAACGCGGTGACATCATTGCGTACGACGAGCATGCGCTCGTCACATTCTATGCCGTCGCCACCATCTTGCTCCACCCTACCTATGCCGTGGAAGCTACCGCACATGCGTCAAAGTCATTTTGAGCATGGGCGGGTTTTCACTGCAACAGGTAAGTATACAAACTCTCGGGTTTCTCGTCTGGAAACAGGCAAATGAGAATCTAGACGAGAAAAAAGTTCTTTTTTTTTCTCGTCGAGATTCTTGCCTGATTTCCAGACGAGAAACCTGAACGCCTCGTACACACGAACGGGAATCTCAAGAAGCAGTTTTCTTGCTGTTTTTTGCTGAGAAACCTGGTCGTGTGTACGAGGCCTTAGTGTTTTTTTATTTTCCGTGGATCATGGCATTTAACAATAGAAATGTTTCAGTTCATGCCTATAACAAACAATAGCAACCAACCAGCAGTTATTTTCCATTTTGACTGTTCTAAACCAACAGAAGATGTAATCTATTTGGCTGATATCGGTTACTGCACATTATATGTATTTGCAATGCCTCAATAAAATTCCAGAGAAGGCCTGTTATTAAATAATAATATTTCTTAACGCCGCAAAAATGCAGATCTCGAGCAAATGGAAACAAGAAGAGAGCCCTACATTAAGAGAATGGGGGAAAAGGGTTGACAAATTTTATTACAATGAATATTTAAGGTACAGAGAGGAGGAAACTTGGGCAGATTTTGAAGATAAATGGGATCCTTGGAAAAAATATAAGGTTAAGATGGAATACGCAGAAATGATGGAAGCTTAAGTAACAAAGAGGAGAGGAAATTATCAAATTATCAAATGGAAAAGACGATAGAGGCCTAGTAAGAGGATCGGTGGGAGGTTGGGGAGGAGAGGGGGAGAGGAGAGGTGGATGTGGGAGGGAGAGGGGGGAGGAAAGGGAAGAGAGGGGGAAAAAATATATATATATATATATATATATATATATATATACACACATATATTCTCCACATATGATGCAAAACCTAAGTCGAGACATAATCATTGAACGCAACCATGAGCAGGTCTCAAGCTATGGTTAAGTCTGAAGTGGGAAAAAAAAAAAATACAGTCCTTTTCAAAATGCACAATTTTTTAGTTTCCCTGTGAGTATGAGTGTATATACTATAGTACTGTATAAAATAATATATTTTGTATATTGTTCCCACCATTTGAGTAGTAAATGTGGATATTGTTTAAACAAAATGGTGAACTTAATTTCTGTTTTCAGAATCCACATTCCTGATTATTCTATAGAATACTGTGAGAGTAAACATAATTCTCATTAATTTTCGATTCCATTGTAAAACTCTGATTGAAAATTTCCACACTCAGTGTCGGTTCACACGGGGCAACCCGACTTACAGCGCGACTTCGCAAGGGGACTTCAGCGCGACTTCAGCGCGACTTGGTGCAACTTACAACGTGACTTAAAGTTGCCTCCAGGACATGTGACTTTGGCTGTGGCCAATCACAGAATAATCAGCTCTGTGGGAGGGAGGGGTTTGCCTAAGTAAACTATTTTCTCTTCCTGTAAAGTTGCTTCAGTTAAGACTTTAAATCTTTAAAACTTCCATTGAAATCTATGGGCACAAGTTGCCTAGAAGTCACCTTGAAGTAGTACAGGAACCTTTTCTGAAGTTGCAGTGACTTCAGTAGTGTACATTAAGACAGCTCTCATTCAGTTCAATGAAATTTCTTATGTCGCACGACTTGGGGCGACACAAATTGGATCCCAAGTCGCTGTAGTGTGAACTGACACTCAAGGTTAACATTACTTATTTCTGTTACAATAAACCCTTTTGCCTCTGTTCAAGGATCATTTTCTATTTTTAGATCTAACAATTTTTCACCAAGTTTAGGATTTTGCATATGTACATTTTTTTTCTAGTTAAAGAGTTTGTAAATGAAACATTTTTTTTCCTTTAAAATAACAAACATGTCATAAGTACCCTGTGCAGTTTGTTTTGCCCCGATCCACGTCTTCTGGGGTCCCTCGGTGGCTGTCTCTGGTCCTCCCCGCAATTACTCACCACAGTCATACGAGAGCTCGCATGGTGGTCAGTAATTGCAGGCACGCTCCCGTGATACAGCGATCGGCCATATCCGCTCACTGTATCATTCGGCCCCGCCCCTTGTTGTGCCGTGCAGGCTGAGTGGCGAAGAGGATATCGGGAGCGTGCGGGACTTTCGACGGGTCAGGTAAGTAAAACGGGGGCTCGGGGAGCGGCAACACCAGATGTTTTTTTACCTTAATGCACAGATTGTAGTAAGGTGAAAACATTTTTTCTTTTACAACTCCTTTAACCACTTAAGACCCGGACCAATACGCTGGTAAATGACCCAAGGTGTTTTTGCGATTCGGCACTGCGTCGCTTTAACAGACAATTGCGCGGTCGTGCGACGTGGCTCCCAAACAAAATTTGCGTCCTTTTCTTCCCACAAATAGAGCTTTCTTTTGGTGGTATTTGATCACCTCTGCGATTTTTTTTTTTTGCGCTATATACAAAAATAGAGCGACATTTTTGAAAAAAAAACACTATTTTTTACTTTTTGTTAAAAAAAAATCAAATAAACTAAATTTTAGTCAAACATTTAGGCCAAAATTTATTTAGCCACATGTCTTTAGTAAAAAAAAAAAATCGCAATAAAAAAAATAGCTACCTAGCGGGAACAGCGACACTAATACAGCGATCAGAAAAATGATCGCTTAGTGACGCTGGCAATAGGGAGTGAAAGGGTTAACTAGGGCGGTGATCAGGGGGTTAAAACTTTATTAGGGGGGGTGGGGGGGCTATCCTGAACCTAACACTAACTGTTTTTTACAGTGCCTGTCACACTGACACTAAATGCAGTGATTAAATCACTGCATTCAGTAACACTGTGACAGGGGGGTGGGGGGGGGGGCGATCACAAGGGGTTAATATGCCTATGTGAGTGTGTGTCAGTGTTGTGTTGGTGCACACTTACTTGTCATGTCTTCTCTCATCAGCAGCGCTGGGAAACAGCGCTGCGATGAGAGAATACATCATTTCCTCCTTCCTGTGTAAACACAGGAGGAGGAAGTGACAGGCTGGGAGCGCGCTCCCATTGGCTGGGAGCGATCACGGGGGGGGGCGGAAAACACGGACATCCGCCCGCAGATCCCGGATCGCTCCCAGAGGTAGGGAGACCCCCGCACGCCGCGGAGGGGGTCCCGATGGGACCCCCGAACCGCACTCAGGCGGGGACGTAAATTTACGCCCTTGTGCCTGTACGAGCCATGTTGTGGCCGTATATGTGCGTGCGGGGGTCCTTAAGTGGTTAATAACCAAATGAAAGAACTTACAGTAATGCAGCCAACAAACAAAAAATAAAAACATGTAATACTCAAAATCGCATTCCCTAGAAATTATTTGCTATGCTGCCGATGTGTTAAAGGATAACAAATTAACATTTTTCTGACCATCATTATACCACAATACTAATGGAGCCTGCAAGAAATGTCCTCAAGAACAAATTGAATGAGAAATAGAAAAAGTGATAGAGCCAAACAGTGAAAAAACAAATGGCTATTATATCAACCTGTATTGCTTAAAGTAGTTGTAAAGCTTAAACATGTTTTACCTTAATGCATTCCTTGCATCAAGGTAAAAATGTTTTAGGTGTCAGAATCCCCCCCCCCTTTTTATTTTCCTGAGCCCCCATTTGATCCACTGCACGACTTCAGCTCTTCTCTCTTTACGTGCTCAGTGTAATATCCAGAGGTTGTCTTTGGGAAATAGACCTATAAGTGCTGCCAGCATTCTTGCAGCGGTTAAAGGGTGGGGGGGTCAGCCTATCAGTGCTCAGCAATATGCCGCACACTGCATCACAGCCATACTCTGCAATACCCAGCCATACTCTGCAATACCCAGCCATACTTAGCCTCTGTATGTGGCAAGGCTGTGGAAAAGTCTTCCACATGTGGTATCGCCATACTCAGAAATCTTTAAAATCTATTTTGGGGTGTAATTTTTGTTATGTACATGCTATGTGTTAGAAATATTGTATGAATGGACAACTTTGTGTAAAAAAAATAAAATATGCGTTTTCATCTTCTTCCCACATTTTCCAAAAACGTGTAGAAAAAAATTACATGTTCAAAAGTAGGAATGGTCAGAACACAATGCACAAAATGAGATTACTATAAGAAAAAGTAATTTAAAACTGCTTGCAGCTTTAATGTAATGTCTGGTCCCTGCAATATGGATGAAAATCATTGAGAAAAATATTACAGACACAGAAAGAACACAAACCAAGTAGCTTTATGTGCACACTGCAGAGGACAATGGCAGTACACACACCACGTAGCTTTAGGTGCACACTGCAGAGGACACGGGCAGTACACACACCACATAGCTTTAGGTGCACACTGCAGAGGACATGGGCAGTACACACACCACGTAGCTTTAGGTGCACACTGCAGAGGACACAGGCAGTACACACCATGTAGCTTTAGGTGCACACTGCAGAGGACACAGGCAGTACACACACCACGTAGCTTTAGGTGCACACTGCAGAGGACACAGGCAGTACACACACCACGTAGCTTTAGGTGCACACTGCAGAGGACACAGGCAGTACACCACATGAGAATACTGCAGCTAGCCCAATCACCTGCCTGCCTGTCAGTAAATTAGGAAGAGCGTATCTAGCTAAACTATACAGTGTATACATATATATACAACATCTGGGATGCATATATATCCTCTACACACTGTAACTTTAACTGACTAGCCTGCCTGCCTGCTCTATCTACCTACAAAAAATAACACTATCTCTCTCTCTCTCTCTCTCTCTCTCTCTGTCTTCTCTCTCTTAACCACCGCAACACACTACACAAGGCCGACCTGCAGACGGCCTTTTATATTGTGGGGCGTGTACCAAACCCCCTGAGCCATAATTGGCCAAAGCCACCCTGGCTTTGGCCAATTATGGCTCTCCGTTTTTTGCAAGCTGTGATTGGCCAAGCATATGGTTCATAGTGCATGCTTGGCCAATCATCAGCCAGCAATGCACTGCGATGCCGCAGTGAATTATGGGCTGTGACACGCCACTCAAATTTGGCACGAACGGCCCAAAACATTCGTAATTCGATGTTCAAGTCGAACATGAGTTTGACTCGAATACGAAGCTCATCCCCATTCAAAAGACTCATTATGCCTCATAGATTATAGGTTGGGGTGTTTTCTTTCCAAAATGGGGTCATTTTTGGGGCGTTTCCATTGTCCTGTTGCTCCAGGGCCTTCAAAATTGTAAGAGGTAGTCAGGAAATTAGATGTGTAATTTATGCTCCAGAACACTTAAAGGTGCTCCCTGTATGTTAGGCCTCTGCATTTGGCCACGCTGTGTAAAAGTCTCACACATGTGGTATCGCCATACTCGGGAGTAATATCAGAATGTGTTATGGGGTGTAATTAGTGGTATGCATATGCTGTGTGTGAAAAATAAATTGATAATATGACAATTTTGTGAAAAAAATCTTGATTTAGCAAAGAACTGTGGGAAAAAATTACAACTTCAAAAAACTCACCATGCCTCTTTCGATATACATTGTAATGTCTACTTTCCAAAAAGGGGTCATTTGGGGGGTATTTGTACTTTTCTGGCATGTTAGGGTCAGTACTTCAGATGTAATCTATTTTCAGAGATTGGCACCATTGCTTGTGGACATTTTGGCCCAGATTCAGAGAGCCATTACGCCTGTCTAACTAGTGTTAGACTGGAGTAATTTCAAATTACGCGCGTTTTCTAGCTAGTTGAAAACCTCAAACCATGAATAGACGGCTGCGGGCTTCAATTCGACTGGATTACATGTTCATACGCCTTGGGATCTACGCTGCAATAAAATTGCGGCCACTGGGTGGACTTCCCGTCGTTTTCGGCGTCGGGGTATGCAAATGAGCTTTTGCCGGCGATCCCCGAAATTACGATCTTCAATCGCAATCTCTTACGGCACCTTTAGTCATCTTTTATTTGCTTAACACTATACCAGCTTTTTGCTGCTCTAATATTAAACAGCCCATGTTAAGTATGGCCGTCGTTCCCGCGTCGAATTTCAACGTTTTCCGACGTCTTTTATTATTTTTTACGTAAGTCGTCTGGGAATAGGAATGTTCGTAAACGCCGCTACTCAAACAACGAATGACGTAACGACGTGATTTCGCGCAATGCACGGCGGGAAATTTCTGAACGGAGCATGCGCAGTTCGATCGCCGCGGGGACGCGCTTAATTTAAATGCTTCACGCCCCCTAATCGCGTATTTCGATTACGCGGCGAGAAATAGACTACGCCGCCGTAGCGTACGGGCAAAAATCTACCAGGATTCGGTGTAGAGCCTGGTAAAATACGGCAGCGTAGAGTATTTCGATTACGCAGCGGAATATTAAGTGTATGTGAATCTGGGCCATTAACTTCAACAGAAATCCAAATAATATAGACCAATTTGGATTATTTTTACCAAAGATATGTAGCAGTATAAATTTTGGCCAAAATTTATGAAGAAAAAATACTAATTTGCTAAAATTTATAACAGAAACAAAGAAAAATGCATAGCCTCTATTTATTTACTAAAGAAACAAGGGAGGGAGGCACCTCCATAAGTATAGTATTAAAACAGTAACATTTATTGCACAAGATTAAAAACACGTACAAGATATAAGTAGGAGTCATGCTCATCATAAGTATGTAGCCCTGGCAGTTCTAATCTAATCAAATTACTATTTTAAGCAATATTTCCATAGCAATATCTGTAGAAAAAGGGTTCTTCTAATCCCTTATTTGAAGCAAAATGTGTGTCGAGCATGCAAAAGGATCAAAATCTGAAAATATAAGCATTTTCTTATTTCCAGCTAGTATTTGTGCAAGAAATAAAAATAGTGCAATCATAAATCCATGAATAATTCATTAAGCTGGCAGAAGGAAATCTCTCTTTTATGTTTTCTACATAGGGACTACTTAGTTACTTGGATTGGGATGTGTTAGATGTTAAATATACCATATGTTTATTGCAAAACTATTTAACTAGCATGGTAAATAAATGCATTTGAGTAGAATACATTTTAAAGCAGAAGTTTAGTGAATTAAAGAAAAAACTGCATTAGGGACAATACCTACCAAGGATGACGTGTGTCTTGCATGTTGGTGGCTGCTGTGTTTGGTTGAAATCAAAAGTCCTCTGCCCCTGCATACCCCTGTAGTGGTCATCTTGCCATGCTGCAGGAGTTAATATCAGTGTCTGCATATGCAACAGGCACTCATCAAGTGCCAACTATGCCCACCCTTTCCACCCTCATGATCAATTCACTTGGTTCCTACAATGAAAAGCACTTTATGAATGGAGGACAGGCAGGTGAATGAAAGGTGCATCTCCACTAATCAAGGATTGCTTTTCCTTGTGGGAGTCAATAGTACGATTTTGTATTTTATTGAGCATAGGGGCGGCGCAGGGGGTTATACTTGACACTTGACGAGTCCCTGGGGTTGGTTTACTAAAGGCAAAAAGACTGTGCAAGTGCAGTCGCTCCAGAGCTTAGTAAGTCAGCAGAGCCTCTACTCATTTACTAAAGAAACAAGGGGGTGAGGCACCTCTGTAAGTGTAGTATTAAAACAGTAACATTTATTGCACAAGGTTAAAAACACAAACAAGAAGTAGGAGTCATGCTCATCATAAGTATGTAGTCCTGGCAGTTCTACTGCATCCCACAGGCTCCTTGCACGATTCGGGTAGCGGTGAAAAGGACCTTTTCCAGCTACCCGGATCGTGCGAGGAGCCTGTGGGACGCAGTAGAACTGCCAGGACTACATACTTATGATGAGCATGACTTCCACTTATATCTTGTGAGTGTTTTTAATCTTGTGCAATAAATGTTACTGTTTTAATACTACACTTAACCACTTTACGACCTGGACCAAAATGCAGCTAAAGGACCTTGCCCCTTTTTGCGATTCGGCACTGCGTCACTTAAAACTGACAATTGCGCAGTCATGCGACGTGCCTCCCAAACAAAATTGGAGTCCTTTTTTTCCCACAAATATAGCTTTCTTTTGGTGGTATTTGATCACCTCTGCGGTTTTTATTTTTTGCGCTAAAAAACAAAAATAGAGCGACAATTTTGAAAAAAATGCAATATTTTTTTTCCTCAGTTTAGGCCGATACGTATTCTTCTACCTATTTTTGGTTAAAGAAATTACAATAAGCATTTATCGGTTGGTTTGCGCAAAATATATAGCGTATATAAAATAGGGGATAGTTTTATTGCATTTTTATTCATTCTTTTTTTTTACTACTAATGGCGGCGATCAGCAATTTTTTTCGTGACTGCGACATTATGGCGGACACTTCGGACAATTTTGACACATTTTTGGGACAATTGTCATTTTCACAGCAAAAAATGCATTTAAATTGCATTGTTTATTGTTAAAATGACAGTTGCCGTTTGGGAGTTAACCACAGGGGGCGCTGTAGGGGTTATGTGTTCCCTAATGTGTGTTTACAACTGTAGAGGGGTGTGGCTGTAGGTGTGACATCATCGATGTAAAAGGGATCATGCGATCGATAACGCCGCCACAGTGAAGGAAGGGGAAGCCGTGTTTACACTCGGCTCTCCCCGTTCTTCAACTCCGGGGACCGATCGCTGCACTCCAGCGGTGATCGGGTCCGCGAATCTTGCGGTCCCGGTCCCGGAGCTTCAGGCCGGGTCACGAGTGCGCGCCGCGGGCGCGCGCCCGTGACCCACGGCTGGGTACTAGCACAGCACATACCTGTAAGTGCATGTGCCCAGCCGTGCCATTCTGCCGAAGTAAATGTGCAGGAGGCGGTCCTTAAGTGGTTAAACAGTCCCCCCCTGTTTCTTATATATGTTTTGCAGAGATGCTGGACACACTCTGCGGATAGCTTTTTAAATCACCCCCTTACAGTGGTTTAACTTTGTTTTTACCTAAAGGCTGACTAATCAAATGTACATTATTACAAACTAAGGGCATTGCCTCCTGGAGCGCCAGATACCCAATTTAACTTCTACACATTTACTAAGCTCTGGAGCAGCTGCTCTTGAAAAGTGCAACTGCTCTGTGCAAAGTGCACAGTCTATTTACCCTCCATCTCCCTGTGTCACATATATCCTTTTATGGGTAATGAGGAATTTTGGAATGTTAGTTGTATGTACAGTAACATGTGACATAGGCATGTTTCTCTTACTCAGTGCAATTCTCTGTCTATATAAGCTGATACTGTCAAATACTAATAATAATATTAATAATATAATAAAAATGAACAACCATTTTTAATAATGAGTCTAAATAAAACCAGAAACTATGGCCCAGATTCACAGAGAATTAGATTCTCGTAGAGTATCAGAAATACACTACGCTGCCGTATTTTACCTGGCTCTACGTGGAATCCAGGTAGATTTTGTCCAGTAAACGACGGCGGCGTAGTGTATTTCTCCCGTCGCAATCCATCTGCGCGAGTAGGGGGCGTGAAGCATTTAAAATAGGCGCGTTCCCGCGGCGATCGAACTGCGCATGCTCCGTTCGCTAATTTCCCGCCATGCATTGCGCGTAAACACGTCGTCACGTCGTAGTAGCGTCGTTTACGTACATTCCTATTCCCGAACGAGTTACGTTAAAAAAAAATAAAAAATTTAAATCGACGCGGGAACGACGGCCATACTTTACATGGGTTACGTACTGTTAGACCAGCAAAAAGCTCCTCTAACAGTACGTAGCCAAAAAATGACGTAGGCGATTGCGAGGGACACTCGTACCTTCGTGGATCGCTGTAAAAAGTCATTTGCATATCCCGACGCATGAAAACGACGCAAACTCCTCCCAGCGGCCGCAAAAATATCGCAGCGTAGATCCGAAGGCTTACGAGGACGTAAGCCTCTCGGATCGAAGCCCGAAGCCGCCGTATCATGGTTTGAGGATTCAAACTAGTGATACGGCGCGCAAAATTTGAAATTACTCCTGTCTAACACCAGTTAGACAGGCGTAATTGCTCTGTGAATCTGGTCCTATATGTACAGTAGATAACCTACCTTTGTGAAATATTCAAGATATATTAATTTAAGAAATAGAATATATAGATGTTTACAATTTACACGTAGAATAGATTTATTGTTTTAACTGAGTTACATAGTACTACATGACTAAAATACCACAACAAAGATGTTTGAGGTCATACAACAAGGGTCTTTTAAGTTTACCCTTATACCACATTTACTTTCATGATAAATGATACGAGAAGTTACTCTTTTAATAAATCTTCATTAAAAAGTAAAGCACTGAAGTCAGCAGGCGTTATAAACACATAGGCCCAGATTCACGTAGATCGGCGCATTATCATTCCGGCGTAGCGCACCACTTTTCCGTTAGACTTGCGCAATCTAGCCGCGTAATCCGGCGATTCACGTAGCTTTTACGCAAGAGATTGCGCAAGCGTAAGGTTTTTTCCTGAGGCGTAAGGAGGAGTAATACAAATTGGGAGGGACGTGGGCGTGTTACATTGAAATGAGCCGTGACCCCATGCAAATGAAGGGCCGGCCGACTCGCGCATGCGCGCGTGAAGGAAACCATGTCAGCTCCGTTGTGCGCATGCTCACAACTCGGGAGCGGCGCAATCAGTGAAATTGGAAATGGACTAGGGCAATGTTGTGAACTACGCAGACAGCATAAATAGACACACACAAACGCCCTTCCATTGCAAAAGTACATCCCTTTGTGTCCCTTCCCATTGAATCGAGTGCTTTTGCTCTGTTGTTCGTTAGAGTGTGTTTTGTACTGTAGTTGTGAGATTAGTGTTCTGTGTGATCTAGTGCTTGTTGGTAGTTTTGTGAAAGTGTATTTTGATAAGTGTTTGAGACTGTTTGTTTGATTGATATATTTCTGAGCGTTTGTTTTCTTGCTTTATTTTTTCATCTGATTTTTTTGTGTCTGTTTCTTGCTGAGTGCTAGTGTGATTTTTGGCTGTTCTTTTTCTCTTTGTGTGTGTTCTTGTCTGATTGGTTGTGCTTGTATTTGTGACAGATTTTTGGTGACTGCTAGTGAGTTTGTTTGGAAGTATGACTGAGAGAAAAAGAAAGCTCAATTTTACTGTGGGGGAAAAAAGAATTCTTGCCCGGGCCATTACCGACTATGGGCGTTTTCTCCACGGCCCGCAGAGTGCCACCACCACCCCGGCCAGGAGGAGGGAGATATTGGATATGATCACGGAGCAGGTCAATTCATCGGGGGAGGGGGAGACACGGACCCGCTCTGGGATTGAAAAGAAAATAAATGACCTCCGGCGTGAGGTGAAAAAAAAACTGGCCACAATAAATGCCCATGCCAGGGGCACAGGAGGGGGCCCACCATGCCGGGTTAGATTTACAGCGACGGAGCGTGTGGTGGCCCTGACCTTTCACCGGCATGAAGTGGAGGGCCTGCCAGGCTTTGACACAAGTCCGGTCCCCGCGGTGCCAGGTAAGGTTTTTATTTCTCTCAGGTGTGTAGCATGTGTGGGGGAGGGGGTGAAAGGGAATATGTGGCAAGTGTGTGGATCCTCCAACCTGTGAATGGTTTGTGTCATCCACAGATGTGCAGGAGGGTGCAGGGCCATCTGGCCTGACCGCTCCAACGCCAGGACAGCAGCCTAATGAGGCCCCCCCAACAAGGCCAGAGTCCGCGGAGGAGGAACAAGAGGAGGAGGAGGATCATGCGGAGGACGATCATGAGGAGGAGGAGAATCATGAGGAGGAGGAGTCCATGGCAGGCACTGGACGTTTGGTTTCTGCGGACTCTTCCCCTCTGGCTGCAAGAAGCCTGCCCTCCCTAAGGGTGAGCCCCCCCCCCTCCTCCCCCAACATGGCTCCCCTCACAAGGGCCTCCCCTTCTCCCCGGCCACAACCATCAGCTGGAGCCAGGAGGTCATCCCAGAGCACCAGGGGGGCGCCCAATCTCCTGCCCGCCTGTCTGAGAAGGAACCTGGCCACCCAGACCCGCCTTCTGAGACAGCTCTGCCAGACTATGGGGCGGGTGGATCAGAGCCTGTCCTCCATTAACGATAGCCTGGGTAACCTGGACTCCCACTCCCGGGCCTCCACAACCTGCCTAAATGACCTGCAAACTACAGCAGCAGGCGTTGGGCAGGATGTGAGGGCCCTTACCCAGGCTATCCAGGGCAACACGGCAACACTTGGTGCTGCCCTGGACAGAATAGCCGTGGCCTTGGAGGGCAGGCCGCCAGGTGGGCAAATCTCAGGGGCTGCTCCTCCTTCCCCGGCTTTTCCCCTCCCCCATGCGTCTCCCCTGAGGGTCCGGGGCCGTGGCCGGGGGCGCCCCAGGCGTGGCTCAGGCAGAGGGCATTAATTTTTTTTTCCCCCTTTTGTTTGTTTTGAAAGCATTTTTATTTTTGTTCTCTGCTTATTTATTTTTTTCGATGCAATTTTTGTTTCTATGCATTTTTTTTTTCCTGACATTTTTGGCATATTTTGGGTTGTGAATGATGTTTGAATGTGGGGGTGACATTCCTGCTGGAAAAGGGGTGTCATCCTCAATTTTGGTGGAGAAGGGTTCCCCAGGACCAGGGAGAAGTGATCTCCAGGTCCGTGTGAATGGTGTATGAATGTACAGTGACATAATTGGAGCCTTGACGTGGCGTTACTGCTCACCAGTCTTGCATGGTGGACTGGTGCCAATCCAATTTGATGAGGATGTGGGGTGTGTGTGCTAGGGACCATAGTGGTGTGCATGCATGCATTCTCATTGTGCCATGATTCATGTGTGTGTTTAACGTGCAAAGATGCCCAATATGAGCTGCCTCCTGACTGCTCTTCCCTCAGAAGACGGGGTATCCTCGGTTAGGGGTTGATTGTCTAGTTGGGGGGTTAGGTCATCACGTTCCTCTATCTGCAGGCCCTTCCTCACTGCGAGATTGTGCAGCATGCAACATGCAACGATGATATGGCACACGAAGTTTGGGGAATACAACAGTGTACCCCCAGACTTATCCAGGCATCGGAAACGTGACTTCAGGAGGCCAAAGGTGCGCTCCACCACTGCAAGGGTTTTGATGTGTGCTTCATTGTATCGTTCCTCTCCTGGGGTTTGGGGGTTCCGGATAGGAGTCATGAGATGGGGTCCCAGGGCATATGCAGAGTCACCTGTAAAGGAAAAGACAGGAGAATGTTAGTCATGCATGTGCCACTTCTGTTGTGCATCACGGGAGGGGATAGTCATGCCTGACTCCCATGTCACTCACCAACCAGCCAGGTGTTCCCATACACGTTCTGTTCGAATTCCGTTCGGATGTGGCATTGATTGTAGATGTAGCTGTCATGGGTGGATCCGGGGTGTTTGGCACGAACGTGCCATATGAGGCCTTGGGCATCGACTATCACCTGTACGTTGATGGAATGCCAATTCTTCCGATTGCGGTACATGTGCTCGGTCTCATGGGGGGGCTGGAGTGCCACATGTGTGCAATCTATGGCCCCGATGGTGCGTGGGAATCTGGCAATTCGGTAGAAATCTGCCATTGCCTTGATTCGCAGCTCCTCAGTGGTTGGTTTTATGATTTGGTTGGCCAAGCGTGTGAGGATTGCAGGGACAACCTGGTGCACACATCTGCTCATGGAGGATTGTGACATCCCAGCCACCACTCCACTTGTACGCTGAAAAGAGCCACTGGCAAGGAAATGGAGTGTTGCCAGTACCTTGACCAGTGGCTGCACTGCATGTGAGCGTTGTGTTGGGCTGGTGATGTCCTCCTGCAAGGTTGTGGTTAATTCCAGGATGGCATGAGGGGGGAATCTGAAGATGCGAAAGACCTCTGAATCATTCATGCCAAACAGGTGTATGCGGGTGCGGTATATCCTCTCCCGTGCCATCCTCCGTGCCATCCTCCTTCTTTGGTCATCTATATTCACTAGTGCAGCTATGAGCGACGATGCCCCTAGCATGTTGGCAGTCAAATTGTAGTGCAACACGTGTGTGTGGTCTGCTCCTCAGTAACGGTGTTGCTTTCTGTGAGATGTAGACGTTTTTTCAAAAGTTAGACCAGCTTTTAGGTGCTCTAACTTTAGACAGGACATTTTGCAGTTGCGCACATCGCGTAGCCTGCGCAGCAACTGCGTTTTTTTGTGGATCCCCGTAACTCCCTCATTAGCATATTTGACTAGCAAATCAATGGTGTGTCTAGCGCAGTTTTGCGCGAAGGGAAGCGCATGTCTAACTCAATTACGCCGGACAAAAAAACGTAGATTTCTGGTGTATATTGTTTTGTGAATCGCGTCCAACTATACGCACGCGCACATTTAGACTTACGCACGCGCAACAGCAGTTGCGCACGCGTAATCGCTCTGTGAATCTGGGCCATAATGTTCTAATGTTTAAACTAAACAAATGAAAATAGTGTATGTGAAAATTGGCCACCTAATAGTATAGAGCAAGGGTGTGGAGCCTATTTCAAATAGTGTAAAATGACTCACTATTAACATGGCAAAGTGAACTGCAAATACATTCCTCCGTGAGTCAGGCTGTAACGCAAGATGCTGTGCAATTCATTTGTGATCATCTTATATAAATATTGATGGGCAAAGCAGAAAATATTCCTTTTTGATATATTTTTACATCTAAGTAGCTACGACAAAGATTGATACAGGGTTTACTCAACCTGTGCTAGGGTCCTCCACCTATCATGTATTCAGTTATTGGCTCCCACATGGATCATGGGGCATAAATCATGCACAACCCCTCCCAGTAATTTGTCTACCTTGTCAACCACATGCTGAATCTGGCTGCAGGGAAGCAAGAAATTATTTGGTTAAGAAGACCATGGTGACAATAATGACATCCATCTGATGATGAAATACCTTATATAGTCTGTTTAGGCATCACTGCATTACATTTACCACCGTTACATTGGTTGCTCTTTGAGCTATAAGGAAAGGAGGGGCACTTCTAAGGCTGACATGTCTGGATTTGCACCCTTTCAATGTCTTTCTTTCCTTCTTTTCTGAGAATGGACCCTTACATTTTCAATCACATTAGCAAACACCTTTAGGTGCTCAAAATTTCATCTAGCTATTTTATTCTACTTGATCATCCTGAAACCTTTCACTACCTAATGCATCTATTCCACCCACTACCTTCTTAGAGAGCTTGAGAATTAATTCTGTGTTATATTTTGCTTGCTCAGATCTCTAATGTAAGCTTGTTGATGGGATCACATCTACTGGAGCTTTTGCTGGAGCTTTGCATACATGTGGCACAGTGATGACGTCACCGCGTTCTTGCCTTTCAAGAGAACCGCGGTTCTTTTGAAAAGGTCAGTGTGTACACTCGGGCGGCAAGAGATTCTTGCCAAGAATCTCGTCTGGAAAAACAAAGTTTTTTTCCTGACAAGATTCCTGCCCGTGTGTATGAGGCCTCATACTTTTTGTGAAAAGACTGACCTCTTTCGTTTAGCAGATTAAATCAGTTAAATCAGTTAAAAAAAATCCCAGCTATCCATGTAAGTGCTTACCTCTCTTTCTGCCTTCTTTGTTAAAGCGGAGTTCCACTCACTTTTAGAACTTTATCTTAACCACATCAATACCGGAATATATGCAAGCACGCTGAAAAAAGTGTATATGAACATGTAACATTGTTGCAACTGAGTAAAGGATTCATAATGTGGCTGTAAAATTTGCTCTTGTATCAAATACCTATTGATAAGGCAAGGTCATAAGTGTAATTTTTGAGTTCAGGTCCACAGAGTTTGGTATGGTATAAGCTTGCATCAAGATATTGAGGTCATTTAATTACCGTAAATGTGACAACGTCAAATAGAGGTTTGATTTTCAGGGAAGTTTGCACAGGAAACCTATTCACCACAAAAAATATTTTTTTTTATTGGAACATCCTCTAGCTACATAAATTAGCTTGAAAAAGGGTCATACATTACTGGAGTTTCCAATGAAGGAAAAAAAAAATTCTTGAAATCAGCAGCTAATGAAAGGTTGAAAACGATATCCTACAGCCCAAACTGGGCCCAAGTTGGAGATATAGGCCCAGATTCACAGAGCAATTACGCCTGTCTAACTGGTGTTAGACAGGAGTCATTTCAAATTTCGCGCGCCGTATCACTAGTTTGAATCCTCAAACCATGATACGGCGGCTTCGGGCTTCGATCCGAGAGGCTTACGTCCTCGTAAGCCTTCGGATCTACGCTGCGATATTTTTGCGGCCGCTGGGAGGTGTTTGCGTCGTTTTCATGCGTCGGATATGCAAATTACTTTTTACGGCGATCCACGAAGGTACGAGTGTCCCTTGCAATCGCCTACGTCATTTTTTGGCTACGTAATGTTAGAGGAGCTTTTTGCTGGTCTAACAGTGCGTAACCCATGTAAAGTATGGCCGTCGTTCCCGCGTCGATTTAAAAAAATGTTTTTTTCTTTAACGTAACTCGTTCGGGAATAGGAATGTACGTAAACGACGTGTTTACGTGCAATGCACGGCGGGAAATTAGCGAACGAAGCATGCGCAGTTCGATCGCCGCGGGAACGCGCCTATTTTAAATGCTTCACGCCCCCTACTCGCGCAGATGGATTGCGACGGGAGAAATACACTACGCCGCCGTCGTTTACTGGACAAAATCTACCTGGATTCCACGTAGAGCCAGGTAAAATACGGCAGCGTAGTGTATTTCTGATACTCTACGAGAATCTAATTCTCTGTGAATCTGGGCCATAGATTTTTAAAGACATTACTAGGTTGGAGGAAACAGTAAAAAGAGGCCTCCTGTGTACACTGTTTGAGAATTTACTATCTACTATTACATGGATATCTTTCACAATTTTATTTACAAGACAGGGTCACTTTAAAGTAAAAAGGTATTCAAATAAATAATTCTTAAGTACTTTCGGAGTCACTGACCCAGTGCAGATAGTGATTGTCTAAAGCTCCGTACACACAGTTAGACCTTTGTCCGACCAAAATCATATCGGCATTTCGACAGAATTCCATCGGAGTAAAAGAGAACATGTTCTCTATCTAAACTCCGACGTAATTCCTCGGAATTTCCAATGTAAATATTTCGATGGGGCATACACACGGTCAGAATTTCCGATGGAAAAAGGATTGTGTGTTCGGAGCAAAAGTGACAGAAAGATCCAAAAGGAGAAAATTCCTATTAAACCTAGATGAACAGGTGGGTAGAGAGATAGATGTTTTGGGTGGTGAGAGGTTTCCGGATGACCAGGTAGCAAACTGTATCCCGAAAGCTAGATAAGAGCCAAGGGGTCTTAAAAAAAATCTACAACTGGATGACCAAAGTTTATATTTGCATTTTCTTCTCTACTCTCTACTTTTGTTCAGTTGTGTGAGGCTCCATTCAGACCTGGGCGTACGCTGCAGCGGCGTATTGCGGCGACAAATCAATAGGCGTTTTGTCCCCGCGATTTGCGGCGACAAAACGCCTATTGATTTTTTGCAGAAGAGGTGAATTAACATTGCCGGCTATGCCCGTACGCCCGATACGCCTGAAAAAAAGGGTCCGGGACTTGTTTGAGCTTCAGGCGTATGGGCGTTTGGGCGTTCGGCGTGGAGATGTGAACCATCTCCATAGCCGACAATGTTAATTCGCCCCTCCAGCGTATCTAGGGCTGCTTCAGCGTCGGGCGTAGGGCGACAAAACGCCTAGGTCTGAATGGAGCCTTAATATTCTCATTCTCTTGTTTGGGTAACAAATTCATTTTGTAAAACTTGTTTGATTAATGTTATTTTGGAATTAACAAATTCCTTTAGTCTACAAATACAGCTTTTTCTAAGTCCAGGACAGCTGTTCCTATGCAATGACAGATGGTGTTTAACCACTGTGTTTATATGTCTTGTGTGTCAGAAAATTGAAGGAAAACCTCTTGATTTTTGGGCAGTCTCAGAGTTCTACTAAAATATTTCTTTTTGAGAGATTATGCAATTAATATAAATACTGACATTTTGTTTCCCATTGTTATTGCCTTTGTAGTTTAAACTACTTCAGACTTTATAGTATAGGTTTATTTTAAAACATCTGTTTTTGGGTAAACAAAGATTTTGGTGGTATACATGAAAAATAATGCACAGTACTTCGCAACTCTGTGTATGATATCTGTTCTCTCTTGGTGTCAAAATGACAATGGCTTTGCATTATAGAAACTCAACTTCATGTTTTTAAATTTATTTGAAGTTTACTTTGATTCAGTTGTCACTTTAACGGGCCTTAAAGGTGAACAGATTTACATTCATACATGCATTAAATGGCCATTTCAGCAACCAGGGAGGGGCTCAATTTATTTTTAGTAGGAATAAGGTTTAGGTTCACTGCTATACTGGGTGTGAGGTGAATCCTGCAGATCTGAGATTCGCAAACCCAAGTAATTTATGTGCAAATTTGCCAAAGAAAAAAAGTTTTTAAATCATAATGCACTGTATCATCCTATAAATATGGCCGGCAGACTTAAAAATAAACTTTTAGATAAGCCAGCTACCACACTATAAAAGGAGGGGGGTGCACAGGACAACCATAATGTCAGTTGATTGAAAGCTGCTGAAGAGAAATATGAGGAAGCTGACAAATTACATAGGGAAAATGGTCTTTTGTTTCATGAGGTCGTCTTTTGGGGTTTTCATTTATTTTGGGGGCATATTGACTTTTTATTGCATGTTGATATGACCTTTTCTTAGGTTTGGGGTACTCAAAATGCAGCATTCACTTGTTAGTGAACATCTGTATTTGGAGCCGGCTTTTATATGTAACACACTACTGCATCATTTGAAAGAGGAGAAAAAAAGAAAAGTGCAAAAACAGTGTGTACCTACACTACCTTACAGAATATGATGCTCATTCAGTACACCCCACTATTCCCATATATAAATACAAGTTAGGCATACACTAGTCAGGCATATTATTTTATATTTTGAGGTAAAACACTTAAAGATTATGCAAAGGATACAGCAGTGTAATACGGGCACATTTTACACTGCTGTATTCTCTGCATAATCTTTAATTGTTTGTTAGATCAAAATATTAAAACACTGCCAGCCCCTTTATTAAAGGCAGGCATACCACACTGTATATGTATTTAAAAAAAATGAGTATTGTAAATACCTTTTTAGGGCAGTCTTCAGGCTGGTCACATGACTTGTGGCCGCTTTACAGCTTCGATACATGGCTACTGCAGGAGGGGCCCAAATCTCCCTTTGATGTCAGCTGGGGAGGTCACATTGCCACTGCCGTGAGTCAAGTCACCAGCCTGAAGATAGCTCTAAAAATGTATTTACAATCCTTATTTTTAGAAAAAAATTAAATAGCCTGCCTATAAGGGACTGGCATTGACCATTGTAAGTTTTTAATTTTTTACCAATAGTGGCAGGAATGGGGGGCGAAGACAGAGACACAGCACTGACAGGTAGTGTTGCTCACGAATATTCGCATTGCGAATATTCGCTACGAATATTGCATATTCGAGTATTCGCGAATAACACGAATATTGCGGCGAATATTCGCTATGGCGAATATTCGTATTTTTTCAAATTTATTTTTAAAACAGATCACATCCTAGTGATCTCCATCGACGTCTAAAAGCATTGCTAGTATGATTAGAGACCCTGGGCCGAGTAGCTGAGGCGATCCTTTTATGTTGCCGAAAATTCGCATTGCGAATTTTCGGCAACATAAAAGAATCGCATCAGCTACTCGGCCCTTCTTTTGCATCAGAGCCAATCAGAATAACTCGAATATTCGGCAAAAGGAATATTGCGTGATATTCCTTTTGCCGAATATTCGAGTTATTCTGATTGGCTCTGATGCAAAAGAAGGGCGGAGAAGATAATCGCGCAATATTTTGCCGAATATTCGAGTTATTCTGATTGGCTCTGATGCGCCCTTCTTTTGCATCAGAGCCAATCAGAATAACTCGAATATTCGGCAAAAGGAATATTTCGCGATTATCTTCTCCGCCCTTCTTTTGCATCAGAGCCAATCAGAATAACTCGAATATTCGGCAAAAGGAATATTGCGCGATATTCCTTTTGCCGAATATTCGAGTTATTCTGATTGGCTCTGATGCAAAAGAAGGGCGGAGAAGATGATCGCGCAATAGGAATATTGCGCGATTATCTTCTCCGCCCTTCTTTTGCCCCCTTATTCTCCTTTCTTTTAAGTAGAGTTAGTGTAGAGTTAGTGTTTAGTGCATATTAGTTTAGTAATACAGGAAATGATCTCCGTTTATGAGAATTTCGCAATCATTTTCGCATTAGCGAAATTTCGCATTAGCGAAATTTCGCAAAATTTGTTTTTGGATAAAATATCACGAATGTTCGATATTAGCGAATATTCGCGAATATTCTTCTATATATTCGCACAATATCGCGAAATCGAATATGGCGTATTCCGCTCAACACTACTGACAGGCAGGGAGTAAGGGGAGGAGAACATGGCTTTGGATGACGGAGGGACGTAAACTGACGACGGTGGTCAGGGCTCAGCAGTCTTTTTTTTTTTTTTTTTAAATGGTTTTTATTAAATAATTTTTCAAGAGAAAAGAAACAAATGGCACCATGGGTACAAAACATACATATTGCAAGATCAAAGTAACGGCGCACACAGTGCGACCACAACCAGGTCATCCATTATACTTCTATGCAATATAAGACTTATCAAGTGTATGCACTCAAGGAGCCAATATGAACAGATTAAATGGCAAAACTTTCAAGGCACCTTTCCTCTATTGAAAGGAGATGAGAATGATAGAAAGAAAGGTGCAGAAACTATAAGAAATAAAATGAAAGGAGGACAGAAGAGAGAGAAAGAGAAAGGGGGGAAGGGAAGGGATGGGATGGGAAGGCTAAGGTGAGGAGAAGCAGAGTAGTAAGAAAGGCTTGTTCCACTTTTACGGGAATAAAATCAAATAAAATCAAATATCATCCTTTAACATCATACCAGGCAGTCCAGATCTTCCACAAGGCATCAAATCTACGTCCCACTCCTCTCCTCCTAGCCAAAAGAGATTCATAAACATAATGCGTCTGGGTCATAAGAAGAACATCTGACGCGTTTGGGGCCTTGTCGGCTTTCCACTGTTGTGCAAGTAAAGATCTAGCTGCCAAGAGGATATGGGTCACCACCACTCTGCAATCAACGGGGAACACCTCTATTCCTACGTGTAAGATCGCCAAACTCGGACTGGGCCGAGTCAAAATACCAGTAATCCTGGAGATGTAGTAGAAAATAGAGTTCCAGAAGCTGGTCAGGTGCTTGCAAGACCATAGCATATGAAATAGGTTGCCTATTCCACCACAATTTCTCCAACATAGAGGAGAACTGTGATTCCCGAACTTAGCTATTCTGTAAGGAGTGAGGTACCACCGAAGAGCTATTTTTTGGGATAGTTCCCAGTGGTTGATGCATCTAGAGGAGGAATACAACAAGCTGAACGCTTTGCTCCACTGAGCATCTGTGATGGTTATTCCTAAGTCAGACTCCCACTTCCTGAAGGGTTGGGATTTAACAAAGCGCAACTTATTTTGAAAAAGTTTATAAAAGAATGATATTCCCTTACGCGGCGTGGGGGAAGTGCGGTAGAAACACCACACTTCCCTAGCCATGACTATTCGATATGATCCAATTGAGTTCAGGAAGTGGGAGATGCGGACATAGACATAATGATCAGGGGGACCTAGGTGGAACTTCTCCTCCAGGGACTTAAAAGGAAGAAGGGCATCGCCCCGGAAAAGATCCTGGACAACACCGATCCCCCTTTCCTTCCATCTAGACAGGGAGAGGTCAGGGATAACTAGAGAGAGAGTCTCCAGCGGAATGGGGACCTCTATTAATTCAGAAGGAGGAAACTGAGTCTCCCGCAAGGCCCTCCAGGCCTCAAGAGAGGCCTGGAGAGTGACCGGGAGCTCCCGCAGACTAAATGGTCTCCAAACATCCACGAGAAGGAAAAGATCTAGGTTGGTGGAAGGACCCAGAGCCTGCTCGACAGATCTCCAAACCGAATCGGCCTGAGGGTCCATCCAGGTCGTAAGTTGCGTCAAAATGGACGCTCTATAGTAGTCCCTGATGTCCACCAAACCCATACCCCCCGCTCTTCTGTGCTTAGTCAGCAGAGATTTAGAGCATCTCGGTCGCTTGGAGCGCCATATAAATCTGGAGAGAAGTGTGTTCAGCGTTTTAAGATAAGGGGCTGGCAAAGGGACGGGGAGTGTCCTAAATATATAAAGCATCTGCGGAAGAAGTAGCATTTTGAATGCCGACAGTCTTCCTGTCCAGGACAATTCTACATTGGCAAGTCTGCTAACTTCTTTGGCTAGTTTGTCAATTAAAGGTGGGTAGTTGGCGTTAGCTAAGTCACCGGGGTCAGGAGTCAACTTTAGGCCTAAATAGGAAATGTCGGACTTGGCCCAGGAGTAGGGGAAGTCCAATTGGAGTCTTGATTTTAGGGGGGAGGGAATACCCAATGCAAGGATAACTGACTTGGTGAAATTAACTTTATAGAACGAGATTTAACTAAACACCTGCAGGGTGTCGTGAGCATGGCGTAGGGACACTAGAGGGGATGTCAAAAAGAGGATGATATCATCCGCAAACAAATTAATAACATGCGATCTATCACGTATCTGGAATCCCTCAATACCCGGGTGGGACCTTATCCTCTCCGCCAACGGCTCCATCAAAAGATTAAAAATCGAGGGGGACAGGGGGCACCCCTGGCGGGTGCCATTGGAAATTGAAAAGGTGTCCGACAATAGGTTTGAAGTGTACACCTGGGCACACGGAGAGGAATAGAGGGCGAGCACGGCCGAGAGGATCGGTCCAGCGAACCCAAACTTTCCAAGGGTGCTCTCCATGTATCCCCAATGTATCCTGTCGAATGCCTTCTCCGCATCCAAAGAGAGTAGCAGAGAAGGCGTCCGACAGGATCTAGCGTATTGCATAACTCCCAGCACCCTCCTCGTAGCATCCGACGCCTGCCTCCCCGGAGTGAAGCCAGATTGGTCGGACTTAACAAGAAAGGGAAGAACAGACAGGATTCTATGTGCTAATATCTTTGCATATAGTTTTACATCAGAGTTCAATAGGGAAATTGGTCTGAAGTTGGATGGAGTGGTGGGATCTTTACCTGGTTTTGGGATGGTAACCACGTACGCCTTGAGCATCTCAGGAGGGAACGAGGCAGAGGACACTGCATTGGCATATAAGGCCTGTAGAGCTGGGACCAGATTATCTTGGAACACTTTATAATAATCATTCGGAAGACCATCTGGTCCCGGAGATTTCCCCAGAGGGAGTGAGTTAATAACTTTCCTAATTTCAGGCTCCGACATAGGCGCATTTAGGGAATCTAGTTGTAATTGAGAGAGGGCAGGGAGGTTGATACTTGCCAGAAATTCCTGGATCTTTTCCGTAGAGGGTTGGGGAGTATCAGGGTCATCCTTAAGGTTGTATAAGGATGAATAATAATCAGCGAAGGAGTTCGCTATATCTTTAGGGTTTACAATTTTGTGTTTATTAGTTGGGTGAATCAGGAAAGGGATCTTGGATTTAGTTCGGGCCGCACGGAGCCTTTGGGCTAAAAATTTCCCGCTCGATTACCCGACGAATAGTGGGCTAATTTCAAGCGTTGTAAATGCTTGTCATACTGTTCGATAAGAAGGAGCCTGAGTTCCGTACGACATTGAGACAGTGTTTTCCCTAGTGCCGTACTCGCATTAGTCTTGTTTTGGGCCTCTAGGTTTTTAATGTCATCTAAAAGCTGATTTAACTTTAGTGTCCTCTGCCTTTTCTCCCTTGCACAAATTTGAAGAATTACCCCTCTAACCACCGCCTTATGGGCACACCACAGAGTAGCCGGGTCAGTAACAGAGCACACATTCCTTTCAAAAAATTCCGACAGACACTTACTAATTGTGGCAGCATGAGTTGGCAACTGAAAGACCCGGGAATTGGCTCGCCAAATATATGCAGGACTAGGAGTGTGCCCCTCCGCCACCGTGATAGAGACAGGAGCATGGTCCGACCACGTTATATTGTGAATGGCGGAGGAGGACACTGCCTGCAGGAGCATCTTATCAACCAGTATAAAGTCAATTCTGGAATAGGAGTTATGCCTGGCGGAGTGGAAGGAGTAGTCTCGTTCAGTTGGATGGTGGCACCGCCAAACGTCAAAAAGGTCCTCCGAGTGAAGCAGCTGCTGGAGTCAGGGATAGGATCTCTTCGCCATGGAGGAGGAGTCTAGGGTGTGGTCAATTGTCAAGTTATGATCCCCACAGACCACCAGGGACCCCCGCCTCACCGAAGCAATTTTAGCATATGTCTTTTTCAGAAAGCGAAGCTGATGGGAGTTAGGTGCGTACAAGTTAGCGATAGTGAAAGGTTTGTTATTGATTTCTCCCACTACAACAAGGTATCTCCCCTCAGGATCTGTAAGAACTTGCTGCAGGCTAAAAGCAACCGAGTCCTTTATAGCTATCAAAACTCCTTTGCGTTTGGCTGAGGTTGAAGCTAAGAAGATGTGTGGGAAACGCTTGTGTGAAAATCGAGGCGGGTTGTCAGTGGAAAAATGGGTCTCTTGAATACATAGGACATCAGCCTGGAGGTTGAGAGCCTCTCTCCAGACCGAGGCCCTTTTGGCAGGGTGGTTGAGTCCATTCACATTGAAGGAGATGATCTTAACCGCCATTCAGGGATCGTAAACAGAATAAAAAACAGTACCTTGGTTTCGTCAGTGGAGAGTAGTTCTTCTGGTGACGTAAACAGCTTTCCAAGTCCAGTAGACACAGCCTTCCCGGGGCATTAGAGAGAGTGGGGTGTACACACAGGGCATTCCAGTACAGAATAAGGCCCGTTGACCAGAAAAGGAAAAAGTCAAAGTCAAAGGAAAAATAAACAACATGAAGTTCAGTAAAAAAGCTTGAATAAGCAAGAACCAGGGGGTAGTGCTTCTACCCATAATCAAACCAGGGGGGATCAAAAGGAACAAAACAAACTGAGTACTCCTAATGGAGCGGGAACCTTGAGGTATGTGACGAGCCACTACATCCCATAGGAGAGAAATCACGCAGCACGTTTTTTGCCACTTTTCTTCCTAGTTACTGTTTGCCTTTGGGAGTGCTGGTCAATCTTGGGAGCTGGCGAAGTGCCTGTAGGTGCCTGATCAGGGAGGATATCCAGGGATCGGAGCAATGCAAGACCCTCCTCCAGACCTGTGATTGTTGTGTCTTTCCCATCATGAGTGATAGTCAGCTTTACTGGGAAACCCCATCTGTAGGGAATGCTGTGGTTGCGCAGTGCCTTAGTGATCGTCACCAGGGACCTGCGTTTCTTCATAGTGAATTGCGACAGGTCTGCGAACAGTTGAAGCCCAGCGAATCGTTCCGGGAGCTGTTGCACTTTCCTAAACGATGTCATAAGCTGTTTTTTAACCTGGAAAAAATGTATTCTCATCAGAACATCTCGGGGTACACTATCAGGCAGGAAGCTTGGCTTAGGCAATCTGTGAATCCTGTCGATCTGCAGTTCCGCTTCAGAAACATCAGGGAGGACCTGCTGCAACAGATCCCTGGCAAACTGCTGTAGCTGGGCGGGGAGCACAGTTTCGGGGACCCCCCTCATCTTAACGTTATTTCGTCTTGACCTATCCTCAAGGTCAGCGACCTTTGCCCTCAGCCAAGCTATCTCATCATCATGTTCAGCATGTGCATTAATCAATGAGTTATGGGAGGATGCGAATTCACCCATCTTCTCCTCAACATGGGTAACTCTCTCCCCCAGCTCGCCTATATCTGCTTTAAAGTTCCTCATACATTGCAACATGTCAGCATGCATGGAGCTCCTGAGGGAGACAAGCATGTCTTTAAGGGTTGTATCAGACACTGCCTTCCCAGACGTAGGGAAGGCAGTGAATGGATCCACCAGTTCCCTCGTGTCCTCCAGGGTCTCATGTCCTCCGCTCACCTGGCTGATGTCTGTCTCCAGGCGAGGCTTGGATTTAGCAGAGCTTCTATCCAGCGGGGTCGACCCTCCGGGAGATTGCTGAGTGGTGCCTGGACGCATCCCCGGGCTCGATGCTGTGGATCGGGAGCTGCAGGAGGAGGTAGGAGATGCGTTCCCCAGGCCGGCGCCGGCGCCATTTTTGTTTAGGCCGCGGTCTTTCGGCGGGTAATATTCCTCCAACTTTCGGGGCTGGGACCCTTCTTTCCTCTTGCTGGTCATGCTGCCAGTGTCTCCGGACTGTCAGGCAGGAATGGGGCTAGTGATGGGCGAAACAGTCGCCGCTGTAGCTAATGGATCGGTTCCCTGGAACGGAGCAGCGCGATCACACGTCCATGCAGTCGCGTGGTAGCCACGCCCCCCAGGGCTCAGCAGTCTTGATTATCATGGTCAGCGCAGAGAGTGCAGATAGGGAGATACCGGAAGTGGTAGGATCAGCCAGTTTTTTTTTACAGTTTGAAGGGGGGCAGATTACACAACACAAGCAATGTGCTGTTTAATCTGCTGTGAGGGAACAGGATCTGAAATATAATTTTTTTGGAGGTTAACAAACAATTTAATCCTTGTAGTAAGGCCCCAGCTTGTGCTCTTTTTCTCTATTAAATTAGGGTCTAGCCTTGCTATTCAGAATTGTCCCGCTGCTGAACAATTATATACTGCTGTGTCATCTGTAGTCTCATAATTTTAGATGTAAATCACTTGCCTGTACTCTTTTATTTGGTCAGTCTTCTTCATTAAAACTATCCTACTGCTGGACAATTTTACACTGCTGTATTAACTGTGATCTCTTAACTCTTAATGAGAGTTTGATTACCAACAGCAAAACATCACAGTTTTGCATCAGTGAGAAAAGGGACAGCCTCAGTGAACTACAGGCCAATTTCTATCTACCGGTCAAAGTAGGGCTGATGGAAAAGTAGGTATTGCCTTTTCCAAAAAGCTGCATGTAAGCTAAGCTAAGCTAATTGTAAAAAATAAATACTTAGCCAGATATGTTTTTTTTTGTGTACACTGTTTGTGTACAGCTTTAAGGCATTACCCAAGCATGGTTTAAGAGTTTTAATATTCTTTGTGTTGCCCTTGAAGCACAAGATCCTTCTCTGGTGAGCTGGTATTTTTTCAAAACATTTGTTGTATGTGTGCATGTACCTAAAGACAGTGTTCAGCTTCCCATGACAGTAATGTGCCTATAAAGTAGCCAGGATTTAATAGGAGGATTTTATTGGTTTTGATGCCACAACCAAATAACAAACACATATACAAAAAGGTAAGAATCATTTTGACCCACACACGGGTACTATAAAATAACATATTGCAATAAAGCCCAAACAGTGGGATTTTGGGAGGGGCACCTTAATAAAAAAAATAGGTAGGACTCCCTGAGGTCATTAGATAGTACAAATGTTAAACCCACACAGCTGAAATAGTTAGCAATAAAGAACATGACAAGAAGGCAATAGTTTTCCAGGTTGTGAGGCAAAGGAAGGTTGCATTAAACTACAGACATATTTAAATCCGTTGACGGCTAAGCTTACCACTTGGACCAAATCTTGTCGTATTTTGTTCAGTCTGTATGGTGTGAAGTAAGCACGGTGGACCAATTTAAAGATGGTCTCTAAGGGGAAACTAAGGACCAGAAGGAAAATTCCCAAGTATTGTCCCAGTTGTCACCGTCTAGTTCAGGAATGTCATGTAGCCATCTGACAGGGGAGCTGAGAGTGATTGCCTGTTCCTAGTGATTGGGAACAGCGATTTGGGTATAGTGTAGCATGAACGTGCAATTGTCATTCAAAGTGTGAGAGCACGGAGAGCTGGAAGTTGGTCTGGGAAGGAAGGGTGAAGTGGTTAAACAGGATTAGCTGAAACATTGATGTATTGAATTCAAGTAGAATTGCCCATCCCTAGTGTGCAGTCCAGACCACTTATAACACAGAGGACAGATACAGCAGAATCCAGCAAAGTGAAGAATCATGAAAAGAGACAGTCATACTGTAGGTAGCTGGATTTAAAGCGGTTGTATACCCTCTGATACTACTTGCACCTACAGGTAAGCCTACATTAAGGCTTACCTGTTGGTGCTTGCAATATCTCCTTAACCTACATGGTTAAGGAGATATTTGCAGAAAATCGGGCACCGATGTCTACGGCGTATGCGCGCTGTAGACAACGGCGCAGGCGCGGGAGTGACATCATCGCCGCTCTGGCCAGTCACAGTGCCGCAGCGGCGATACCCGGAAGTCACTCCGGGTATCATGGCGGCGGCAGAGGAGAGAAACAAGGGTCGCTGCGGGGGCTTCGATCTAAGGTAAGTAATTCATAATGAGCTAGTATGCTAGTCATACTAGCTCATTATGCCTTTGTCTTGCAGGTTTTTATTATTCTATAAAAAGAAAATGTTACAAAGGTTTTTGAACTTAATGTAAAACATGTATCTATTTAGTCATTTATAAAGCAGATAAAAGGTCCTAAATGCCTTTCTGTTAAACAAAGTACTAGGACAATACTTGCTTCTCTGAAATAATAATGAAAGAAGATTCCTAGAAATGCCTGTTTTCCATCATGAATTTCCTAGGAAACTACTTGCTGTTTTACACATATCTCGTACATATTAAACATGCTGATTTCCATGAATCTCCACACCTTATTCCTTGCAGCGAGTGATCAGTTGTAGGATGGGAATGGCTGCTAGACAATAATACTTGCACCTACCTGGATATGTGAGGAATTCTCAGTATTCCTCACATGAATTCCCAATCCTTTAAACTTGGTTATTATATATATATATATATATATATATATATATATATACAGTATATATATATATATATATATATATATATATATATATATATATATGCCCCTGCAAACAGAGGACTTGTAGAGACAAACTACATTGGATTTGAATTTATTATACAATCAAGTTGTATATATATTTACATACATAAATACTGTTGAAAAAAATACCATCAGTGTCAGCTGTGATTTGAATGTTATTTACCATCTAAGGCAACTTATGGGTATGTCTGTGCACCCTTTCCCTTTGTCTCACATTTAGTCTGTGTGAATTTCCATAGGACAGTGTGGGGCCCATTCCATACTCCTTGGACAGATTACCACCTGGAAACTAAACCACCTATATGTTTTTAATTGACTCTGGTCATCAACAATATTTCAATCTGAAGATGTCTTCATCCCCCTGAGGAAGATCAGAACAACATACGATCGAAACACGTTGGGGCTCTTCTCTGAGCAATAGCATTTAGTGTTAATATTTTTTTGTTGCTATATGCATTTGTAACATTGACATCTCATGTTTGGATACCATGCATTCCAGAGCTCATGTACTGTAGTTTTTTTTTTTTTTTTTCATATATCTGTAGGCAATAAAGAACTTTTTTATATATATTCTATTCAGTCCAATTTTTTTCTAGCTGCCTATAAGCCCTTGGGAGCAATTTTTCAAATGAATAATATTTCTGGCTAGTAGCATATTCTCTCCACCCAGGTCGGTGGGTTTCAATTGATTCTAAAAGGCCCCAATTGCCTTCTGTTAAACAAAGTACTTGGACAATACTTAAATTGCTTCTCTGAGATAATGATAAAAGAAGATTCCTAGAAATGCCTGTTTTCCACCATGAATTTCCTAGGAAACTACTTGCTGTTTTACATATATCTTGGACATATTAAACATGCTGATTATCCCTTTTGAATTTTCCATACAAAAAATTTCAATATATATTTGCATACAATTTCTGATTTGGTTTGAGTAAGCACATACAAAAATGGCCATCAATTTTTTCCCTCATACCACTATACATGACAATACACAATTAAATCTAAACACTAGGCAAATGAAAAAACATCAATGAATGCAGCTCTGTATTCATTAAAATATCATTAAATTGAATTTGGTTTGGCATCAGCAGGTATCCCCAGAAGACATGTTTTAAAACCACACTGCATTGCATGACCTTTGAAATATGGGCATCAGGCTCAAAAAGGACAATGGGGGCTTTTGAATAAGCTAGCCCTCTCACTATAAGAGGAGGGGGGCATAGGGCAGCCATAGCGTCAATGTATTGGAAGCTGCTGTAGGGAAAGCCTAGAGATAGCTGATAAACAGCACAGGGAAAAATTAGGATCAGTTAGGAAACATGTATTCTGATTGATAGCTACTGTATTTGGACAATTGACCCCTCTGCTCCGTATTTTCTATTTATTAGCAGCTATTTTGAATTGAGTTTTTTTATGGTTTGTGTGCTAACAAGCTACAAACTGAACAAAAGAGAGAGCAGGGACCACAGTGGCGTCTCCAGCTTTCATATTTAGGGGGGGTACATGGGGGGACAGGAAAAAAAGTAGGGGGGCCAACTATAAAATGCAATTATATATATATATATATATATATATATATCTCCTGGGGCCCTTTACTATGATCCCACAACGGGCCTTTTTACATGTTCTGCAGGAGCTGTATTCCTCCCTGCTCATATGTGAGGAGAGTGGGGGGGGGGTGGCTAGACTCGCTGGGCTGTAAAAGAGTGTCATAGACTGACACTCGGCTCAGCTTGCAGTCACCATTCTACAACTCGCTGTTCTCTATACCAATGAGGATGCAGGGGAAGGAGCAGATCGGGCGGCTGTGGTTGTGTGAACGCTTGCATTATGCAGTGTCAGCGAGCAGAGAGAGGGGGGGGGGGATGCCCCGCAGAGCTGACTGGGGGCGCTCTTCCTCTCAGGAGAGACTTTTACTCCAGGGGCGGCCCGAGAAAAAAAAAAAAAAGCAAAAAAAAATTGCAAATTTTTTTTTTTTTAAACATTTCAAATTTTCTCACACAAACCAATGCGCCTGTAGAGTTACCTTGTTTTTAAGAAGTTTAGGGTGCATTGAAATGCATTGAAAAATACACCCCAGATGCCCTCCGAGCGATTTTTAGGGGAATTGTTTTTTTTTTACCATCTCACTGATAATTAATAAATGCTTCTCAAACACTCTGTAAACCTGTCATAAATACAACATAGAGACAGCAATGTTGTCATTCATGACTAGAAGTAATTTTAACTGTGTAATAGATGCCTTTAATGTCAATTTTGAAATGAGCAAACCCAGTAGCATGGCTGATTAGGTGCCAGAGGGCAGGCAATCAATGAGCATAGTAACTTTCCTAAAGTTCCTTTCTTGCTTTCAGTTGAGGTTTATATCCACTGGCATCTTTAAACAACTTATTGGCTCTTATATCAGATTGATAAACTCCTTAAACCTGTAATAACGCTGCTACTATTGCCTATGATGGTATAATAAAATATTACATTCAAGATCCAGAATCAGACTCAAGATCAGTAAAAGTTATGTAGGCAATGGCCACCAGGGATGAGCCGAACACCCCTGGGTTCGGTTCGCACCAGAACCTGCGAACACACCAAATGTTCGTGTGAACTTTAGAACCCTGTTAAAGTCTATGGGACTCGAACGTTTGAAATCTAAAGTACTAATTTTAAAGGCTAATATGCAAGTTATTGTCCTAAAAAATGTTTGGGGACCCGGGTCCTGCCCCAGGGGACATGTATCAATGCAAAACAAGTTTTCAGGAGCAGTGATTTTAATAATGCTTAAAGTGAAACAATAAAATTGAAATATTCCTTTAAATTTCATAACTGGGGGTTGTATAGTATGCCTGTAAAGTAGCGCTTGTTTCCTGTGCTTAAAACTGTCCCTGCACAAAATGTAATTTCTGAAAAAAAGTCATTTAAAATCACTCACCTTAGGGTCTGGAATGGATATTAATGGGAACCCTGCATCAAATTAAAAAAAAAATATCTGGGGTTCCCCCCAAATATCCATTCCAGACCCTTCAGGGGAACTCCACTCCAAATTTTAAAAAAATGCCGTGGACCCCCACACATTTTTGTTTATGAATGACTTTTCTCTGTATTGCCGGGAGCCGACAATTCAATATAGCCGCAAATGATTTTAAATTACTTTTTTTCCTTCAGAAATGACACGTTGTGCAGGGACAGTTCTAAGCATGGGAAACAAGTGCTACTTTACAGGCATACTATACACCCCCCCCCCCTAGGTATACGAAATTTAAAGGAATATTTCACTTTTATTGTTTCACTTAAATGAATTATTAAAATCACTGCTGCCAAAAAAACTGCAGTTTTTTAAAAAAAAATTTGCATTGATACATGTCCCCTTAGGACAATAACTTGCATATTGGCCTTTAAAATTAGCACTTTAGATTTCAAAACGTTCGAGTCCCATAGACTTTAACAGGGTTCTAAAGTTCACACGAACTTGCCGCAAACTCCCCAAATAGTTCGCTGTTCGAGTCGAACATGAGTTCTGCTCGAACTCGAAGCTCATCCCTAATGGCCACTGCTTAGGAGAAACAAAACTTTGGTATGTAATAAAGGCTCCCAAAATGTAGGCCTCTAGATATAATTATATATTGTATTAACTTGGTGATTGGATATGCCCATTCCTATGCTTTATTATCCTACTTTAACTGATTTTTATTTGAGCCACACTTCCTACAAATTATACAATCCCATATATACCATCCTATACCCAAAGTTGATCCAGAGGAAAGCAAAACCCCATTAAAGCATGATCCAATTTTCTCCAGCAGGATAAAAATTCCTTCTTGATCTCCTAAGAGGCAATTAGATGTTTCCTGGATCAACTTTACCTATAAATGTTAGTATCCATTTATAGTAAGTACATTTTGGAAAGAACCCAAGCCTTTTCTAAAGCAATCTACTGAGCTCTGAAGAAACCTTTCCTTATTTAGAGATTACATTTTTTTCCCCTCCAGACATAAAGAGTTTCCCGTTGTCCTCTGTGATGCTCCTGATGGTAGAGATGTGTTTTGCTGCATGTTAGTACCAAGTTGCAGTGCTCATGATCGCCCCACCAGTAGGTGAGAAAGCTGGGGTCCAGTAGTGCATAAGCAGGTATGGATCAAACAGAAGCGTAGTCAGGAAAAAAAGCCAAAAGGTCAGTACCAAATAGTCTTACATTCAGTTTTGGTGCCATTTAGTTTGAGATAATTGTCACTCATCCAGGATTGGATTTCCTCCAAGCAGGAGGCCAGCATGACCTGATCCTCCCCTTTCTTGGATAGTTTGAAGTAGATCTGGATGTCATCAGCATAGACATGGAACGGGAGGTTGTGACAGCGAATAATGTATAGCAGCGGCCTCATATAGATGTTAAAAAGGACCGGAAATAAAGACGATCCTTGTGGGACCCCACAAGACAGGGAACTATCAGAGGAATAAAATGGTCCCAGCTTTACCCTCTGAACCCTGTCTCGCAGGAACGAGGCTACCCATGCCAGAGCTATACCATCCATTTCCGCCACCACCTTCAACCTATCCAAAAGTATAGAGTGGTCAATGTTATCAAAAGCTGCCAACAAATCCAGAAGTACCAAGGCCAAAGCTTCATTCTCATCCAAGGCCCAGAGTAGATTGTCCTGGACTTTTATCAGGTCTGTTTCCGGACCTCTCCCAGGTCGGAATCCTGACTGGAAGTCATCAAAATCTTTGTTAGTCTCTAGGTGAGGTTGAAATTGCCATACCGCAACACGCTCCATGAACTTTGCCAGAAACGGCAAGGTGGAAATAGGTCGATTGTTGCTCAACACAGTATATATATATATACTTTAACTTTCTTTAGCAGGGGTATAACCAACTCCTGCTTCAGAATACACAGAATGACAGCGGTGGCAAATCACACACTAAGAATGAAAGGCACCAGAGCATCTAAGGAGTCCTTCACCTACTGCCCAATGCAGGGATCAAGTGATGAGGACGAAGGTCTGAGAGATTTGAGGATGATTTTAAAATCTGGAGTCACTGGATAAAATACTGAGAAGAGAGTCCCTACATATGTTGGGCTTATTTCTTCCACCTCCACTAATGAAATATTTTTTCTGATCATTTCTATTTTTTTTTTTTAAATAACGAGATAACATTTCCCATAATTCATCAAAAAGCAGTTTTTCTCTTCAGGTTGACCACATGTGGGATTAGCCAATCGTTTGGCCACCCTGAAGAGCTCTGCTGATGAATTAGACGTGTTTCTTATTTTGTTTGTGAAACGTTTTTTCACATTTCTGATACTTTCCTTGTAATTTTTTTAATTAGTCATATAAATAAATTTTAATCATTCATTTGGAGATTTTCTACAGGCTTGCACAGGCATGTTCCCAAGCTGGGCTGTGTCCATAGACACACATAGCACAACCCTGCTGGACCCTCTGCTTCAGCAGCAGGAGCAAATGGCATTTTCAGATGCGTGGGTCTGCCATTAAGGATAAATCGTGTCTGCTGCTCATTTTGGTTGTGGAAACTTGCGGGTGCAGAAACATGTGAGATTTACACACTGTTCAGCACTTGCAACCACCAGAACAGTGTGAACCTAGCCTAAAGCATTAGTGTCATAATGTGTTTTGAAGACAACATTTTCTTTTTAGAAATAATTTTTACATTTTTAGTAGCACCTTCCTTCTTTGTTTCAAGTCATACAGTGCTGGGGTTGTATACTTTTCTTCACGAAAGTCTGGAGAAAGTTTTTTTTTAATCTCCTTATTGTTGGTTGATCTTGAGCCTTGTTCCAAGGGCTGGGAAGTTTATGGACTTGACATTTACTTTTATTTGTGCTGCAAATTATAAAAGTATATTTAAACAGGATATGTACAGTCACTTAATATTTGCTGTACACTAGAGACACAGTGACTAACTCGTCTTGCTTAGCAGGTTGACTACTTATTGTCTAAATTAAAATACATTTTTTTTTTACAATTGTTCCAAATAAATCACATTCCACAAACATAAAAAAAATTCTCTTCCAGTTAGATATTTTAGTGATATTTAGAACATGCTCTCATATCAAAACAGCAATGTTTGGTCAAATACAACTTGTTTCTTGAGGTGAAAAATAAATGACATGATTGAACACACGGGTGAAATAATGTACAGCATGCTGTCAGTACATGAATAACATAGCTTCTTCATAATATATACATATATACATATATATATATATATATATATATATATATATATATATATATATATATTATATATATGTATATATATATATATATATATGTATATATATATATATATATATATATATATATAATATGTGCAAAAGCATCTCATTGAAAAATAAACATTTCATTCAACCAAAATATATATATGTATGTATATATATATTATATATTTGTAGCTTACCAGTTCATAGATGTGGTGGCTCTATTAGTTTTCTTTTTTGAAGGGGCTTTTTTCACCTTTATTTTACCTGGTGGTCCAGCCAGTAAATAACCTCCTGTCTTAGGCCCCTTTCACATTGAGGAGTTTTTCAGGCGGTGCAGCGCTAAAAATAGCGCTGCTATACCGCCTGAAAAACTTCTGCCCAGCATACACAATGTGAAAGCCCGAGGGCTTTCACACTGAGGCAATGCGCTGGCGGGAGAGAAAAAAGTCTCCTGTCAGCGGCATCTTTGGAGCGGTGAGAGGAGCGGCGTGTATACAGCTCCTTCACCGCTCCTTCCCATTGAAATCAATGGGAAACCATGGCAATACCGCCTGCAATGCGCCTCTATAGAGGCGCATTGCGGGCGGTATTAACCCTATATCGGCCGCTAGCGGGGGTTAATACCGCACCGCTAGAGGCTGATTCCCGCGGCAATCCCGGCAGTATATATTTTTAGCGGCTCTATACCGCCACCGCGGCTGCCGCGCCGATGTAAAAGGGGCCTTAGGGTGTCTGCATTCTGGGCAGCAAAGCCACTGCTCTATTGTCCAATCTGAATTTCTACAGTCAATATGCATTTAAAATGATGGTACATCATCATACTAATAATTTATAAAATCTTTCAGTGATATGGCTGCCCACTATTCTATAAACCTGTTCAGCTTATTGAAAAGGTAAAAATCCTGTCATAATACTGTATAATATGCTTACTTTTTTAGCAAAAATGCTTAGTAATGCCAATCAAGCTCTTAAATTAAAAAGCATATGCAAGAGTTAATAATCCACATAAATCCTCTGAGAAATTTTCATAAGTCTTCACGATTCCTTAGAGATTAATTTTGTTCTCAGGCAACAGCTATGAGTAGGTTTCAAATATTGCTTGACAAATCCCAGGCCTATCTACATGACAAGTATTAATGTGAATGTGTCAGGGAGGGCATGTTCTTTCACCAAGAACCATTATATTGCCCTTATATAATGAACTCAGCAGAAGCAAAATGTATGTAGGACACCACTTCATATGTCTTAATCAGGCCTAATGTGTGGTGACTAGCTCTTCTGTAACTAATGCCGCGTACACACAACATTTTTTCGGGTTCTAAAAAATTATGTTTTAAAGGGTCTAGAAAAAACAACGTTTTGTTTTCAACCCGATCATCAAAACGGCCTTGCCTACACACGATCGTAAAAAGAAAAATGCTCTAGCAAAGTGCGGTGACGTACAACGGCACTATAAAGGGGCCCTATGGGTAAGACCGGCGCGATATTAAACACTTTTTAATAATAATAATAATAATAATAAGTACCATTCGGATGGCGCCACCCTTTGGGCTACTTTATCTGATTTTGTGTTAGTAAAAGACGATTTGCGCTTTTCAGTCTGTTACAGCGTGATGAATGAGCCATCTCCATTATGAACGCTAGTTTTACCAGAACGAGCGCTCCCGTCTTATAACTTGCTTTTGAGCTTGCGCGTTTTTTTCACGTCGTTAAAGCCTACACACGACCATTTTTTTACGACATAAAAAAAAGACAACGTTAAAAACAACGTGAAAAATTAGAACATGTTCGAAATTTTTAATGCCCATTTTTTACATTGTGAAGCCCACACACAATAGTTTTTAATGACATTAAAAAAACGTAATTTTTTTAGAACCCGAAAAAAGATCGTGTGTACGCGGCATTATACTAATTAAAGGTTCAAATGGTTGGTGTTCATTTTAGTACCAACCCTTGAGGGTTTGTCAAAATAAATTTATATTTGTAAAAAAACATATTACATATGTATATATGTATATATATATATATATATATATATATATATATATACACACAGTATCCCAGATAACAAGTAATTGTGCTACAAGTTTGAAAATTACTTGCTAAACTTGCCAGGCGTCACAAGTTTGTTGCACAATTACAGCAAGTCCACATTGCATGACTTCAGATCAACTTTCTTTGCAAACATTCTGAAAGTCTGCTGCAAGTTTTGCTTCAGTTATGTTGTGCAGAAGTCATTCTGCCACAGGGGTCGCTGTGGCAAAATTTTCATCATTGCTCCTTGTTTTGTGTAATTTCTTTTTTAATTGGTGCTGGGGTGTGGTGTGCAGAGAGGTGAGTGGTATCCATGAGATCTGATATGGCGTAGAGGTAGAAAGTGAATAACCCTAATATCCCATTGGTGGAGCACAATTTGAAATATTAAATTTTTTCCTTGTTTATATGCTACCAGCTCTTAAGCAAAGACCACAACAGGTCTAGTGGCACTTTTAGGAGAGAAGAGTGGAGTGTGACTTTCCATAAAGGATCCATATATTAAAGCCTTGTCAGACCAGCAGACACAGGCCAAACACTTACTGAAGCCCAATGGCAATCCATATACAAAGCTACCCGAAATGCGGCATTGTGGGAACTCACATTAAAAATCTCCCTACGTTGGTACTTCACACCAGCTAAAATAGCTAAATTTGATAAGAACATCCCCGACACCTGCTGGAGATGCGCCGGCGCTAAAGGCGATATTTTACACATACTTTGGTCCTGTCCGTTCATTAGCCCATACTGGTCCGCCATTTTCCGTATTTTGTCAGACATAACTGTCTCCATCATCAGCTCTGGCACTGCTTAATATGAATTTGGACCTGATCCCCACTAACATGAGACTGGTAGCCACCAATATTCTCCTTGCAGCTCGGCTGAGCATAACCAGACTCTGGAAATCTACAAAACCCCCGACGATAGAAAGCACTATTGAATTGGTGAATCTGCACTATAATTATGAGCTAACATTGAATTGGTGAGGTCGCCTCGAAGAGTTACACGCAAAGTGGCTCGCATGGACACGTTGGTCTAGAGCAGCAATATTTTTGTGAATCCGATGGTCACAGAGGGCACCCAGGTTGACAACATTTTAGATATCACTGTCATTATATGACCTGTATGTACGATCCATTTTCCATGTACACTAACCTTGCTCTTGTTGCCTAACCTGTACTACTTACCTGATTTGATCGGCTGTAACATGTTTACTTTTCCTGTGTATTGCATACACACTCTTGACGAGGAACTGGTATGTACCTTGCTTTGTATGTTCTATAACTATGTGAAAAATCAATAAAAACTATTGTTAAAAAAAAAAAAAACTTGAAGTTGATCAGTAGCTACAGAACAATACATTTTATATACAAAAGACACTTCGATGATGGTCAGGAAACGTTCATAAAATAAAATCTCCATCAACTGAAGGTATTATACTTGATTATTAGTTGTTCATTCACAGTTTAGCCACTTAAGGACCTCCGCACGCACATATACGGCCACAGAATGGCTCGTACAGGCACAAGGGCGTAAATTTACGTCCCCGCCTTCGTGCGGTTCGGGGGTCCCCCTGGCTCTGGGAGCGATCGCCGACGAGCGGGCGGATGTCCGTGTTTTCCGCCCCCCCCGCGATCGCTCCCAGCCAATGGGAGCGCTCCCCCTTTGTGTCACTTCCTCCTCCTGAGGAGGAAATTATGTCACCTCTCATCGCAGCGGTGTTTCCCACCGCTGCTGATGAGAGAAGACATCCACAGTAAGTGTGCACCAACACAACACTGACACACCCTCACATAGGCACATTAACCCCTTGTGATCGCCCCCCCCCCCCACCCCCCTGTCATAGTGTCACTGAATGCAGTGATCTAATCACTGCATTTAGTGTCAGTGTGACAGGCAGTGTAAAATCAGTTAGTGTTAGGTCCAGGATAGCCCCCCCCACCCCCCTAATAAAGTTTTAACCCCCTGATCACTGCCCTAGTTAACCCTTTCACTCCCTATTGCCAGCATCACTAAGCGATCATTTTTCTGATCGCTGTATTAGTGTCGCTGTTCCCGCTAGGTAGCTATTTTTTTTATTGCGATTTTTTTTTTTACTAAAGACATGTGGCTGAATTAATTTTGGCCTAAATGTTTTACTAAAATTTAGTTTATTTGATTTTTTTTATAACAAAAAGTAAAAAAATTGTGATTTTTTTCAAAATTGTCGCTCTATTTTAGTTTATAGCGCAAAAAATGAAAATCGCAGAGGCGATCAAATACCACCGAAAGAAAGCTCTATTGGTGGGAAGAAAAGGACGCAAATTTTGTTTGGGAGCCACGTCGCACGACCGCGCAATTGTCTGTTAAAGCGACGCAGCACCGAATTGTAAAAACACCTTGGGTCATTTAGCAGCGTATGTGTCCGGGTCTTAAGTGGTTAGTTTTCTATACTATTTACATGATTACAGTGGAACCTCAGATTACGAGAATAATCCATTCCAGGAGAATGCTTGTAATCCAAAGTACACGCATATCAAATCGGGTTTCCCCATTGAAGTCAATGGAAAACGAAAATAATTTTTTTCCGCAGTGACTTCAATAGCATGCCATACCACATGCGGCCAGAGGTGGGGGGTGCTGGAGAGACTCGGAAACGGCCGAAAGGCTTGAGGACAGCTCGGCTGACCTCGGAAAACTTCGGAAAGGCTTGGGAGCAGAGAATTTCTGTTGTCTTTCCGTGTGTTTTCGAACGGTGCCGATCGATGTCCCCCACCTTTAGGCCAAACATGGTTCTGCGCACCGCTTTGGCCTGAATCCTGCTCGTTTTGCGAGACAACACTCGCAAACCGAGTTAGGATTTTTTCAAATACAGTGCTTGTATTGCTAAACACTCGTTAACCGCGTTACTCGCAATCCGAGGTTCCGCTGTATATAGTACATTATTTTTTGCACCCAAAACATGCACAGTCTTTTACATCTTTTAACCTCAACACATCCTTAAAAAATAAAAACCTAACTAACCTAACTGTATCTTAACTCTTAAAGAGAATCTATAAGGTGAGACAAATGGAAGCTATCATTGATGACCCTGGACGGTACTGGCTTTGAACACTATTCCACTGGAACAGAATATACAGGGTGTGAAATGTACAGTATTTCATAAAAGTAAGTACACCTCTCAGATTTTTGTAAATATTTTAGTATATCTTTCATGTGACAACACTGAAGAAATTACAGTTTGCTACAATCTGAAGCAGTGAGTGTACAGCTTTTATATTGGTGTAAATTTGCTGGCCCCTAAAAATAAATCAACACACAGCCATTAATGTCTAAACTGCTGGCAACAAAAGTGAGTACACCCCTAAGTGAAAATGTCCAAATTGGGCCCAATGAACAATTTGTCCTCACGGTGTCATGTGACTCGTTTGTGTTACAAAGTCTCAGGTGTGAATAGGGAGCAGGTGTGTTAAATTTGGTGTTATCACTCTCACTCTCTCATACTGGTCACTGGAAGTTCAACATGGCACCTCATGAGGATCTGAAAAAAATATTTGTTGCTCTACATAAAGATGGCCTAGGCTATAAAAATATAGCCAAGACCCTGAAACTGAGCAGCAGCACAGTGGCCAAGACCAGACAGTGGTTTAGCAGGACAGGTTCCACTCAGAACAGTCTTCACCATGGTCGACCAAAGAAGTTGAGTACACATGCTCAGCATCATATCCAGAGGTTGTCTTTGGGAAATAGACATTTGAGTGTGGCAAGCACTGCTGCAGAGGTAAAAGAGGGTGGGGGGGTCAGCCTGTTAGTGCTCAGACCATATGCCGCACATTGCAACAAATTGGTCTGCGTAGCTGTCGTCCCAGGAGGAAGACTCTTCTAAAGATGATGCACAAAAAAGCCCACAAACAGTTTGCTGAAGACAAGCAGACTAAGGACATGAATTACTGGAACCATGTTCGGCGGTCTGATGAGACCAAGATATACTTATTTGGTTCAAATGGTGCCAAGTGTGTATGTCGGCAACAAGGTGAGGAGTACAAAGACAAGTGTGTTTTGTCTACAGTCAAGCATGGTGTTGGGAGTGTCATGGTCTGGGGCTTCATGAGTGCTGCCAGCACTGGGGAGCTACAGTTCATTGAGGGAACTATGAATGCCAACATGTACTGTGACATACTGAAGCAGAGCAGGATCCCCTCCCTTCGGAGACTGGACCACAGGGCAATATTCCAACATGATAACGACCCCAAACACACCTCCAAGACAATCACTGTCTTGCTAAAGAAACTGAGGGTAAAGGTAATGGACTGGTCAAGCATGTCTCCAGACCTAAACACTATTGAGCATCTGTGGGGCATCCTCAAACAGAAGGCGGAGGAGCACAAGGTCTCTAACATCCACCAGCTCTGTGATGTCATCATGAAGGAGTGGAAGAAGATTCCAGTGACAACCTGTGAAGCTCTGGTGAACTCCATGCCCAAGAGGGTTAAGGCAGTGCTGGGAAATAATGGTGGCCACACAAAAATTACACTTTGGTCCCAATTTGGACATTTTGACTTAGGGGTGTACTCACTTTTGTTGTCAGCAGTTTAGACATTAATGACTGTGTGTTGAGTTATTTTGAGGGGACAGCAAATGTACACAGTTATACAAGCTGTACACTAACTACTTTACATTGTAACACAGTGTCATTTCTTCAGTGTTGTCACATGAAAATATATAATAAAATATTTACAAAAATGTCAGGGGTGTACTCACTTTTGTGAGATACTGTATGGTCACATGTGATTGTTCACTTCTATGTAATTAGCTATAATTCCTTTTATGTTTGGAGAGTTTAATATCATCACAATGTTACAGCTGTTTCAAAATGATTTCACATGATGACCGTGAAGCATACCTTCAGTAGAGTTTGCATAAAGAAGCCATTAAACTGAAATAACCTTTGCAGTTATTCACTTGTACAATACATCACTTAAACTGCACAAATGGAAAATGTAATCCCATATCCTATCATCAGTATTATAGCCCTTTTGGAAAATACTGTGACAGAATTGTAATCATCCATTTAATGCCCAACTTGTAAAACCACCAGTGAAGGTGGTACAGTAAGGGACAATTTACCATTCATTTATTTAATAAGCAGTTGATAACATACAGAATATTTAAATGCATGAACTATCTATACTATGAAATTAGAAAATGTATAATTGCAAGTGGTACTCTAGGCAAATATAAAACCAGTTATATATGCCATACATAAACTACATTGGTAATTATTTTGACATTATCTTCCTGCAACCCCCTTAGCTAGGCACTTTGTGCCAATCATGCTTAAGTGCATTGCACAATTACAGTATGTGGATTGAATGTGTTTTCACATCATAGGAGCCAGAGGGGCAGATTTTTGGTCAGGTTACTAAGTAGTCTTAAAAGAAATACCAGGATACATGGCTGCAGTCAGGGAAGTGCCAAGAACCAATAAGGCTTCAGTCGGGAAGAATTCAGGATGCCTGAAGAGTGATTTATTGTTTAGTGCCACCTGAGCCCAGGGCTATGTGGTCTTCAGCCATTTTCTTGCTTGTGCTCAACTGAGCTGGTTGCTGTTAGGCCTCGTACACACGAGGGAATTTATCCGCTGAAAATGGTCTGACGGATCATTTCAGGCGATAAATCCGCTCGTCTGTAGGGGCAAACGGACAGTTTTGGCCAGATTTCTCCTACGGAAAAGTTTCAAAGCTTGCCGGAGAGCTAGCTGTCGGATATGTCCGCTGGTCAGTACGCTCACCAGCGGATATTGATTGTAGGATATTGTCACTGTATCTCTCTAATGATCTAAGCATTAGTTATTTGAAACACATATGAAAAATCTTCAGCAAAGCCACCTTTGATGTTAAAATGTTCTATGGCCTATGAAGATAGTAGATTGCATAGCTTTTTGCTGCTGTTATAAATCTGGGATATGTTTACTTTTGCAGGATTGTGGGTACCTATATTTATTTAAAGGGGTTGTAAATCCTATGCATTAAGGCGAAAAAACATCCGATAATTGCTGAGCCCCCCCCCCCCCCCCCCGTTTACTTACCCGAACCCTCGAAAGTCCTGCGCCAAGAACGCGCTTGATCTCGGCCCGGTCTTCTCGGCTCTTTATTGGATAGATTAATAGCAGCGCAGCCATTGGCTCCCGCTGCTGTCAATTTAATCTAATGACGCAGGACTCGGGGGGCGGGACCGAGTCCGGCATTCGTGTTTACGGACACAAATGCTGGACTCGGGAGTGCGCCCGACGCATGGTAACCCCCTTGGGAAAGCGCTTCCAATAGGGGGTTATCTGATGCAGGGAGGAGCCGAGACAGCTGCCAAGGGACCCCAGAAGACAAGGTTCGGGGACACTCTGTGCAAAACGAGCTGCACAGCAGAGGTAAGTATGACATGTTTGTTATTTTAAAAAAATATAAAAAATGTAACCTCTACAATCACTTTAACCACCCTGGCGGTATTCCCGAGGCTCAGGGTGGAAATCCAGTACCATAAGCGGTATCCCCGAGCCAGACTCGGGATCGCATCGCAGTAACCACAGGCAGAGTTTACTTACCTTGTCCCTGAATCCTGCGATGTCTCCCCGCTGTGTGATCAAGCTGCCTCCTCGCTTGATTCACACATGAACCGTGTGCCACAGAGCTCCGTTCCTTGCAACGTTATGACGCACGGTGGCGGAGATCTGCCCCAAATTCAAAAAAGTAAATACACAATATACATACAGTATACTGTAATCTTATATATTGCAGTACTGTATGAAAAAAATACACACCCCCCATGTCCCTAGTGGTCTGCCCAGTGCCCTACATGTACTTTTATATAATAAATACTGTTCTTTCTGCCTGGAAACTGGAGATTGTCCATAGCAACCAAAAAGTGTCCCTTTACATCAAAAGTGGTTTTAGAGCAGCTAGAAAACAGCGTTAATAAATTAGAATCACTTGCAGAATTGAGCGATAGCGATTTGTGGGGAAATTCGCCATCAAACACTGAAAGTAATGACATCGACAATTCTGCAACTGAGCAAATTTCAGTGTTTTTTTATTTAATTACATTACTGAATAATTTGTATTATAATTACATTATTATTTGTTATAATTATTTATAGTTATTTATTAAATTATAATTTATGATTTTGTGTTTCAAACTTTATCATACCCGGGATGTCTACTAGACTCTTGTTTGGTCAGATTTAAGTGAGTAATTCCTAAGAATTACAGGCCTACAATATAAAATGCCAAATTTTCATGCAAAATAATGGTACCGCTTTGGCCTCGTACACACGACCGAGAAACTCAACAAAATCCATCAAGAAACTTGGTGACAGAGCTTTTTTGCCGAGGAAAACGGTCGTGTGTATGTCTTTCATCGAGAAAACTGTCAAGGAACTCGAAGAGGAAAAAAGAGAACAAGTTCTCTTTTTCCTCGATGGGAGTCTCAATTTCCTCGTCGTGTTCTTCGTTGGGCTGGTTTTCAACGAGAAACACGTTGGTGTGTATGCTTAGAAACTCGCGCACCTTCGGTAAAAGTAGCGTTCGGAATGGAAATAGCACATTTGTCTCGCTGTAACAGACTGAAAAGTGCAAATGTCTCTTACCAAACTTTTACCTAACACGCAGTAACATGAGATTAGCAAAAGCAGCCCCAAGGGTTGTGCCAGTGGAATCGAATGTGCCAGTGGAATGCTGTTGTATGTGTTGAAGTCACCGCGTTTGAGAACGAGGAGATTTGGTCTTGACTGTGTGTACGCAAAGACAGCTTGTCAAGTTTCTCGACAAGCCTTACAAGGAACTCGTCGAGGAAAACGATGTGTCTTTTACGACGAGTTCCTCGATCGTGTGTACAAGGCCTTTCAGCACCTAAAACCAGAAAGAATCAAACCGCCAGGGAGGTTAAGGTACTTATATAGCACTGTCAATTGACACAGCACTTTTACATATACATTGTACATTCATATCGGTCCCTGCCCTCAAGGAGCTTACAATCTAAGGTCCCTAACTCACATTTATATGCTAGGGCCAATTTTTACACAGAAGATAATTAACATACCAGTATGTCTGGTAGGTAAGTGTTTGAGGAAACCGGAGTTCCCGGAGGAAACCCACGCAGGCACAGGGAGAACATGCAAACTCACTGGTCACTGATTTGAATCCCAATAGTGACCCTTTATACTGCTAGCCGAGAGTGCTATCCACTGCACCACTGTGCCGCCACCTATATGATGTTATCTACTGTATACTAAAGCCCAAACTACAGTACATATGCAATCCTGATGCAACATTAAATCACCTGAGGCAATGAACTGGAAATCATTAATTCCAATCTACTACTAATTCTATTGTAATTTCTAGACAATTGCACACTAACACGATACAAGGAATGCAGCATTTAAAAAAAAAAATTCAATAAATGATGATCAAAGCAAAACAAGATTCCCTAGTAATCACAACAGATGACAAATGAGAGCAGGATGGAGTGACAGGGGTTATTTTATAAAAGGCAAATAGGCTGTTCAGTTTGCAAGTGTAAACACACAGATCCACATCCTGTCAGGGGAGAGGAGACAGATTGTGTGTTCCCAGTCCAGAGGAACACCGATCGGTCTCCTGCCCTTGTGAGTCCCCGTCCCCTACAGTTAGAATCACTCCCTAGGTAACACATTTAACCCCTTAATTGGCCCTAGTGTTAACTACTTCCCTGCCAGTGACATTTTTATAGTAATCAGTGCATTTTTATAGCACTGATCGCTGCATAAATGTGAACGTTCCCAAAATAGTGTCCAATGTGTCCGCCACAATGTCACAGTCACAATAAAACTCGCAGATCGCCGTCATTACTAGTAAAAAAAATTATAATAATAAAAATGCCATAAATCTATCCCCCATTTTGAAGACGCTATAACTTTTGCGCAAACCAATCAATATACGCTTATTGCGTTTTTTTTTACCAAAAATATGTAAAATAATACATATCGGCCTAAACTGAGGAAAACATTTTTTTATTTTTATTTAAATTGGGATATTTATTATAGCAAAAAGTAAAACATATTAGGTTTTTTTAAAACCAAAAACATGTAGAAGAATACATATCATTCTAAACTAAGAAAAAAATAGTTGTTTTCTATTCTAGCAAAAAGTAAAAAATATTGATTTTTTTTCAACATTTACGCTCTTTTTTTGTTTATAGCACAAAAAATAAAAATCGTAGAGGTGAATAAATACCCTCAAAAGAAAGCTCTATTTGTGGGGAAAAAATAAATTAATTTGGGTACAGTATTGTATGACTGCGCAATTGTCATTCGAAGTGCGACAGCGCTGAAAACTGAAAATTGGTCTGGGCAGGATAGGGATAAAAATGCCTAAAAGTGGTACTTCCACTTAATTACTTTCTCCACCCCTCCGGTGTTACATTTGGCACCTTTCGGGGGAGGGGGAAACAGGAACCTGTTATTGACAGGTCCCATTCCCCACTTCCAGGAGACCAGGCCACAGCCTGATCTCCCGGAAGTTCATCCTCCACTGCCGGGCCAATCAGAAAGCGCAGTGTGCTTCGCGCATGCGCAGTAGGGAACCGGTCGTGAAGCCAAAAGTATTCACTGCTGGGTTCCTTTACCTGGAATGGCGGCGGCTGCACCCGATGGTCGATCCGAAGATTGGCTGGGGTGCCAACATTGCCATTTCCCTGGACAGGTAAGTGTCCATACAATAAAAGCCAGTAGCTACAATATTTGTAGCTGCTGACTTTTATTTTTTTTTCCCCAGGCAGAACTCCGCTTTAAGGCAACTTCTAAATATTGTGCTTTGTGTACATCATTTTAATATCAACTTAGACAACCTTTAAAATAATTTATCATTTGAAGTTCTTTATTAATTCTTGGCATCACATGAGTCTTTATTGCATATTGTTAGTTTTACTCATCTTTTTATCTAAGAGGAACTGTTGTAAAAAGCACTTGTTTAAGCCAGAAGGGATTTTACCCCTCACAACTTCCTGCTTGAGAACTGAACTAATCTTTGTTTGCTTTATATTCTCTCATTACAGTGGGAAAAATCCTTACAACGTGAGTAGCGAGGAAGTTTCTTACGGAACAAAACATTGTGTGTTTCAAGCCAAATAAACATTCAAAGGATGTTATTGTCTTAGTATGCCAGGATTTGGATGCAAACTATATTATTTATAAAAATATATGAAATAACATGACAGCTACACATTCAGACACCTTCAAACTAAACCAGTTTCAGTTACTGCACACTATATTACCAAAAGTATTGCCTTTACACACACATGGGGGCAGATTCACAGAGAAATGGATTATCGTAGCGTATCAGAAATACACTACGCCGCCGTTTTTTACCTTGCTCTACGTGGAATTCAGGTAGATTTTCTACGGTAAACGACGGCGGCGTAGTGTATTTCTCCCGTCGCAATCCATCTGCGCGAGTAGGGGGCGTGAAACATTTAAATTAGGCGCGTTCCCGCGGCGATCGATCTGCGCATGCTCCGTTCGCAAATTTCCCGCCGTGCATTGCGCGAAATCACGTCCCGACGTCATTCGTTGTTTATGTAGCGTACTTTACGGGCGATCCACGTCCCGACGAGTTACGTAAACAAAATAACATTTTAAATAAATTCGAAGCGGGAACGACGGCCATACTTAACATGGGCTACGTAAAGTTAGAGCAGCAAAAAGCTGCTCTAACATTACGTATAAAAAAATAGACGAAAACGATTGCGACGCCCGCTCGTATGTTCGTGAATCCCCGTAAAAACACATTTGCATATCCCGACGCACCAAAACGACGCGAACTCCTCCCAGCGGCCGCAAATAGATGGCAGCGTAGATCCGAAGGCTTACGAAGACGTAAGCCTCTCGGATCGAAGCCCGAAGCCGGCGTATCATGGTTTGAGGATTCAAACTAGTGATACGCCGCGCGAAATTTGAAATTACTCCTGTCTAACCCCAGTTAGACAGGCGTAATTGTTTTGTGAATCTGCCCCATGGACTTTAATGGCATCCCAGTATTTGTCCACAGGGTTCAATATTGAGTTGGCCCATCCTTTGCAGCTATAACAGCTTCAACTCTTCTGGAAAGGGTTTCCACAAGTATTATGCCACGTACACACGGTCGTTTTTTGCGATGAAAATTGATTGTGTGTGGGCAAAACGTTGTTTTTTGTCTTAAAAAAACGACCAAAAAAAAATTCCAACATGCTTGAATTTTTTGTGTCGTTTTTCAAAACGTCGTTTTTTGTTTCACAAAAAGTCACCGTGTGTAGCAAAAACGTTGTTTAAAACGACGTTTTTCAACCCGCGCATGCCCAGAAGCTAGTTATGAAGCGAGCTTCAATGGAAAAGTGTGGTGAACGTAACCTCGCTTTTTGTGAAAAAAACGATGGTGTGTATGCAACATCGTCTTTGAAAAGTGACGTTTCAAAAACGTCGTTTTTTACTTCACAGAAAACGTCGTTTTTTTTCATCACAAAAAATGATCGTGTGTACGCGGCATTAGGACCATGTCTATGGGAATGTTTGTCCATTCTTCCAGAAGTGCATTTGTGAGGTCAGGCACTTATGTTGACGAGAAGGCCTGACTCTCAGTTTACACTTTTATTCCTCCCAAAGGTTTTCTATGGGGTTTAGGTCAGTATTCTGTGCAGGCCAGTCAAGTTACTCCACCCCAAACTCACTCATCTAAGTCTTTATGGACCTTGATTTGCACACTGGTCCAAATCATTTGGTGGAGGAAAGATTATGGTGTGGGGTTGTTTTTCAGGGGTTGGGCTTAGTTCATTACTTCTAGTGAAGGATAATCTTAAGGCATCATCATACAAGACATTTTGGTCAATTTCATGCTCCCAACTTTGTGGGAACAGTTTGGGGACGGCCCCTTCCTGTTCCAACCTGACTGTGCACCAGTGCACAAAGCAAGATCCAAAAAGACATGGATGAGCGAGTTTGGGTTGGAGGAACATGACCGGCCTGTACAGAGTCCTGACCTCCACCCAAAAGAACACCTTTGGGATGAATTAGAGTGGAGACTGCGAGCCAGGCTTTCTGGTCCACATCAGTGCCTGACCTCACAAATGCACTTCTAGAAGAATGATTGATTATTCCCATAGACACACTCTGTGGACAGCCTTCCCAGAAGATAAGCTGTTAAAGCTTTGAGGGGTAGGCCAGCTCAATATTGAACCCTACGGACTAAGACTTGGATGCCATTAAAGTTCATGAGCATGTAAAGGCAGCTGTCCCAATACTTTTGGTAATATGGTGTATATCTCAGGACAGGTGCGCTCCCCTCATTATCTTCAGGAGCATGTAATTGAGCTGGTAAGGGATTTAAAGGACCCTTTCTTGAGTTCACTTCCAGTGGTGTAAAAAAAATACTTAAAAAATTGCCAGCGAGCAGACAGTATTGATCCTATAGACTCATTGGCCCACCATAAAGTGGATTTCTGCAAGTTTGCCTATCCCTATCTACTGTACATATATTATCTGAAAAATACACTTTTGATCACCCACAGCTATAGCAAACTACATTGGAACATTGGGACTACATTGTAAGGGAAAAGATATCTAATAGAGGGACAAACAACAACAAAATATGAGAAGGGTTCTCAGACCAAACTATCATGGAGAACTTGCAAGTGCAAGCTAACTGCAGGAGTGTGTTCAGCACTTACAGGCCCTGCAGAAAAAGATGTACACGACTCCTGAAAAATGCGCAAATTAGATGGCTCATGTTATCACCATGTCTTTAACTTTTTAGCTCTAATGAATACTAAAGAAACTTAACAAAATTAGACAAGTAGAAATGACAGTTCTGATAAAGTTCTAACAAACTATGATGGCCAAAATTCCCATTTTTGCTAAATCACTTTTGCCTATAAAATAGATACACGGAAATGAGTGGCTTACAAAATGTGTGCAGCTGCTGGCCTTCGGTCTCTTTATAACCGGGGAATTCCTTTTCTAACCTGCCAATACAGTAATTCAGTTGCCATAGAAACTGGGGTTCTGAATGATATGAACATTCTTCCCAGTAATTACTACAGCTGATGAGTGCTGTAATTATCACCACTTCCTAAGACAAACCTTAAAATAGAATAGACATGTTACAGTGATAGAATGCATAATCTATTTGCTTCCCTTTAATAAAAATCTGATAAGGTTCAAATTCCGCTTATTTAGTCAGATTTGGGCTATTTCAGCAATATTCTTCTAGACAGATTACAGCTTCCAGTGTTTTCATGACTTCTCTTATGTGTACTCACTTCAGAATATGAAATATTATTTCCAGGAAAAGCTGTCAGATAGGGGTCATTTATTATAGCGCGAATATACAATCGCGTGGTACATTATAAAAACGCCAAATTAATGCCGCGTACACACGATCAAATTTATCTGCTGAAACTGGTCCGTCAACCAGTTTCAGCGGACATCTCCGATCGTGTGTACGACCTAGCGGACAGGTTTGTCCGCTGCAAACCTGTCCGTCGGAAGGAGGAAGCGACGTGATCTCTCCCTCGGCGTTTGTTTCAAGCGCCGCTGAGGAGAGATCACAACACACCAAGTAAGTCTGCACCAACAGCACACTTACACACACACAAAAACACATTTAACCCCCGCGATCGCCCCCCCCCTCCCCCTGTCACAGTGTCACTGAATGCAGTAATCATACATGTATGATTACTGTATTTAGTGTCAGTGTGACAGACAGTGTGACAGTCAGTCAGTGTTAGTGTCAGGGTAGCCCCCCCACCCCCCCCAATAAAGTTTTAACCCCTTGATCACTGCCCTAGTTAACCCTTTCACTCCCTATTGCCAGCGTCACTAAGCGATCATTTTTCTGATCGCTGTATTAGTGTCGCTGTTCCCGCTAGGTAGCTAAATTTTTTTTAATGCGATTTTTTTTTTACTAAAGACATGTGGCTAAATAAATTTTGGCCTAAATGTTTGACTAAAATTTAGTTTATTGTTTTTTTATTATAACAAAAAGTAAAAAATATTGATTTTTTTTCAAAAATGTCGCTCTATTTTTGTATATAGCGCAAAAAATAAAAATAAATAAAATAAAATCGCAGAGGCGATCAAATACCACCAAAAGAAAGCTCTATTTGTGGGAAAAAAAGGACGCAAATTTTGTTTGGGAGCCACGTCGCACGACCGCGCAATTGTCTGTTAAAGCGACGCAGTGCCGAATCGCAAAAACCCCTTGGGTCATTTGCCAGCGTATTGGTCCGGGTCTTAAGTGGTTAAGGACGGCCACATGTACATATACGTCGGCAGAATGGCACGTACAGGCACATTGGCGTACCTGTACGTCCTGGCCTAGACGTGGGTCGGGGGTCCGTTACATTTAATGAAGGTATAACATTTAACAATATGTTGCTAAATGTTATACCTTTATTAAATGTAACCATATTGCTACACTTATAGGATCCTCTCTTCTTTTTTTTTTTTTTTTTTTAAGTTTAAAGTTTTTATTGAAGTTTTTAGAGGAATACATGGCTAGTCAGTACATGGTAAAGACAGATCACCAAAACAAGCAGTTGAATACAATCTAAAATTGATAAATGGGGGTCTGTTCCCTGCAAGAATCACTATGGGAAGAAGAGAAAAAGAAGCAAGAAAAAAAAAGATTGTGTGAAAAATTACAAGAAAAAGAAAAAAAAAGGGGGTTAGAGCGTATGCGGATTAGGGTGATCAAAATGTCTTGGCCCAGAGGCCTCTGGAGGCAGGCTCCCCTGCCAACACACCTCCGCACCCCTCTGGGGTCAAACTGTACGGAGGGCGTCGGAGAGGATCCCCGCCTAACATACGCGTCCCAGAGCAAAACTTGTAAGAGAACAGTGCAAATGGAGGAACAGCCCGTATGGGAAGTATGCTGTACTGGTATGTAGCCAATAAAAACAGAACAATCAGATACAATAACCGTAGGGGAGACCTAGCCTGGGCTTAGAAGAGTCATTGGCGCATAGAAGAAAAACAAGGCCCAAGGGTAGGTCCCCCGAGGCGTGGGGGGGTTAAGGGTGGGAAACCGGGGAGGTGGGAGAAAGAGAAAGAAAGAGCTAGACTTGAAAGGAAGAAAGAGGCGTATCGGCGGTTTGCTATTACTGTGTATACCCAGGAAGGTCAACTGGACAGGTAAATGGAATTTTCGATCCCCATATAGATAGCCCAAGGTTCCCAAACCTCCCTAAATTGAGGGGAAGTGTCCAGGATAGAACTCATCATTTTCTCTTGGGACATAATCCAGGAAATCTTTCTCTTAGCCGCTGTGATAGAGACCTTGGGGCTTTTCCATGACCTGGCCAAGGTGAGTTTAGCCCCCAAGAGGATAAAGAATATAAGTTTACGAGTTGACTTTGGGGCCCTGATGGAGAGGTGATTGAGGAGGGCCGTCAAAGGGGACCTAGGGATGACCAGTCCGGTGATTTTGGAGGCTATATAGAAAATTTTAGTCCAAAAACTTCTAATTCTAGGGCACTCCCACCAGACATGCAGCATGGAGCCCCTCAACTGGCACCCCCTGAAGCATAAGGGGGAAGCTGAGGGGTACATGGCCGCAAGCCGGGTAGGGGTGAGGTACCACCTGGTGAAGACTTTGAGATTGGCCTCCACAAGTGAAATGTTGAGGACGCCCTTAAACGAGGATCCCACAGCTTTGTGCCAAGTTTCTAGGTCCCAGTTCAACTGTAAATCTTCCTCCCAGGCTAACATATAGGGTGCTTTTTGCGTATCCCTGGCCAGTGACGAGTAGATTATGGAGATCCCCCCCCTTTGCTCCAAAAGGTTTCCACACCATTGTTCATATGGTGTGAGTTGAGGAGGGGCAGGCTTCGTGGCCCAGATGGAATGAAGGAAGTGTGATATTTGATGGAACCTGAATCCCTCCGATGGGGGTAGTTTCAGAGTCTTAACACAGTGGGAAAGGGATAGAGGTCCTGCAGGAGAGAGGAAGTGCCCGATCCGATACATCCCCTTGTCCAGCCACCATGCAAACGCCTTGATATCCATTCCAGGGGGGAAGTCGGGGTTATGAAAGATGTGACTCAGGGGTTTACAGGGGGACACCAAGGAAGGATCATGTTTGAGCTTGTCCCAGATCGCAAATGTGTGAGATAAAGATAGGCAAAGAATGGGGGGCCTAGTCCCAGGAGGGCACCATAGGAGAAAGTCAAGGGTGAAGGCAGGCACTGCTTGCCTCTCCATGTCCACCCAATCAGGTTTGGCGGACTTGCCATAGACCGTGGAGATCTGGGCAAGCCTAGCCGCTTGATAGTACCAGAGTAGGTTGGGTAGTCCCAGTCCCCCCCTGTGTCTGAGTCTGAAAAGAGTGTGCCTAGCTAGGCGGTGGCCCGACTGTCCCCATATAAATTTGGTAACCTTGCTTTGGAACGAATCTAAATGATCCTTCTTGATTGAGATCGGGAGCGCGCGAAAGAGGTAAAGGAGTCGCGGGAGCAGGGTCATTTTCACGGAGTTTATCCTCCCTAGCCAAGAGAGTTGGTGCGGGTGCCATTGTTTAAGATCAAGTCCCAATTTTTTGTAAATGGGGGGGTAGTTGGCCAGGTATAATTGTTCAAATTTGGGAGTCAAGTTGATTCCCAAGTAGCGAATGGAGGTGTCGCTCCATTGAAATCGAAAGGAGTCCTTCAACCGAGCCGCCAGGGGCCCTGGAAGGGAGATGTTGAGGGCCATAGACTTGGTGTAGTTGACCTTTAAACCTGATATGGTCGCGAAGTTCTCAAGTGTTTTACATATCACTGGCAGGGATGTGGAGGGCGAGGTGACAAAGAGAATCAAATCGTCTGCAAACAGACCGCATTTGTGAACGGTGGAGCTACAGCGCACTCCAGCAATGTCGGGGTTGGACCTGATGGCAATGGCCAAGGACTCAATTGCGATGGCAAAGATTAGTGGTGACAGGGGGCAACCTTGGCGGGTCCCGTTACGGATTTTAATGGGCCTCTCTTCTTTTTTATACACAGTTGTGACATGACGCTTATATCAAGACATTGCTTGTGTATCAAGCCAACATTTATTAAAACATTTTGCTTGTATTGCTAAACACTCTCAAATCAAGTTACTCTCAAACCAAGGTTTTACTGTGTACCACATATATTGTACCATAATATCCAGGTCCTAACAAGAGTACAACATTCATACGACTTTCATCCTACTTTGCTCTGTGACATCAGTCCTACATCGGTCCTACATTGGTCCGACATCCATCTCACTTTTATGAACATGATACTACTTTGATCCGATTTTGTGATAGTCTGACTTATTCTTTGACCAATCAAAACAATCCCAGTGTGATATAAATTCCTTTTACTACTGCTGTAATTACCATGTCGGATGTCAAGGATGGTAAGGATGTCGGATGTCGAGGATGGTAAGGAAGTCGGCTGTCAAGGATGGTAAGGACAAGGATCCTACTTTGATCCAACTTCAGTGATATTCAATGGATTAAAGTAGGATCAAAGTCAGACCAAAGTAGTACAGGGAGCATTGTGTCAGACCAGTTAAGACGGCTCTTATAGGAAAACATTGATTTTCGTACATCATGCGACATGAACTCCCAATGTCGGAGCGTTTGTCGGACCAGTGTGAAGTCGTCCTAAGTAGGGATGAGCTCCACGTTTGATTCGAACGTATGTTCGACTTGAACATTGTCTGTTTGTACGTTCGACGAATTTCGAACAAAACGGGTCGTTCACGCCAAATTCGAGTGACGCGCAGCGGCCCATAATTCACTGCGGCATTGCGCGCTGATGATTGGCAAAACATGCACTATGACCCTGCATGCTTGGCCAATCATAGCGCGCAAAAAATGGAGAGCCATAATTGGTCAAAGCCAGGGTGGCTTTGGCCAATTATGGCTCAGGGCTTTAGCACACGCCCCACACTATATAAGGCCGCCTGCTGGGCGGCCTCGTGTAGTGTGTTCCAGCACTGAACTGAGATCAGTCAGAGAGACAGAGAGATTGTCTTTTTATATAGCTAGATAGAGCAGGCAGGCTAGTCAGTTTAGCTTAATTTACAGTGTGTAGAGGATATATATACATCCCTAGGAGTTGTACATATATTTATACACTGTGGGCCAGATTCAGGTAGATGAGAGTATCTTTCCTCTGGAGTAACGCTTCTCATTTACGTTATTTTGAAGACCCTTTCAGCGCAAGTCCTGTAATTCACATAGCAGTTGCGCTTAAACTTGCGCCAGAGTAACGATAATGCGCTGGCGTAACCCGACGCAAGTGGAAGTGGGTGTGATCATATGTAAATGATGGGCGGAGCCCAGCGCAGAGGCTTACGTTCAGCGCATCATCCACGGAGCATGCGCAGTGAGTGCGGCTCCACTCGCCCCCTTGTGCGCATGCTCACAACTTCCGTCGGCACCACTTCCTGGGAAACGTCAGCGCAATGCGTTCCGCTGGGCGCTTAAAAGCGCTGGCGGAAACGCCATTTCCGGCGCAAAAGTAGTTCCATTTCCCCCCACCCCAGGGAAGATACTTTTGCCCTGTAATGGCTGCTCCCGCTACCCCCAAAGAGAGGAGGAACCTAAACTATAATGCCCAGGAGGTCTCTGTGATAATCTCGGCTATGGAGACGTTTAATGATTTCCTCCATAGGAAAAAAAGCAGGAAGACCAGCCGGGAAAGGAAGCAGGGTATCCTGGCCACCATTGCTGCCAGGGTCAATGTGCTAGGGTACTCCACCCGGACTGCAGGCGACATTCAAAAAAAAATCAATGACCTGCGGCGCAAGGTGAGGGGCAAGATGTCCACCATTAGGAGCCATGAGAGGGGCACAGGTGGTGGTCCACCATGTCCTGTCACCCTGACCGCGGAGGAGGAGGTGGTTGCCCACTGCCTGGACAGGGAGCAGTTGGAGGGGGTCCCTGGCTATGACTCCGTAGAGGAAGGCTCCAGGACAGGTAAGTGATTTTTACCCCCTTTTTGCTGTGTTGCATGTGGGGGGGGGGGGGTGGGTACATGTGCCAAGTGTGTGGGACCACCAACATGTGTCTGCTTTGTGTCATCCACAGATGACGGAGCTGGGCCATCATCTCGTGCCGGCCAGTCCACCCCAACCTCCCAACGGGATGCTGATGACGAGGCCCTGGGTGCTGGAGACACCGAGGTGGAGGAGGAGAGTACCCACACCACTTCAGCAGAGGTGGTTGTGGAGGAGCCTGTCCCTGAACAGGAGTTTATTTTAATGTTGGAGGAGTCCTCCTCCTCTGCAGGGCCCTCTGTGATCCCCTCCCCCATCCTAGGTAGCCCCTCAAGGGCGACTCCATCCCCACGGGGACAACCTTCTTCTGCCCCCAGGAAGGCCACCCGGAAGACCAGGGGGGTGTGTGATCTGGTCGAGGACCAGGTGCTGTTGGACCACGCCAAGCAGACCCAGCAGATGGGGGAGATTGCTGGCCACCTGGACCGGGTCGCTGACAGCCTGGGCTCCATGTCACAGCTGCCCAGTCGTGTGCAGGGCGTTGTGACCAGCCTGGGGGAGGTGCAGGCTGATATCCGGCACTTGACAGCAGCTGTCCGAGACAACACAGCTGCCATCCGGGAAGAGGGGAGGCAGCGGCAACGTGACCAGCGGCATCAGATCACCCGCCAGCTGAGGATGCAGGCCCAGACAAACCTGTATCTGAGCCGTATCGCTGTGGCATTGGAGGGCAGGCAGCCAACAGCTCCCAGGAGTGGCCCACCCGGGGATCAGCCTCCTCCTGATGCCCCCCCACCCCCACCACCACCCACTCCCTCCAGGCAGATAAGGAGCCCGAGAGTGCCCCCAAGGAGGAGCCCCTGTCATCCCAGATGAGGGTTTTTTGTTTTTTTGGTTGTTATATATTTATGTTTATACTCAGGATATGAGTTTTTGTTTATTTTTGAATATTATTGTTTATACTCAGGATATGAGTTTTTGTTTATTTTTGAATATTTTTGTTTATACTCAGGACATGAGTTTGTTTTTTTTTTGGTTCTCAGGTTATGAGATTTTTTTTTTAATTTTGTACTGCACACGGTCAGGAGTGCAGGGGACAGTGTGAATGGTGTGTGAATGTGAGAGGGTGGCACTCCTGAAAGTAAGGGGTGTCACCCTCGGCCGTGGTGGTGAAGTTAACCCCACGGCTGAATGAATGACGTGTGAAAGGTGTGTGAATGGACAGTGACATCATTGGGGCCTTGACGCTGGCGTTGCTGCTCCCAACTCCTACATGCTGGACTTGGGCTAATCCAATGCGATGTGCATGTGGTGTGTGTGATCCAGTGGTGTACACGCGTGCATTGTCTGTGTGATTAATGTATTGGTTTAGTGTCCAAAGATGCCTACGGCGAGGACCCTCCTGACTGCTCTTCCATCAGCAGACTGGTTCTCCTCTGGCAGGTGGGGACTGTGTGGGTCGGGGGTCAGGTCATCACGTATGTCAATCTGCAGGCCTTTTCTCATAGCAAAGTTGTGCAGAATACAACATGCAGCGATGATCTGACACACAAAGGTAGGGGAATACAATAGGGTCCCCCCGGACTTATCCAGGCAGCGGAAACGGGACTTCAGGAGCCCGAATGTTTGCTCCACCACTCCACGGGTTTTGATGTGTGCTTCATTGTATTTTCTCTCTCCTCTGGTTTGGGGGTTCCGGAAAGGAGTCATTAGATGGGGTCCCAGTGCATATGCAGAGTCACCTGTAAGGTAAAAGACAGGAGGATGTTAGTCATGCATGTGCGACTTCTGTTGTGCATCACGGGAGGGGATAGTCATGCCTGACTCCCTTGTCACTCACCAACCAGCCAGCTGTCCCCATACATGTTCTGCTCGAATTCTGTAGGGATGGGGCTCTGACGGTATATGAAGCTGTCATGGCTGGACCCGGGGTGTTTGGCACGGACGTGCCATATGAGGCGTTGGGCATCAGCTATTACCTGTACGTTGATGGAATGCCAATGCTTCCGATTGCGGTATATGTGCTCTGTGGCACTGGGAGGCTGGAGTGCCACATGTGTGCAATCAATGGCCCCGATGGTGCGTGGGAATCTGGCAATGTTGTAGAAATCTGTCATTGCCTTCAGCCGCAGCTCCTCAGTGGTGGGTCTGATGAACTGGTTGGACATGCGTCTGAGGATTGCAGGGACAACCTGGTGCACACATCTGCTTATGGAGGACTGTGACATCCCAGCCACCACTCCACTTGTACGCTGGAATGATCCACTGGCAAGGAAATGAAGTGTTGCCAGGACCTTCACCAGTGGCTGCACTGCTTGTGAGCGGTGTGTCTTGCTGGTGATGTCATCCTGCAGGGTTGTGGTTAGTTCAAGTATTACATCAGGGCTGAATCTGAAGAGGCGATACACCTCCTCATCCCCCATGCCAAAGAGGTTCATACGAGTGCGGTATATCCTCTCACGTGCCCGCCTCCTCCGTAGCGAGGGACCCAGTACTAGTCTTAGGACCACAATTGCCCCTGGCATGTTGGCACACAGAGGTGTTGTCCTTGCAAGTGTTGTTGTTCAGCAAGCTCCTATCGTCGGTAACGCTGCTGTAGCTGCTCTCCTGCTGACCTGTGGCCGTCTGGAGTAAAGATAAAGCAGCCTTTTGTAGAAATAACTTTGCGCCGGACGGACGAGATACGCGCGGCGCATGTAGCCAGCGTATGGTGCTAATCCGTTCGTGAATTGGGAAAAATACCTCATTTGCATATTTGCAGGGGAAATCAATGGGCGCGACTGATGCGCCCAGCGAAAATAAGCGCTGACGATACTCTGGCGTCGGAACGTTCCGCCGGTCGCAAATGGCCCGTTATTGGGCGCATCTAGTTTGGTGGGTACGGGCACATAGAAACGACGGCGCATCATCACAGTTACGCGGCGCATATCGAAATACTCCAGCGCAAGTGTTCCTGAATCTGGCCCTGTATAGCTTAGATAGATCAGTTCTTCCTAATTTACTGGCAGGCAGGTGATTGTGCTATTTAAAGACGTTATCACAGGTATAGACACCCAGCAGGTACAATATTTAAAGGAATTTTTCATTTTTTTATTTTTATTTAAGCATCAATAAAATCACTGCTCCTGGAGCAGTGATTTTAATAATGTTTAAATTAAGAAAAAACATGAAAAATTCCTTTAAATATTGTACCTGCTGGGTGTCTATAGTTTGCCTGTGAAAACGTCTTTGAGACTCGGGTCTTGCCCGAGAGAACATGTATCAATGGAAAAAAGTTTTAAAAACAGCCATTTTTTCAGGAGTCCTGCTCCTGAAAAAACAACCGTTTTTAAAACTTTTTTCCATTGATACATGTTCCGTCGGGCAAGACCTGGGTTCTCAAAGACGTTTTCCAACAATAACTTGAATATTAGTCTTTAAAATGGGCACTTTTGAATTCGAACGTTCGAGTCCCATAGACTTAAATGGAGTTCTAAATGTTCGATCGAACGGGCGGTCTGTTTGAACGTTCTGGTGCGAACCGAACGCGGGGGTGTTCGGCTCATCCCTAGTCCTAAGGGTTTGGGCGCTGTTGTCTGGGTGCTATAGTGAATTTGATTTTGGGAGTATTTGTTCGCCATGCTATTGTGAATTCGGGTTGGGTACTAATTAGCGATATTTAGCGCTTTGAGCGCTAATTACGTTGCATATTCGCGCTATAGTAAATGAGCCCCCATAGTTACTGGAATGTCATGACCAGCAGAATATAAAATTGGAATTACTGTATAAGAAGGCCCCTTTTCTGTGCACATGGGAGTCTGGTAAGATGGGCATAGTGCCTTTCACACTAGAAAACAGAGCAACAAAAATAAATACTGCTTAAGCATCAACTCCTATTTTCTTGAATGGGAATTTATCATGAACAGAAAGCACAGCAGTCTATCATTAAGCTATTGACCCTGGGAAATCTGCTAGATTTTCAATACAAAGGTTGTCTTTGGACTGTAGGGCACTTATCTGTGGCTAACTGAAGGCGTACAATAGATAAATGTACTCACAATTATCCAGACTCCTGTCATGCTTCTACAGGCATTTTGCAAAGGAAAAATAAAAATCATTGTTCTCATGTTTCATTCATTATGTGTATTTTTTTTGTACCATTTTTAGAATTATTTTGTATTTTTATTTTTATTTTATTGTTAATACATTTACTAATGCAAAATACAAAAAACAGCTATTTGAATTTAGTGATTTATTATACTGTATTATTAAAAGAATACATAGGCCGCGTACACACGGTCGGTCAAATAGATGAGAACTGTCTGATGGACCGTTTTCATCAGACAAAACCGTTCGTGCGTGGACGCCATCGGTTATTTAACCATCGGTTAAAAAAACACAAACTTGTTTTAAATTTAACCGATGGATACCTAACCAATAGAAAAAAAAGATTGTTAGTAGGCACGTCCATCGGTTAAAAATCCACGCATGCTCAGAATCAAGTCGACGCATGCTTGGAAGCATTGAACTTCATTTTTTTCAGCACGTCGTTGTGTTTTACGTCACCACGTTCTGACACGATCATTTTTTTAACCGATGGTGTGTAGGCACGACTGACCATCAGTCAGCTTCATCGTTAACCGATGGAAAAATCCATCAGACCGCTCTCATCGGTTTGACCGATCATGTGTACAGGGCAATACTGTACTTGAAATATCCCCTATTTAGTAGATGCTGTCAATTTTGCGCAAACCAATCAATAAACACTTATTGCGATTTTTTTCACCAAAAATATGTAGAAGAATATGTATCGGCCTAAATTGAGGGAAAAAATAAATTGTATGGGCCAGATTCAGGATGGCGAGCGGTTCTTTTGGCCGTAACGTTTCTCATTTTGGTTACGCCGCCGCAACTTTACGCGCAAGTGCTGTATTCACAAACCACTTGCTCCTAAAGTTGCGGCGGAGTAGCGTAAATGGCAGTGCGCATGCATGCTTTTCGATGTGAACGCCAATGACGTGAATCCCTATTCACGGACGAGTTACGCAAACGACGTAAACATTTTCAAATTTGACGCGGTCACGATGTCCATACTTAACATAGGATGCACCTGCTTTTTGGTGCTTTATCTTTAAACCCCTTACGGAAACGGCGTAAAGTCACTGCGTCGGGCGGGCGTACGTTCGGGAATTGGCGTATCTCACTGATTTACATATTCTCGGCGTAAATCAGCGGCAACGCCCCTACCGGCCATTTTAAATTTGCAGTTAAGATACGACGGTGAAATACAATTACGCCACTTGTATCTTAACTCAATCCCGGTGTATCTTGTTTTCTGAATACAGAAAACAGATACGCCGGCGTAGGTTAGAAGTTACTCGGCTTATCTAGAGATAAGCCGCAAAACTTCTACCTGAATCTGGCCCTATATCTTTTTTGGGATATTTATTATAGCAAAAAGTAGCTCTATTTCTGTTTATAGCGCAAAAATTAAAAACCACAGAGGTGATCAAATACCACCAAAATAAAGCTCTATTTATGGGGAAAAAAGGACGCCAATTTTGTTTACATTTTAAATCTTGGTTAAAGCGACGCAGTGCCGAATCGCAAAAAGGGGCCAGGTCCTTTAGCTGCATAACGGTCCGGGGCTTAAATGGTTAAAAAAGAATCACAAGAGTAGTATATACCACATATCAGAGGATCCTTTTATTATATATTTTTTCGAAATATAAAAGACACAAGCTCCTGTGCACGCATCAAGAGATGCACATACGTAGCACAGGTGTTCAAGGATTCAGCCATTCCTGACAGGAGCTTCGATGACATATGTATTTATTTTGCTTGCTAAGTTTCTTCACGTGTTTTAATTCTGACATCTAATAACCCCTGCCTTGAGAAATCATAATGTACTTTTGGATTTGTTCCCATTATTGTGCACATCAAAAGCACACGTTTAATATCGTAGCAGGTAATAAGGAAGGAGCACTTCCGTCTTACAAAATTTCCCTATTTTGACATGAACGGTGAAGATTATGACTTCCTCCATCTGTGTTCTATTTGGGAACATCAGGAAGCAACAGCTAAGAAAATATGACAGCTTTAGTGCTTGGGAACACACCTACTCACGTTTCTCTCATGCAATCCAGATACATGCCAAAAGAAGAACAAAAATGTTCTGTACAGACATAAACTCTACTAATATTAGGGTGAACAATGAGCAGAGAAGCTACTATGACAATTGTTTGAGCCCCCTAAGCCAACTATACTGTAAGGCCGCATACACACGATCAAATCTATCTGCTGAAAACCGTCTGACAGACCGTCTAAGCAGACAGATTTGATCGTGTGTACGGGCGAGCCGACGGATTTGGCCAGCCGACAGATTTAAAAGCATGCTTTAAAATCTGTCTGCTGGGAACCCATCGGACCGATATGTTTGCTGGTTAGTACGCTAATAAGCAGACATATCTGCCCGCACATGCGTCGAATGGATTCGACGCATGCGCGGAAGTGTTTTACTTCCTGGTGCGGTGATGTGGCAGCGTCAACGTCACCGCCACGTCACCGACACGTCAGCGCGCTGTCTGCCGGCGGGGATTTTGGTTTGATCGTGTGTACACGATCAAACCAATACATCCCAGCAGACAGATTTGTTCAAATCGGTCTGTCCGACCGATTTGAACAAATCTATTTGCTCGTGTGTACGGGGCCTAAGTGTAAATAAAAAAAAAATCAATGTCTTCATATTATTTCATATTGTATGGCTCTAAACTTATGCCCTGTACACACATTTTTTCTGCCAGTGAGCTCCAATCAGAAACGCGAATGAGAAGGTTTTTTTTTCTGCCTCTAAACGTTGATCTCAAAATATGCCTGTAAGACCTGTACACACGATCGGATATCTGATGGAATCTAATCCGATGGATTTTTTCGTCGGATATGAAGCTGACTTTCATCAGTCTTGCCTACACACCATCAGTCAAAAATCCGACCGTGCCAAAACGCTGTGATGTACAACACTACGACGTGCTGAGAAAAATGAAGTTCAATGCTTCCGAGCATGCGTCGACTTGATTCTGAGAATGCATGGATTTTTGACCGATGGACTTCCACAGAGACGATAATTTTTTTCTATCGTTTTTTTATCCATAGGGAAATTTTAAAACATGTTCTATTTTTTTTTCACCGATGTAAAACAAACCCATTTGGCCCACACACGATCGGTTTGTCTGATGAAAACAGTCCATCGGTCTGTTTTCATCGGACAAACCGATCATGTGTACAGGGCTTAAACATCATAATGTGTATGGACACATAGGATAACATTGAGTTGCTTCTACAGGCAGAACACAAAACTTCTGTAGAAGCAACGTTTTTTTACGCCAGTGTGTATGGAGTCTTATGCCTCGTACACATGATCGGTTTTCCCAAAGGGAAAACTGCCATGTTTACTTTTGGTCGGGAAAACTGGCCATGTGTATGCTCCACTGTGAGCAAAAAAATGAGAACTTGTTCTCTTTTTTCCCACCGCGATTCTCAGCGTTTTTTTGCTCAGCAGTTTTCCTATGAGAAACACTGCAGTGGAGCATACACAGGACCAGTTTTCCCGACCAAAGCTGTCATGGCAGTTTTCCTGTCGGGAAAACTGGTCGTGTGTACATGGGGAAAAGCAACCAGTTCCTGGCGGACTTTTGGCCGCCAGGAAAAGCAATTGCGTGTTCGAGGCATTACAGTGATCCATGTGTACTATTTGACAAACCAGTAACACCCTGAAAAGATAATCAATGCTCCTCTTATACATATTGAGATCTTTAGAGTGCCCTGGAAGCTTTTCCTTTCATAGGGTAGGGAGTGGGACACTCCACAACACAGTGTATTAATACATACAGTATGAAAATGACAACCACCATATGCAGCCTACAGTACCTGTCACCGAGAATGTGTTTCCAGCACGACAGCATCACGCTGATTCTCGGCGACAGGGTGCCGACATCTCGCACTAGCTGTAATAGACAAAGCATATTCCAGCGAGCACGTCATAGAAGCGACGGGGATCCAATTTGGATTCCCGCCAAATCTACACGCAGTGTTTGGTATGTATCATGAGGGGGAACTTCACGCCAAAATTTTAAATAAAAATCCATCATGGGTTCCCCCCCCCCCCCCCCGCCCGCCCGCAGACCCCGACAACCAACGGCCAGGGTTGTCGGGAAGAGGCCCCGTTCTTATCAATCTTATCAACATGGGGGCAGTGCGCCCCCCTTCCCCAGAGCACCTGACCCCCCCATGTTGAGGGCATGCGGCCTGGTACGGCTCAGGAGGGGGGGCGCTAGTTCGCCCCCACTCCTTTCCTGACCGGCCGGGCGGCGTGCTTTGCATACGGGTCTGGTATGGCTGTTTTTTTTTGGCATAGGGGGGGTTCTCCTTACAATCCATAGCAGACCTAAGGGCCTGGTATGTCCCCTGGGGGGAACCAAAGCCAAATTTTTATTTAACACTATGACAGCTTTGTCTCCATCGCAGAAAGCCAGCTCGGTGCTGGCTCCCGCGATGGGGCTCGTAGGTGGTCAATCTCGCTGAGAAAGGGAGCGAGATTGACAGAATATCGCAGTCACCTACTGTATATCTAAAATGTCAACGAGACAGTGGCTATCATAGGACAAATACAGTATACCTGGGCTAAATTGGAATATGTATTATATTTTTACACTTTGGCTTCAACCACTTCTGGAAGATTTTACCCCCTTCCTTGACCAGGTCATTGTTTGCTATTTGGTACTGCGATTGCAGGGTCATGCAATGCAAAATTTACATCTTTTTTTTTTTACACAAATAGAGCTTTCTTTTGGTGGTATTTGATAACCTCTGGGGTTTTTAACTTTTTTCGATAACAACGAAAAAAGACAGACAACTTTGAAAAAACAAACAATTTTTTTAACTTTCTGTTATTAAAAAAAAAAACAATAAATGTAAAAAATCAAATCTCTTCATAAATGTTGGCCAAAAAATATTCTGCTACATGTCTTTGGTAAAAAAAACGAAAAACTTCCCAAAAAGTGTGTATTGATTGGTTTGAAAGGGAAAGTTATAGTGGCTACAAACTATGGGATATGCAGGGGGGAGACGCAGCAGTGCTCATATGAGTGTAGTATTAATAGTAAAGTTCAATATTTAATGCAATTAAATATTTAATGCAATTAAAAAACGGTAACTCACAAGAAGTAAAACGTGTAAAGGCATGTCACATGGATTGGATTTTCTGAGCGATCCCATTCCTGGTGGCTGGCAGGTTTGGGCGCTGGTGGAGGCTCATCCGCTCTGGTGGTTTCCAGGGCTCCGAGTGAATCCGAGAGTTGCGTCCTCACCAGCTGTGACATCAGTGGGAGCGGTACGAAGGGCCATCAGGCGCGTTCGAAGCATGCATGCTCCTTATTCAGGTAGATTCACCACCAGCGCCTAAACCCACCAGCCACTAGGATCGGGATGGTACAGAGAGGCCAACCCATGTGACATGCCTTTACACATGCCTTTACACATGAGAGTTGTAATTTTTTTAATTGCATTAACCACTTCAGCCCCGGAAGGATTTGTCCCCTTAATCTCTGTGTGAGCAAGTGTCGATCATTCCCTTTATTTCCACAGATTGAGAGAGAAAATTACATTCCCAATGATATTATCATGGGGCATTTGAGGATGAAGAAGACAACTGTCTTACTACATGTGGCTCTGAGTGAGACATCTGTCCATCTACAATGTGTCCCCTGTAACTGTAATCAGACAGGTAAGGCAAAGGAGAACAGTATGTACAAATCTACCCATTCTACTGGGTCTTTGAGACCTAAATGCAGCTCTTTCACCTCTGAATAAATTCCTTTTAGGCACAAAAATATCCTCTCAATCTTTGTCCAAAGTAGACTAACATTATTTTATTAAAGGCTACTTATCATGTAATGAGATATCAAAGTCAGATTATGTTAGAGAAGCCCCTTATAAGGTAACACCCCCCCCCCCCCAAAGGAAAATAGAATGTGACTGGCTCTGCTGGTTCATGAATGCTTGCTTATGTAATCCTCATAGCTCTCTATACTGTAGTTTAAAAAAAAAATTGAGGCATAGGTGTGCACAGCCTATTGCATTAGCGTGTGCACCCCAAATCTCAAACACACATGCATTGTTGTATGTGTGTGTATACAGTGCATATATATATATATATATATATATATATATATATATATATATATATATACTGAATACGAAGACATACATACTCTTATAAATTAAATTAACACTTATTGCACATGTACAATTAGTGTTGTTTTTACTAGTGAAAGGAGAGGAGGGGAAACCAGGAGCGCTGTGGGGGAGGAGGGGGTCAGGGGGGCACACAGGGGTATCCAGGCAGCAAAAAGAAGCGGAAATTAGAAAGAGAAAAGAAAGGAGGGCGCACCGACCGAAGTTTAATAAACAAGATAAAAAAGCAATGGTCCTACTCACAAACAATCTGAAGTAAGCGCTTTTTAAAACAGCTAGGACTGGAACCTTGCGGCACCTGCCAGTCGAACCCTTGATATCAATGTGGTTGACGCGTTTCTGGGGCGTGCCCCCTTCCTCAAAGCCCAGGGACAAGAGGGTGGTGGAAAGGCATAAACTGGTACCAATCCACCCGTATTTTTCTCTTGTGCCAGCTGAATGCCGATGGGAGGGAGAGGAGGAGAAGCTTACTTTCAGCTGCTGAGGAGGAAAATACAGATGGGTTATGGTAAATTTGGCCCAGCCACCCCTCCTGTCTAGGTTCCGGGGGGGGGGGGTTGGCAAGGAAGGAACGTGGTCTACTTGTCACTTTTCCACGATCAACGGGTTGCTGACCCTCGGATTAGGATGTGGCCAGACACACCCGAAACACCCCATGCACATGCCTATGAAATAAGGTGTTTCTTTTATTGCCATTATGAGATTCATTCATAAACATTGATGATACTTGTGAACAAAAAATAAACTCTAGTATTCTTGTTATGAGCAAGAGGGGTGCTTTGAAACAAATCTGAAGTTTATAAAGAGACATCTGGCATATGCAACGATCCTGATCGTGTGTTCTATCCTCTCAAAAGGTCATATCTTGCATATTTACTTAGCATGTGCCAAGAAATATCTCTAGCACTTATATGCCCCCGGGACAGTAGTGTACTGTATTATTTCTTGTGTTCTGTCTATATTTGCACAGAGCCATGTGTATATATCCTCTGGGGGTTTGGCCTTTAAAGGAGAACTATCATGAAATGAGTCTAAAAAATAACTCTGTATATGCAATTTATTGCTTGGGCACTAACAGAGTGTCTATTACTATTTTTCCCTTGTTAGTAACTTTCATTCTTTTTATTACTCCTTCCCTATTTATATGCATGTCTGTCTCCCCACCATTTCCACTACTTTTCAAAGAGTACTATCCCTAATCTAGCAGGTCTCTATTTCAATGTTTGTATTATTTTTCAGGATTTATATAGCGCCAACAGTTTTTCGCCCGCTTTACAATAAAAAGGGGGACAGTACAATTACAAAAAAGTTCAATAAAGAAGGAATAGGAGGACCCTGCTCGTGGAGCTTACAATCTAAGGGGGGTGGAGATGGTACAAAAGGTGATGGCTGCAGGGGATGATCTGATGGAGGTGGCTAAAGTACAGTTCTTTTTTTTTTTTTTTTTTTTTTTCTTAAGTGTATTTTTGTGCGTGAACTCGAGAGAGAGGAGCCGGACTGTAGGAGTTGGGAGTAGGCAGACCCTCCCCCCGGAGGCAATCGCCATCCTTCTCCATGCCCCTGGTGGCAATGGCGGGTGTGAAGGGGGGCCTCCCACTCACCCCGCCCTACCTGCTCCTCTTGGGAGCCCAACTGGGGCCCAACGGGAACCCCAATGGGGCAGAGGGACTCCCCCTATGAGGGAGTGAGGGGGCCTAGCCCACCCAGCCAGCCCCGTAGGTCCTTTGCCTCTCTTTATTTTAAGAGACCGCATGGCCAAAGTGCATGTGTTTTAAACCAATTTCGTGTGCGTGCAAGTGTGGTGGTTTTTGTGGGGGGGGGGGGTGGGCGTACTAAGCACAGGCGTACCTTGCATAGCACACCCACCGGGAGCCGGGCTGAGACCACCAAACTCAATTCACATGTAGCCGAGACCGGGATCCGAACCCTTGGCTGCAGAGGTGAATGGCTTGTCAGCGCAGTGCCAATCACGTTGAGCCACCACAGCTCCCTATTAAAGTACAGTTCTTAGGCGGGTGTGGCATAGGCTTCCCTGAATAAGTGATTTTTCAAGGATTGCCTAAAGATGGACAGGGTAGGAGCAGACGGGACATACTGGGGCAGGGAGTTTCAGAGGTTGGAAGAGGCTTTGGAGAAGTCCTGTCTAGTCTAGTATCTTGGGGTCTGGAGGTCCCCAGGGCCCTGGATGGCAACCCCCCTTTTTTTTTTATTTATTTTTTATAAAAAAATATATTTTTTAACATAATTTTTTTATTAACCACTTAAGGACCCCCGCACGCCTATGTACGTCCACAACATGGCTCGTACAGGCACAAGGCCGTATATATATGGCCTCGCCTTTGTGCGGTTCGGGGGTCCGATCGGGACCCCCTCTGCGGCGTGCGGCGGTCCCCCTGGCTCTGGGAGCGATCGCCGACGAGCGGGCCGATGTCCGTCTTTCTCGCCCCCCCCCCCGCGATCACTCCCAGCCAATGGGAGCGCTCCCCCTTCTTGTCACTTCCTCCTCCTGTGTTTACACAGGAGGAGGAAATGATATCATCTCTCATCGCAGCGGTGTTTCCCACCGCTGCTGATGAGAGAAGACATCCACAGTAAGTGTGCACCAACACAACACTGACACACACACACATAGGCACATTAACCCCTTGTGATCACCCCCCCACCCCCCTGTCACAGTGTCACTGAATGCAGTGATCTAATCACTGTATTTAGTGTCAGTGTGACAGGCAGTGTGAAAGTTAGTTAGTGTTAGGTTCAGGATAGCCCCCCTACCCCCCCTAATAAAGTTTTAACCCCCTGATCACTGCCCTAGTTAACCCTTTCACTCCCTATTGCCAGCGTCACTAAGCGATAATTTTTCTGATCGCTGTATTAGTGTCGCTGTTCCCGCTAGGTAGCTATTTATTTATTTTTTTTATTGCGATTTTTTTTTTTTTTTACTAAAGACATGTGGCTGAATTAATTTTGGCCTAAATGTTTTTACAAAAAGTAAAAAATAGTGATTTTTTCAAAATTGTCGCTCTATTTTAGTTTATAGCGCAAAAAATAAAAATCGCAGAGGCGATCAAATACCACCAAAAGAAAGCTCTATTTGTGGGAAGAAAAGGACGCAAATTTTGTTTGGGAGCCATGTCGCACGACCGCGCAATTGTCTGTTAAAGCGACACAGCGCCGAATTGTAAAAACACCTTGGGTCATTTAGCAGCATATGTGTCCGGGTCTTAAGTGGTTAAAGGAACAATTTTTTTTTAGGGGTCTGGAGGTCCCCAGAGGCCCGGAGGCCCCCAGGGCCCCAGATGGCAACCCCCTCTTTTTTAATTTATTTTTTATAAAAAAAAAAAAAATTTAATATATTTTTATTAAATTCTTTATTAAAGGGACAATTTTTTTTGTTTTTTTTGTTTTTTAAAGGCCCAGAGGTCCCGGATTGAAACCCCCCCTTTTTTGGAATTTCTTTAACCACTTCCTTACTGGGCACATATACCCCTTCCTGACCAGGTGAAATTTCAACTTGTGGCACTGCATCACTTTAACTGACAATTGCGCGGTCGTGCGATGTGGCTCCCAAACAAAATTGACGTCCTTTTTTTCCCACAAATAGAGCTTTCTTTTGGTGGTATTTGATCACCTCTGCGGTTTTTATTTTTTTCGCTATAAACAAAAATAGAGCGACAATTTTGAAAAAAAAACAATATATTTTACTTGTTGCTGTAATAAATAGCCCAATTTTTTTTAAAAAAAGGCGATACGTATACTTCTACATATTTTTGGTAAAAAACAAAGCAATAAGCGCCTGGTTTGCGCAAAAGTTATTGCGCTTACAAAATAGGGGACAGAATTATTATTATTTTTTATTATTATTATTGTTTTTACTACTACTGGCGGCGATCAGCATTTTTTTCATGACTGCGACATTATGGCGGAGACATCATACACTTTTAACACATTTTTGGCGCCATTCACATTTATACAGCGATCAGTGCTATAAATATGCACTAATTACTGTATAAATGTGACTGGCATTGAAGGGGTTAAAGAACAAAAAAAAATATCGCGCTAAAGGATATGAATAGCTAAAATTGAAAATAAATATGTGTAAATGTGAAAATAATGTTAACTTAATAACCCAAGCAGCAATCTTTAGCTACACGTGGTAGTCATGTAAATACAAGTAGAAAACATTGGAGAAAGAATTGCGCTAGTCATACCATGTGGTGAACAAAGTGTTAAGAAATAATTAAATAAATAAATAATATAAAATATAAGAAATATATTAAACTCTAGGGAAAGAAGGTAAGGAAAACCTTCTAGTGAGACAACCAAAATAAATAGAATTTATGACTGTGTGAAAAAAATATTAATAATAATAATAATAATAATAATAAATAAATAAAATCCTTTCAGTCCAAAAAGACTGTGACTTCTTAAACATAATGGCCCAGATTCACAGAGCGATTACGCCTGCGCAACTGGTGTTGCGCGTGCGTAAGTCTAAATGTGCGCGTGCGTTTAGATGCGCGCGATTCAGAAAACGATTTACGCCAGAAATCTACTTTTTTTTGTCCGGCGTAATTTCGTTAGACAGACGCATCCGTCCGCGTAAAAATGCGCTAGACACACCATTGATTTGCTAGTCAAATATGCTAATGAGGGAGTTGCGGGGATCCACAAAAAAACGCAGTTGCTGCGCAGGCTACGCGATGTGCGCAACAGCAAAATGTCCTGTCTAAAGTTAGAGCACCTAAAAGCTGGTCTAAATTTTGAAAAAACGTCTACATCTCACAGAAAGCAACACCGTTACTGAGGAGCAGACCACACACACGTGTTGCACTACAATTTGACTGCCAACATGCCAGGGGCATCGTCGCTCATAGCTGCACTAGTGAATTTAGATGACCAAAGAAGGAGGAGGGCACAGAGGATGGCACGGAGGATGGCACGGGAGAGGATATACCGCACACGCATAGACCTCTTTGGCATGAGTGATTCTGAGGTGTATCGCATCTTCAGATTCCCCCCTCATGCCATCCTGGAATTAACCACAACCCTGCAGGAGGACATCACCAGCCCAACACACCGCTCACATCCAGTGCAGCCACTGGTGAAGGTCCTGGCAACACTCCATGTCCTTGCCAGTGGCTCTTTTCAGCGTACAAGTGGAGTGGTGGCTGGGATGTCACAATCCACCATGTGCAGATGTGTGCACCAGGTTGTCCCTGCAATCCTCACACGCTTGGCCAACCAAATCATCAAACCCACCACTGAGGACCTGCGGCTGAAGGCAATGACAGATTTCTACAGAATTGCCAGATTCCCACGCACCATCGGGGCCATTGATTGCACACATGTGGCACTCCAGCCCCCCATGAGACAGAGCACATGTACCGCAATCGGAAGCATTGGCATTCCATCAACGTACAGGTGATAGTTGATGCCCAAGGCCTCATATGGCACGTCCGTGCCAAACACCCCGGATCCACCCATGACAGCTACATCTACAATCAATGCCACATCCGAATGGAATTCGATCAGAACGTGTATGGGAACACCTGGCTGGTTGGTGAGTGACATGGGAGTCAGGCATGACTATCCCCTCCCGTGATGCACACCTCACAAGTGGCACATGCATGACTAACATTCTCCTGTCTTTTCCCTTCCAGGTGACTCTGCATATGCACTGGGACCCCATCTCATGACTCCTATCCGGAACCCCCAAACCCCAGGGAGGAAAGATACAATCAAGCACACATCAAAACCCGTGCAGTGGTGGAGCGCACCTTTGGCCTCCTGAAGTCACGTTTCCGATGCCTGGATAAGTCTGGGGGTACACTGTTGTATTCCCCAAACTTCGTGTGCCATATCATCGTTGCATGTTGCATGCTGCACAATCTCGCAGTGAGGAAGGGCCTGCAGGTTGAGCTACGTGATGACCTGACCCCCCAACCAGACAATCGACCCCTAACCGAGGATACCCCGTCTTCTGAGGGAAGAGCAGTCAGGAGGCAGCTCATATTGGGCATCTTTGCACGTTAAACACACACATTAATCATGGCACAATGAGAATGCATGCATGCACACCACTATGGTCCCTAGCACACACACCCCACATCCTCATCAAATTGGATTGGCACCAGTCCACCATGCTGGACTTGTGAGCAGCAACGCCACGCCAAGGCTCCAATTATGTCACTGTACATTCATACACCATTCACACGGACCTGGGAATCACTTCTCCCTGGTCCTGGGGAAACCTTCTCCCCCAAAATTGAGGATGACACCCCTTTTCCAGCAGGAATGTCACCCCCACATTCAAACAGCATGCACAACCCAAAATTTTAAAAAAATGTCAGCAAAAAAAAAAAAAAAATGCAAAAAATGTCAGCCAACAAAAAAAAAAATGTCAGCCAAAAAAAAAAAAGGGGGGGAAAAAAAATTAGTGCCCTCTGCGTGAGCCACGCCTGGGGCGCCCCCGGCCACGGCCCCGGCCCCTCAGGGGAGACTCATGGGGGAGGGGCAAACCCGGGGAAGGAGGAGCAGCCCCTGATATCTGCCCACCTGGCGACCTGCCCTCCAAGGCCACGGCAATTTTGTCCAGGGAAGCACCAAGTGTTGCCGTGTTGGCCTGGATAGCCTGGGTATGGGCCCTCACATCCTGCCCAATGCCTGCTGCTGTAGTCTGCAGTTCATTTAGGCAGGTTGTGAAAGCCCGGGAGTGGGAGTCCAGGTTACCCAGCGTATCCTTCATGGAGGACAGGCTCTCCTCCACCCGCCCAAAAGTCTGGCAGAGCTGTCCCAGATGGCGGGTCTGGAGGGCCTGGTCCCTTCGCAGACTGGCGGGCAGGAGATTGGGCGCCCCCCTGGTGCTCTGGGATGACATCCTGCCTCCAGCTGATGGTTGTGGGCGGGGAGAAGGGGAGGCCCTTGTGAGGGGAGCCATGTTGGGGGAGGAGGGGGGGGGGCTCCCCCTTAGGGAGGGCAGGCTTCTGCCAGCCAGAGGGGAAGAGTCCGCACAAACCACTCGTCCAGTGCCTGACTCCTCCTCCTCATGATCGTCCTCCTCATGATCGTCCTCCTCCTCATGATCGTCCTCCTCCTCTCGAACCTCCTCCGCGGACTCCGGCCTTGTTGGGGGGGCCTCATTAGGCTGCTGTCCTGGTATTGGAGCGGTCAGGCCAGATGGCCCTGCACCCTCCTGCACATCTGTGGATGACACAAACCATTCACAGGTTGGAGGATCCACACACTTGCCACATATTCCCTTTCACCCCCTCCCCCACACATGCTACACACCTGATAGAAAAAAAAACCTTACCTGGCACCGCGGGGACTGGACTTGTGTCAAAGCCTGGCAGGCCCTCCACTTCATGCCGGTGAAAGGTCAGGGCCACCACATGCTCCGTCGCTGTAAGCCTAATACGGCATGGTGGGCCCCCTCCTGTGCCCCTGGCATGGGCATGCATTGCGGCCAGTTTTTTTTTCACCAGATGCCGGAGATCATTTATTTTTTTGTCGATCCCAGACCGGGTCTGTGTCTCCCCCTCCCCCGATGAATTCACCTGCTCCGTGATCCTATCCAATATCTCCCTCCTCCTGGCCGGGGTGGTGGTGGCACTCTGCGGGCCGTGGAGAAAACGCCCATACTCGCTAATGGCCCGGGCAAGAATTCTTTTTTCCCCCACAGTAAAATTAAGCTTTCTTTTTCTCTCAGTCATACTTCCAAACAAACTCACTACCAGTCTCCAAAAATCAGTCACAAATACAAGCACAACCAATCAGGCAAGAACACACACAAAGAGAAAACGAACACCCACAAATCACACTAGCACTCAGCAAGAAACAGTCACAAAAAAAAATAAAAGAAAAAATAAAGCAAGAAAACAAACGAACAAAAATATATCAATCAAACAAACAGTCTCTCAAACACTTATCAAAAAACACTTTCACAAATATACCAACAAGAACTTGATCACACAGAACACTAATCTGACAACTACAAGACACACTGCAACGAACAACAGGAACAAAAGCACTTGGTTAAATGGGAAGGGACACAAAGGGATGTACTTTTGCAATGCAAGTGCGTTTGTGTGTGTCTATTTATGCTGTCTGCGTAGTTCACAACGTTGCCCTAGTCCATTTCCAATTTCACTGATTGCGCCGCTCCCGAGTTGTGAGCATGCGCACAGCGGAGCTGACATGGTCTCGTTCAAGCGCGCATGCGCGAGCCGGCCGGCCCTTCATTTGCATGGGGTCACGGCTCATTTCAATGTAACACGCCCACGTCCCTCCCAATTTGTATTACTCCTCCTTACGCCTCTGGAAAAAACCTTACGCTTGCGCGATTTCCTGCGCAAAAGCTACGTGAATCGGGGGATTACGCGGCTAGATGGCGCAAGTCTAACGTAATGGCGGTGCGCTACGCCGGACCGATAATGCGCCGATGTACGTGAATCTGGGCCAATGTCCCTATCAAAGTATCAACTCCATGGATGTATGTTGAAGGGGGAAAAAGCCAAGATGAAAGGGATTCCGCCACCAGTCAGGTTTGGATAGAATAGAAAAGATCCACCAGGAGAGGGGTAGGTAATAAACTCTTACCAGATTCCCAGCTAGTAAAGCATATAGATCCACTCGATCCCAAAAGGGAGGGGGGGGGGGGAACTGCAGCACTCCTCTGCATTCAGCTGGTCCTCGTTTTGATAGGTGTGGATCCCAAACTCCTTTCCAGGTCCTAAGCTGGTTGCACAGCTCCAAAGGATCCAGTTGGAGACCCAGAAAAAAAGGGGACTCAAATAGTGAAGTACCGTAATAATCCGGGTTTTATTAAAATTGTAAGAGTATACACTAGATGCACTTCATAAGCCCAAAATACAAAGGCATTACATCCAGTCAAAGTAAAACAAAATATAACAAACAAAACGAACGTGCGCCCGTGCTTACGGGGTCACTTCTGGACGCGGTGACGTCAGTGCGTGGCTCCGCCTTGACTAGTTTCGATCAATACGATCGTTCTCAACTGGACTGAATGGATTTTATTTATTTATTATAATTATTATTAATATTTTTTTCACACAATCATAAATTCAATTTATTTTGGTTGTCTCACTAGAAGGTTTTCCTTACCTTCTTTCCCTAGAGTTTAATATATTTCTTATATTTAATATTATTTATTTATTTAATTATTTCTTAACACATTGAAGGGGTTAACACTGAGGGGTGAGGAAGGGGTTAATGTGTACCCTGAATTGTGTTCTAATTGTGGGGGGAGGGGGGGTGACTGGGGGAGGTGACCGATGCTGTGTCCCTATGTACAAGGGACACAGATCGGTCTCCTCTCTCCCCTGACAGGACGTGGATCTCTGTGTTTACACACAGAGATCCACATCTTGTCGCTGTAGCTACCGATCCCAAGTGCCTGGCGGACATCACGGCCGCTAGGCACGCGCATCGGCATGTCAGCGTTGCGGCGGGCACGCGCGCCCCCCCATTGGCCGCAGGCCGTAAAAACACGGCCAGTTAGAGATTTAGAACCACCCTTCGGCCGTACAAAGTCGTACGGCCGTTGGGTAGTGGTTAAAATCTCTAACCAGGGCCCCAGATGGCAACCACTCTTTTTCTTCCTTTTTATTAAAGGGCCCAGGCTACCCCCTTTTTTATATGTATAATTTTCTTTATTTCTTCTTTTTTATGTAATGTAAAGGGCCCCCCCGCTTCTCAATTTGCGGCGCAACCCCCCCCCCCCGCTTCTCAAATTCAGACGGCAGCACCCCCCCCCCTGGTTCTCTGCTCCGGGGGACCCATGCCTGAAGCTGTGTAAGGGGCCCCATAATTCCTGATGGCGGCCCTGGCCCTATATACTTTGAAAAGCAGTATACAGGCGGTGCAAACAAGACAAGGACTGTAGATTTGTTTAGTAGAATCTGAACCATGTCATACTTTGCTGCTGCATATTGCACAATTTCTTAAAGAGACCCTCAACAAACTACATGACACTTGTGCCTGATGGATGAGGCCATTGATGTTCCAGTGGTGGCCCGTGAGCCTGTGGCCATACAGGCTTGGCCCCCCAAAGCGCACGTGCTGATGGCACAATATGTCGATTATTTTAGGGGTGGGGGGCCATTACAATGCCAGATCTTGGCTCAATAAATTATTTTTTTGGGAAAGAAAAATTCTAGAAAAAAGGGGGGTTGCCATCTGGGGCCCCCTTTGAACAAATTCAGTGAAGAACTCCTGTTCTCTGAAGGCCTCCATTATTTCTGCAAGTCAAAATTTAGCAAAAAAAAACAAATGTCAGTCAAGCCTTAGCTTTCTTCCCATATCTAACCCACAAACTCATCCACTGATCATGAAGTTCAAAATCAAGTTTCGTATCGTCGTACTGCACGATCGTTTTACCAACGTTTTCTACTGACTATGAACGACGTTCTCACTCACGCAATATCCCTTTATACACTGCGAATGCAAGAAGTTCCACGCGTATCCCCGCCCATGACGATCATTCTAGTAATTGCCACGCCCCTTTTCGGTCGGTCAATGCACTTCACTGAAGTGAAGTGATATTAAACTGGACAAGTGCAGTAGGTTTAGGTGCTACTACACAGCACAAGTGTGGTAACAGCAACTAGGTTTAAGTGCTATTAAACTGGACAAGTACAGTAACACCGAGTAGGTTTAGGTGCTACTACACAGCACAAGTGTGGTAACAGCAACTAGGTTTAAGTGCTATTAAACTGGACAAGTACAGTAACACCGAGTAGGTTTAGGTGCTACTACATAGCACAAGTGCAGTAAAAGCAACAAGGTTTAAGTGCTATTAAACTGGATAAGTGCAGTAGGTTTAGGTGCTACTACACAGCACAAGTGCGATAAGAGCAACTAGGTTTAGGTGCTATTAAACTGGACAAGTACAGTAACACCGAGTAGGTTTAGGTGCTACTACACAGCACAAGTGCAGTAACAGAAACTAGGTTTAAGTGCTATTAAACTGGACAAGTGCAGTAGGTTTAGATGCTACTACACAGCACAAGTGCGATAACACCAACTAGGTTTAGGTGTTATTAAACTGGACAAGTGCAGTAACACCGAGTAGGTTTAGGTGCTACTACACAGCACAAGTGCGGTAACAGCAACTAGATTTAAGTGCTATTAAACTGGACAAGTACAGTTACACCGAGTATGTTTGGGTGCTACTACACAGTACAAGTGCGGTAACAGCAACTAGGTTTAAGTGCTATTAAACTGGACATGTACAGTAACACCGAGTAGGTTTAGGTGCTACTACACAGCACAAGTGCGGTAACCGCAACTAGGTTTAGGTGCAATTAAACTGGACAAGTGCAGTAACACCAAGTAGGTTTAGGTGCTCCTACACAGCACACAGGCAATACAACACGTTAGAACACTGCAGCTAGCACAATCTACTGTCTGACAAATAGGAATAGCTGATCTAGCTAAGCTATACAGTGTAAAAATATATGTACAACTCCTAGGGATGTATATATATCCTCTACACACTGTAAATTAAGCTAAACTGACTAGCCTGCCTGCTTTATCTAGCTATATAAAAAGACAATCTCTCTGTCTCTCTGACTGATCTCTGTTCAGCGCTGGAACACACTACACGAGGCCGCCCAGCAGGCGGCCTTATATAGTGTGGGGCGTGTGCTAAAGCCCTGAGCCATAATTGGCCAACGCCACCCTGGCTTTGGCCAATTATGGCTCCCCGTTTTTTGCGCGCTGTGATTGGCCTAGCATGCAGGGTCATAGTGCATGTTTGGCCAATCATCAGCGCGCAATGCCGCAGTGAATTATGGGCTGTTGCGCGTCACTCGAATTTGGCGCAAACGACCCGTTTTGTTTGAATTTCGTCGAACGTACGAACAGACAATGTTCGAGTCGAACATACGTTCGAATCAAACGCGGAGCTCATCCCTAATGTAGAATAATCTTGGACTAATAGAGTTAAGGTTAGGCACATTTGACCGCAGATTCAATAGACACAGATTGCTATTGTCAGCGTCATGTCGAATCTCTTATCTATATCGAACTATTGTTGAAAACGAAAATAAAGCAATTTTTTATGTCAAAGAATTTCGTATTTCATATTCTGCACGTTCGTTTTCGTTTGTTAAAATGATAACGAAAATACCCGAACTTCGGACGAAAATGCATTCGGATGAAAACTAATGCACATGTCTAACGGAGAACACTTTCCAATGCTCATCTCCAATGCAGGAGGCAGCCGTTCTGGTTGAATCTGATTTGTAAAGGTGTTTGACTGAGGCAACAAAGCAAGGAGAAGGGGTCTGCAGTCTAAATGGAAAAGAAAAGGATGGTACTGAAGCAAGCAAGTGTGTGGAGAAAAGTGTGTGAGACTGACTAAACAGATCCCTGCCATAGCTGACTGCAATCAGGAGACAGACCTCACAGAAGACTGGTCATTGCACAGTGTGAGGTGTGATTTGGATGCCCGGTGACATCAGATTGTACTAGGGAGCACCAATGCAAACAATGTCTCCACATGCTGGATCTCGCCAAAGCCAGCCAGTTCACATCACGTCTGTAAATATTTTACCAAATAATACCCAAACCAGCTGGCGCTGAATAAACCCTGCACATAAAAAATACTTAGTGACACAACCTATCCCTCCAATGTCCAGAATTTAGTACAAAATCATATATATATAAATAATACAGGGCATGTGGACAATATAGATAATGCTGGTATTAACAATCTACTGAAAAGGTTAATGAGATCACACTCAGACAGACCTGCTTTTATCATAGGCAATTTTTTAACTACTTGTTAATTCCACATCAAACTCGTTTTTGGGGAACACTTTCCGCCAGGTTAAAAGTTGTGTTTTGGCCTTTCGCCTGTTGTTTCCATTCAGGAATGGACCTCTGACAAGTCTTCTGTGGTTCCCCCCCATGTGGTGTGGGGGGTGTAGCTGGGTTCACTTGACCAATCATCATTTGAGCCCGCAACTTTACTGGAAAATCAATATTATTGCGTACACTGACAGAAACTTTTCCATGGGTTTTTCGTAGAACCTTTATCAAAACTACTTCTGGGGTTACCTCCAAACCCAAATTTTCCTCTGTGGATCACCCTCAAGAATAACATAAGAAACGGATTGATCCCAAGCAGCACTCTACAACACTTAAAGGAAATATCAATATACCTCCACCTCTCAGTTACATAAGTGTGCAATCAAATAGTCCACAAATATAATATCCTCAACTGGATTGTTAAGAGTCAATATACAACTGCTTGACATTCACTTGATTAGGTCAATCCACTACCGTGTATGAAGTGAGCCACACTCCCCTCTTGACACCTCATTTACTGCAAATTAACAAGCTCAATTCTCCAATCACAGGGTTTGTTTTATCTCTGGCTAGAGCTCCCCACTAAGATAGTCTTGAAGTTTTCTAAAACCCAAAATTACATTTTAATGGTAAATTACAAGCTGTGTCTCACCACACTACCTAGATTCACGTCACTTCTGGGCACTGCTCTGATGTCACTTCCTGCTGCCGTATAGGCACGCCCTGACATTTTGTCCTTCTGCCTTCTTTTGATGCCCTGTACACACAACCGGATTTTCCGTCGGAAAAACCTTGGCTTGCATACACACGGTCACACAATAGTTCTCTGAACTTCTGTCAAGAAAGCGGTGCAATGCATGAATCTATGTATTGTTTTTCAGTGGCGGTGCAGGAGAGAGAGGGGGCGGTGCTCCTGCACCATTTATGGACGCACCGCCACTGCTTTCTACATCAGTGAAGAGCGAGGCAGGGGGAACCCTGGGGGTGAGGTGGGAGCAGTAGCTCTTACTTCTAATTTCAATCTATGGAACCAGAACTTTATGGGTGTCTTGGTTGTGTAAGCTGAGCTTTAAAAAAGCTCATTGAAGTATGGCCGGGACTCCTCTCCTCCATTACAATAAAGTTTAGGTGCAAGAGGCTGCCTGATCAACTTTTGTGTACCCCACAACTTTTTTGGCCAGGTACCAATGTCATATCCACTCGCTTGATCTGTTTGTCTGTCCAGGTGACACCAGCAAGGCCCATAACTTACACAGAGCCCAATACCTGCCATTCTGCTCTTCACTCCACTCGCCAGCTGAGCCATCATGGTGGCTTGGCTGGTGGAAGCAGTCATTACTTTGTTTTCTCAGTCTCAAATCCAAATCCCTGGACAAGCCCCACTTGTAGCACTATCCCCTGAGGAGCCATTGGATTGCTTTGTGATTTCTCTGCACACCGGAATATGGCACACCTCACTCACCCAGCACTTAACGACACACCTTTGAGGTATTTAAAATAATTTATTAGGCCAAGCATAGCCCAAAAGAAGAGAGGATTAGCATTGTACTTATACAAATAATCAATAAGACAATGACATTACTCTAATAGATACTGTTAAACAGCTGCAGTATTTTGACTAGCAGTATTTACCAGAGCTGAACTGCGTTTACTTAGAAACAGTATATAAAGACTAATTTGCCACAACAGTCCCCATTTTGTCACACTGGCCACTGAATGATGGAAAGAAATTTTGGCCAGCAAAGTTTCCAGCAGACAAAGTCAGTCTTTTACCAGACCCAGGGCACCCTCTTCTGGGTCTCCAGACACGTGCTCTGATTCAGTAAATGTTAAGTTCAAGTCAGACAGGAATAGAAGTTGCTGTGATCTCTCTTTTTCAAGCCTGCTGACACAGTCTCACTGTCCCTTCCTTACAAGTGGTGGGAATGCTCTCTAGTGCAGTCTGATATCACCAGGCATCCAAATCACACCTTGCGCTGTCCGATGAGCAGTCTTTCCTGAGGTCTTGTTCCTGATTGTAGTCAGTTATGGCAAAGCTCTGTACAGTCAGCTGCAGAAGCTCAGGCTTTTACCACACACCTGATTGCTTCAGGACCATCCTCTTCTTTCCTCTCAGTCTCCAGACATTAGCCAATCACCTCCAGGATTAAACCAGACCCTGCCAAAATAGCTGCACCCAGCACTGGAAACACTCCATAGATGAGCATTGCAAAATGGTCTCCTTAACCCCCTTAGCGGTATCCCCGAGCGTGACTCGGGGTTGTTTTTTTCTGCTACGATCGGTATCCCCGAGTCACGCTCGGGGTGGATGTGCAGAGCCTGCAGTGGCGTTCCTTACCTTCTCTAGGCGATCCAGCGATGATCTCCTATTGCTGTGATCGCCGCCGAGATCCCCGCCGCGCCGTCTACCGGTCATCTGACTTCCTGGTTCCGTTCCCTGCACCGCGATGGTGCATGGGAGCAGAACTGGGAGGGAAATTCAAATGTTGCACAAACACAAACGTATAAAAAGGAGGTGATAGAATGTAATCAGAGAGGATTACACTGTATCACCTTGAAATCTGACACAGTGCCCTTTCAGTGCCCCTTGCCATTGTCATTTGTGACAAATAAAACCTTTGAAAACCCTGAAAATGGCATCTAAAAAGTGCTGTTCTACGAATGCGCTTTTTGATCAGCTGAGCGACAGCGGCAGCGAAACGGAGTTGATCGCAGAACAGAGCGACATTGAGTCGTGGGGCGATTTGTCATCTGACTCTGACACCGACACTGATCCAGAAAGTGACAACGCTGATGATCCCGCACCTGACCTAAATGATGTGCGCACTTGGTGCGCTATAGACAGCGATGCAGACCAGGCAGCGCCCCCGAGGTTCCGATTCACTAGATCTCCTGGGATGAAGGTTGATGTGGAGAGGGACAACCCTCTGGCGTACCTGAAACTTTTTCTTTCTGAGGAGGTAATTTTAAAAATTGTGACAGAGACCAATCGATACCACGATCAGCAATCTGCTACTCTGCTTGCCAGATTTTCCAGATCCTGTCACTAAAGAGGACATCTGGAAGTTTCTAGGACTCATCATCCTTCAGGGGGTGGTGGGCAAACCGCTTCAGAAATGGTACTGGACCACCAACAAGATGCTGGCCACGCCATTTTTTGGGACTGTGATGTCCGAATATCGCTTTTCACTCATTATGAAAAACGTACACTTCGCCAACAACGAAGAGTTTGATGAGGCCACGCATCCTGCGCCCAAGCTAAAAAAAATCTGGGAGGTGTGCCAGATGATTGTCGCCAACTTCCAGCGGACCTACGTGCCGTACAGAAAGGGATGTCAGTGTGGACGAAAGTCTGATGGCCTACAAGGGACGCCTGAGCTGGATCCAATTTATTGCGTCCAAAAGAGCGCGCTTTGGCATAAAATGTTATATGCTATGTGAACCTTCCACCGGATATATCTGGAATGCGGTAATTTACACCGGGAAAGGTACAAAGTTCAATCCCAAGTACAACCGCTATGGGATGGCCATATCATCAGTCCTTTCACTGCTGGACCCATTACTGAACCAGGGATATTGCGTGACAACAGACAATTTTTATACTTCACTGGAACTTTATGAGGTTCTGCTCCTCAACAAAACGGATGGGTATGGTACCGTGAGGCCAAACCGGCGTGACATGCAATCTGCGTTTGGCAATAAAAAAATAAAAAAAGGAGAGATGGTTGCCTTCCAAAAGGATAAAATGATGGCAATGAGATGGCGAGACAAAAAGGACGTGTGTCTCATGAGCACCGTGCACAGCACCTCCACTACCATGGTCCGCACAAAACACGGAAAAGATGTTCTGAGGCCACAAGTCGTGATCAACTATAATCACACGATGGGAGGTGTCAATCAGGCAATGACATTTTACCCGGCGATGCGGAAACAACAGAAAAAATACTACAAAAAGATTTTCAGGCATCTCCTTGAACAATGTCTTTGGAACGCCTATATTCTTTATAAAGCAAACACGAACACACCTCTTGTTCATTGTGACTTTATATGGAAGGTGGCTGAGCAGATTTTTATCAACCACCCGACGACATCAGTGTCTGCTAACAGACCCGGATGACGCTCTGTTGACGTTGGCAATCCAGAGCGCCTGACAGGTCGTCATTTTGTAGACTTTGTGAAAGATTATGTTACACCGAGTAAATAGATACCCAACATGTCATGCTTTAATTATGCGCACACTCATGGAATGGCGCCAAACTTTGGTACTTAAAAATCTCCATAGGCAACGCATTATTTATTTTTTACAGGTTACCAGTTTAGATTTACAGAGGAGATCTAGTGCTAGATTCATTGCTGTCACTCTAACGCATGCGGCGATACCTCACTTATGTGGTTTAAACGGCGTTTACATATGTCGGCGGGACTTACGTGTGCGTTCGCTTCTGCACGCAAGCTATCGGGGACAGGGGTGTTTTAATCTTTTTTTACTTATTTTTATTTATTTTTACACTTTTTTTTATCTTTTTTTTTCCACTTTTATTCCTATTACAAGGAATGTATACATCCCTTGTAATAGGAAATGTGTGTGACAGGTCCTCTTTAAGGAGAGATGCGGAGTCAATAAGACCTCACATCTCTCCTCCAGGCTGGAAACCATGAGATCGGTAAAAAAAATTAACCGATCTCATGAATGGTTGCTTACAGCCGCAATTGCGGCTTTGTTTACTTACGGGGACCCGGGCGTGACATCATCACATCGCGCCCAGGTCCTCCGACGGTCATAGAGATGACTGGTGACCATCTGGTCACCAGTCATCTCTATGTTTCCTGCCGACGCCGGACGATTCGTTCTCCGGGCCCCTGAAGGCACGGGAGAGCCCGGAGAAGCACCGGATGGCGGCGGGAGGGGGGATGTCCTGTCCCGCTGCCTGTAAGAACGATCATGCGGCGGAACCGCTGCTATGATCATTCTTATGTCGTGCAGAATCGCCGGCTGAAGAAGAGGATATCTGGATGATGCCTCTGGCTGCAGGCATCATTCAGATATCCACCCGCAAAGCCCAAGCCGTCAATTGACGGCCACTTAGGATGGGAGATCCCATCTCTGGCCGTCAATTGTCAATGGCCGGGTATTGAAGTGGTTAAGTAAGTAATTACTAAGAATTGCAGGCCTATAATACATATCACCAAATTTCCATGCAAAAAATTGTACCGCTTTTGGTACGTAATTCCAGACAGAATCATACCGCCAGGGAGGTTAAAGATGGCTGCTGCACTTCTGCATTATTGAATATTCAGTTTAACCCTGTCCACACAGCAGAAGGATACTACAGCAGCAAAAAAAGTTCCACAGCAGTTATCAGCTACAGTCCAGGTCACACATGCATATGTTTATTGTTCCCAGCACCAGGCCCAACATGCTGAGAATAAGCCTGAACATACACGGTGTGACGGACCTCAAGTACCCCTGCTGGGCACATCCGCCAGACCTGTGTCTCCTGTCCTCCAAACGCACCCGCAGCCTGCAGATTCGCCATAACCAGCCCTTAACCCCTCAATCACGAGACAATCCACACATGTTGAGGGTTACACATCCAGAGCTTAACTGTTTATTAAAATCCAAACTATACAGTTTTACACACAGTAAGGGACACTCCCCTTTGCCTTGTCTGAGGGGAGGGGGACAAGGAACAATAAATGGGAACAGAACATTTGGACATTGAAACAGTGTACAGAAACCTAATGAGATTATGGTAAGCAGGCAGCCTAGCTTCTCAATACACACCCCCTGCGGAGAGACGTCTGCAGTCCACTCTCCATTGTCTGTGTCCAGCAACAAGAGGAGGGGGGGTGGGGGGTGTAGGGCTGTAACATTACATTACATCACAATAATGCCAGCTTCAGGTCTCCAGTATATTTCTGGCCCATAGTCTGTCGGTAGGAGGCACGCCCACAATCCTTTCCAAGACATACAGTGACAGTGGGTTCTGTCACATTTCTCCCCTTTTAAAAACAGACTAACCAGGTTCCTGACCCCCAACTGGTCTGGACCTGCGTTAGTCACAAACTTCCACCCCAGGCAAACAGGAAAAGTAAAAGTACGACTCTTGCGCTGGGGAGCAAAACCGCACAGACGGTCTCCCGGGAATAAAAACAGCCGCTGCAGAGTGGGAACAGTTGTTTGCACTCCTCTGATCCTGGGGGGGGTTGCAGATATTGGGGGAAGCTGAATAATCCTCTGCCCTGCTTCCAGCGCTTCAGCTGGTAGGGAACATAGGCTGGTAGGGCTATGCATTTGGGGAGGCAAAGGTACTTGCTTTTCTCGTGGTGTAGTTACCAGCCGCTGAGAAGGTATCTTGCAGGGACTATCTCCTGGGTTCTTCATCTCTTGTTCTGATGCTGGGCAGAGACCATCATCGCTCTGTCCTGTAGCCAGCGCTTCTGCCGGGGAGACATATGAAAATGTTGGGTACAGCTGCTGGAGAGGGGGAAGGGTTTTCTCCCCTGCCGGTTCTGTGACCAGCCCTTGGGGTGACTTCTGACAGGGGCTGTCTCCCAAACCCTCCAAAAACATACTGAGGGCTGGGCAGGGACCATCAGAACTCTGCTCCATAGCCAACGCTTTTGCTGGGGAGAGAACCACTGGGGTAGTGTCCAATTGCTGTGGAGGGAGAATTGCTTCTTCTACTCCCGGTGGGAATATCTGCAGTTGGGGAAACAGCGCACGCAGGTCATCTCTCAGACTCTCCGGATCCAACTCTTTTTCTGATGCTAGGCAGATTATAGTGGCACTCTGCTCCATAGCCAACGCTTCTGCTGGGGGGATGAACATTGGGGTAGTGTCCAATTGCTGGGGAGGGAGAATTGCTTCCTCTACTCCAGGTGGAGATAGCGGCTGTTGGGGAAACAGCTCAAGCAGATCATCTCTCAGACTCTCCGGAGCCAACTCTTTTTCTGATGCTAGGCAGATTATAGTGGCACTCTGCTCCATAGCCAACGCTTCTGCTGGGGGGATGAACATTGGGGTAGTGTCCAATTGCTGGGGAGGGAGAATTGCTTCCTCTACTCCAGGTGGGGATATCTGCAGTTGGGGAAACAGCTCACGCAGGTCATCTCTCGGACTCTCCGGAGCCAACTCTTTTTCTGATGCTGGACAGATGCCAGGGGCACTCTGCCCTGTAGCCAGCGCTTCTGCTGGGGCCCCAGATGAGATACTCTGGACTTGCTGCTGATCACCATTTTCCAGCCTTCCAGCGCCTGTCTCAACTCCACTTTCTGAGACCTTGATGCTATTAGCTTGTCTCACTGCCTGGGGGACCTCCGGTGCGTTCCGGCATTCTAGCGCTCGCAGTGCCCTCTGTATCATTGCCGCTTCTTCCATTGCGGTTAGGACAGGAAAATGTAGGGTCACCCCTGGCCCCATTTGCTCATCTTTGTGACTGTCTGCTATTTCTCTAGGACAGTCCCAGGTAACAGGAGCCATGCCAGGCTGCTCATCACCATCAAACAGCCGCTTGTATGCAATTTCGAGCTCAAATTCCTGCTCAACCAGGAACTCCAATTCCCCCAGGTCACATGCCTCTACAGGGAGGTCCAGCACCTCATCTCGGAAGTCCAAGATGTTTTCCCACCGCCACTCCTCATCGCTCCCAAAGTCTGGGTCTCCGTACATTTTTTGATGGAGCAGCCCCACGCCGCCATAGCCAACGCCTTCTGTTGGGCTGCCATCTGCTGTACTTGGCCAAAGTTGAGCCGCGAACCACCGGAGGGCTCTGTAGCTGGCGTCTAGCTTCATCTCCTCCTGGACCAATCTTCTGAGCTCCGTCTTCCAATCATCTCGCGGTCGTTCCCTCAGGAACACCTCTCGCGCACAGTACTGCGTCCAGTACATCTCTGAGGAGGAGGGAAGGATCTTCCCCTGCTGGCGCCGCTCGTAGCTTAGCGCCTCATGCCAGAGTTGCCGGCGGATCACATCCTCCCAGCCGAGCATGGTGCGCTCTGTCACTGGTCCCCGATGTTTCTTCCGCATGCCTTGCAGCCTCCTCCCGAACTCCGCTCTCATGCTGGCTGGTCCCCGTATCGCTCCTTGGCAGCTGCCCAGATCTTGAATCCTGGTGGTGGTTTGGATGTCCTGGACTGCAGGAGACATCCCACCGCTGCCACCACTGTGACGGACCTCAAGTACCCCTGCTGGGCACATCCGCCAGACCTGTGTCTCCTGTCCTCCAAACGCACCCGCAGCCTGCAGATTCGCCATAACCAGCCCTTAACCCCTCAATCACGAGACAATCCACACATGTTGAGGGTTACACATCCAGAGCTTAACTGTTTATTAAAATCCAAACTATACAGTTTTACACACAGTAAGGGACACTCCCCTTTGCCTTGTCTGAGGGGAGGGGGACAAGGAACAATAAATGGGAACAGAACATTTGGACATTGAAACAGTGTACAGAAACCTAATGAGATTATGGTAAGCAGGCAGCCTAGCTTCTCAATACACACCCCCTGCGGAGAGACGTCTGCAGTCCACTCTCCATTGTCTGTGTCCAGCAACAAGAGGAGGGGGGGTGGGGGGTGTAGGTCTGTAACATTACATTACATCACAATAATGCCAGCTTCAGGTCTCCAGTATATTTCTGGCCCATAGTCTGTCGGTAGGAGGCACGCCCACAATCCTTTCCAAGACATACAGTGACAGTGGGTTCTGTCACACACGGCAAATACACTTCATATAAAAAATTGCTGGAAGCATGGGAGAAAAGATTTTTGGCAAAGAAGATTTGCAAATCTCCTCTGCCATTTTTTTTTTTTTTGACTGGAATCTTGTTTACATTTTGTTTTAAATTTTCAAAAACATTTTAGACCTAGAAATTGGCCGAACGTGCAAGCAAATTGTCTATGTTATGCTAGTATTTATATTTTTATAATGTTAGCTGGACCATTGTTTTCAAGAGTTTAGCTGTCCTCTGGCAAAATGAAACATTTTGTAAGCAAATGTTTTTGCTTTAATCAATTTTTGCACATCTTGTACATTCATATTATTAAAAACAAATAATCAAGCCAGGTCTAGACTTAATGGCACAAGCAGTATCTCCCCATGATATCTCTAAGAGCTCTGTCCAAAACAAGATACATCTGTTATTGACTCGTATGTAAACATAGCCACTTGGCAGCTGCAGGATAATACGCTACCAACAACTGTATCAATAATTCTGAGGTAGGAAAAAACACTCAACAATAATATACGCTGTTCAATATGGTGTTTAATTAGATTCTCATTAAAATAAGAACAGGTCTCTTCAAATCATGGCTCAAGTATTGCGTTTTTATTTCAGGTATTATGTTTACTACAATTACAAACTAACATCAGTTAGATAATGATATGTTTATAAAAAGGAACGGAAAGCATGACATTATAACTGTTATGAAACATTATTTACTATTATAATTTAATACAGGTTCTGTTTGGAGTGTTTGTTACCCTAACATTTCATATTCCTGATTTGTGCCTGCTATACCATGTACTTGTATGAAAAATTCCCCTGTCCTCTTTGTATTGCTTCCTTTGTGTAGCAATCCTGACAGTTTCTCTGCTTTCCTATTGAAAACTGACCACACTAAGCAGGAGAGCACACCATGATCAGTTCTCTAGCTCTAGTGTACTCTCGTCCAATGATCACACTTGTCCTGACACCCCCCCCCCCTGCACAGTCTTTCACTGTGGAGCTTAGTGTGCTGCTGCTTCTCCTCCCCAGCTCTTATGCAGCACAGACAGAGGGAATGTGATCAGGGGGAAAAAGGTATTTATAATTTTTTTTTTATATCCATACACAGATGTTTTGTCTTTCACTCCTGTTTTAACCACTTAAGACCCGGGCCTTTATGCAGGTAAAGGACCTGGCCACTTTTTGCAATTCGGCACTGCGTTGCTTTAACTTTGCGCGGTCGTGCAAAGTGGCTCCCAAACAAAATTGGCATCCTTTTTTTCCTACAAATAGAGCTTTCTTTTGGTGGTATTTGATCACCTCTGTGGTTTTAATTTGCGCTATATACAAAAATAGAACACCAATTTTGAAAAAAAAAACTATGGGCCAGATTCATAAAAGAGATACGACGGCGTATCTCCTGATACGCCGTTGTATCTCTGATATACAAAGGTTTTATCTATGCGCCTGATTCATAGAATCAGGTTACGCATAGATCTCCCTAAGATCTGACAGGTGTAAGTGACTTACACCGTCAGATCTTAGGCTGCAATTCTAGGCTGGCCGCTAGGTGGCGATTCCATTGCGGTCGGCGTAGAATATGCAAATGACTAGTCACGAACGTACGCTTTGCCCGTTGCTGTAAATGTACGTAGTTTCCGTAGAGATACGCGTCGTAAAGATAAACATGCCCCCTAGGTGGTCTAGCCAATGTTAAGCATGGCCGTCGTTCCTGCGTCGAAATTTGACGTGTGAATCAAGCACTTGCCCGTAAAACTTGCGGCGGTGTAACGTAAATGTAATACGTTACGCCGCCGCAGAGTAAGCCCTACCTGACTCTGGCCCTATATTTTTTACTTTTTGCTATAATAAAAATCCCCCAAAAATATATATATATATATATATCCTCAGTTTAGGCCGATACGTGTTCTTCTAAGTATTTTTGGTTAAAAAATCGAAATAAGCGTTTATCGATTGGTTTGCGCAAAATTTATAGCATTTACAAAATAGGAGATAGTTTTATTGCATTTTTATTAACATATTTTTTTACTACTACTAATGGCAGCGTTCAGCAATTTTTTTCGTGACCGCGACATTATGGCGGACACATCAGACAATTTTGGCAAATTTTTGGGACCATTGTCATTTTCACAGCAAACAATGCTATAAAAATGCATTGTTTACTGTGAAAATGACAATTGCAGTTTGGGAGTTAACCACTACGGGGCGCTGTAGGGGTTAAGTGTGACCTCATATGTGTTGCTAACTGTAGGGGGGCGGGTTTGGATGTGTGACATCATTGATCGTGTTTCCCTATATCAGGGAGCACACGATCAATGACACTGCCACAACGAAAAACAGGGAAGGTGTGTTTACATACACCTCTCCCCGTTCTTCAGCTCCGGAGGACCGATCACGGGACACCGGCGGCGATCGGGTCCGTGGGTCCCGCGCACAGTCACGGAGCTCCGGGCCGGGTCGCATGCACATGCCGGCAGCGGGTGCGACTCCATGGCAGGTACAGGTACATGGATGTGCCCAGCCGTGCCATTCTGCCAACGTATATCGGCGTGAAGGGGTCCTTAAGTGGTTAAACTGAATGGGCTGTTTTACAAGGTGACCGTTTACAATCACTTTAAGGTCAGTCTGGATTTTTTATTCAGGAGCCTCTAGGTAAAGAGCTTCTGTTTTGGACCTACATGGTGAAAATCTACTTTTCTGCCCTTTCACTAAATTTCTCACCAGCATGCAGCTCTGTGAAATCATCTAACATTCGTTACTTACCTTGAACTTACCTTTGTGTTCCCACTTCATGGTTCCTCCAAAGCACTGGTGATGCAGCCAGGACCTCACAGACTGCCCCTGGGAAGGCAACATCGCCAGTAAAACATATACCTCCTGCGCAAACACTGTTATCTGGTGCCCAAAAAAAAAAAAAAATACTGAAGTGCTTTCCAGGTAGATCTTGTTCCTAAACTGTGAGATCTTGGGAGGGGGGGGCTTCTTTTTTATTTATTTTTCTTTACAGGTGGGTGTATTGTCGTACTGCTTTTGAAACACATGAACCACGTGACTTTATACACTGATTGATGTTAGACTCATGAATGTAATGTATATTAATGTAATGTGGAGGGTGACAAGATGTGGTGCAAACATCATCTAAGGATTGGCACAGATAACAAGGAAAAAGAAACCAGCCACCATTTTTGAAAATGGTGCAGGACAAGGCACAGGCAGATCAGAGGAGGTGTGAAAAGGGTTACACATGGATATTGACATATTTTAAGTGCAACTCCCCTTACTTTTTATGACAGGCACAACATTCACAACATCCAGAAGATTAGATAACATTGATTAAGTTCAAGGGCAGTTGAAAAAAGTGTCCAACTGCCTCTGAATGTCCGTTTAGTAGCAGCAGTGTACATGGGGCCTTATCCCCCTTCATAACCAGGACATTTTTTGTGATATAACTGACAATTGCGTGGTCGTGCAATACTTTACCCAGATAAAATGTCAAATGTCCTTTCTTCCCACAAATAGAGCTTTTTTTTTTTTTTGGTGGCATTTTTATTTTATTTTTGCGCTATAAACAAAAAAGACCAACCATTTTGAAAAGAAACCATATCTTTTACTTTTTGCCCTAAAACATATCCATATATCATATGTAATAATAAAAAATAAAAAAAATTCTTCATCAATTTAGGCGAATATGTATTCTGCTAAATGTTTTTGGTATATATATATATATATATATAATCCCACTAAGCATATATTGGTTGGTTTGTGCAACAGTTAGAGTGTCTACAAACTATAGGATATTTTAAATAATTTATAAAAATGTTTACAAGTAATGGCAGCGATCAGCGACTTATAGTGGGACTGCGATATTGCGTCAGACATTCTGACACTAAGCCCTGGTTCACACTGATGCGTTTTGACATGCGATTTGACATGGCACTGGCAATGGCACTGTTCTAATTGGTGCGGCGCCGCATCTGCAGCGCTGCACTGATTTAAAAAATAAACCTGAACAGATGTCTCTGTAATCGTGGCAGAAATCGGGACTGACAAGCGGCAGCTGAACTCGCACGGCTTCATTCCCGCAGCTCAGTGTGAACCTGAGCTTACTGACACTTTTTGGGAACCAGTGACACTAATACAGTGATCAGTGCTAAAAATATATACTGTCACTGTACTAATGACACTGGCTGGGAGGGGGTTCACATCAGGGGACAGCAAATGATTAACTGTGTGCCTAGCCAGTGTTTTACTGTACTGTGGAAAGAGATGATATTTATTCCCTGCTTTGCAGGAACACAAATTCCATCCCTCCTCGCCTGTCAGAACAGCGATCTGCCTTGTTTATATATTCAGTTTGCAGTTCTGACTCTCTGCAGGACGATCGGAGGGTATCGACAGACATTGAGTACACGGTACCCGCTGATTGGCTGTAATCACAGTGGAATTGAGCTACTGACGGCATGCATTCATCATTCATGCCCCTTACCTGGAAGTGCAGGATCACATACTGTATATACTGTATATACGTGATCTTGTGCACAGCTGTCGCCCTGTAGCAGTAAAAATGCTATAGCGATGTCAGCAACTGGTTACTTCTAAAGGCATATATTTTTTTACCTTAATGCATTCTTTCCAGGGGCCTGGAAGAAGTAAGATATTACGAAATGGACGTAGGGCGGAGCGGCGCGCTGCCGTCACCCAAAGCTCCAAGCGATCCCCCAGCAGGACAGGTGTCTGGAATTTGTATACCGGCCAGCACACCAGATTTAAGGCATTATTTTCACTGCAAACTGCAATTATAATTTTCTACTCATTTAATGTGCTATGTGGAGCTGTCATTGTTTTTTGCATGGTGGTCTGCAATTACGATTGGACGAGATCCATTGCTTTAAAGACCAAATTTGTTTGAACTGCGTGGCTGGAGTGACAACTTTAATTATACGCTGTTTATGATCCCCTGTAACAAGGGATCATGGCAAGTCGGTAAGGAGCCATTTAATTGATTGGTGGAGGATATATCACCTTTTCTTTGGACACGTTTATCATCAGATTTTGGGATTTGGCATAGAGCACGGGTGCATAGCATTTCACTTATCATGCACTTATGGACTATATTTTTTGTTTTGTTTTGATTGGTTTAATTTGAACATCTATTTTGATTATATTATTAATTTTGATGTTTAAATTGTTATATTAATATTGTAATCATTGGTTCATGTTTATTGATTGGCATGAGATTGCTTCAAGTGGCAACTGATCCCTTTCTCTTTTTTGGCATATTAGTGATATCACACCAGATGCCATTACGCACTATTTATATCACTATATTTTTTTATGATTTTATTTGGTATATTTAATGTTCTGTGATTTTTTAATTACGTTTTTTAAAATGGTTAATGTGTAGCACGATTTTTATATATTTTTTTCTCATTTTGTTTCTTGTACCAATTGTTTACATGATAATCGCAGCTCTCAAATTGAACAGGCTATAATTGTGTTTCAGCTGTTTTTTCCTTTTTAGCATCTAACGCAGTTTCTTTCCATTTTTACACAACCCTAGTTATGATGCACCCTTCAGGAGGTTTGGATGAAAAAAAATTAAGACAGTCCATGCATATCACTAGCTTCAACTGTTAGGGCCTACCTGGATTGTGGTCCAAGTTCATTGGGCTCTGCCATTGGTGCTTTCCAGATTATAGTGTTTTGTGTTAATTAACCAGAGGGCACACTCCAGGACCTGAGCTATGGCACTATCTGATCTGAACAGTCTCTGAACATTTTTTAATTAAAAACGTTGGTCGTGACAATATTAACTAGCTACATCATCTTCACGCACTGTGCTCTGACAATTCCAGAGCAGTGGCACAACTGCTACTGTGCCCAGTCAGTAAAACCTACCTTTGTGGGTGACACAACGGTTCTGGCAAAGATAACTCTGGTAAACCATCTTCAGCCATTGATATCTGCATTGTGGCATAATCCAGACCTCTGATTCCGTTTCAGTTAGTCACAAAGTATTGTCTTGAAACATGACCACTGGTGTAACCCAGTCTCTGTTTACTCATCTAGTAAAACAGCCCTATGGGCTGACACATTTGGACTATTCCTCTTTAAAACTTTGAAATCCATTCTCCCACTCTCTTGAACTGGACTACTGAATTGTGATCTTTCTGGACTCCATCGCTCTGTATCATAGCACTTTTCACACTTTGGTGTACTGGGGGTGTACTCGGTGTACAAGACACTCTGTTATTTTAGAGTTATGGCACAGTACACATGACCCAGTATCTTTGACACAATTTTAATTTATGTAAACTATTTGGTCTTTACTATGTAGGTTTTTCCCTTTGTCAGTTTACAAGTAGTGTTGCTCACGAATATTCGCATTGCGAATATTCGCTACGAATATTGCATATTCGAGTATTCGCGAATAACTCGAATATTGCGGCGAATATTCGCTATGGCGAATATTCGTATTTTTTCAAATTTATTTTTAAAACAGATCACATCCTAGTGATCTCCATCGACGTCTAAAAGCATTGCTGGTATGATTAGAGAGAGACCCTGGGCCGAGTAGCTGATGCGATTCTTTTATGTTGCCGAAAATTCGCATTGCGAATTTTCGGCAACATAAAAGAATCGCATCAGCTACTCGGCCCTTCTTTTGCATCAGAGCCAATCAGAATAACTCGAATATTCGACAAACGGAATATTGCGCGATTATCTTCTCTGCCCTTCTTTTGCATCAGAGCCAATCAGAATAACTCGAATATTCGGCAAAAGGAATATTGCGCGATATTCCTTTTGCCGAATATTCAAGTTATTCTGATTGGCTCTGATGCAAAAGAAGGGCGGAGAAGATAATTGCGCAATAGAAATATTGCGCGATTATCTTCTCCGCCCTTCTTTTGCCCCCTTATTCTCCTTTCTTTTAAGTAGAGTTAGTGTAGAGTTAGTGTTTAGTGCATATTAGTTTAGTAATACAGGAAATGATCTCCGTTTATGAGAATTTCGCAATCATTTTCGCATTAGCGAAATTTCGCATTAGCGAAATTTTGCAAAAATGTTTTGGGATAAAATATCACGAATATTCGATATTAGCGAATATTCGCAAATGTTCTTCTATATGTTCGCGCAATATCGCGAAATCGAATATGGCGTATTCCGCTCAACACTATTTACAAGCATTTTTTCCTTATACCGAGGGTGGACCAGACTGTGATATGCCTAGTCGCTAACATTTGCCCTTGTATGTGAACCTGAGCAGATGATTTGTTGAAAATTACTTTTCATGCAGTTGTATACTTTATTCATAGTTTTCCACCATTTTTTCCATGTCATGGTGATAAGGTAGAGGTAACTGAGTGCTGACGCATACTTTCTCAGGCCTTTAGAGCCTGGAAGAAGCACTGTTCTGTTAATATATCTGCTTTGCCTGCACTTTGGAATCTTCAGTTCTTTGCCTGGTTCCAATGCCTGTCTGTTGTGAATTAATCACCTCCAGCCACCTGCAATCCTCCATGCCAATTGTTTGGATTTGTTAATGCATGAAGCATTGCCTCACTTTGGGCCCAATTGCCCTATGATTGGTGCAACATGTTGTCACATCTCTTTGGGAATCTTTGAGCATTGGGTGTCCTCCTCGGAAAGGCAACATCATCACAAAATTTGCTGTCCCTGCCTGAAGGTCAACAAATCAGTTTCCCTATTATCCCATGATCCTTTTCCTTGGTGGGATATCATACACTAGTGGATTTATTGGCACCTAATTCGTGGTGGTCAGAGTCCTGACCCTGAATCTCCTCACTTCTGGTTGTGTTCCGAAGCAGAATGTTCCGGTTTTTCCATCTCTAGGCCTGGCAGATGTGGGGAGGGGACCTCTCCCCACTATGAAGATGTCTTTGGCATTGTGGTTTTTAGAGGACAGAGTCCACCATTTCTGTGTGAGTTGGTAATATTTGGGAATACCTGGGGGATATTTAAAGATAGGTGGAGACTTTGGGGTTTAGATTTTGATATACCTGTCTAGTGTTGGAGCATGTCATGCATACCCATGTGGTGGGTTGACAATGATAAGTAGCTGTTTTCCTTATGAACCTGGGGTTCAATAATGGGTTGGCCCACTTTTTGCAGCTATAACAGCTTCAACTCTTCTGGGAAGACTGTCCACAAGGTCTAGGAATGTGTCTACGGGAGTGTTTGAACATTCTTCCAGAAGCGCATTTGTGAGGTCAGGCACTGATGTTGGATGAAAAGGGTTGGCTCGCAGTCTCCGCTCTAATTCATCACAAAGATGTTCTATCGGGTTGAGGTCAAGACTCTGCGCAGGCAAGTCAAGTTCCTCCATAGCAAACTCATCCATGTCTTTATTGACCTTGCTTTGTGCACTGGTTCAAATCATTTGCTGAAGGGGGGGCTAAAATGTGGGGTTGTGTTTCAGGGGTTGGGATTTGGCCCCTTAGTTCCAGTCAAGGGAACTCTTAAGGCATCAGCATAGCAAGGCATTTTGGGCAATTTCATGCTCCCAACTTTGTGGTAACGGTTTGGGCTAAAAAAAATCGTTATTTTCTATTTGGCCTTTTATATTTTTTTATTCTGTGAATTGCACCTATGCTAACTTGCTGACCTTCTGTCTTCAGAATGCAGCAGGACAGCTGTTCGGCTGTTTTCTAAATCTAATGGTGTCTTTGATACTATACGGATTTTATGTATACTTTAGTCCACTCACAAACAACACACCATATTGGATAGACACCACATCCCAGGCAAATTGAAAAATAGAAAAGGAAGGAAAAGGGGAATGGGATTTTCTAAACGGTGCTGGATAACAAAAAATTATTGGTATGAGAAAGAAAATATTGTACAAGTCAATAGGTACAAAAATAGAAAAATATTTATTATATAAACATCAATATAATGATATATCCATAAGAGACAACAAAAGTCTTATGAATACTATAGATTAAAAAAGGGTTGTCGGTCAAAGGTAGGTAAAATCGGTTTGGAGCCACACTGGATTGTTGTCCCAACAGTTTCGCTTGTAATAAGCTTCTTCAGGGGTAGATGGTGACAATCAAGGCTTTTGGATTGATTAAACTACAGAAATGTAAGAAAACATAAATATTAATTTCATACATACAAATAATGTCTGTATAAAATGTACATAAACATGATATATACACTATTACTGGGTTGCAGAGGCACATAAAATTGAGCTCACCCTTAGACCACAAAAGACCAGGAACCGTCTGGTTGCTCGCCACCAGGTGGGGTGGACACCCCCACACACACACAGGCCCAAGAGTACACAAATGTGGACGGGCTACTCCAATGGTTTGATCCTTTAGATTGAAGAACGATCAAAGGCTAGACTAATGACAAGAAACCAAAAAATAAAAAGTAAAAAATAAAAATAAAATTATAGTAGGGAAAAAAGATGGGCGAATATTGGGGAACAATATACTAAATTTAGACCAGGGAAGTAACTTACTTCACAAAAGCAGAGGTATGTGAGGGATGAAAAAATATTTGTTTATATTCTTTATATATTGGAGAGATGACACGAGGTGTAGAACGATGATGTGCTTAAGTAGCACAGCTTGGATCGGGATCTAACAGAGAAATAGAAAAACAATACTGAAAATAAAAATAAAAATAAAAATAAAAAAATATAAAAAAGGGAGAGTAAATATATTCTAAGAAAATTTTGGTTTGCATAGAAAAAAATGGACAGGACCTAAGTCTCTATTCCATAGGCTTGCACGAAAACAGGTAAAATGAACAGACAATGAATCAATTAGGACCAAAGATTTAGCAGAATACTAAAATAGGAAGTGCACAATATAGAATGCTGGGAGAGGGAGAGCTGAAAGAAAGTTCAGAGTCGGATTACCGTGAGATGGTGTTTACAGCTACATCCAGTGTCATCTGCACTGGGTTGTGAGACAAGCAGCTATTTAAGAGGATGTGCGCCCGACGTAACAGACGTATGACGTGTCAAAGACTGACAATTAGAACGGAAGAGGAAGGAGATGAGTACTGAATAAAACTACATGTCCCAGAAAACACCGGGGTAGTCACGTGTTGGCGTGCGTGCGTGTCGCTCTGACGAAAAACACGAGCGTTCAGTACAGAAAGCAACACCTCTATGCAAATGATGGAGAGCATACAGGGGCTGGAATAAGCGAGGGGGCGTATCAGGGGAATAGACAGCAAACAGCCGGTAAAAGGAACATAGAAAATAATACAATGAGAGAAAAAATTAAAGAATAAAACTATGTATAGCAAAACGCCGCCGGATTTTAAGGTTGAGCGGCCAGTGTGTGTAGGAGGGTGACAGGACACCAGGCCGCGAGACATAGACGGATCAGGTCTAAAAAGGGGGAAGGGGGGAGCATGGGAAAGAGTTGGATGGTAGACCGTGAGACCTCCAAACTTTCCCTAGTGCCTCTGCAACCCAGAAAAAAATAAAAAATCAATAAAGAAATAGACATAGAATTCTGACAGTAATTATTAAATACAGTGCATAAGTATTGCATCACTATATAAATTCAAATAATCATTTCAAAATAATTTATTAGCATCGAAAATATACTGTATTGCATGATCATACAGAAAACATATGTCCAGGTTAACAAAAAACTTGGAGGTGTAGTAAATTGCCGAGAAAGACGTGGCACGGAAGGAAACATGAATTTGGTAGGGGGAAGGGACAAAGGAAGCCAGATACTAGGTGTTGAAGTAATGGGGAAGAAGACCAGGGAATATTGGGACCAACACAGGTAGCAACAAAGTATCACAGAAAGGGTTTAAAACTCAGACTTTCATTAAACCCGGGGTAAATAGTAGCCCTGAGTTTGTATATCCAGCGTGCCTCAAGTTGGAGCAACGTTCCATCAACGCTCCATGAATCTCTGTTTTCCAATACTTTAAAAAAATATATAAGATTATTTATACGCACGCTGTATGTGTTAGGATAATTATTGCATCTTCTGTGACAAATAGGATGAAACCTCTGAAAACTATCTGCTATAATCCACATATCAAAAAGTAATTTATATAGAAAAATTACATACATATTTAAACATGTGGAAAATATCTGAGATTTACTTTCCCACAGTATTAATAAATTGAAAGTTACAGTGCTATACTTGTTTGTAATTTGACACTAAACAATCCTGACACATACAATAATGTCTATAACACATAGAAGTGATAAATATCTGAGAATTCAATCACTTCAAGCTTTCAAGGTTGTTTTCATTTTATCTGACAATTCGACTGCATAAGAATTAGGTGTAGTGATGTGTTTGAAAAAGTTAATCATCTTTTGTTGCTTTCACCAAAATTAAATCACATTTTTAAATAAAATAACAATATAAAAAAATGCTCAGCTTGTCCCCCACTCTCTCTCACTCCGTAGCCCTATGCTCCAAGCTCTTTGGACTACACACCCTGACATCCTCCCTGAAGCCTTTAGGACATTTGTTTCATAATGCGGCTTTTCCTCCGGCAATGAGCATTGCGGCCTTTTGGTGGTAGACGGATAGGGGCCTCTACCGTATTGGCCACTTCCTATCTCCTGGTTTCCTTGTCACATTGTAGAAAGAAACTGGATATGCCCGATTCGGAACTATTTAGATTTTCCCAAATCTCCAATTTTTTACACTCAATCTGGACCAACAAAAAAGTACCCCTCCACAATAACACCCTATGAACATTGGTGCTCAAACACAGCGGATCAGAGGGGAGGTATATCATTGATCAATGCGGCACTTGCGACTAAACTGGATAAGCCAACCTATGCCCGGGCCTGGTAGGAGGACGTGGACAGCTCATGGGAAACTGTGGTTTGGTTCCGCGCTACATAGAGAGCTTATAAAGGTATTCTCAATATTTCTCTCATTGAGGCTAGTCTAAAAGTTTTGCTTCGGTGGTACTATGTTCCTTCCAGGCTGGCAAGTATGTTTCCAGGGACTTCACCAGTATGCTTCAGGGGTTGCAAACTGGAGGGCTCCATGCTCCACACTTGGTGGTGCTGCCCCCACATTAGATCCTTCTGGCGTAAGGTATTCCGTACCATTAGCTCCTTAACCGGGGTGGCAGTATCTCCCCATCCCGGCATAGCACTTCTAAACCAGGGTATTCCAGATTTATCCAAACATTTCCAGGCTTTATCATTTTTCATTCTATTGGGAGCCAAAATGACCATTGCCAAAGCCTGGAAGAAACCCACCGTCACCTTCCGAGGGTTCAGGAGGAAAGTCTCCTGGATCATGGTGCAAGAATAGATTGTAGCTAAACTTAATGACAAAATGGAGAGATTTATAGGCATATGGGAAACTTGGGCCACCTTCTGCAACATCTCTCTCATACCTGAACACTCATGTCAATCCATGATAGAGCCTGTGCGATTCTTTTCCTTCCACTCCCACGCTTTTCTTTCCTTCTTCTTTCTGTCGCCTCCCTTGGTGTATCCATGGTAATTTTTTTTTACTGAGATTGGCTGCTCTCTGTTCCACAATACATGGTAGTGTGTACTCAACTAGATCGAATGACATCCTTATTTATCTACCTGATGGTACTTTGCTGATGGCCGGGGGTGGAGGCGTGTTGATCGAATTAACCGGGACGCTTTGTGATACCTTTGGGGCTTCTCGGGAATGAGGGTCACTGCGCTTGATCTGTTTGGGTATTTTCCTCAGGATATTTATGGTAGCTTACAGTTCTACTATGGGTCGAGTCGCTATGATTGAGGTTTATATATGTTGGCTCACTAGATTCACTTATGTAATTGGTGCAAGGTATACAAGGTTGAATTCTCAGGACTTGGAATATAACGTCTTCTTGTATGACATTGATTCTTTTTGTTTTTTGACTTCTGTTATCATTATAAAATATACAATAAAAATGATTGAATTTAAAAAAAAAATGCTCAGTTAAAATGTATGTAAACCTTATAAAATAACCTATTTAGTTTCAAACATAAATTAAAAACACGGGTTTCCCTTTTTTTTATAAGTGATCACATTCCCCCTGTTCTTAGCTGCATAAGAGCAGGAGGAGAAGAATCAGAAGCACACTGAGCTTCCCAGTGAAAAGCTGTGCAAGGCTGTGCATTGGAGGAGAGCAGACTGAGTTCCCAGCATAGCTAGAGAACTGACCATGGTGTGTTCTCATGTTTAGTGTGGTCAGTTTTTTAATAGTAAAGCAGAAGGACTGGCAGTAACACCAGGGGTTTCACATAAAGGAAGCAATACAAAGAGAACAGGGGACATTTTCATACAAATACATGGTACAACAGGCACATATCAGGAAAATTATATAATTGGTTTACATATTGTTCAATAGATAATTTTTTATCACTTTGACAAGACCCACACAAAATCATTTGGCATAACAATTCCAGCAGGTTCATTTAATCTAATACTGAAAAATATTTGCTGGCTGAATACTAGTTTGGTAATTGGTAACTGGTAAACTGTACACTTAGTTTACCAATTAACAGCTCTCTAGTTCTTTTCCCCAAAATGGCCAGTGTTGTTGGGTCATGTGAGTAGTGTTATTAAAGAATGGTGTGTTAATAATGAGGTCTGATGAATCCCAAACTGAGTCAAGAAAATGGGGGTCATACTGAACAAAGTACATCCTTGTTTCTCCAAAGTACGCAAGTCAGCGACAGACAAATAGATATAAAAAAATTAGTTGTAAAGTCAGAAGGCTTTTTATCTTAATACATTCTTTGCATTAACCACTTCAATACCAAGGACGTCAATTGACGTCCTAGCTTTCAGTGGGGATATCTGAATGATGCCTGCAGCCACAGGCATCATTCAGATATCCATCTCTTCAGGCGGCCAATCCCTGCACCATAAGAATGATCATAGCGGCGGTTCCGCCGCTTGATCGTTCTTATAGGCGGCGGGAGGGGACGCCCCCCCCTCCCGCCGCCATCCGGTGCGTCTCCGGGCTCTCCTTTGCCATCGGAAACCCGGAGAAACGATCCGCCGCTGTCCGCTGTAAACCATAGAGTAGACTGGTGACCAGATGGTCACCAGTCAACTCTATGATCGCCGGAGGCCCGGGCGCGATGTTATGACGTTGTTATGTTATGATGTCACGCCTGGGTCCTGGAATGTAAACACAGCCGCGGCTGGAAGCATTAGATCGGTGAATTTTTTTTCAGGATCTAATGCTTTCCAGCCTGGAGGAGAGATGTTGGGTCTTATTGACCCTGCATCTCTCCATAAAGAGTACCTGTCACACACATTCCTATTACAAGGGATGTTTACATTCCTTGTAATAGGAATAAAAGTGATCAAAAAAAAAATTCTAAAAAAGTTCAAAAATAAAATAAATTGTGTAAAATAAAAAAAAAAATAATAAAAAATTTTTTTAAACGCCCCCTACCCCCGGTAGCTTGCGCTCAGAAGCGAACACACGCGTAAGTCCCGCCCACATGTGTAAACGCTGTTCAAACCACACATGTGAGGTATCGCCGTGTGCGTTAGAGCACCAGCAACAATTCTAGCACTAGACCTCCTCTGGAACTCTAAATTTGTAACTTGTAAAAAAAAAATAAGCATTGCCTACTGACGTTTGGCGCCATTCCATGAGTGTGCGCAGTTTTAAAGCGTGACATATTAGGTATCTATTTACTCGGCGTAACTTCATCTTTCACATTATACCAAAAAATTGGGCTAACTTTAATGTTTTGTTCTTTTTTAATTCACAAAACCGTTGTTTTCCCAAAAAAAAGGAGTTCGAAAAATGATTGCGCAAATAATGTGCGAGATAAAAAGTTGCAATGGCCGGCATTTTATTCCCTAGGGTGTCTGCTAAAAAAACATATATAGTGTTTGGGGGTTCTGATTAATTTTCTAACAAAAAAATTATGATTTATGCATGTAGGAGAAGTGCCAAAATAGCCCCGGTATTGAAGCGGTTAAGATAAAAAGCCTTCTGTGTGCAGCAGTCCCCCTCAGCTCCCCTAATACTTACCTGAGCCCCATCTTTGTCCATTGATGTCCACGAGTGCCTCAGCCATCCAGGACTCTCTCTCCTGATTGACTGAGATACAGCAGCAGCGCCATTGGCTCATTTAGCCAATCAGGAGAGAGAGGGGGCCAAATGGCAGCTTCTTGTCTGAATGGATACACAGAGCTGTAGCTTGGGTGCCTCCATAGCAAGCTGCTTCCTGTAGTGGCACTCAACAGGAGGAGGAGCCAGGAGCACCGGCGAGGGACCCAAGAACAGGAAGAACTGGGCTGCCCCTGTGCAAAACCAACTGCACAGAGGAGGTAAGTATAATATGCTTGTTTTTTTAACCACTTGCATACTGGGCACTTACACCCCCCTCCTGCCCAGGTAAAATTTCAGCTTCCGGCACTGCGTCGCTTTAACTGACAATTGCGCGGTCGTGCGACGTGGCTCCCAAACAAAAATTTATGTCCTTTTTTCCCCACAAGTAGAGCTTTCTTTTGGTGGTATTTGATCGCCTGTGCGATTTTTATTTTTTGCGCTATAAACAAAAAAGAGTGACAATTTTGAAGAAAAATACAATATTTTTTACTTGTTGCTATAATAAATATCCCAATTAAAAAAAAAAACTCATTTTTTTTTTATCAGTTTAGGGCGATACGTATTCTTCTACATATTTTTGGTAAAAAAAAAAAAAAAAAAATCGCAATAAGCGACTGGTTTGCGCAAACGTTATAGCGCTTACAAAATAGGGGAGAGAATTATTATTTTTTATAATTTTTTTTTTACTAGAAATGGCGGCGATCTGCGATTTTTATTGGTACTGCGACGTTATGGCGGACACATCGGACACTTTTGACACATTTTTGGCGCCATTCACATTTATACTGCGATCAGTGCTATAAATATGCACGAATTACAGTATAAATGTGACTGGCATTGAAAGGGTTAACACTAGGGGGTGAGGAAGGGGTTAAATGTGTATGCTAGGTGTGTTCTAACTGTGGGGGGAGGGGGGGTGACTGGGGGGGTGACCGATCTGTGTCCCTATGTAGGAAGGAACACAGATCGGGCTCCTCCCCTCCAGAGACAGGACGCTGTCTCTGTGTAAAACGGCAATGAGAGATGATCTATGAGAGATCATCTCTCATTCGCCCACAGATCGCATCGCAAACGGCCACTCTGATTGGCCGTTCGCCGCGATCTGTGATTGGCCGTGTCCAAGGGACACGGACAACACAGGGCTTCCCTGCAGCGCGCTCTACAGCGCGCGCTGGGAACGCCTGAATGACATGCCGTCAAATGACGGCATGTTGGATATTCAGGCCCGCGCTGTTGCCGTCATCCGACGGTAGCGCGGGCCTGAAGTGGTTAATAGAAAAAAATGAGACTTTACAATCACTTTAATTGTGTGTGAGACACATTTCATAGAACTTGTCACTGGCCCACACCAAGCCCGGAAGCATAAAATATCTTACAACAATCTATTCACATTATTTTGACAGGGTACAGGACTAATGTCATTAAACCCATTAGAAGGAGTCTGGCAAGCCAGCATACTATTAGCTGTGTTTAATTAAGTGCTTACATAAATTGTATGTCATAAAACATCTAGCAGAGTCTTTAATCTTTTCTATTTAGAGCAAAACATAGTTGAGTTATGCTCTGCCTGATCTGATGTTGTCCTTTTCAAACAACCCAGGTCTCAAATGCTATTCACATTTTTTTTTAAATCCCACTAAAAAAAAAAAAAAATTACAGTCATAACAAGCTAAGGGGACACATTACATCACGAAAAATAGACATGAGATCAATATCATGTTTGATATCTATCAAATCATAAATTCATTCCATTCAGCAATATGTTGGTTGTCAGATTGTAAAACATGGTCATCAGAGAACATGTTCCAAAGGTGAATCTAGCCTTTAACAAATACATGGTACAACAGGAACATATAAGGAATATAAAATGATAGGGTAATATATTCTTTATTATTCTTGATGAATTCATCATTAGTGATGAGCTGAACAGGCCTAGGTTCACAGTAAGTTCCCTGAACTGCACTGAAGTTTTAATTAAAACCCCATTGAAGTCCCCTTTAAATCAATTTAAGTTATTTTCAAGCTGATCAAGCACCATTTATGCTTGAGCATCCTATCTGGGGTCCCTAGGATAACACTGGGATCTAATAGCTGTAGCTACATAAGACAAATATTACTACCCACGATAAATATAAGCCTGTATCATGGAGCGAGAGCAATAATTCTAGGGTCTTCATTCAGGGTTAACTCCAAACTGATGATCTGTAAAGGCATTTAAAGCATTGCATGGGTATCTTTGGGTACCGGAGTTTATTACCATTTCACAGAAGCACAATGTTAAGGTTTGCCATGTTAGTTATGTGTGCTCTAAAATATTTTTTACAGTAAATTCCAGAAAATGTATGATTATGGTTGATTTTAACTAATCTCCGGGCCTGAAATGTTAACACATGAAAAAAACCCACCTCTGACAGAGAAAGAGTTAAATTACATACTTGGGTTGCATGTATACAGCGTACTGCAACAAAGTGACAATTACAAAGAAAATAACAACATTGACACGCCTTTAACACTGGGGAGATGCCGGTGTTAGCTGTTGTGCTTTTAACCCCCGCTAGCGGCCGAAGAAAGGGTTAATAGCACTTGTGTTGCGTAGCTGCCAAAGCACTTTGCAGGCACTATGGCAGCTCTGCCCATTCATTTCAATAAGCAGGGGCAGTGAGGGAAAGGTGTACCCGTACCGTGACAAAGATGCTGCTTGCAGGACTTTTTTTCCCATCCTGCAAGCGCACCGCCCAGTGTGAAAGGGGTGGCTTGAGAGGCGCTATTCAGGTATTTTACAGGTGCTATTGTTAGCACTAAAACGCCTGAAAAGCGCCCCAGTGTGAAAGGGGTCTTAAACTGCCTGTAACTTGCATGTTTCTGTTTTTTTTTGTTTGTTATAGATGTTAGTCAGTGACCCCACACACAAAATAACACCCTTGATGAGAGTCTAGTATAAATGTCAAGGGGTACCCCCACACCAAAAAAAATATTGAAAACAATTATTGCTGCTAAATTGCAAACAGCATGTATTCCCTACCAAAATCAATACCATGCCCTTATCCTCGATGATGGTATAGTATGAATTTTATAGGTGAACCCACGTAAAAAAAAAATTTAATCCTGGGTAAAGATTAGGTGAATATTTTTTGAAAACTATAAATAGACCCTGAGGCCGCGTACACACGACTGAGAATCTTGTCGTAAATGAAACGCCGTTTTCCTCAACGAGTTTCTTGTCAGGCTTGACGAGAATCTTGTCAAGCTTTCTTTGCATACACACTGTCAAGACAAAATCTCGTTGTTCTCAAACGCGGTGACGTACAACACATACGACGGCACTATAAAGGGGAAGTTTGATTCCACTGGCGCCACTAGGGATGAGCCGAACACCCCTGGGTTCGGTTCGCACCAGAACCTGCGAACAGACCAAAAGTTTGTGTGAACTTTAGAACCCTGTTAAAGTCTATGGGACTCGAACGCTTGAAATCTAAAGTACTAATTTTAAAGGGTAATATGCAAGTTATTGTCCTAAAAAGTGTTTGGGGACCCAGGTCCTGCCCCAGGGAAGTGTTTGGGGACCTATGTCCTGCCCCAGGGGACATGTATTATTGCAAAAAAAGTTTTAAAAAACGTCCATTTTTTCAGGAGCAGTGATTTTAATAATGCTTAAAGTGAAACAATAAAATTGAAATATTCCTTTAAATTTCGTACCTAGGGGGGTGTATAGTATGCCTGTAAAGTAGTGCTTGTTTCCTGTGCTTAGAACTGTCCCTGCACAAAATGTAATTTCTGAAGGAAAAAGGTCATTTAAAATCACTCACCTTAGGGTCTGGTATGGATATTTAAGGGGAACTCCACCCCAAATTTAAAAAAAATGCCGTGGACCCCCACACATTTTTTTTTTTATGAATGACTTTTGTCTGTATTGCCGGGAGCCGACAATTCATTATAGCCACGAGTGATTTTAAATTACTTTTTTTCCTTCAGAAATGATACTTTGTGCAGGGACAGTTCTAAGCATGGGAAACAAGCGCTACTTTACAGGCATACTATACACCCCCCTAGGTACGAAATTTAAAGGAATATTTCACCTTTATTGTTTCAGGAATTCCTAAAATTACTGCTGCCAAAAAAGTTTAAAACTTTTTTTTGCATTGATACATGTCCCCTGGGGCAGGATCCAGGTCCCCAAACACTTTTTATTACAATAACTTGAATATTAGCCTTTAAAATTAGCACTTTAGATTTCAAATGTTCGAGTTCCATAGACTTTAACAGGGTTCTAAAGTTCACACGAACTTGCCACGAACACCCCAAATAGTTCGCTGTTCGGCGAACAGGCAATGTTCGAGTCGAACATGAGTTCTACTCGAACTCAAAGCTCATCCCTAGGCGCCACCCTTGGGGCTGCTTTTGCTAATCTCATGTTACTGCGCGTTAAGTAAAAGTTTGGTAAGAGCCGATTGGCGCTTTTCAGTCTGTTACAGCGTGACGAATGTGCTATTTCCATTACAAACGCTACTTTTACCGAAGGTGCGCTCCCATCTCATACTTTATTCTGAGCATGCGTGCATTTCTAAGTATACACACGAACGTGTTTCTCGTTGTAAACCAGCCCGAGGAGAAACATGACGGGAAAATTGAGACACCCGACGAGAAAAAAGAGAACACGTTCTCTTTTTTTCTCGTCGAGATCCACAACAAAAAACATACACACGACCGTTTTCCTCTGCAAAAAAGCTCTGCCAGTATTTTCCTTGATGGATTTTGACAAGGAAAATGGTCATGTGTACGAGGCCTTAGGAGTCATTATGCTGGCCCCTGAAACCTATTCAGTCTTTGACACTTGCAAAGGAGTACTCCAATTTGCTGCTTGTCAAAACAATGCCATGAAATCCAAGCAAAATAAAATACAATAATATCTAAAGTTTTTTTACCTGTCGCTTTACAGTAAAACAAGCTAGCCCAGCTACAATATTAGACAAGGTTTCAAATAAAGTTATGGAAGAACATTTGACATGTCAAAAAAGCTGTATCCAGACACAACATTTTGCAGTTCCCAGCCAGAACTGCCAGTACATTTCATTCATATTAAAAGAAAATTCAACCTAACGTTGCAGATTTGTCATGCCACATTTGGAGCTACATCAATGATGCCCTGCCCTCTAGTTACATTGGATTTCAGAGGTAGAACGAAGAAAATTTCTGATGTGGGTAACTTGTGATTCTGAAAAAAGAATGCATTTATTAACCAATTCAGTTTTACACCCTTAACGACCAGGCCATTTTTTGCAATACGGCACTATGCTACTTTAACTGACAGTTGCGCAGTCGTGCGACACTGTACTCAAAGAAAATTGATGTCCTTTTCCCCCATAAATGCGCTACAAACAAAAATAGTGTACATTTTTAAAAAACAACATTTTTTACTTTCTGCTATAAAACACATCCAATACAAATTCAAAAATTAAATTTCTTCATCAGTTTAGGCCAATATGTATTCTGCTACATATTTTTGGTAAAAAAAATCCCAATAGATGTATATTGATTGGTTATTGTGTCTACAAACTATATTATGGCATTTCTTTTTTTTTTCACTAGATAATGGTGATCATTGATTTTTAGCAGGACTTCGACATTGCGACGGACAAATGGGACACCTAACTGACATTTTTGACACTTTTTTGGGGACCAGTGACATAATTACAGTAATCAGTGCTAAAAATATGCACTGTTACTGTACTAATGACACTGGCAGTGAAGGGGTTAACATCAGGGGCGAGCAAAGGGATAAATGTGCCCCTAGGGGGTGCTTGCTAACTGTGTGGGGGTTGCTCTGCCTGGGAGAAAACAGAGATTCGTGTTCCTGCTTAGCAGAAACACAAAATCTCTATCTTCTCCCCTGTAGGAACGGCAATCTGCTTTGTTTACATAGATAGACCACAGTTCTGCCTTTCTCGTGATTGCATGTGGCTGGTGAACATCAGGCCCCCCTGGAACCAATAATTGACTCATCAATCAGCGCTCGACCATGCCTCCATGATTTTGGGCAATAGAGCCAACCTGCCACAGGATATGTACATTAGGCGGTTGGCAAGTGGTTAACCTCTTTCTCTCTGCACAAAATACTAATAGTAATTCTATCTATTAATCTGTTTATAAACGGCAATCCATTATATTAACAACTAAGCTTCAAGAAATAAGGCAAATAAATGTGCAGGACACAAAAGAAACGTTAGGTTTTCTTATACCTTGAAATCCCTAAAATTATTATTAGTGGAAAAACTACAAAGGGATATCAGGATTACAGAGGGCAACAGAGGGTTGCATAAGGCCATTGGAGTTGATACAATGTAACATGATGTAATGTCTAAACATAAAAGCTTGCATTTGTTTTCAAACTGAATGTGTGCAGTCATTCAGATAATAAGTATTTAATCTACATTTTTGAGAGTGTAGATGGTAGCAAATACAACAGAACACACTGCATTTACTAACCAGTTCTATGGAAAAATGCAGAAAATAAAATAAAAATAAGTCATTAGCTACTTTTGTGTGGATACATTTTAAAGTTAGCAAAAACTTAAAAAATCAGCTTAAACTTTGTTATGTCAAGTACTGAAAATATTTATAATTATGATTTTTTTTATATATTTTTAAAACTTTGCAATTAATGTTTAAAAGTAAAAAAAATCCAGCTAAAAATAGGAAACATAAGCAAACCAAAGGATGAGTAACATAGATCTTACTTAACCATTTAAGACCCGGACCATATATGCAGATAAGGGACCTGGCCAGTTTTTGCGATTCGGCACTGCGTCGCTTTAACTGACAATTGCGTGGTCGTACGATGTGGCTTCCAAACAACATTGGCGTCCTTTTTTTCCCACAAATAGAGTTTTCTTTTTGGTGGTATTTGATCACCTCTGCGGTTTTTATTTTTTGCGCTATATACAAAAATAGAGCGACAATTTTGAAAAAAAATCCATATTTTTACTTTTTGCTATAATAAATCCCCCCCCCCAAAAAAAAATATTTAAAAAAAAAGTTTTTTTTTTTTCTCAGTTTAGGTCAATACGTATTCTTCTACATATTGTTGGTAAAAAAAAAAATCACAATAAGCGTTTAACAATTGGTTTCCGCAAGATTTATAGCGTTTACAAAATAGGGGATCGTTTTATGGCATTTTTATTAATATATTTTGTTTTACTGCTAATGGTGGCGATCGTGACTGCAACATTATGGCGGACACATCCGACAATTTTGACACATTTTTGGGACCATTGTTATTTTTACAGCAACAATTCTAAAAAAATGCATTGTTTTCTGTGAAAATGACAATTGCAGTTTAGGAGTTAACCACTAGGGGGCGCTGTAGGGGTTATGTGTGACCTCATATGTCTTTCTAACTGTAGGGGGTGGGGCTGGACGTGTGATATCACTGATCGCCTTTCCCTATATCAGGGAACAGACGATCAGTGACATTGCCACTGTGAAAAATGGGGAAGGTGTGTTTACACTCACATCTCCCCATTCTTCAGCTCCTGTGACAGATCGCAAGACACCGGTGGTGAACGGGTCCGCGGGCCATGGTCACGGAGCTGAGTCAGCAGAGTCAGCGGTCACGGAGCTGAGTGGCTGATCAAACAAAAAATTTCCAAGATGAGAAGTCAATTATTAGCTTAATGCCTTGTGAGCAGGGACAGTCATACATGGATCAAAATACATCTGGTCCCTCCTGTACTGGACACATTTTGATTCATTTATGGCCAGCTTGTGACAGGAAGTGTGTTACTAACTGACTCACCAAGAGAAATAAAGGGGGGAAAAACCTAAAAAAATAAAACGAATGCAGCCACCACATTTAGGATTGGTAAGCTGTAATATATTACATTTTTGTTTTTGGTTTAAAGGGGTTGTAAAGACAAAAATATTTTCTTCTTAAATTAAAGTCTGACAGTAGCTGATAAAGTAAAAAGTAATGTTTTGCATTATAACTAGGTTGATACCTGTTGAAATCGAGCTGTTTTATTCACCTCCGTCACTCCTGAATCGTTATTCTCACTGACTTCCTGGGTTGCGGTGCGCATTTATTCTTGCTACATCACGGCCTAATGGGAACTACAGTTCCCATTAGGCTTAGCCTCCATGCCTGTGAGAGATAAGAAAGCATCTTCACGCAGGGCTGTAGTCATAGGGAGGGGGTGAGCACATTCTGCTTTACACCATGCCAAACAGCTCAGGTGCTGGTGGAAAGCAAGAAGAGGAGAGACAGGAAACGGCATTTTCAAACCTGGATTACTGTATTTTGGAGGTCTAAAGGAAAAACGAGGTAAGTGATATTTAAATGCTCTAGCTTACAGCAATCAATGGATCTAATAAAAAACAAACCTTTAGTGTTTTAATCACTACTGTGCATATTATGGATATTTGAGCACCCTACAGATAAATAAAGGTACGATGGTTACATGTGATTCTCTTCACATACAGCCTATGTAAAAACTACAGGGTTCCAATTAAAAATCTACCCATAGAATTATCCGTTTGTATTAGTCCTGCCTATTCCAGATGATTCCTCCCGCTCCCGTGTCACAGCGTTTGATTAACAGAAGAGTGAGTTCCTGTCTAAATTCACCTCAGTATGTATGAATGGGCGCTTTATACTGTAAGTACCGTAAATAAATATTGCTTAAATACTCCAGTAATAAATTGCATTAACATTGTCTGGACAGGATTGTAAAATTCTACATGGGAGTATGAAAAGTGGTACAAAGGTTACATATTCTTGCAAATCTTGTACTGCAACCGATTTTTGTTCACGCTCTAGTCACATATCATTTTGTTATGAGGTATGGTATTCCAAAACGTCATAAAGCACAATTTGTCATTCTAAGCTGACTGAAACCTCATGAAACTATGGAATTTTAATTAAGGTTTAAATATGTAAGAACTTTAGAATAGGTGAAGCTACAAAATCATGTGGAGCATCGTAATAAAATATCACCATCTGCCAGTATTAGGGTCCTCCTCACCACAGGGAATATATATCCCTGACGGCCAGTAACATAGGGAGTTCACTTCACATTTGAACCGACCCTACTACAGGATACCCGACATAGATACATCTGCTTTTGGGATTTCACACTTATCTCACCCTGCCCCCCCCCCCCACCCCATTGTGCAAGAACAGGCAGCGCCACTTAACCCTTTTCATACAGCTTATTACACAGGCCTCTTTATTGGGGTACTACAGGGAGGCGGCAGCCCTCACCCTATACCTTAGCGCAGATTCTTTTCATCATAGTAATAAAATATATGTCCTAATAAATATATATGTACAGTATGTTTCCACTTTGTATAATATTGGTTTACTGTTTTATTTGTCCATTTTCACTTTCCTAATTGTTGTAATATATTTGTACACATATACAGTATATATTTTTTGTTTTATGTGGGAATAGTTTACCACTTGGTGCCCACGTTATAGCTGAAAAATGGCTACAGCATGGGCTTAAAATGCCAGGAGGGTGTCCATGTTTGTCCTCCCATTCTTGCACTGCTGGCTTGCCCCCTGAGGCGCGGGCCTGGCGCACTCTGTGATCGCAGAATCCTTGGGACCCGGCTGATCACTGATCGAGATAAAGGGCCAATCTCAATGGGCCCTTTATCATGTCAGCTGTCAGCATGAAGAAAAGAAGAAAGCCATTAACTGGGTTCTGTTAGAGGGACATTGGTCCCCTTTTTGACCACCAGTGCTGCTAATCCGTGTCCACCAGTGCCATCTATTAGTGCCCATCAGTACTGGTAATCAGTGCCTGCCAGTGCCACCTATCAGTGCCCTTCAGTGCCACCAATCAGTGCCAATCACTGCCTCATCCTTAGTGTCACTTATCAGTGCCCATCAGTGCAGACTATTAGTGCCACCTCTCTGTGCTGCCTATCAGTGCCACCTATCAGTGCCCATTAGTGCCACCCAGTGCCGTCTTATCAGTGCCCATTAGTGCCACCTATCAGTGCCCACCACTGCCACCTAGCGGTACCCATCAGTGCCGGCTCATCCATGCACATCAGTACCTATGTGCCCTCATGTGACCTCATCAGTGCCCATTAGCGAAGGAGAAAACTATCTGTTTGCAAAATTTTATACCAAAATATGAAAGATTATGTTTTTTTTTTGCTCTTTTTTTGTTTGTTTGGGAAAGGTCCTCTTAAATATGAGATCTGGGGTCAAAAAGATATGGGAGAAGAGTGTTATCAATCCCACGAGTCAATGCCCAGTGCCAGCTCCTAGAAAGCATCACGTTATTTCCAAACAGGAAATGACACGATGCAAGGCGAGGCTATGTGCCCTTTTTAAAAAGGGTAACCAGGATGTAGTTGCCGTAGTTACCCTAGCCTCGAAATGATCGGCAGTGTTGGAGGCGGCTGGAGATTGATTATTCTTTTGTAAAAAGCAGGCGGGAAGCATCACATCTAAACTTAAAGAGCAATTTTAAATGAGTTATGTCAAGAGGCATTTCATTTCTGCGGGACATGCTTGCGACGCACTGCACATGTGCAAGAACGGGGGGCAGGGGGTGCTTGCTGGGTAGCCAAAATGCAAAGAATCCCGGAAGAACAACAGTGCGGCTTCAGATACCAAGACTGAATATTGCCGCGCTGTACAAGACAATAATAAAGTAAGTGAAACATGCCGCGCAAAAACAAACCAGGGGACAGTTCACAGGAAAACATAGTGGAAATACATGAGCTCTAACTATACTAGGGGTAGAATTCGGCCGGAAATCCGCTTTAAAGGTGTTTCAACTGTGGGTAAGCAGTAAAGTAGACATCCAGCCATCCAGCATTTGTGTCCATAGACGCAATTTTTTTTCACCTTAATGCATAGGATGGTTTAAATGGCTACTTTGTCTGGACAGCTTGATCTGTTAAAAGAAGTTAAAAAATAAAAATAACAGCCTTACTGGCCAGATCACCAGATTAAAATGTAGCGCTACCCCATTCAGGAGCCGCTGAGTATAAGCGGCACCGGCGTGTTGTGTTACCTGGCAGATGTCTAGGGGTGATACTTGTGAGTTGAAACAGAGAGCGAACGTCCAGTCTTTAGTTGGGTTTTCTTCAATGCCTTATTCCAAGGCCCAACATGGCCTTCATCAACATGGTACAGGACAGGAAACGTTGATGAGCAGAGAGAGAGAGCTTGAGTATCAGGCCTTGGATATGAAGAAGAAAGAGAGCAGTCTTGCTCTCCGCAATGATGAACCCAGTCGGAATGGGTAAAGTGCCCATGGACAGAACCCTGCCACAGGCCTGGCGGCCGGAACGTCACTTGCAAATGTTGGGAGGACCAGGCCTCTGCCACAGGCCTGGCTCGGGGCTCTGCCACAGGCCTAGTACTTGAGTGAGCACGAAATTGAAATGAGCAAGTCCTCCCAATAGATTTAGTTAGAGTCACTGGATCCCCGATGGTTCGTCAAGCCCTATTGAATCACCTGCCTCTGGGTTCTCCTCAAGCCGATCCCCCACCGTACAGCTCCCAGCCTGGGATCCTTTCAGAAAAGGATTGGGACCCAGCAGCTACTGGAATCCCTCTCTATGTCAGAGTAGAGCTCCGCATGGTGCGCAACTTCGGCCAGGTAGGCCACGGCTGCGGGGTCCATGGATGCGCGCACTCTGAAGGTGCAGAAACCAAAAACGGGCCCCCAGGCCAAGGCGGGTGCCCCAGATATAGCCTCCCTTAGCATGCCTTAGCAAGGGAACCAACCCCTCTTATTGGCTGCTGAGGAAAATGAGTCCGCCAGAACTCCTCTAGCGCCAGCTCCCGCCCAGGGGTGGAAACACACCCCTGGAACGCAGACCGACCCACAGGACAGTTCTGGGAATGACATCAGCCTAAATTTGACAAATTGTGAATGGGAGCCTCGTAACTCTCCCATTCCCCACTAACTTAAGCATAACGCCCCTACAGAAAGTAAGGGGGCGCTACAAAAATATAGGGAAAAAAAGCCAAAAAACAAACAAATGCGGCCACCATATTTAGGAATTAGTAAACTGCAATAATATAAACATTTTGGTTTTGGGTTTGATACCGCTTTAATCACTGCTGTGCATATTATTTCTATTAGAGCACAGATGAATAAAGGTAAGATGGTAAAATTTGATTTTGTACAGGGTTCTAATAAAAGATCTAGCCATAGAATTATCCGTTTTTATTAGTCTTGCCTTTAAAAGATTCTTTGTTACTAAATTTCATGTAAAGATGCCTATATTCAGTATATCCAAGTATGTAAATATTTAGTACCTTCATTCTTATATAAATAGGAGGAGGACAACCTGCACCAAATAGTTAACAGCGCTTGTCCTTGTTCATTGTTGTTTAAACTAGCAGAGACACTTAAGTGTAGTAATCTGTAAAGTTCTGTTTATGTTATTTCAGGCTACTGATACTGCTTTGCTTGCCAACATTCACCCTGTAGACAAAAAGTCTGCACAAATGCTGAAACAATCAGCAGCCTCTGAAATCTATAGGTAAGTCTGAAAATGGCGGCGGTAACAGTTTGTTTTGTGCAGAATATGCAGCAGCTTGCAAAGAAAGAGTAATGACATTTAAAATACAGTTAAAAAAAATCTATTTAGGTACCGGTATGTGTTCTTTAAAGTATAACCAAAGGGAAAACTTTTTTTGTGTTGGAAGAAGTGGGGAGGGATTAGAACATCTATTAGCTTTGTATTGCTGTCTCTGCTCCCATTAAGGAGATTCACCCTCTCTATTTGGCCGTTTTACCATTATCACTGAAGTAAAAGTAAAAGAGAATTCCAAATTTCAGGTTGTCCCCAGAAAAGTGGAAATCTACTAACAGGGGCACTAGTTCTGGTGACCTGGGGGTCCCAAAGAAAGTCTTATTAATTTGCAGCGATTTCCTCTCACTTCCCATTTGGCTATGGGACAGGAAGTGAAGGGAAATCTCAGCAATGGCACACAGATGGCAAAAAAATATTTGACAGGGGTTATAACCCTCCCTTGGTCTACCCAAAATTGAAGAAAGGGCTTTGATTATAGTTATTTTTTAAAGGAGAAGTCCAGCCTGAGATTTTTAGGCTGGGCTTTTCCTATGGGTCACAGGAGTGCAATTCATTTGCAATTCTGTGACCCGTTTTCAGCGGCGGGCGGTCTGAAGTCTGCTCTCTGGTGACGTCACTGCCATTAGCTAGGGTAGAGCGTCATTATGACTTCCAAGTCTGGATCCGTCAGCTACCCTGATTGATGTCAAAAATAGGGGAGGTAACCAGAGAATTTCAGAAAGAATTAGTCAGAGAGGAATACGGATTAAGACTGCAGTTTATTAGTTATCCACATAAAAAACACAAAATTAGACGTGAGTCTAAAGAGGATAGGTGGCCACCACAGCCATGCACACAGCTTGCATACATACACCTAAAGGGACCAGTCAGAGAACTGGGGCATGATGAAGGATATCAAGGGACTGGATTAGTGATAATATAGCCACAGACAGAGCTGTGATACTAGATAAAGTTCCAATCAGATTCTATCACCAGTTCATGAAGATATATTCCACATAGGGAGGAGGTAGGTTAAACTACAGTTCAGTAGTGGACATCAGCAAGTAAATCATTTGAAAGCACTGCTAGTTTGACAGTGAGATGTTTGATTAGCATGTGATAGGATCTGTTTAAGCCAAGCAGAGATTGCTGTAGAGGCTAAAATCAGCAGAGTGTACCATAGGTCAGTACAGCTGAAGGAGAGATCACAATATCTTTTTTAGAGAAGGGTGGTGCCACTTGCGGAAAAATTGGTACCAAAAAAAGGAATAAACAAACCAATACTAAAGGGAAGAGCGGGCACCAAAAACCACGACCAGGATCACGTAAGCGGACGAGACAGCGACAGACCAATGAGAGATCTCAGACCCAGACGCCATAAACCCCTGCCCTACCATTACCATCTACTAAACTAACACAGACTCCAAATCTCTCTGATATGAAAGTTGTTAATTTATCAGACTTTCAACTGAATGAGCACCATATCTCTCTCCTCCAAAAGGGTCTTTCATTCTCGCCCAAATCGGCAATGAAAGAATTTGAAGTATATAAAGACATTAGCCTCTTTCTCAGAAAGGTAATCTTTAGATACTGGCATAATGAAAGAGAGCAGAAAACAGACATGACTGACTCTAACAAAGAGGAACGAGAGGCCCTTGATGCACTAGTCTCCCTCTTACAAGAAAACAAGGACTTTGACTTGGAGGATGACACTACAGCTCCTGTATCCGACGGTCCACGTAATTCAAATCTCAGAATAAAATCACTAAAGATGCCGGCATTATCAAAACATAAATGAATCCAGATGTTTCTGGAACAGGTACAAAAAGACCTGTCCAGGATCAATTGTAACTGGAGAGGGATTGACAATATCACCAAGGAGGAGAGAAAGCCATGTAGGGAGCTGGAGATGGCTACTGATATAATAATTAAGGGTAGCGACAAGGGGGGTAATACGATATTACTACATCAACAAATGTATGAGAATGAGGTGATGCGCCTTTTGGGCGATAAAAATACCTATCAAAAGCTCTTGAGTAACCCCTTTGTAGCTATTATTGATGATCTTAATTACAGACTAAGGTTTGCTCTTGAGGAACGTCTATTAACAAAGCCAGAATATGAATATATAAAGGTCACTGAATTCAACACTCCCATCTCCTATATTATTTCCAAACTTCACAAATCAGCTAACAATCCCCCCGGGAGGCCTATAGTCTCAGCAGTCAAAGGACCCCTGGAAAGAGTAGGGAAATACATTGATGCACTCATCAAAGATCTGGTTCATGAGCTCCCCTCTTATGTCCAGGATACTCGGGATGTTCTGAGCCATCTTAATAGGGTTGTGTTCCCCCTCGGGGCCCTACTCGTGGGGATCAATGTGGAATCTCTTTACACGTTGATACCCCATGGGTGGGGCCTCAAGGCAGTAGACCACTTTCTCTGCCAAAAGTTCCCCAACCTGGCAGCACAGAATGAGTTTATTATTGACACTCTGCAATTCATGCTTGAGCATAATTGCTTTCAATTCATGAATATAAACTATTGCCAGACCAGGGGAACCTCAACGGGAGCCCTATGGGCACCATCCTATGCATGCTTACACCTGGAGCTCTGGGAATATGAAATTGTGTACACCTCGTCTATGTACCTCCTCGGCCAATGTCGTATGTGGCTGAGGTACATACGACAGGTCCTTTGACTGCTGAGACCTATCACATGCTAATCAAACATCTCACTGTCAAACTAGCAGTGCTTTCAAATGATTTACTTGCTGATGTCCACTACTGAACTACAGTTTAACCTACCTTCTCCCTATGTGGAATATATCTTCATGAACTGGTGATAGAATCTGATTGGAACTTTATCTAGTATCACAGCTCTGTCTGTGGCTATATTATCACTAATCCAGTCCCTTGATATCCCTCATCATGCCCCAGTTCTCTGACTGGTCCCTTTAGGTGTATGTATGCAAGCTGTGTGCATGGCTGTGGTGGCCACCTGTCCTTTTTAGACTCACGTCTAATTTTATTAGTGCTGTGGAGACACTGGCACCTTTGTGTAATTTAATGTGTTTTTTTTATGTGGATAACTAATAAACTGCAGTCTTAATCCGTATTCCTCTCTGACTAATTATTTCTGAAATTCTCTGGTTTCTCCCTCCCCTATTTTTGATATGCAGTATTAATTTAGAGGAATCTAGATAGTAGCATTTAATTACATATCACTGACTACTATCAAATCGGATAACATGACCTGGTTAGTGTGACTTCTGCAGGACTGCTTTGTGTCACCTACCTCTGTGACTGCATTGGATGAGTCACTAATAATGCCTATATTTCCGAGAATTATTTTTGCCCTGATTGATGGCAGTCTCAGCGTCTCAGCAAGCCGCTGAGACGTCCTCTCCCCGCCCCTCCACTGCTGATCGATTCAATGAGCGCTGAGAAGTATAGCAGAAGCGATGCTGACTGACAGTCTCCCCGCCCCTCCATGGCTGAGCGCTCCAATGAGCGCTGAGAAGTAGAGCTGAAGCGATGCTGACTGACAGTCTCCCCGCCCCTCCACGGCTGAGCGTTCCAATGAGCGCTGAGAAGTAGAGCAGAAGCGATGCTGACTGACAGTCAGCATCGATCTGCTCGGGGAGGAGTGAGAACCAAGCAATTGGCAATGTTCGGTGGCTCGGTTAACATTGCAGAGACACTGGGGGACAGATGCAGCATCGGTCTAAGGCCTCGTACACACGAGGCAATCTATTTGTTCAAATCGGTCGGACCGCGTGTACACTCGAGCAAACCAAAATCCCCGCCAGCAGACGGCGCGCTGACGTGTCGGTGACGTGGCGGTGACGTTGACACCGCCACGTCACCGCACCAGGAAGTAAAACACTTCCGCGCATGCGCCGAATCCATTCGGCGGCGGTGCGGGACGACATGTCTGCTGGTAAGTGTACTAACCAGCAGACATGTCGGGCGGACAGATTCCCACCCGATAGATTTCAAAGCATGCTTTGAAATCTGTCGGGTGGTCAAATCCGTCGGCTCGGCCGTACACACAATCAAATCTGTCTGCTGGGACGGTCTAGCAGACCGTTTCCAGCAGACAGATTTGATCGTGTGTACGAGGCCTAATGCTGCATCCCCCGAGGTAAGTATGATTAGAAAAAAAAAACATACTTCTCTTTTAAGTAAAACTAAAGTCAAAACTTTATTTATTTTTTTCATTTGTGTCCCATTGGGGAAATTACCATTAATTGCCCCTTAATTTTCTGACCAATAACCCAAAAAAAGAAATGGGAGAAAATCCCTTCAAAGTGAGAGAATCCCTGGTTGTCACCAGATGTAGTGACCCCATTGGAAGATGTCCCATCTCTTACTGTTCTGGAGACAACCCAAAATATAGGATTTTTTACTTTCACTCTCAATAAAAATATTAAACAAGAACATAGAGAGGGTGAATCTCTCTAATGGGACACAACCAGCAATAAAAACTTGACAGGGGCTCTAATTCCCCTCCACTTTTTCCAAACTAGTAAAAAAAAGTTTGCCTTTAGTTATTCTTTATCTTAGCAATGTTCTATTGCTCTCAGCTTCCTCCAAACCTCCATTTTTTTTTTTTTGCTGCTGTGATCCGACTTGCTGTTGGAGGGTGGCTACATTTGTTCTCCATGATCCCAATGTATGTAGGAATGTAGCCATCGTCTCTTGTTTGCTCCTGAGATGGGTTAAGGACTAAGGACTATGAGATTTGTAGTGTGCATTGAACAGTACACCTGACCACAACCATCGCACACTGCTTGTTCCAAAAAAAGTGGAATTGTATGGAAATTAGAAGTTTGGTTGTTCATGGAGGACTTTACAACGAGACCGAAAAAAACACAGTAAGAAACAATTTCATTAATAACAGATTACAGGACCATTAAAATGGAACTACACTGGATCTGAGCACCACAAACCAAAAAGGCTATTTAATTAATTTTTTATATTTAAAGCAATCTCACCCATTCATGCCTCCATATTTTATTTTGCTGAGAAATAACTTTAAAAAACACCCCCCTAGCATTTCTGGCCATGCCCAACATGAGTATGGGCAGATGATTTTTGTAGCATTTACTTCCTGGAATCCATCTGTCCTTAGTTTAGGAAGGCAGGCAGGAGGGTGTGCTTAGCTGAGTAACCCCCCTCTTCCGCTCCTATATGAAGGCCTGGAAACCAGGAAGTAACTAAAGAAAAGTGAGGCTAGGTTCCCATATATGCAAATTGGATGTGGGTTTCCCTGCACTCAATTTGCATGACAGGAGAATGTGAGTGGCTCTCAATGGAGTCGTTTCACACAGCTCCAGGGTATCCACAGTCCACATTGAAGAGGAGTCCTGTTTGTCTTCTGGTCCGATTCAGGTGCAAATTCAGGCAAAAATTTGCACCTGATTTACAACTGAATTAGTGAATAGGGACACACCAGACCCCATGCTGTGAGCCGTGGCTGCAGAATGTGTGAGCGGAGCCTAAAACAAAAACAAGACAAGTAGTTATAATATAATAATAAAATCTATTTACTAATGCTAGCAGCATAAAGGATTAAAAAAAGTAAATGTTGATTGACAGAGTGAAGTACCACTATAAATAGTGTATGTAATGTAATAAGGGGATCATTTAGCCTTACTATAATGACAATAGGGTTGATTTACGGAAGGCAAAAAGGCTGTTCACTTTGCAAGGGAATTTTCGCCAAAGTTTAGTGAATGTAGTGAAATTACACTTTGTAAAGTATACCCAATCACATGCAAGAAAACAAGAAATGCATTTTTGCTTGCGAATGATTGGATGATGGAAGTCAGTAGAGATTCACGACATTAACTAAGCGCTGGGGGATCTTCCCTTGCAAAGTAAAACATCCCTTACAAAGTGAATAACCTGTTTTTCTTTAGTAAATCACCTCCAATATTTCTACATGCTGGAGTAGCAAGCAGTTAATGATGGATTGGTAACCATCCTGAGAAAACAAAATGTGATAACAGGCCTACAACAGAATACAACAACCAACACAATTAAAGGGAGCTATGATCCCCCTACTGAAGTACAGGACAAAGAGTACAGAGGTTGGGTTTGGCCCTTTATTTCCAGTGAAGGGAATTCTTAAGACTTCAGTATACCAAGATATTTTGGACAATTTCATGCTCCCAACTTTGTGGCAAAAGTTTGGGGACAGCCCCTTCCTGTTCCAACATGACTGCGCACCAGTGCACAAACAAGGTCCATAAAGACATGGATGAGCAAGTTTGGGGTGGAGGAACTAGACAGGATCCTGATCTCAACCCAATAACACACGTTTGGAATGAATTAGAACAGAGACTGTAAGCTGGGCCTTCTTGTCCAACATGAGTGCCTGACCTCACAAATGCGCTTCTGGAAGAATGGTCAAACATTCCCATAGACACATTTCTAAACCTTTGCGAAACAGCCTTCCCAGAAGGGTTAAAGCTGTTATAGCTGCAAAAGACAGGCAAACTCAATATTAACCCCTACGCCATATAGGGGTTAATATATACACGAACAGATTTTCATTGGATAAAGCGTAGGACTTTTGTCTGAAGGGCATTGGCCAGGAACTTGTATTGCATACAAATGGCTAAGATTTTTTGTCCAACAAACACAAAGATTTGTTTTTTCAGCAGTTTAGTGCCACTCTTTGGGCAACTTGTTCTAATATTGTGTTATGGTGAGCATTTTTTCTGAGCATGCATGTTTGTACTTTGGAGTTTTATCCGACAGACTTGTGTACACACAATCAGAAAATCCGACCACACACAATTGTTGGCAGACAATTTTAAAGCATGCTATCCCACATTTGTCCGTGGAAAATCTGACAACAGCCTGTCATTACACAATTCCCGATAATCAGAACGTGTGCACGAGGGTTCAGAATGGGATGCCATTAACCCCCCCTGGCGGTATTCCAGTGTCTGGCTCGGGGTGGAAATCCAGTACCATTAGCGGTATCCCTGAGCCAGAGTTGGGATCGCATCGCTGTATCCAGGCGGAGTTTAATTACCTTGTCCCTGGATCCTGCGATGTCTCCCCGCTGTCTGAGTGAGCTGCCTACTGTATACTGTATGTGTAAAAACACAATACACATACAGTATACTATAATCTTACAGATTACATTACTGTGTAAAATAATTACACACCCCCTTTGTCCCTAGTGGTCTGCCCAGTGTCCTGCATGCACCTTTATATTATAAAAACTGTTCTTTCTGCCTGGAAACTGGAGATTGTCCATAGCAACCAAAAAGTGTCCCTTTATGTCAAAAGTGGTTTTAGACCAGCTCAAAAACAGCGATAATAAATTATAATTACTTTCAGAATTGAGCGATAGCGATTTGTAGGGAAATTTGTCTTCAGACACTGAAAGTAATGGCAGCGACAATTCGGCAACTGAGCAAATTTCAGTGTTTTTGATTTGATTACATTATTGATTAATTTTTATTACTATTATATTATTATTTGTTATAATTATTTATAGTTATTTATTAGATTATAATTTATGATTTTGTGTTTCAAACTTTATCATACCCGGGATGTCTACTAGACTCTTGTTTGGACAGATTTAAGTGAGTTATTTCTAAGAATAACAGACCTACAATATAAAATGCCAAATTTTCATGCAAAATATTTGTACTGCTTTCAGGACCTAAAATCTGACATAATCATACCGCCAGGGAGGTTAAAGTTCATGTTCGTGTAGAGGCAGGTGTCCCAATACTTTTGGTAATATGGGGCCAGATCCGCAAACAATTACGGTGGCGGATCTCCAGATCCGCCGCCATAATTTCAAATCTGCGCCGGCGTATCATTGTTTTGTATCCACAAAACAAGATACGCTGGTTTTCTATCCTATGTCCTATGTTTCTGTCCTATTTACGCTGGACGCTAGGGGCGCTTTCACGTTGAATATGCAAATGAGGTAGATACGCCGATACACAAACATACATATGCCCGGCGCAGTGTTTTACGTCGTTTGCGTAAGCGTAGGTCCGGCGTAAAGTTACCCTTGCTGTATAGAGGCGTACGTAATGTTAAGTATGGACGTTGGGCCAGCGTCGTTTTTCCCATCGTTCACGTCGTTTGTGCAAAACGTTCACGAATAGGGATTTGCGTAAGTTACGTTCACGTCATTTTCATTGATGTTTTGCAACGTGATTTCACGCATGCGCACTGGGAGACGTCCACGGCCACCGCATGCGCAGTTAAAAAAAAACTTTGTTTGCGTTGGGTCATCCATAATTATAATAAAACACGCCCCCCACTAGTAAATTTGAATTACACCCACGTACGCCAGCCCATTTACGCTATGCCACTGTAAGTTACAGTGGCATTTCTTTGTGGATAAGGGTACGCCGCTGAAACTTACAGCGACGTAGAGTAAATGGGACACGCCGAGCCGGTGGGGCAGGTAGGTGGATCTGGCCCATAGTGTATATTATTTTTTTGCAAAAGATGGGCACTTACTAAATATGGAAGGGGTAAGATATCATTTATATTTCTGGTAATATTTTATAGGGGACATTGTTTTGTTTTTTTTAAATATGCAATAGGTACATGAAAAGCAATGATATGCATATACTTTTATAATCAGTCCCTGAAACTTTAGTTAAAATTTGACCCAGCTGTTTCTTAAAACCCGCATCCAATATAAATATAACTTGAAGTTCTTTGATGGCTAAATTAAAAGCCAGAGTACAGCTAAGTGACATTACATGCTGTCTCCAGTGGACAAGTAATTCTCTAAATGAAACACTGAATGCGTTCCAGAATGCTGGCACGTGAATAGTAGCATCTTTTATAGAGTGAGAAAAACTCCTTGTAATACTCTGCAAACACATACAAAATCCAGCATACTGCAAAGGACCTAAGAGGCTCATTCATCTGAATAAAAAGCAGCTTATTGTAAAATGTTATCATGTGTCTTAAAGCTGCCTAATGCACATAGAGTACTTTATTTACAGTCTAACTTACAATAAACACTAACCCAGTTTGTACATTACATTAGAAGAGATGAACAGGAACGCTGTGTTCTTTTATTCTTTGTCAAATTATAAGCAATGGCAAACTTTAGCTGCAATTTGCTTTGTAAATAACATTATAGAGTATGGCTGACTTTAGTTTCTGCTGTTTCCACGTGGCGTTTTTGAGCAGTAAAAACAAACAAAACGAGTGGGTTCTGAGAGACGTTTTTCAGCTGTAAAAATGCTGTAATGCTAATAAACGCTCAAAAACGTCACTCGCCAGCATTTTTGGATGTTTTTGATCCATTGAAAAAAAAAGAAACGCAAAAAAACGCTATTGCAAAAGCTTTGAAAAACTCACTGCTACCGGCGTTTTTATAAGGTTATTTTAACGTCCAGTGTGCATGAGGTGTTAAAGATACCTACATCTGGCCAATATAACCATTTGGAGCAGGATCAGAAAAAGTTCCTACATCTGCAGGCTTTTCCCAGCTCCTTCCTGGTAAGTATTCAGAAGATGAATTGGGCAGCAGGGGATTTTAACCACTTGAGAGCCGCGGTGCTATAGATGAAAGACGTCCACAGTGCGGCTCTCAACTGCCGGGTGGACGTCCCTGGACATCCTGCTGTTTACATTCCCTGTGCGCGCCCCCGAGGGCGTGCAGCAGGGAAAAACTGTGCCCGGCATGTCACATGATGCCGATGCACGTGCCTGACGGCCGCGATGTCCACCTAGTACTCGCGATCGGCAATTACAGAGGCAGGACGTGGAGCTCTGTGTGTAAACACAGAGCTCCACGTCCTGTCAGGGAGAGAGGAGACATTGGTCACCTCCCCCAGTCAGTCTCCTCCCCCCACAGTGAGAATCACTCCCAGGGAATACATTTAACCCCTTCCTCGCCTCCTAGTGTTAACCCCTTCCCTGCCAGTCACATTTATATAGTAATCAGTGAGTATTTATAACACTGTTCGCTGTATAAATGTGAATGGTCCCAAAATAGTGTCAAAATTGTCCGATATGTCCACTGCAATATCCCAGGCCTGACAGAAATCGCAGATCGTCGCCATTACTAGTAAAAAAAATCATACCCTATTTTGTAGGCGCTATAACTTTTGCGCAAACCAATCAATATACGTTATTGTGTTTTTTTTTTTTTTTTATTGGGATATTATTATAACAAAAAGTAAAAAAATATTGTGTTTTTTTCAAAATGTTCTGTCCTTTTTTGTTTATAGCGCAAAAAATAAAAAACGCAGAGGTGATCAAATACCACTAAAAGAAAGCTCTATTTGTGGGAAAAAAAAGATAAAAAAATAATTTGGGTACAGTGTTGTATGACCGCACAATTGTCATTCAAAATGCGTCAGCGCTGAAAGCTGAAAATTGGTCTGGACAGAAAGGGGGTTTAAGTGCCCAGTAAGGAAGTGGTTAAAGATCATTGCTATTGTTTTTCTCTTTGACAGACTAAAGCCTAGTACACACGGGCCGAATGTTGGGCAACATTCGTGTGTTCTGCTGCCGCTCTGACAAAAGCTATCCGTTCAGCTGGCTTCTGTTGAAGAGACATGGCCAACAAAAGGTCAATGGCTGAGAGCGCCGACTGGAGTGTTCTGGCGGGGGGAGCTGTACTAACAATACACAATAGCACAGCAGGGGAGATTGATGTACTAACATTGGATTGTTAGTACAGCAGTTGCAACCTGAGCTGTCAGTTTTTTTCCCGATCAACCCAGTGGTCTTGCCCCAGGGAACATGTATCAATGGAAAAAAGTCTTAAAAACGGTCGTTTTTTCAGGAGCAGGACTCCTGAAAAAACTACCTGTTTAAACCTTTTTTTTCCATTGATAGTAGTATCAATGGGAAAAAAGTTTTAAAAACGGTCGTTTCGTTTCACTCGAATTTGCCGCGAACGATCGTTTTTGTTTGAAATTCAACGAACGATCGAACGGACGATGTTCGAGTCGAACATACGTTCGTTTCGAACGCGAAGCTCATCCCTGGTAGAAAGTGTCCTGACTCTCCCGTAGTCCAAGGGAGGGGGCGAGCACGACACTCCACACCAGGGTGAAAGCCTTGCATTACTGTGTGGAGTTACAGACAGAAGAACAGGAAGTGAGGATTTCTCAGAAAAAATCAGGACATTTAAAAGAAAAATAGAAGGATGAGGTAAGTGAAGGGGCACTGCACTAAGGTAAAGGAAGCTGTTTAGGGGAAAACATTTTACCTTTACAACCCCTTTAAAGAGGAACATAATTTGTAATAAAAACATTCCGAAGCTTCCCTCCAACCAGCCTATTCATTTATATATACACTACTGTGATTCTTCACTTATATAGTGCAGAAATCTCCATCCACTGAAATTGGATGCAGCCATTTTAACTGTGGGCAGCTGAATATGCTGCATGTTCACTTCCTGGATTCACACAGAGGCACGCCTCCAGCTCTGCAGCTTTCATTGGACTTCTTATGACTCACCCCCCCCCCCCCTCCATTCCTGGAATAAGGGGGCTGTGCACGATGTCATAAGCCTAGGCTTTTTACCAGACAAGAAAGAGAAAGTGGACTGTATAAGGTATTTACTGGCAGAAAAAATCCAAAGTTAAAACAACAAGGGCAGAAGATTTAATAGATGGAAAGTTGAAAAATTACGCTTTAAAACAAATTCCCACATTTTCTATAATAGTCATAGTAGGACCAAGCACTTTTTCATTCCCAGCTATATCCAGTCAATGTAGTCTGGGAATGTTTGTTATTATTGCTATAGTAGTGCAAAGTCTGCCAAGTACTGGAGAGGCTTTGCCCATAAATATGTACTGAATATGCTAAATGAATGATTTTCTTTGTACAATTGAAAATAATAGTTCACAATGGAAAATACCATTAAATCTTAACTCTAAATGTGCCACTAATAAAGATTGTATGTGTAATAATAAAACAATGCTTCCTTGGTAAGATAACTATTTATCTGATAACAAATAATTCGGCTGGATCGGAAGTATTTCTGAGAACAAGTTGTCGCCGAACAGTGTTTTTCTGTTCTTCAGACTAAATGAAATCCAAGATTTAATAAGGATTGTTTGTGAACATGAAGTCCCCATTTATACAACAATAGATCAAGAGTTGGGTTACAAATATTTCTCTATCTTCCTGACACACCTCCTGCAAAGAGAACATCATGCACTGTTCTGTAAATCATGTTTCTAAATCATAGTAAGGCAATGGGCCTATCAACTGGATGGCCAAAACATCCTGCGAATTAATCACCCGATCTCTGTAATGCCCTATTGTATTAAAAGGCTAAACAACCCCTGGGGCATAGTGAAGTCCGATATGCAACAATACCGCTGTTTAGATTTGACCTATTGTGTACACTACTAGAAATCTACTACAAACTATATACTAAATCCCAAGATTATTCCCTCTCCCAGTTAAAAGAACCTTTATTTCTCATGTATTTCTCATGTCATTCTATTAAATGCAGCTTTGTAAAGGTTCGTTTTTTTTAATTTCTAAATAGGTTCCTTTAAGCTAGTGCATTGTTGGTTCACTTACCTTTTCCTTCGATTTCCTTCTAAGGCCGGGTTCACACCTATGCGAATTGAGTGCGGCTTAAACCGCATCCAATACGCAGAACATTTCTAAATACCTTGTTTTCAATGAGGCTGGTTCACATATGTGCGATGCATTCGCACTGAGCATTGCAGTAAAAACGTATGCGGATTTTATGCCTTGCGGTGCGACTCAGGTGCGTATTCAAGCACATTATCTTCTATGGGTACGCAGCTGATTCGCAGATGTGTTCAGTTCTCTTCAGGAATTTCTCTCATTCAGCTCAATACACTTCTCCCCCACTCTCCTCTCACCCGTAACTTCTCCCAGGTCTCCAAATTCACATCTAAAACGGAGCTAATCTGCTGAACACTTCCCTTATCTATCTGCAGAGATAAGAGAGCTGAAATTCGCACAGCACAAGTGTGAATCTAGCCTAAATTTATTTTTTTCTTTGTTTTCTTTGTCTGAATTTCTCACTTCCTGTTCCTCCTCAGTAAGCTGTTCAGTAAGCTGTTCTGACTGACTAACCGCCGCTCGGATGATGATGGCAAGTTTACTGAGGAGAAACGGGAAGTGAGAAATTCAGACAAAGAAAAAAAACATTTAGAAGGGAAATTGAAGGAAAAGGTAAGTGAACCAACAATGCACTAGCTAAAGTAAATAAAAAAATGAACCTTTAATGGAGTTTGTAAACTCAAAATATAAAATGTTCTAAGAAAGTTGGTAAGGGTCAACAGAGGGTTTTGACATTTCTCTCATAAAAGTTTTAACCAGTTCAATACCAGGCACTTTGACCCCCTTCCGGCCCAGGCCAATTTTCAGCTTTCGGCGCTGTCGCATTTTGAATGACAATTGCGCGGTCCTGCATCACTTTTTCTTTAAACAACATTTTTATTATTTTAGTGCTTTCTTTTGGTGGTATTTAATCTCCACTTGTTTTTATTTATTTTTGCTAAAAACATGAAAAAACATGAGAACACGTTTTTCTTTGTTTCGGTTATAACATTTTGTAAATAAGAATGTTTTCTCCTTCACTGATGAGGCTGCGCTGATGGGCACTGATGAGAAGGCACCAATATGCAGCACTGCTGTGCACTCTCACACCACCAACCCAGCCTGCCTAGAAGCTCCAAAAAATGAAACACAAGAGTTCTGCAACGAATTATCAGATTTTTTCATCAATAAAATTGAAAACATTTGTGAAACAATTCAGCAAAATCAAATCACCAACTTCACCCCCACTAATCACAAAGAAAACACAAACGTTGTTTGATCCAAAAAAATGATATTAGAGCCAATCTCCATTGATACCACTATAAAAATCATCGGAAGTCTCCGAGATAGTACATCCCCAATGACATCATTCCCACAAAAGTGGTAAAAGAATGTGCCGATATTTTGGCACCCGCAATCACTCACCTGATAAACCAATCATTTAAAGAAGGCATAGTTCCGAACCCCTTAAAGCAAGGTATAAGCAAGGTATAATCAAACCCCTGCTAAAAAAACAATTTAGACCCCAAAGATCCAAACAATCGGCGACCGATAACCTCCCTCAACATCTTTTTCAAGGTTATGGAAAAGGTAGTAGTACAACAACTACAACACCATCTAGACACTCATAAACTCCTGGACCCAATACAATCAGGTTTTCATCCAGGTCATGGGACAGAAACAGTGCTTCTCAAAATATGAGACAACACCCTCGAAGCAGCAGATGACAGAGAATCTTGTCTCCTGATACTGCTGGACCTTAGTGCTGCCTTTGATACAGTAGATCACAAACTGTTGCTAACCCGGCTCACAGAGATAGCTGGAGTGGCAGACTTGGACCTACCATGGTTTTCATCATTCCTGGAAAATCGATCCCAAACAGCGAAACTAGGACCTTTCACATCTGAATCATGCAGCGTGTCTTGTGGAGTCCCTTAGGGATCTCCCTTGTCGCCCATGCTATTCAATATTTGCTATTCACTCCTAAAAATTATTAGTAATCACGACCTTCTCTATAACTCCTATGCGGATGATACACAACTTTATTTTCGTATCAGCGACAAAAAAAAAAACCAATACCCCGCTTTAGAACAATGCCTAACTCAGATAGACATCTGGATGACAGAGAGTCACCTCAAACTCAATGGAGCAAAAACCGAAATCCTTCAACTCCATGCAAACCGGAGGAAACTGGCCAGGACTACCTGGACACCACCACCCATTCTGGGACAAACCATCACCCCAAGCACCAAGGTCAAAAGTCTAGGAGTCATTTTTGACTCTGACATGACAATGGATGCACAAATAGGATCAGTAATTAGCGAATCGCACCATCTTCTACGGCTCCTACGAAGAGTTGTTCCCTTCATCCCTAAAGAAGACACAGCTGTAGTTGTAGGGGCAATCATTCATTCCAGATTAGATGATGCAAATGCCCTCTACCTCGGTATCCCAAAGTACCAGCTTGCCTGGCTCCAAATCATCCAAAACATGGCAGCTCGACTGGTAACAGGGAAAAAGCCCTGGGAACCAATCACCCCGTCCCTGAGATCCCTCCATTGGCTGCCCATAAGACCGAGTCACTTTCAAGGCCTTATGCCTAAAGCACAAATGTGTACATGGAAGTGCCACTATATTTAAGCGAGAAAATAAAACAACAAAACCCAAATCCAGTTCTTAGATTAACTAACCAAAAATTATTACAAATTCCCAAGGCCCGATATAAGACCAAAGGAGAATGTTGTTTTTCAGTTCAAGGACCTCGACTATGGAACGCTTTACCAACTAATATTCGAATGGAAATTGATCACCTGGCCTTCAGAAAAAAACTAAAGACCCATCTATTCTGAGGGCTAAACAGAAGGAAAATGGATGCCAAGAGCCTTGAGGCGATTTAGTTCGCATTTGTAGCGCTATATAAGTAATTCACTCGCTTACTCACTGATAGGCGGCCCCCGATGTGCAGCACTGATGGGCACTAATAGGTGGCACTGATAAGCACTGATGGGCAGACCAGCCCACCAGCTGCCGTCATTATACTGCGGAAGGTTGGCACGGCTGCGAAAAGCACCGTAGGTATACGTTGGTCGCTTTAAGAGCTATAGGGGGTGTGTGACACCCGTTCCGATGTGCATGGCTGGGAGACGCAATGTCTCTTTAGAGAGCCAGAACGGGGATCTGTCAATGTAAACAAACAGATACCCGTTCTGTCAGGGAAGTAGAGAGAGATCTGCTGTTTCTAGTGATCAGACCTGTCGGTCCCATCACCTGACAGTTAGAAGCACCTCCCTAGGGAACAGTTAACCCTTCCCTGCCAGTGACATTTATACAGTAATCAGTGGCTATTTATAGCACTGATCACTGTATAAATGTCAATGGTCGCAAAAAAGTGTCAAAAGTGTCCGATCTGTCCGCCGAAATGTTGCAGACGCGGAAAAAAACGCAGATCACCGCCATTACTAGTAAAAAAAAATATAATAAAAATGCCATAAATATAACCCATTTTGTAGACGCTTTTGTGCAAAACAATCAATTCCATTTTTTTACCAAAAATATCTAGAAAAATACATATTGCCCTAAATTGGTAAAGAATTTTTTGGGGGATATTTATTATAGCGAAACGTAAAAAAAAATTGTTGCTCTTTTTTTGTTTATAATGCAAGAAAATTAAAACAAGACATGATCAAATACCACCAAAAGAAAGCTCTATTTGTGGGGAAAAAAAATATATACATTTTGTTTGTGTACCACGTCGCATGACCATGCAATTGTCAGTTAACCCCTTATGGACCGCCGCATGTACATTTACGTCAGCAGAATGGCACCGACAGGCACATCAAAGTATATATACGTTGGTGCCTTGAGGGGGTTCGGGGGGTCCGATCGGGACCCCCTCCCGTACATGCGGCGGGCCGGTTACCCTTCCGAGCGATCCTTGCAGAGGGGGCGGCGGTTCGTTTTTGTCTGCCCCCTCCGGATCGCTCTCAGCCAATCCGCGAGCTCCCCTGCAGTGTCACTTCCTCCTCCTGTGTAAACACAGGAAGGAGGAAGTGATGTGATCTCTCCCTCAGCGTTTTTTTCAACCACCGCTGAGGAGAGATCACATCGCACAGTAAGTCTGCACAACACTACACTGACACACTTTACACATAGGCACATTTAACCCCCGCGATCGCCCCAATCCCCCACACCCCCTGTCACAGTGTCACTGAATGCAGTGATTATATGTATGATCACTGCAGTTAGTGTCAGTGTGACAGGCAGTTAGTGTCAGGTCCAGGGTAGCCCCCCTACCCCCCTAATAAAGTTTTAACCCTTTGATCACCGCCCTAGTTAACCCTTTCACTCCCTATTGCCAGCATCACTAAGCGATCATTTTTCTGATCGCTGTATTAGTGTCGCTGTTCCCGCTAGGTAGCTATTTTTTTTGCGATTTTTTTTTACTAAAGACATGTGGCTAAATACATTTTGGCCTAAATGTTTGACTAAAATTTAGTTTATTTGATTTTTCTTATAACAAAAAGTAAAAAATATTGTTTTTTTTTTAAAATGTCGCTCTATTTTTGTATATAGCGCAAAAAATAAAAATTGCAGAGGCTATCAAATACCACCAAAAGAAAGCTCTATTTGTGGGAAAAAAAGAACGCAAATTTTGTTTGGGAGCCACGTCGCACGACCGCGCAATTGTCAGTTAAAGTGACGCAGTGACGAATCGCAAAAAGGGGCCTGGTCATTTACCTGCATTTTGGTCTGGGTCTTAAGTGGTTAAATTGACAAATGGCCTGGTCAATAATGGGGTAATCCTTCCGGGGCTGAAGTTGTTAATGGGCACTAATAGGCAGCAATGATGGGCGACACTGATGAGGAGGCACTGACAGGTATAACTGATGGGCACTGATTGGCATCACTGGTGAACACTAGTGGGCATCACTGGTGGGCAATGCTGATGGGGCTACACTAATAATCACTGCACTGATTATCAGTACAGATCCCCCCTGTCAGGAGAGCTGCTTATCGGCTCTCCTCTACTCACGCCCTGTCAGCGTGAATAGAGGAATTCCGATAACCAACACTTCCTAGTAACACTGTAACCAGCTGTAATTGGCACAGCTGATCACATGTGATCACATGGTAAAGAGCCTACATCATAAGCTCTTTACCGTGATTGGAGATGCGGTTTGTAGGAGTGACACACCACACTACCGATCACCCTGGGGGCGCACACAAGCGGCTCGCACTGAAGGACGTCATATGACATCCAGTCAGAACAAGAGAGACACCGTCCGGCCATCATTTTGCTAAAAGCCAGGTGGGATGTTATTAAAAAAATAATAATCTTACAGTACCTGCTCTGTGCAGGTACTGTAAGATTGTTATGGTCTTATAGTAGTAGTGACTTTACAATGAAGTCACATAAAAGAAGGATTTGGGGTGATATAAGATTCAATGTGACCCAATATTACATTTGTTTTGGGGATGCTCATTTTACTCTTACTAGGAGATGACGGCTTTGTTATAAGTACAGTCAGAAAAAGGAACATTTACAAGTGCTCACCATTGCAAAGGTGGGAATTTGGCTTTGCTTTGGGATTACAAAGCTGTTTGTGGATCATATACTACCAGATGTTAATTCCAGGCAGATGCATTAGATAAAAAATGTGTAATTGCTTAAGCCGATTATAATGTTTCCCAACACTTACACAGGGCTTAAATATGAGCAAAACCTTAAAAGCAATACAAAGTTCAGTTGGTATAAACAAAACAATAAAAGCAATACAAAGGTCAGTTTGTATGAACAAAATTATTAGGTTTAAGTCATACTGATGAGTAAAACACAATGGCCCGGATTCACAAAGCACTTACGCCTACGTATCTCGAGATACGCCGCGTAAGTGTAAATATGAGCCGTCGCATCTGTGCGCCGTGCCCACAGAACTAAGATAAGCCTAAAAACTGACTTCATCTGACCGACGTAACTTGCCTACGCCGGCGTATAGTAGGCGCATTGTTACGCTGGACGCATTTGGCACTCCCATTGATTTTCAATGCAAATATGCAAATGAGGGAGATACGCCGATTCACGAACGTACTTGCGCCCTGACGCATGTTTTAAGTGATTTGCGTAAGGGTTACGTCCGGCGTAAATGGCGTATGGACCAGGGAACGAACGCCATTGAGTTTTACGTCGTTTACGTAGTACGTGAATAGGGCTGGGCGTAGGTTACGTGCATGTCGTAGGCAGTGATTCGACGTATCTTAGACAGTTGTTTCGACGTGATTGTGAGCATGCGCACTGGGATACGTCCAAGGTACGACGCATGCGCAGGGAGATACGCCGATTCACGAACGTACCTGCGCCCTGACGCATGTTTTAAGTGATTTGCGTAAGGGTTACGTCCGGCGTAAAGTTATTCCCCATATTGGAGGCGCAACTCATGCAAAGGTATGGACCAGGGAACGAACGCCATTGAGTTTTACGTCGTTTACGTAGTACGTGAATAGGGCTGGGCGTAGGTTACGTGCATGTCGTAGGCAGTGATTCGACGTATCTTAGCCAGTTGTTTCGACGTGATTGTGAGCATGCGCACTGGGATACGTCCAAGGTACGACGCATGCGCAGTTAATTTTAAGTACTTGTCTGAAGCTCAGCCCATCATTTGCATGGGGTCACGCTTCATTAAAATTAGGGTTGTCCCGATACCGATACCAGTATCGGTATCGGGACCGATACCGAGTATTTGCGGGAGTACTTGTACTCCCGCAAATACCCCCGATACCCAAATAGAATACTTGCCGCCGCCGTCCGCCACAATGAAAGCCGCCGCATGGTTAAAGCGTGCGGGAACATCACAGCTTTCAATTGAATAGCTGTAGTGTTCCCGCCGCTGGGTCCCCTCCAGAGGATTGGATCCATTGACGGGTGGTGGCTGGTGCGTGCGGAGTGTAGCGGGAGGCAGCTCCATCTGGCTGGCTGCAGAATCGCTGTGCGGTCAGCTCCCCCCTCCCCGGAGCCAGTGGCGACCATGCCGATGTCCAGCAGCAGCTGTGGGTGTCAGCTCTCTGCCCGCCCCGCCTCCCACCCTTGGTGATGTGCAGCCATTGGAGGAGCAGGGCGGGCGGCATTGTGCACAGAGAGAGACAGCCGGGATGGCTCTGTCCAGCCTAGTCCGGACTGGCCATAGGACATACACTGTGCCAAGGCCACCGGGCCACTTGTCCTGGTCCCTGGAGCTGGATGAGCCCAAAGCAAAGCTGCTTCTGCAGCCCGCCCTGCTTAACCAGCTTCTCCGCGGTCGGCAGCCGGAGCCTGGGGGTGGAACTGATTCATCAGTTGATCTGAACGGGGGAGGAGCTCTGTCGTGCGTGATTCTAGGAATGGTGACACCGACTGACATGTGGAGGGAGCTGAAATAAGAAGTGCCCCAAGGTAAGAACGTGTCAGCTGGTGTGGGAAGCGCAGGGGATGAGGTCTTCCAGTCAGACCTTATCACTGATGTGTGACCCCCTCTCCTTTCCACCTGGCTAATCCCCTCCACCTGGCTAATCCCCTCCACCTGGCTCATCCCCTCTACCTGACTCATCCCCCCACCTGGCTCACCCCCCCTGCACCTGGCTCACCCCCCCTGCACCTGGCTCATCCATCCCTGCATCTGGCTCATCCATCCCTGCATCTGGCTCATCCATCCCTGCACCTGGCTCATCTAACAAGCTCACCCCCCCCCACCTGGCTCACGCCCCCACCTGGCTCATCCATCCCTGCACCTGCCTTATTCACCCACCTGGCTCATATAACTAGCTCATCCCCCCCACCTGCCTCATTCACCCACCTAGCTTATTCATCCCTGCACCTGGCTCATCCCTGCACCTGGCTCATTCATCCACCTGGCTCATTCTCCCCCACCTGGCTCATTCTCCCCCCACCTGGCTCACCCCCCCCCCCCACCTGGCTTCATCCATCCACCTGGTTCCATCCATCCACCTGGTTAACCCCCCCCCCCCCACCTGGCTCATCCATCCACCTGGCTGTACCCCCCTCCTGTCCACCTGACTCCATCCCCCACCTGGGGGACATGGCTGCATTTGGGGACACATTTAAAAAAAGGATCGGTATTCGGTATCCGCGACTACTTGAAAAAAAGTATCGGTACTTGTACTCGGTCCTAAAAAAGTGGTATCGGGACAACCCTAATTAAAATGTATCACGCCCACTTCCACTTTGGGAGCATTTGATGTATCAGCATTGACCCGTATATTCATTTAGTTATCTCATTATTTTAGGACACATTTACATTTTTAAGGTGTACTTGTTTATGTGTCAGCATAAACACTTTAAATGGGGTTAGGGTGTTGGAAAAGAAGGTTACTATGTTTATCCCTGGCTTACCTTTTATCCAGGCAGGGTACTGTACTTACCTTGTCCCTGGATCCAGCGATGCATCCCCGCTGTGTGAGCGAGTGGCGTCCTCGCTCGACTCACACAGTGCCTCCGTGTGCCGCCGATCTCCGTTCCCTGCGACGTAACGGCACACGGGGGCGGAGACCGGCGCCAAATTCAAAAAAGTAAACAAACACATTACATACATTACACTGTAATCTTGTAGATTACAGTACTGTATGTAAAAAATACACACACCCCCTGTCCCTAGTGGTCTGCCCAGTGTCCTACATGTACTTTTATATAATAAAAAAAAAAAAATTGTGCCTGCAAACTGTAGATTGTCCATAGCAACCAAAAGAGTCCATTTATGTCAAAAGTGATTTTAGAGCAGCTGGAAAACAGCGATAATAAATTATAATCACTTGCAGAATTGAGCGATAGCGATTTGTGGGGAAATTCGTCATAAAAAAATAAAAGTAATGACAGCGACAATTCTGCAACTGAGCAAATTCCAGTGTTTTTGATTTGATTACATTATTGAATAATTTTTATTATAATTACATTATTATTTGTTATAATTATTTATAGTTATTTATTATATTATAATTTTATGATTTTGTGTTTCAAACTTTATCATACCTGGGATGTCTACTAGACTCTGGTTTGGACAAATTTAAGTGAGTTATTCCTAAGATTTGCAGGCCTACAGTATAAAACGCAGAATTTCCATGCAAAAAATTGTACCGATTTTGGTACGTAATTCCAGACAAAATCATACCGCCAGGGAGGTTAATAAACAGACACTCACCTGTCCTAGGATCCAGCACCATTCTCACCTAAGTTGCTTCTTCACCAGTCTTCGGGTCCAGGCATGTTAAATGTGGGCAGCTGGCTTTGACTACTTGCAGATTCTCAGCCAGCTGCCGACTGTGCATGCCTGTCCCCTGGTGTAGCACCTTGGCTGGGGCCCCTTAGCCTGATCCAACTATCCCACTAACAACATGAAGGTTGCCATATTCAATTTAGGCACAGCATCATTTTCTGATTGTTTTTTAAGTGCTCTACATGGATCTACCCTAATCCTTCCCAGCTGTGGGAAGCCATCTTGGGGCATGTGGTCAGCAGGAGACGGCTCCTCTTTATTGTGTTTCTTCATGTCTGAGCAACAAAATACTCAGCACAGGTAAGAAAGGTGGTAAGTACCATGCTGTCTGGAGCACGATCCAGGCTTAAGCTGGCTAAGAATAAAGCTCTCAGTGTGGGAGGATACACCAAGCCTAGGCACCTGTTTATGGATCCTACATTAAATGGGTTGTAAAATCAGAAAGTTTTTTTATCTTAATGCATTCTATGCATTAACATAAAAAGCCTTCTGTGTGCAGCAGCCCCCATAATACTAACCTAAGCCCCATCTCTGTCTAGCAATGTCCACGAGTGTCTTAGCCGTTAGGGATGCTCCCTCCTGATTGGCTGAGACACAGCAGCGGAACCATTGGCTCCTGCTGCTGTGAATCAAAGTCAATAAGGAAAGAAAGAGGGGCTGAATTGTAGCTCCATGTCTGAATGGACACAGGGAGCTGCAGCTTGGCTTGGATGCCCCCATAGCAAGCACACAACAGGACGGAGGGGCCAGGAGCACAGAAGAGGGATCTAAGCTGCTACACATTATACAATCTTTTTTTGATTTACCAAAACCATATAATATGAGGTCAAACCTAAACACTTTCAATGTCTATGCATTCAGGGAGGCCCCTTGCACTACAAAGTTGAAGGCAAATCTAAAGGAAATTGAACAAAAAATTGTATTATGTGTAGCCAGCTTTAATAGGTGAATGCACTCCTGCAGAATAGATTAAGCAGGATGTCTGGCGGGTAACTCTGTATATTTTGGGCTAGATTCAGGTAGGAGAGCGGATCTTTATTTTGGCGTAACGTATGTCATTTACGTTACGCCTCCGCAACTTTTTCAGGCAAGTGCTTTATTCACAAAGCACTTGCCTGTAAAGTTGCAGCGGCGTAGCGTAAATGGCCCGGCGGAATTCAAAATAGGCGGGTAGGGGGCATGTAGTATTCAAATCAAGTGCGTCCCCGCACTGAACGAATTGCGCATGCGCCGGCCTACTTGTCAATGAAAGCGACGTGAGCGTAACTTACGCCCAGCTCAATTGTGAATGGACTTACGCAAACGACGTAAATTACGTCTGTTCCGACGTCCATACTTAACATTGGCTGCGCCTCACTATAGCAGGGGTAACGTTACCCCGGGCGTAAGTCTTACGCAAATGATGTAAACAGATACGCCGGCCGGGCGCACGTTCGGGATCGGCGTATTTGCTCATTTGCATATTTTACGATGGGAACGCCACCTAGCGGCCAGCGTAAATATGCATCTAAGACACAACGGTGTAAGTGCCTTACGCCGCTCATATCTTAGCAACATTTAAGCGTATCTCATTATGAGCATACGCTTAAATTTGCGCGGGCTCAGATTAGGATTTAGGACTGTGTATCTACTGATACGCCCATCTTAAGTCTTTGTGAATCTGGCCCTTTGTCTTTTACCAATCAAGCCACACCCCTTAAACTCATTATAGCCAGGGCTCTGCAGTGCATTGTGAGGCAATCAAACCCGGATTTCCAGGCAGCAGTAGTGCAAATACTTTGTACTGTCTAAAAATGTTAGTCAGCCTAGGTTCACATTGGAGCGATTTGTCATGTGATTTGAGAGATCAAATCACATGACAAGTCGCAGACTATTGCCCATAATGGCACTGTTGGTGCGACACTGATTTCTTTATCGTACATCACGGGACACAGAGCGGCAATCCATTACTATGTGGGTTATAGAGTCTACCTTCAGGTGTGGACACTGGTGTAATTAACTACACAGGAAGTTCCCTCCCTATATAACCCCTCCCATACTGAGAGCTCCTCGGTTTTTTCATCAGTGTCTAAGGTGTTGGTCACAAGTGAACATGTGCTCTTAGGAGCTCCACTGGAGGGATCCATGCTGGATGTAAAAAACCTCCATAAATCCGGATCCGTCCAAGGTGCTTCATAGCCAAAGTGGACGGTACCCAGGCCTCGGTACGAAGAACGAGGTTTAGCCTATAATGCCTCTCTGCGGAGGGCTGGATCCTGGGTTCCAGAACTTTGTGCCTTCTAAGGACCAAATGTTTTTTCTGCTGCCAGGATGCTATATAGGTCCAGGGGAGTTGGTGTTCCTGCCATGGACCTGGGTCCCTGAAGGTCTAGGACAATACCCACGGTGAAGGGGGAAGATTGGGCCTCTTGCTTGGCAATACCCTGCAGCGTGGAGAAGGTAAGAGGAGGGCCTACGGGACTTGGTTCGACAGTAGGTCCTCCGTGGGGAACTTGGGTCTCGCCTATATTATGCTTCTATGCATGGGCAATGTAAACCACTATGTCTTCTGAGACAGGATGGCTCAGGGCACCCATATACCTCCCCTAGCCGGCATGCAGCCTGGCCCACCATGTCTGTTAGACAGGATGGCTGCAGTACCTATATATCTCCCCTTGAAGGGGCAGGTACATAAAAAAAAAAAAAAATATGCCCTTAATCCTATACAAAGGATTGTCTTCTGTGAGTAGTTGCCTGATGTTTTTGCTTACCATGCTTTCCAGAAAACGGAAGCCTAAGTGTTAGCTGATCTATTGTGTCCCACTTCCTCCGCTTCAGGCTCTACCATGTTGCACGTGCTCACCGGCTCAGTGCAGTCGCAGAGAAGGCTCTTCAAAGGGCCCGGACGTCAGAGCTCTGTAAAGCTAGGGGGACACAAACGTAAGCACCTTGTGTGAGTTGGATACAGATTCATCTAAGACGCCTACTCGCATCTAGCTGTGCAGATTAGCAGGCATTGTGTCAGACTAAATTCAGCTATTTGATGCACCTGGGTTAAGTGCCTCTGCTTTAGCTTAGGACTTGGTCTCCCCATTGAATAAGGTCAGGGGTAGGAATATAAAGAGGGATCGCCACCTGAACCTGGTGGACCCTTATTCTCCTCTGAAGAGACTTAAACAGCTCATAGATTGAGCCATCAGACCTGTCAGGCAATGCAGCCTTCCCCCAACATTGCAATCACTCTGCATGTGTTTTGTGTTTTGCAAGAAAAAAAAAAGGGGGTGTCCCCCTTTTCCTGCTTTAATCCTGAAACAAAGGGATTAGAAAGCTTGGGGATAAAAGTTTCACTGTCAGAGGACAGGAGACAGGAGCTGCAGCCTAACAAGGAGAAGCTATCAAAAGCCCTACAGGTTCTGATTACACCTCTATCTTCTCCTTAGAGTGTAAAGAGAGGTTTTCTTAAAGGTGGCTAGTAAGACCTCCATATAATCCTCAGCCTGGTGTCGGCTTCAGGCTAACCAAATGCATCGGAGGGATGCACAGTTGCGGGCACACATTGCTAATGTCTCTTAATTGAGGAAACACACATCTGCAGAGGATAATTTCCTCTTTACCAGTCCGCATGTTGCATAACATACATGAGTTTGGAATGCATGTGGGATAAAAACAAGTAACAGAGCAGATTCTATTGTGGATCGCATAAACATACATGTTTCTGTCTATATGGTGCTGCATGTTTCCACAAAAGAGGTCGCATAAAAGATGCTTGTAATGCTGAATCGCATAAAGACGTTTGTAGGCATAAAAATGCTGAATCACACATGATTACCTGATCACCCAAGTCCATGTTTCCCCCAAGGATGTTTGGTTACACAGAAGAGGTTTGTTTCCACAGAAAGGCCTAAAATCGCATAAAGTTGCTTGGATGCAAAAAAGATGCTGGATCACACATGGTTACCTGATCATCAGCGTCCTGGATTACCCAAGGATGTTTGGTCACACAAATAGGCTTGTTTCCACAAAAGTACCTAAAGTCGCATAAAGATGCTTGTATGCATAAAAATGCTGAATCGCATAAAGGATGCTTGTATGCATAAAAAGGTTGAATCACACAGGATTACATGATCACCCAAGTCCTTGATTCCCCAAGGATATTTGGTCACGCAAAGAGGCTTGTTCCCACAGAAATGCCTAGAATCGCATAAAGAGGCCTGAAGGCATAAAAATGCTGAATCACACAGGATTACCCGATCACCCAAGTCCTGGATTACTCAAGGCCTAAAGGGATCGCTTAAAGATGCTTGAATGCAAAAAGAAGTTGGATCACACATGGTTGTTGGATCAACAGAGTCCTGGATTACCCAGGGATACTTGATCACATAGAGAGGCTTGTTTCACAGAAATGCCTAAAGTCGCATTAAGATGCTTGGGTGCATAAGGATGTTGGAACGCACAGGGGTGCTTGGTCACACAAGGGTTCTTGTCCGCACAGTAGTGCTTAAAATGCATAAGATGTTGATCGCATGGAAGATGCTGAATCGCATGCATGGTTACTTTAAAGTTGCACATGGTGGCTTAATTAAGCAATACAGGATGCCTTGTGTTTGCATAGAGATACGTGTCTGCATGGGTTCATGTTGCACATTGTTGCATAACACGTTTATAGCACATGCTTGCTTGCTTGCTTGCAAGGATGCTCGTTCCAGAGCACACATGCTATATGCATGTTTGGCGTGAGACATATTTATATGATTTCATGCTTCCATGAACACACACTGCCATGTACACACGCCTCCATTGAGGCATATGGCTTTAACACTTGCCACATACACATATGGGGAGCCAGTTGCATATGTGTTTATTTACTTGGGACTGCAGAGGTTGTCTGCGTTGTGCAGGGGAACAGCACTATCTCCAGTTGGTGGTCTTGCCCTTTTGGGTTAGCCTCCGTGTCTGGGTTGTCAGGGTGCTAGGGCCCGCCTCTAGCAGGTCTGTAGGCCCAGGGTATAGCAGTAATGGCATACGGAAGCAGACTCCTGCTGATGGATCAGTCAGCAGCATGGCTGGACCTAAGGGTGTCCAGCATGGTCAGGTATCTGGATCTCCTGGGTTAGGATTCCAGTCTAAAGATACATTCTTCATTGACAAGAAGCTGGGTATGTTTTGCACCAGGAGAGTACTTTTGGCCTAAGACAAGACAATCGCTATAAGAAAGCTGGTCTAGGTGGTTACGGCAAGGAACAGTTCCTTACTTTTGGCCTTCTGCTTAAGGCACTAGAGAAGATGCTGCTTCATTCAAGACAGTTCCCTATACTTTTATTCAGGACTGTTATAAACAGTATTGTGTTGGCCTAGAAGGAGTGGATCTTGACCTAGCATTATCCAAAGAACCGGTCCCAGAGATAGGCTGGAATTCCTCTTGGTGGTTCTTAACTAAAGGGTTTGCCAGGTCAGGAAGAGACCTTGGCCCAGGGGAAGTAGTCAAGCTCTAAGGGAGCCTTATCTGTCAGCTAGAGCTACCGATGGAGCATCTGGCTTAGGGGCCTGAACGTTCAGGGGCTGGTTGGTTCTGTCAGAGTTCAATCAGACTATACCATATTAAAAGATTTTTTTAATTTACCAAGGAGGAGCTTGTGCCTTGCCTATTGACATTCGTCATTTCATGAAATGCAGAATTGGCAGGCGATTCGCTGTAGCCGTCAACAAGTGTCTCCAGGAGAAGGACCTCTACACCCCAACTGTTTTCCTGACCAAGGGCCACAGAAATAGTACCCTGTACATAAGATGTATTGGCGTCCAGGCTCAACAAGAAATTGAACAGCTTGAGGTCAAGGACAAGGGATCCACCCGCATGCGGGGCAGATGTGTTAGTAATCTGGTGGGACCAGTGGTCACTGGTTATGTCTCTCCCCCCAGTGCCGTGGCGTTTGTCGCTTCCATGCAACATTAGAGGATGGCGGAAGCTGGCCTGATTACTCCGGCATAGCCCTGGCGACCTTTTCTGTGCAGGGACAGTAGGGGTGGTAGTAGAGGACCCACGGTCCCTTACATCTTGGCCAGGCCTACTTCGAAGGGGGTATTACATCCTGTCGTGCAACAGGTGAATTAATGGTCTGGCTATTTTAGCCCACATTCTTCAGGATCAGGGTTTTTAGAATCAATGGCACTTCCTTGATTCATACAGGAAGGCTGGCCTCCAGGACCAGATATCCCAGGATCGGGAGAGCCCATGTTCCTGGTATGAAACAGATGGTGGCATCCTTGGAAGTTTGTCAAAGATAAAATTCCTGCCTTCCTGCATTTGGAAAGGAGACGGAGCCAGCCTTAAGTTACATCAAGGATCCGATCTCGGCCTTGCCTCCAAAGGTCGCTTGCTTCACACTCTTTGTTCCGAGCCATTATACAAGGGGTGACGCGCATAAGTCCACCAGTTTAGTCGCCCTTGTGCTTGGAGGATTGGCTCTAGTTTTGTCGGCTTACAGGGTCAGCTCTGTGGGCCGATGCACCATATTTCCCTTCAGCCTTTAACAAGGGAATTGGTGTTCTTGGTTGTGGTAGCCTCCAAGAGAGTTTCAGTATTGGCAACCTCTTGGTATAAAACCATACTTATTCTTACTAGTAGGGTGATGTTAATCCTCACCCAGCCTTATTTACTAGAAGGATCTAGTGTTCATTTGAATCTAGATATGCTTACCTCCCCCTTTTTCAAAACCTTGTTTTCGGAAGGAAAGGTTATTGCTTTCTCTCAGTAGAGATGAGAGCAGTTAAATATCTATCTGAAGGTTCAGATATAGAAATCTGAAGTTTTTATTGTGCTGCCAGAAGACCCTAGATGTGGCAGGCAGTGTTCAGTTCAGCTATTAAAATGGTTACACTCTCTCCTTTGGAGTAGAAGGGTCAAGGCCTATCTGAAGCGGCTGCTCGGATACGGAAAGCTGATGTTATTGCGCTACCAGGAGGCCCCAGGAAGGGGCAGGCAGCGTCTAAAATCAACTGTTTTCAAGATTGATTCATCAGGGTATTATTCAGGCTTGTGGTTCGGAGAGTGGGACTCCCCCTGTTTCTTGGGGGGGGGGGGTGCTCCGTACCAGGATAGTAAGCGCTTTATGCGCAATGCTTTACCGAGCCTTTATGACGCAGATTTTCAGGGCCGCAACTTGGCGTCTGTGCTTAGGTTCACTGATTCTTGTCAGATGTACATAGGAGGGCAAAAGGATGCAGCTTTTTGGCGCAGTATGCATCTGGCAGCATTATAGATCCTCACATCTGATGGCGGCCTGCGTTGTTTGTGTCTCCCTCCCCTCAGTAAGCATTGCTTTCGGACATCCCACATAGTAATGGATTGCCGCTCTGTGTCCCGTGATGTACGATAAAGAAAATAGGATTTTTTATGACAGCTTACCTGTAAAATCCTTTTCTTGGAGTACATCATGGGACACAGAGCTCCCGCCCCTCTTGTTTGGGGATATTGGGACACTTATTGCTTTGCTACAAAAACTGAGGAGCTCCCAGTATGGGAGGGGTTATATAGGGAGGGAACTTCCTGTGTAGTTAATTACACCAGTGTCCACACCTGAAGGTAGACTCTATAACCCACATAGTAATGGATTGCCGCTCTGTGTCCCGTGATGTACTCCAAGAAAAGGATTTTACAGGTAAGCTGTCATAAAAAATCCTATTTTTGCGGCGCCGCACCGATTTGGGAAAGTAGTTCCTGCACTACTTTTGCCAATTTCAGGTGCAACTTCAATAGACATCTGTGTATGAAGCTCCATAGATGTCTATCAAATAGCACCTGAAATCGCGCTGACCTTGCTACTTTGAAATCGTGCTACTTGAAGCAAAGTAGTGCGATTTCAAAGCAGCATCAATGTGATCCAGGGCTAAAGAAGATAGTGCTAAAGCTTCCAGACACTGTGCTGATAAAGCCAATGAAATGATCAGGAAAAAAAAGACAAGCTGAATAGCATTGCACTGCATATGCTAAATGTCAAATGCTTATTGTTTATTTACATGGGTGTGCATGTTGCACGTACATGTAAGAGGGACAAAAGAGGAGAAAGTAAGTCAAAATGTAAGTAAGTTAGGATGCTGGTTTATTATGTCATACACTTTACACAAAAATTGAATCGTATATTTACTAAAAAATGCTAAACAGTAGTAGAGTGTTGTACTTTAATAACTCAATTTAGCCAATACATTTTAATGTTAAAACTTCCAAATTTTTTGCAAAATGCTAAAAAAAATACCTAAGATAGCAGATAGAAATAAAGGAACTATATAATTGTATTTGTTGTAGGCACACTTCAGCTTTAGGTTCTACCAAGGGTTTGTTTGCAATCATTGTGAGTCATAGTGCCTAGCAATTAAAAAGTGACTCTGTGGAGTGTACTGTACTATTCATTAGGCCGTGGGAGCAGCATGTGTTATTATTGTTGCTGATACTTGACATGCATATACAGATAATATGCAAGTGTTTTACATATTATTGGCAAGTGTAGACTTGGATTATAGTTTCATACACCCATCCTGTAATAATCATAGGTGTTTATTCAACTTTTACTAGCCATTCTCCACTACAACTATATATAGTAGCAGTGCCCTAGACAGAAACTAGGAGTAGGAACAACTCCCTTTTTTGGACGGTAGTCATTCGTTTCAAGCTAAAGCTTGCAGCATCATCTTTCTGCCCATGCCTAGTATGTGGGATATTGCATAGTATAGTTTATCTTAATTTTTCGCATATAAGGAACAACTACATAACAAGCTGTAACCTTTGACATTGTAACTACTTGTGTTCTGTTTTGCTATTTCATTTGTTTTGACAGTTGTGTGCGTGTGCAAAGTGTGGAGTACATTTTCTAATCTCCAAAAATAATTTTATTGGTGACTTGATTAACAGGGTCTTCTGCAGTCAATAGTCACTCTTGCTTTTGCCATGTCACAACATCATTAGGTTTTACTAGATGGTTTACAAATTGGCGCAAGATAATTGTGAGACCCTTGTGATAAACTATTGTTTATTGGCAACAGAAAAAAAAAAATACATTGCTCTGCCCATGCTGTAAGTATAGAATTTGGAGGAATAATAATGTTGATGGAAGAAAAAATATATAAAAAACAGACTGAGGCTCAACCTCAATGCATAAATGTCTAAGGCCTTGTACACACGATCAAATGTGTCTGTTCAAATCGGTCGGACTGACTGATTTGAACAGATCTGTCTGCTGGCATTTTGGTTTGATCGCGTGTACACACGAGCAAACCAAAATCCCCGCCAGCAGACAGCGCGCTGACGTGGCGGTGACGTTGACGCCGCCACGTCACCGCACCAGGAAGTAAAACACTTCCGCGCATGCGTCGAAACCATTCGGCGCGTGTGCGAGAACACATGTCTGCTGGTTAGTACGCTTAGTACATGTCGGGCGGACGGGTTCCCAGCCGACAGATTTCAAAGCATGCTTTGAAATCTGTCGGGTGGCCAAATCCGCCTGTTTGCCCGTACACACGATCGAATCTGTCTGCTGAAACGGTCTAGCAGACCGTTTCCAGCAGACAGATTTGATCGTGTGTACGAGGCCTAATGTGTCCCTGAGTAGATATATGTGTGAGAGACCCAACAAATAGCCTGACGCATGAAGTAATTAAAGAAAAAAAACTTTATTGAACACCTACAACATATAAAAATTAACTGTCTAGCTAGTAAAATCAGAATTGGCCAATTATTAAAAACCCAACCATAACAGCTGCAGGGCAAATTGTACAGTGTAAAAAAGTATTCATACCCCGTGAAATTTCCGCATTTTGTCATGTTACAATCAAAAACGTAAATGTATTTTGTTGGGATTTTATCTAAAAAGTGTGGCATGCATTTGTATTCAGCCCCACTGAGTCATTACTTTGTAGAACCCCCTTTCACTGCAATTACAACTGCAAGTCTTTTTGGGGATGTCTCTACCAGCTTTTACAGTGTGACATTTTTGCCCATTCTTCTTTGCAAAATAGCTCAAGCTCTGTCAGATTGGATGCAGAGCTTCTGTGAACAGCAATTTTCAAGTCTTGCCATAGAGTCTCATTTGGATTTAGGTCTGGACTTTGACTGGGTCATTCTAACACATGAATATGCTTTGATCTAAAACATTCCATTGCAACTCTGGCTGTATGTTTAGTCTCATTGTCCTGTTGAAAGGTAAACCTCCACCCCAATCTCAAGTCTTTAGCAGACTCTAACAGGTTTTCTTCTAAGATTGCCCTTTACATATACTGTAGTGATCCATTTTTGAATACTAATATGCAGGAAAGGTCTCATTCATATGATTTAGTTTACGCAGACTATCCCACTATTGGCCCAGATATACTGGGGTATATGTATTTACTAATATTTTGATCTGCATAACCTTATTTTTTTAGGGAGGATGCTTATGTTCCCTGGAGCTGCTATGGTTGGGTTTTTAATAATTGGTCACTTATGATTTTAATAGCTAGACAGTTTGTTTTTGTACGTTCTAGGTGTTCAATAAAGTTATTTTTATTTAGTTAATATACGTGTCAGGCAATTTTCTGGGTCTCTCACACATGAATCTGCACAGGAATACATAAGACATGGATACATTAAGGTTAAGCTTCAGTCTAGTTTTAAATATTTTTCCTTCATTCATAAAGTATATGTATGTACCGACAGTTCCCTCATGGCATTAGCCAGTGCATCCCATTGGGATATAAATTTAACAGGGCGAACAAAAGTCCCGGGTGGCTTAACTCTAATGTAAAAATGCATATAATAGCAAAGAAGAAGGCCTTCAAAAAATAAAAAAGTGATCATCATCAGCATTTAGACTTTACAAAGAATACAACAAGATATGTAAGGGTGCAATTAGGGAGGCTAAGATAGAACACAAAAGACACATAGCGTAGGAGAGCAAAAAAATTCATAGGACGATTCTTATGCCGCGTACACACGATCGATTTACGGCTTGTAAAAACGATATTTTTCAGCATGTAGAAAAATCTAAGTTTTTTCCAACTTCATCATTAAAACGACGTTGCCCACACACAGTCGTTTTAAAAAAATGCTCTTGCAAAGCGCGGTGATGTACAACACAGACGACGGCAATGTAAAGGGGAAGTTCAATTCGGATGACGCCACCCTTGGGGCTTCTTTAGCTGATTTCCTGTTAGTAAAAGATGATTCTTTTCTGTCTGTTACAGCGTGATGAATGTGCCTCCATTACGAATGCTAGTTTTACCAGAACGAGCGCTCCCATCTCATAACTTGCTTCTGAGCATGCCCGGGTTTTTTACGTCGTTTTAGCCCACACACGATCATTTTTTACAACCCGAAAAACGACATTGTTTAAAACATCGTTAAAAAATGCAGCATGTTCGAATTTTTTTTTTTTCTGTTGTTTTTCAGAACCCGAAAAATTATGTGAAGCACACACACGATCATTTTGCTTAAAAGGTTGATGCTTAATGATTAATGCACGGGCACGTCAAATAAATAATATTCCATATCAAATTTGCATTTTGTTTTATAGTGAGGTTTTATGGATTTTGGATGGTAATATATGTGACAGATTTAACCAAGATTGGGGACTCTTACCCACTGATTGTGGGTTTGTAGGGAACAATACTCTTTGTGAGTTGTATACCTAGAGATCATTGAAGTAATGTTACTTTGGATTCAAGTCCATTTCCCCCCAAGACTATATGCCATATTGGACCTACAGGGAGTGCAGAATTATTAGGCAAGTTGTATTTTTGAGGATTAATTTTATTATTGAACAACAACCATGTTCTCAATGAACCCAAAAAACTCATTAATATCAAAGCTGAATATTTTTGGAAGTAGTTTTTAGTTTGTTTTTAGTTTTAGCTATTTTAGGGGGATATCTGTGTGTGCAGGTGACTATTACTGTGCACAATTATTAGGCAACTTAACAAAAAATAAATATATACCCATTACAATTTTTTTTTTTTACCAGTGAAACCAATATAACATCTCAACATTCACAAATATACATTTCTGACATTCAAAAACAAAACAAAAACAAATCAGTGACCAATATAGCCACCTTTCTTTGCAAGGACTCTCAAAAGCCTGCCATTCATGGATTCTGTCAGTGTTTTGATCTGTTCACCATCAACATTGCGTGCAGCAGCAACCACAGCCTCCCAGACACTGTTCAGAGAGGTGTACTGTTTTCCCTCCTTGTAAATCTCACATTTGATGATGGACCACAGGTTCTCAATGGGGTTCAGATCAGGTGAACAAGGAGGCCATGTCATTAGTTTTTCTTCTTTTATACCCTTTCTTGCCAGCCACGCTGTGGAGTACTTGGACGCGTGTGATGGAGCATTGTCCTACATGAAAATCATGTTTTTCTTGAAGGATGCAGACTTCTTCCTGTACCACTGCTTGAAGAAGGTGTCTTCCAGAAACTGGCAGTAGGACTGGGAGTTGAGCTTGACTCCATCCTCAACCCGAAAAGGCCCCACAAGCTCATCTTTGATGATACCAGCCCAAACCAGTACTCCACCTCCACCTTGCTGGCGTCTGAGTCGGACTGGAGCTCTCTGCCTTTTACCAATCCAGCCACGGGCCCATCCATCTGGCCCATCAAGACTCACTCTCATTTCATCAGTCCATAAAACCTTAGAAAAATCAGTCTTGAGATATTTCTTGGCCCATTCTTGACGTTTCAGATTGTGTGTCTTGTTCAGTGGTGGTCGTCTTTCAGCCTTTCTTACCTTGGCCATGTCTCTGAGTATTGCACACCTTGTGCTTTTGGGCACTCCAGTGATGTTGCAGCTCTGAAATATGGCCAAACTGGTGGCAAGTGGCATCTTGGCAGCTGCACGCTTGACTTTTCTCAGTTCATGGGCAGTTATTTTGCGCCTTGGTTTTTTCCACACGCTTCTTGCGACCCTGTTGACTATTTTGAATGAAAAGCTTGATTGTTCGATGATCACGCTTCAGAAGCTTTGCAATTTTAAGAGTGCTGCATCCCTCTGCAAGATATCTCACGATTTTTGACTTTTCTGAGCCTGTCAAGTCCTTCTTTTGACCCATTTTGCCAAAGGAAAGGAAGTTGACCAATAATTATGCACACCTGATATAGGGTGTTGATGTCATTAGACCACACCCCTAACACGCAGTAACATGAGATTAGCAAAATCAGCCCCAAGGGTTGTGCCAGTGGAATCGAACTTCCCCTGCCATCGTATGTGTTGAAGTCACCGCGTTTGAGAACGAGGAGATTTGGTCTTGACAGTGTGTATGCAAAGCAAGCTTGTCGAGTTCCTCGACAAGCCTAACAAGGAACTCGATGAGGAAAACGATGTGTTTCGCCCGATAAGTTCCTCGGTCGTGTGTACGAGGCCTCAGGCTGGCCACAATAAAAGGCCACTCTAAAATGTGCAGTTTTTCTGTATTGAGGTGGACGGTCTGAAAACCAGTCAGTATCTGGTGCGACCACCATTTGCCTCACGCAGTGCAGCACATCTCCTTTGCATAGAGTTGATCATCAGTGCAGACCCCCCTCTGACAGGGAGAGCCGCGGATATGCGCAAACAGAGGAAAGCCATTTACCAGAACTTCAGCTGATCACATGGTAAGGAGCCTGAGTCAGAGGCTTTTTAATACGATGGAAGATGCGGTGTGTCAGAGTGACACACAGCATCACAGATCGCCATGCTGCGTGCCCCGCAGGCGCACGCTGGCATGTTATCCTGAAAGATGTCATATGACGTCCAGTCAGGATAACAGAACCACAACCCAGCTGTCATTCTGCTATAGGCCAGACGGGAAGTGGTTAATGTTGTTTAAACCAAGCAGTCTGATAATAACTGATCAGTTCTTGCATGAAAAATTACTAGCAGAACTGTGATAATTTAATGAAAGGATAATTGATTTATATGCTATCACTACTTTGCACAGTGTCTTTCTTATAACTGCGCTGCTCAGCCAAGTACTAAGGTTGGGAACTACGGCTAGTGAATTTTTCTTCAGGCCTTTAGCAGCCCCTGTTCCTTTAAGGGAAGCAGGTCTGCCAGTACCTGGTTGTCTCCAAGTCTCATAGCACAATTCTTTAGTTGCTGCCCAGATGCCACTGGGACAGAGTGAAGTAACAAAAAGAATAACTGTATCTTTAAGCACGGGTTTTGCTCCTGCCGGTTAGCATCCATTCACCAATCCAGAGGCTAGAAAGCAGCAGCTGGTAATGCAATCATGTGAACAGGTCCAATGTCAGGGCATACAGTGAGCAAGCATATCTAGCAAACATTCCTGAAATCAGAACAAGCAGCAAGCAAATGTAGTCAAATAATTAGTTTCAAAATCAAGTAAGCGAAATCCGTCAGTAAGCATGCAAGCAACCTGAAAGAGTAGTTCATGTGCAAGCCAGATGACAGCAACAAGTAAATCCAAATACAAGTAAGCAGGCAGGTAGGGGGCTAGGTGGCAGATGCTATTACAAGCCCAGAGCTCTAGCGTTCTGATGCTCAAAAAGAGCGTCACACTAGTACCGCCAACCAAGAGGGAAAAGAAACAGCCTGGAAACCAAGGCACCGCTCAAAGGGGCACCACTGGCCAATCAAAGCAGGGGGTACATTAGGCCAGGAGGAGCGAGGGCCACTGGCTGTATAGAAGGCAGGGTTAACTGCAGGAAGAATGGGGGAGCGAGCACATCCAGCTCCACTAACAATTACTCCTTTCCTCGGATTGCAGAGGCACAGGAGATACAATGTAATGTGCACAAGCCCTTGGTAGAGATTTTTTTTCACATTTTCAATATCAGACTTTAAAACATTTTTTGACAGCTTGAGCTAGAGTAGCCAAGAAAATTCTTAATTTTAGAAAACATGTACCCCAGGCATCTACAAAAAAGGATACACAAATATAAAAACACAAGTCTGTCATGTAACTGACCAACAACGACTGGTGAAGTCATATATTAGAATTAGACAGTGTACTACTTGCAGACAGAGCTACTATGCTATGTATAGTATAGTTTTGTAAATTGTATGAAACCTCTGAATATTGCACTGTATTGTGTTATTAAAACATATTCTGGTATGTAGGGCAAAACACCATTCATTCATAACTTTTCAAATACACCAGCAAATTAGTTCAGTCAGCAAAAAGGAGCGGTGACTAGTCACATTGCTCACATTCCAAATGGTAAAAGCAGCTTCATTGTGAACAATTTATTCTAGTATGAAGAAAATAGAACAGGAAAATGACAATAACTTAGTAGCAACATATATAGCATACATGAAATATAGAAGCACAATGTCTGTACAAATAAATACATTCCTGGAGTTTTAAAAAGTCGCCTGAAAATCCAAGAAACGTAGTAAAATACTGAAGATTTTTATTTCATTATGGGGTTAAAAGCTGCTTTCATAAAATTTCAACATGTTGGAAGATGTTTGTAAGTAACAAATTAGTTTTTCCTTTACTCTATAAAGGAGCAATTCTTTCATTGCACGTTTGAGCTTAAAAGAGTTGTAAAGTCAGAAGTTTTTTGTATCTTATTAATTGCATTAAGATAAAAAGCCTTCTGTGTGCAGCAGCCCCCCCCCCAATACTTAACCTGAGCCCCATCTCTGTCCAGCAAAGTTTACGAGGGCCTCGGCTGTCTGGACTCCCCCTCCTGATTAGCATTGGCTCCCGCTGCTGTCAATCAAAGTCAGTCATACAATATGGAGAGAGAGGGCGCGGGGCAAAACAAGGGCTCCATGTCTGAATGGACACACAGAGCTGTGACTCATCTTGGGTGCCCCCAAAGCAAGCTGATTGTTGTGGGGGCACCCAATAGGAGGGAGAAGCCAGGAGCGCAGAAAAGGGACCCGAGAAGAGGAGGATGTGGGGGATGTGCTGATGGAGAAAGTAAATGTACAGTTGTTCGGTGGGGGCCATATAGGCTTCTCTGAAGAGATGAGTTTTCAGGGATCGTCTGAAAGTGGACAACGTAGGAGAAAGCCAGACAGGCTGGGGTAGAGCATTACAGAGGATGGGAGAGACTCTGGCAAAGTCTTAGGCCTCGTACACACTATCAAATCTGTCTGTTCAAATCGGTCGGACCGACCGATTTGAACAGATCTGTCTGCTGGCATTTTGGTTTGCTCGCGTGTACACACAAGCAAACCAAAATCCCCGCCAGCAGACATCCCCGCCAGCAGTATGGTTAGCATACTAACCAGCAGACATGTCGGGCAGACGGGTTCCCAGCCGACAGATTTCAAAGCATGCTTTGAAATCTGTCGGGTGGCCAAATCCGTCTGTTTGCCCGTACACACGATCGAATCTGTCTGCTGAAACGGTCTAGCAGACCGTTTCCAGCAGACAGATTTGATCGTGTGTACGAGGCCTTAAAGGTGGGCATTAGATGCGGTGACAAGGGAGTTAGAGAGCAGGAGGTTCTGGGAGGAGCGAAGAGAATGATTAGGTTGGTATTTTGAAACTAGGTTAGTGATGTAGCTGGGAGCCAGGTGGTGTATGGCTTTGTAAGTTATTGTTAGTATCTTGAATTTAATTTGTTGGTGGGGTGGCAGCCAATGGAGAGTTTGACAGAGGTGTATGGCAGACGCTGAGTGGTTTGTGAGGTGGATGAGCCTGGCAGCAGCGTTCATGATCGACTGAAGTAGCCTATTTAGAGGTAAGCCAATGAGGAGGGAGTTGCAGTAGTCGAGTTGAGAGATGACCAGCGAGTGGATTAGAAGCTTTGTGGTGACATTGGTTAGGAAGGGGCGTATCTTGGAGATATTGTAGAGGTTGAGGCGGCAAATTTTGGATAGGATGTGGGGCAGAAAGGTTGGTTCGGAGTCCACGATTACACCTAGGACCTTGGTGTGGGGGGACAAGTTGATAGTTGAGCCATTGATATTGACAGAGAAATCAGGGGAAGTGGCACCTGGGGGAGGAAATATGATAAACTTGGTTTGAGGAAGTGATGTGATACAAGCTGTACACTCACTACTTTACATTGTACCAAAGTGTAATTTGTTCAGTGTTGTCACATAAAAAGATATAATAAAATATTTACAAAAATGTGAGGGGTGTACTCACTTTTGTGAGATACTGTATACATATACCCCTTAAGAGCTAAATTAAATGGGTTTAAAATTCTAGCAGGTATGCTTTTATTGCAAAGACTCTGCATATCTGTTTTTTTTTGAACATTCAAGTCTTATTGAAGAGACATATGTAAAAGGGATTACACAGCATGACACATGCAAGTAAAATTACAGCCAGGGGCCAAATTATACAATGTGGAAATAAAACTGTGAGGACTTTGAAGTGTTCCTCTTAACTAAGGCGATATTCTGAGGCTAAAACTCAACCTACAGAGGTAAGTCCAACGGAAAAACAGTTATTCGGGAAATGGTTCCGCCTTAAGTCGGTAGTATAAATCATCTACTGCGAATGGCGGGAGTAAACAAGAGTTAACAGCCTAGAATTCCTATGGATCATCGACATACATTGCAAGTGAGCCTGCATATTAAAGAAGGTTAGGTGGGGGGGGGGGAGAAGAAGAGTAGGAAACTAGAAGAAGAGAGGGGATAGCAGGCAAATCATGGGCGGGGTGGCTGGGAGGGGGAGGGGATCGGCGAGGCGACGACGTCCGTCATCTGGCCAGTTGAATTCAACATGGGGGAAGGAAAAGGAAAAGATTATAGCTTGCCTGTCGCGGGCTGACGGCCGCGCAGAGTCTCACACAGCCAGCCGGCCATCAGTGAGGATTTTGCATGATGTCATCATATTCCTGTGAATAACGGAAAATGAACCACGGTCTCCAAGTATTCTGGAAGGCCTCTACTCTGCCGTTGTCCTGTGCTATGGTGTCCTCCATCTCACACGTGTCCCTGACCTTCTTTAGCCAATCTGCCCTGGAAGGCACCCTGGACGACCTCCAGTGAATGGGGACCAAAGACCTCGCTGCATTAATCAAGTGCTTGGTTAGCGAGTGACTGTATCCCGTGAGTGCCAGATGGTTGACATGCAACAGGCAACAAGCTGCGTCCAGCACTAGACTGGTCTCCGTTATTTTTTTGATCAGATCAATAATTTTGTCCCAAAAGGGAGTAATCAACGAGCACCTCCACCAAATGTGGAGCAGAGTGCCCCTTTCTGTCTGGCATCTCCAGCACAATGAAGGCAATTGAGGGTTCCACGTATGGAGTTTGTCAGGCGTGTTATACCAGTGTGTCAGCAGCTTGTATCCCGTCTCCTGGACCATTGCACTCATAGAACTTTTGTGTGCTAATATGCAGGCATACCTCCATTGTTTGTCCGTAAGCTCCATTCCTAGCTCTGCCGACCATCTCCTCCTGTACCCGTCCACTCCACCAGCATCAGCCAGCTGCAACCAGGCATATGAGACCGACGTGGTCTTGGCCAAAGGTGTGCCGTCCAGGCACGTAGATTCTAAATCAGTCAGGGGTCTGTGAAAATACTGTATGCGTCCTTGTCTGGTTATGTAACTACGTAGTTGAAAGTATGACCACCATTTCAGTCGTGGAAGATCACCACCGTCCCTCAGCGTTAAGAAGTCTTTAAACTTGTTCCCTGCGAAACAGTCTCCTGCGAGCAAGGGGTTAGCACCATGTGCCGGTTGGAACAGAGCGTTGCCAACTCCAGGAGGGAAGTCAGCATTGTCCTTTAAGGGAGTCAGTGGGCTGGTGGGGGTGGTGATCGTACCTCGATCAGCAATTCGGCGCATTATTTCCAACGTGCAACTTGTGAGTGGGTGCGTGATTGAAGTAGTGGAGTTGTCAGAATTCGGGGTCCAAGGAGAGAACCTCAGCGTTTTTGCGTAGAGGGTTTCCTCTAAGGTCACCCAATCTTTCGATTGTCTATGGCAGTGCCAATCAATCACCCTAGCTAGGTGGGACGCGTAGTAATAGTATTTGAAATTTGGCAACCCAATCCCACCCATTTCTTTGGGTCTAGTCAGCCAAGTCAGTTTGATTCTAGGTTTACGCCGGTTCCAGATGAACCTCCGTATAACAGAGTTTAGCATCTGGAAGAAACGTGCCGGAATTCTTATGGGTAACGTCCTCAGGAGATACAGGAGTCTGGGTAAGATGACCATTTTGACTATTGACGCCCGCCCGAACCAAGAGAAGCGACCCAATTGCCACCGCTCAATGTCAACCGTGCAACACTTTAGTAGGGGGGGGAAATTTAGGTCAAAAATATCCCGCAAGTGCGGCGTTAGGTAAGTGCCAAGGTATTTGATTGTGCGATCATCCCATCTAAAGCTGGAGTCCGCTTTAATTTGAGTTAATTGCTCAGGGGGTACTGTGAGGTTCATGGCCTCAGATTTGGAGTAGTTGATTTTTAGGTTGGATATGTATCCATATAAAGTGAATTCCATCAAAAGACTGGGGATACTGACTGTGGGGTTGGATAAAAAGAAAAGGAGGTCGTCCGCGTATGCTGCGACCTTGAACTCACCGCTCCCCACCCCGAACCCCACTATTGCCGTGTTCAGTTTCACAGTTCTGATAAAGGGCTCAAGGGCCAGGATGAACAGCAGTGGGGAGAGGGGGCAGCCCTGTCTGGTGCCGTTTTTGATATGTACGGCCTCAGACAGCGTTCCATTAATTTTTAGTTTCGCCGTGGGACTGTGATACAAGGCGAAAATCCACGAGAGCATACGTGGGCCCATTCCGACGTGTTTGCACACTGCTCTCAAGAGATCCCACGCCACTCTGTCAAAGGCCTTCTCCGCGTCTGTGGACAGGAGAAGGCCTTCGATATTCCCGATCTGCGCTGACTGAATGAGAAGCAGGGCTTTGGTGACATTATCCTTTGCCTCTCTACCCGGGACGAAGCCCACCTGCTCCAGGCCTATCAGACCCGGCAGCAGTGGGCTCAAACGCATCGCGAGAATTTTTGCAAAAATTTTTGCGTCTATGTTAAGAAGGGAGATGGGCCTATAACTGGCGCAATCCGAGGGGTCTTTGCCGGGTTTGGGGATCAGCGCAACGTGGGCTGACAGAAAATCCGGTGGGACGTCCCTAGGTGAGGACATGGAGTTCAAGGCAGCAGCAAGCGGTGTGGCTAGTATGTCGGTAAAGGTTTTGTAGTAGATGGCTGTGTAGCCATCCGGACCTGGGCTCTTCCCATTTTTCAGAAGTTTAATCACTTGGGCAATTTCTCCAGAGGTTATTGGAGCTTCCAGAAGTGATGCGTCTATGTCTGTCAGGCCGGGCAGTCCACTATTGGTCAGGTAGTCCTGTATTATTTGGTTTCTATCACCACACACACCTCTGGGTCTATGCTGGGGGGGCAAGTCATAAAGTTTGGTATAATATTCGTGGAAGTGGGCAGCTATTGCCTCAGTGGTCGCGTCCACTGATCCCCCACTTCCCCTGATTCCAGCAATGTCATTGGCATAAGTGTGTTCCCTCAGCGCCCTGGCCAAAAGTTTGCCTGACTTATTGCCCGACTCATAATACATTTTTGTTTTAAAGAACAACATACGCCTCGACTTAGAGTCGAAGATGTGTTGCAATTCCTTCCTGGCCTCCAGCAACTCCCCGGCTGACTGCACCGAAAGTGAGTGTTTATGCAGAGATTCCAAAGAGTGGATCAATGTTGTCAATCTGGAGATTTCTCTGTCTCTGTCTTTCTTACGTTTTGAACCCATCCTGATTAATTCACCCCTAATTGTACATTTGTGCGCCTCCCAAATTATAAGGGGGTCCATGTCAGGAGTAGAATTGTGGGTAAAGAATTCCTTCAGCGATGAGGTGAGGGAGGCCAGGAGTTCCGGGTCAGTCAGCAAAGATGCGTTAAGTCTCCACGTCGGTTGTTTAGGGGGGGCGGATAGGAGGTTTAGGCTCAGCGAGGTGGGAGCGTGATCCGAGATCGATTGGATCCCTATGTGAGCTGCCACCACTGAGGATAAATTCCTCTGGGAGCTAAAAATGTAGTCCAGTCTAGCGTGTCTGGCATGGGGGACCGAATAGTGGGTGAAGTCACGACCCTCTGGATTGAGGAAACGCCACGCATCCACCAGATGCAGCGCTTGGAGAGTACCTTTAATTTTTTTAAGTATTCTATATGTGATACAGGACCTACCGTTTGAAGTGTCTAACAGGGGATTAAGTGGGAGGTTAAAGTCTCCGCCCAGGATAATGCAGCCCGTGGCGAAGCCCTGCAATTCCGTAGAAAGCTGGTTACAAAACGTGACATGAGCTTTGTTTAGGAAGTAAACGTTTACTAGCGTCACTGGGGTGGTCCCGTATTTCCCCTTCAGAAATATAAATCTACCGTTAGGGTCATTTTTCTGTTCCAGCAGCTGAAAGGGGGCGTCCCTGCTCACCAAGATGGACACCCCTTTGGACTTGGAGTCATTATTGGTGGCATGGAAGGCCCTGGTGAAATAAGCGTCAGTCAGTCTGGGTGCATGTTGAGTCTTAAAGTGCGTTTCTTGAATGAATGCAAAGTGGGGCCTACCTTTTTTGAGTTCACGTAGGAGTGTGGAGCGTCTTTCCGGGATATTCAAGCCCCTGATGTTGTGTGAGATCACCGACGGTGCCCGTCCTAAGGAGGAGTAGGCCATCGGCACGGTACAGGAGGAGATGCTCGAGGCGGACAACTGCAATATTAAGGTCAGACAAAAGCAGGTTAGTACGAATAAAACACACAGCGGCATACAGGTGACTGTCGCCCATCCCCCCGACCCCCGCCCAGGGGCCCGCAAAATGAGAGAGAGGGGTAGAGAAAGAAAAAGGAGGGTAGGATGGAAGGGATGGGAAGGGGAAATTGGGGTGGCTACCAAAAGATAGGTGGAAAAGGGTGCGGTAAAAAAACAGCAAAGGGTAAAGTGAGATACGGGGACCCCTCCTGAGTGAGACCAGCCCACCCAGAAGTTGATACCCCCTGTGTAGGTAGTGTACCCTGTGTCCCAAAATCAGGATCACCGGGCCACTCTGTGGGGATATGGGGAGGCACCAGATTATGGCAGCCCACTCGTGTCACAATCTAGCTAAGGATCGAAACTACTATCCACGAGTTTAGAGAGAGAGAAAAAAAAAAAATAGTTGCGACACAGACAGCCGTACATAAAAAAGCTTTCAACTGTGAGTCCGAGGTCCACACGTGGGGTCAAACGAATCACTTGGACCTGCAGACTGACAGACAGTATAGTTAGTTAACCCTACCTGGGTACTTAAAAAAAAGAGCGTCGGGAATAAAAAGGCAAAAACAGAGCAAAAAAAAAAAAAACTTTTCAGCAACAGAACCTAAAAATAATAAAAGGAAATATATAAATAAAGGGGCAAGCTGAAGGAGGGGGTAAGTCCTGGGCAGTTGGAGCCGTCTCGACAGTCCAGTATGGCAGGGTGGGAAACAAAGCATCCTGGGGCTCCAAAAGAAAAAACAAAAACAAAATTCGAGACGTTAACATGTTCCCAGTCACTGCTTAGGGCTCCAACAGCAAAACCTCCCAGGACTAGAGGAGAATGTTCCTCAACTCGCGTCGTCCGGCACAAAACAGAAAGTCATGTTGGATAGGGACTAGTCCTCATCGAAGTCCACATCAGGTGCAGGCCGAGGCCCCGGGGTCCCCACCTTGGAACTTCCAGCGCGACTCTGCCTTTGTTTCTTAGTTTGCCGCTTCTCAGGTGTGGAGCAAGGGGACCTGGGGAGGTTCTGGGTCAGAGCAGGCTGCAGGAATTCGGCATACCAGTCAGGGAGGTCCGTCTGCTCCAAATCCAATGCTGCGCAGAAATCTGGCAAATCAGCAGGGGTGCGGAGAACATGTTGCTGTCCGTTGTGAGAGACAGTCAAAGCAAATGGAAAACGCCAGGAGTAACGAATGTCCTTATTTCGTAGTTTCTCCAGCAGAGGGCGTAGGGCACGCCTGTTCTTAAGTGTGATTTGGGAGAGATCTTGGAATAGCATAATAGTTTCTCCATTAAATGCAATGTGGTCATTTCTCCTTGCCTTACGCATAAGCTCATCTTTCAAGGCAAAACTCTGGAAGCAACATATTATGTCCCTGGGTGCTTTGGTCTGAGGGCCCTGTGTGCTCTCACAAAGTCTATGGCTGAGTCTTCCTGCCTCTCAAGCAGGCTGTTAAAGACTCGTTGCAATGCCGGTATTATTTGATCATGTCCTACTGATTCTGGGATCCCTCTCACGCGCACGTTACACCTGCGTCCCCTGTTATCCAAATCTTCGATATGTCTGTTCATTTCTATCAGATGCATGGCTTGAGCAAGCGAATTCCTTTCTAGCTTGCGGATGGCCTTGTCCCTCTGCTTCCCTGCCGCCTCTGCGGACGCCATTTTATCATTGAGCACAAGCAGATTTGACTTCAGGTCAGTGATCGCTGCCGAGAAGGTGGACTTAATGTCTGCAGCGAACACTGACATGTCAGCAAAGGTCAGGGGAAGATCCGATTTCTTCTTACCCCTGCCCACGTCCTCCGTAGCAGACTGGGAGTCCTCGCTGAGATCCTCCTCGCGGTGCGGCGGCGCCATCTTGGAACGCAAGCCGCTATGCTGGGACGCTGGAATGCTTTTAAAAAGCTCGGCGATGTTCCTCGCCGGGTGAGATGTTAATCCGCGGCTTGCACGAGTACGTGGGGTGCTGTAGAGCTTCTTCCCGGGCATCGGGATGCTGTAGGTAGGGTGTAGGGCTGTGTACGGCTGCCTGGGTCAGCGGAGCTCTCTCACTGTGCTGCCGTCCTCATCGCGCGCCAGGCCACGCCCCCATATCTGTTTTTTAATTAAATATCAATGTCTGCCTGAATTTTCTTATGATCCAGGTGCAGGTTAGTGTGCTATCTCAGCTTTCCACTGGTGCATCATACCAAGCTGGATAACAAGATGGCTGAAGCACTGGACTAGAAAGAAGCCAGAAGAAGATGTCAGCAGCAGCAATGTGATGAGGGAAAGCGCATCACTGAGAGGGGGCACTTTGGGAGGTAACTCCCAGGCCCTACTGCAGGAGATAAACACCACCAGCTACCTGGTGTTATTTACACTTTTTGCCAAAATGTGCTGTTTTGTGCAATACTAATCTGAGCTGAAGTGAGTGTTAAAATGCAGAAAGGTGATAACGATTATGTGCAGGATTATTTTACCCTGGTTGTGAAATTATCAAAAAAAAGTTAAAGTGCTATATATATATATATATATATATATACTTTTTCTTTTTTTTTAAAAGCATACTGTTAGAAGGGTCAATTTGATTGGTTAGCAGGCTGGTTGGTAAGTTGAGCTGTGAATGTCTCTGGTTTTGTTTTGCATGCATTGCCCTTACATGTGCTCCTTGCTACAAAGGCCAGTTATAGGTGAGGGCAGTGGCCATTTGTTTGTACTGTTGAAATACCAGTGAGGAATGCACTGGACACATTTGCTGCCATTGTGCTATATGTTGGGTTTCCAGGGCACCCCTGTGCCTTTAAAGAGGTGTGGGCTTTCTACAGGCTCACTTGCCCTCTTCTATCCATTATAATGTATGTGCTTTTACTGTGGAGGCTCTCAAAATGAGTTAGGACTACAGAAAATACTGGGGTGCCTTGACAGGGCTCTGTAGCATATGCATGTATTTGCAAGTATATGCAAACTAAACCCCTGTTTTTAATACATACTGTTAGACAGCACAATTTGGTTGGTTAGCAGGCTGGTCGGTAAGCTGAGCAGGGAATTTCTTTGGTTTTGTTTTGGATGCTTTGCCCTTCCATCTGCTCCTTGCTGCAAAGGCCAGTTACAGGTGAGGGCATTGGCCATTTGTTTGTAATGTACATTTAAAGGAATGCCAATAATGTGTTATTTTGTATAATGCTTGGGAATAAAATGATTGATGGTAGGTAAAACCAAAAGCTGTTAGAGGCAGACCAATAAGAATATGGATCAGAAGAAGAGGTAATTGATAAATAATTGAAGTCACTTAGACAGTAAGTGAAGGCAAGTTCAAAATAGCTGCTGCAGCTTCAAAGGGTTATGTTGAAGGTTAGAGTTCAGATTTAAGGAACAGGGTACTATTTTACCAACGTTAGGTGAAAAAAAAATACATGACAATTACAAAAATCAGCATTATCTAAAATTATCCTATAAATTACTCCCATGGGGAAGAACACAGCTGTCACTTCAAAAAAATTCTTTTGCCAGACCCAGTATTTTGCACATGATCAGACAAACTCCCATTCATTTCTATGGAGAGGCTGTTAATAATTGGGTCACAAGGTGGATGGCCTTGCTATAAGAATGAGTGGGATTTGGTCTGTGCATGTGCAGTAGACTTTGGGACTGGCCTGTAGAATTTCCAGTCCTGGCATTGGGGTTTCTCATGTTCGACACACCATAGATCTGTCAGGAACATGGACAGGTGAGTATAATACCCTAAGGGGGTAGAGAGTTATATAAAAGAAAACCGTAAACTGTAAAAAGGTTAGTTTTCCTTTAAAAGAACAGATGGTATAAAAATAGCCTTTACTTAACTGGCATATAAACAACACCAGTTGAATACATGAAAAGGTGTACAATATGAAGACATTATGAATACACACGTCTAGCTGTGCAGTGTGGCTGTATAGAATTACAAATCCTGGCAGGTAAAACAGTAAATATAATTTTATTTCAACTATTTATAAAGCTGTTTTCTTGGAGTTTCACTTTATATTGACCTCTGGAGATTAATTGGCAATGTAAAATCAGCTGTTTTGCTACCTTCTAATCATCAACTCAGAAATGTATATTACACTGAGACAATTTGAGACTGAAACATTACACAAGATGTTTCTAATTATGGACCAAGGTCATCAACTGATCTTTAGTCACTGTGACTAAACGCACATGACATTTTTTTTGCACTAGAAATTCCTTAGGATAGTTTACACTCAAAAGAAAATACTTTGCATATCAAAAGGATTGTGTATGTATAATGTAATAATTCAAGACAAATCATAGTGATGCATTTATTTATATTATGTTTATTAGCAACTCTTCACAAGAAGCAGTCTGCAGCAGTACTAATTAGAATAAGTCTACTGTGCCAAATAAAAATTAAAGAGATGGTAAATGCCCTGTTAGGGTGAAAGGAAGGAACCACCATTAGGGAAAAAGATGCCCTGGGTCTCAAAACAACCTTATCCTTGTGTAGCACAAGAAAGAGTTCTTTACGGGTAAGTCCACCAATGCCAAAATTCAGTTTACAAATGTGATGGCAAAAAGAAAGGCAACCTCACGAGTAAGGATAGAAAAAAGGTATATCCCTAATAGGTTCGAAGGTTGGTCTTAAAGAGTCAACAGAACCAGGTTGAGATCCTACAGAAGCACTGGTGAACATACAGCAGAACGTATAAAGACCTTCACTAAGGAGGGAGAGAAAAGCTGTCTATGAAAGGGAACTACTAAGGCCAAGATTTGACCTTGATTTGATTTAGACTAGTCTGGTGATGACACCTTGAGAACAATGCTGGAGCAGTGCAAAGTTGGAGCCCCTGGATACAATATTCTGGGCCCAACCGTATGAAATGTAATGCGACCATATGGCTGCAAAGGCCAACAGATGTTCCCCAATTTTAACAAATGGGGGCTCCCCCTCATTGTAAAAGTGGCTTGTTCACAGATATGAAGGACTTGGGGGTTCAAGACTTAGGCCCTGTACACACGTCCGAGCTTCTCAGCAGAATCCATCGAGAAGCTCGCTGGGATCCATATTCTGCCGAGAAGCTTGATCGTGTGTACGTTTTCACCGAGAAAACTGTCGAGCAAGGCGTCGAGCCAAAATAGAGAACAGGTTCTGTATTTCCTCGATGGGCCATCGGGACTAATGGCTCGACGCCTTTTTCGACATCCTGGTCGACGAACTCGACGGCCGGCCGAGAACCTCGTCGGGCGGAACGATGAGTTTAGCCCGACAAGGTTCTCGTACGTGTGTACGGGGCCTCAAGGAGGAACTGAGTTCCAGGCTTTGACTTGGACATAGAGGTCTGAGAAAAAAGAAAGAAACTCTCAAGCCTCAGGAGTAGAGTTTCCTAGGAGATTTTGCCATTTGTTTCGGGGCAAAGGGATATTTTCCCCCCAAGTTACCTCCTCAATGAAACACTTGATAATGTCACATGCCCTGCCTACTCAACACATTAGGTTTGATTTACTAAAACTGGAGAGTGCAAAATCTGGTTACAGTTTTTTTGTCAAAGCTTAATTGAACAAACTGAAATTTGAGGCTTGGTTCACACTTATGCGATGTGGGGAAACTCAGTAAATCCTGTGTTTCCCGCAACACATTGCAATTGCATTGCGTCCATGCGATCTGCGGTACCTTAACACCCTCAAAACAAATTGCAAAACACAGTGCGATTGCCAGAATCACATTGCATGGGTGTGAACACTCATGCAATGCGATTCAGTTGCAAGGAAAAAAGGGTCCTGCACCATTTGGTGCAAATGCAATGTGATTTCAGCCATACAAACTGTATGGCTGAAATCCCACAGCACAGACAACGCATGTGATGTGCACAGGAATGCTGTGTGAATGCTGTGATGTCTGCAATCGCACCAGTGTGAACCCAGCGTGAAGCTGATTGGCTACCATGCACAGCTGCACCAGATTTTGAACTCTTTTGCACACGATCATTTTTTGTGATGAAAAAAAAACGACGTTTTTTGTGAAGTAAAAAACGACATTTTTGAAACGTCACTTTTCAAAGACGATGTTGCATACACACCATCGTTTTTTTCACAAAAAGCGAGGTTACGTTCACCACTCTTTTCCATTGAAGCTCACTTCATAACTAGCTTCTGGGCATGAGCGGGTTGAAAAACGTTGTTTTAAACAACGTTTTTGCTACACACGATGACTTTTTGTGAAACAAAAAACTACGTTTTGAAAAACGATACAAAAAATTCAAGCATGTTGGAATTTTTTTTTGGTCGTTTTTTTTAAGACAAAAAACAACGTTTTGCCCACACACGATCAATTTAAATGACGTTTTAAAAAACGAAGTTTTTTTTCATCGCAAAAAACGACCGTGTGTACGCGGCATTTAGGTTTAGTAAATCAACCTAATTTTGTCACTGGATGACCTCCTCAGGACTGGTATATATCACATTAATTCAGAGTTTCAAGGTTTTTCCATGACTCAAACTAAAAGACTCTACACACACATACAAATATAAACTGTTGTGTGGATATACTCATTGAGTAGTATAGCAGGTCTGAATTAGAGATGTCCCAAACTGTTTGCAGTGGCGGTTCGTCCATAGAGGGCGCTGGAGCGCCGCCCCCTCTGGCTCTCACTGAGTCTAATAACATAGATTAATGCATTGCACGACTCTATGTTATTATCGCCGCTGCTGCTGTTATTCAGATGGTCGGCGCTCATGTCCAGCCATCTGAATAACGCCAGCTGGTTGGCTGGAGGGAAATGTCTATCAGAGCCAACAGCGCTGATAGGCTTTTCCAGTACAGCCCTCAGGTCCCGGAAGCTTATTCTCGGAGCGCACAGACTGTACGCCCCTTGGATAAGATGACAGGCGTCTCAGCCAATCAGGTTGGCCGGTTCTGGCTACCGGTAACCTGATTGGCTGAGACGCCTGTCAGTCATCAAGGGCGGGAGAAGACATCGTGGGACGTGGATGCCTGACTCCAGTAAAGGTAAGTGCCAGGCGGGGCGGGGGTTGAGAGCAATTTACAGGGCACAGTGGGGACAATTGGCACATCGGCGACCATTGGCACAATGGTGACAATGGATGGCACAGTGGCTGGTTTAATGGCATGGCACCGTGGTGACAATGGATGGCACAGTGGCTGGTTTAATGCCATGGAACAGTGGTGACAATGGATGGCACAGTGGCTGGTTTAATGGCATGGAACAGTGGTGACAATGGATGGCACAGTGGCTGGTTTAATGGCATGGAACAGTTTGTGACAATTGATGGCACAGTGGCTGCGTTTAATGGCATGGAACAGCGGTGACAATTGATGGGCACAGTGGCTGTGTTTAATGGCATGGAACAGTGGTGACAATTGATGGCACAGTGGCTGCGTTTAATGGCATGGAACAGTGGTGACAATTGATGGGCACAGTGGCTGCGTTTAATGGCATGGAACAGTGGTGACAATTGATGGCACAGTGGCTGCGTTTGATAGCATGGCACAGTGGCTGCGTTTGGGCACAGTGAGACTGCAATTTTTTTTCGTTTGCGCCCCCCCAAAAATGTTGAGTACCAGCCGCCACTGCTTGTTTGCCTTCGCCGCGGTGGGCGAACATATGCGATGTTCGGTCTGCCCCCTATTTGTCATCATTGAGCACACTTTGACCCTGTACCTCACAGTCAGCAGACACATTCCAGCCAATCAGCAGCATACCCTCCCTCCCAGACCCTCCCACCTCCTGGACAGCATCCATTTTAGATTCATTTGGAAGCTGCAGTCTTAGTGAGAGGAGGGACAGTGTAGCTGCTGCTGATTTAATAGGGAAATCGATAGCTAGGCCAGTGTATACAGTGTCCACTCCAGTCCTGAAAGACTCATCTGATCTCTGCTGTAAGGACAGCGTCCTGACAGCACCCCAAAAAGCCCTTTTTAGGGCTAGTAGATCAGTCTGCTTTTTTTTTCTCTGTAATCTAATTGCAGTTGCCTGCCAGCGTGTGTGTCAGGCTCACAGTGTATGGCAAAACGATATAAATCTCCTGCGCTCCGGTATTTCTTGCTTATGGGGACATACAATTCAATTGTACAGTGTCTTTCCAAAGTCTTGCAGCCCTCCTTAGAATCGTGGGAATTCAAAGGAACTATTGATTTTAGTATTTTAATAAAAATTGTGTAACAGTATCACACTAGGTCGGTGCGCCCTCCATTCTTTTTTCTTTTTTAGGCTCACAGTGTATACTGTGCCCACTTGCCCAGTGCCACCACCCATATCTGGTGTCACAGTAGATTACATAAAAAAAAATTGACTGTAATAGAATAGCAGTCAGTTGCCAGCCAGCGTGTGTGTCAGGCTCACAGCGTATACTGTGCCCACTTGCCCAGTGCCACCACTCATATCTGGTGTCACAGTAGATTACATTTAAAAAATTTTTTTTTACTGTAATAGAATAGCAGTCAGTTGCCTGCCAGCGTGTGTCTCAGGCTCACAGTGTATACTGTGCCCACTTGCCCAGTGCCACCACTCATATCTGGTGTCACAGTAGATTACATTTAAAAAAAAAATATTTTGACTGTAATAGAATAGCAGTCAGTTGCCTGCCAGCGTGTGTCTCAGGCTCACAGTGTATACTGTGCCCACTTGCCCAGTGCCACCACTCATATCTGGTGTCACATTAGATTACATTTAAAAAAAATAAAAAAAAATTGACTGTAATTGAATAGCAGTTAGTTGTCTGCACTAGTGTTGCTCACGAATATTCGCATTGCGAATATTCGCTACGAATATTGCATATTCGAGTATTCGCGAATAACTCGAATATCGCGGCGAATATTCGCTATTTTGAATATTCGTATTTTTCAAATTTCGCAATAAATTTCACATTTTTTTTTTTATAAAATATAGCAAATATTCGTAAATATCGAATATTCGTGATATTTTATCCAAAAACAAAATAGCGAAATTTCGCAATTTTTTTTTTTTTTTTTTATAAAATATAGCGAATATTCGTAAATATCGAATATTCGTGATATTTTATCCAAAAAAAATAGCGAAATTTCGCATTAGCGAAATTTCCCATTGGCGAAATTTCGCATTAGCGAAATTTCGCAATTTTTTTTTTTTTTTTTTATAAAATATCACGAATATTCGATATTAATGAATATTCGCGAATATTCTTCGAAATATTCGCGAAATATCGCGAAATCGAATATGGCGTATTACGCTCATCACTAGTCTGCACGCGTGTGTGTCAGGCCTCCAGCGTCTACTCTGCCAACCTCTGCCAGTGTCACCAGTGCCACTCATATCTGGTGTCATAATAGATTACATTTAAAAAAAAAAAATTTGACTGTAATAGAATAGCAGTTAGTTGTCTGCAAGCGTGTGTGTCAGGCCTACAGCGTCTACTCTGCCAACTTCTGCCAGTGGCACTCATATCTGGTGTCACAGTAGCTTGCACACATAGTACAACTAAACTAATCTAAAAAAAACATTGCCTGCAAATGTGCGCACGAGCACAGTCATCACTACATCAAGATTGACACATAGAGGAATACAATTTATGTCATGAGTGTGTCAACTATTGACAACTCTTTGCGGTTGTCTAAAATCTATTCCATACACATCCCCTGATAGGGGACGTAACAGGGATTAAACTGATAGGAATAGTACTACTTAAACACACCACTCATATCTGTTGGCACAGTACATTGCAAGCCGTACGCGCAGTGCCCCAAATTGGAAGTAAGAGGACCGACCAAGCATCTTTTTCCATCTCCCGGTTCCTAAAATCTATTCCATATACAGGCCCCTGATAGGGGACAAAATAGAGATTAAACTGTTAATAACAGATTTTTTTTTCATTAAAAAAAAAAGGACAGCCTCTGCGGAGCTGGGTATTTTTTGGCCGCGTTACTGAACGCTCATGCACAATGGCTGTATGCTCATGCGTCCTTTTGCGGAGGTGACAAACCTGGTCAGTCAAACCCAAGACAACATCATCAACCTCATCTCATATGAGTTTTTTTCTTGAGCATGCCCTGCGAAGAGTGTTGGATCAGGCCGTAGATGAGCATGAAGAGTTGTGGTCACCATCACCACCAGAAGCAGCCTTGTCGTCGTCGATTGCTGGACCTACGACAACGCAGAGAGAGGAGTCTGAAGAAAAGGAGTCAGAAGAGGAAGGTGGCTTTGAGGAGGTAGAAGAACAACCACAGCAGGTGTACCAGGGGGCTTGTTGTCACCGTTCAGGGACCCATGGTGTTGTACATGGCTGGGTGGAGGAAGAGACATTAAATGACTGTCAGGTCACCTGCGGCCAGGTGACAAGTGCACCCTGTTGGGGTCAGGAATGCACCACAGGGTAGTGAACCCTATAGCCGACTGCTGCTATCAGAGAGGAAGCGTGAACCCAAAATCGCCCAGGGCGCGGAGTCTAAGACCCAGCTTTGTGTTCACCAGAGCCTCTAGTGGTGAGGATGGCCTTCACCGCAGCTGGATCCAGGTCGCTACCCCTGGGATCCCCTAGGTCACACTCCGCAGGGAGAGAGGGGAAGCAGCAAGCAGGACAAACGGTAGTGATGGGTAAGCAGAGGTCAGAGCAACAGGCAGACAGGGGTAACCGAGGGACAGGCAAAAGGCCAGGAGCACAGGTAAACAGGAGAAGTCAGGGATGAGTCAAAAATGGTACACAGGAAGATAATCGTAGCACACTGCAGACAGGAACTTAAGCAAACAGCACTGTTGAACAGCACTGCAGGCCTGTAAAGCAACAGTTAATATAGACTTCCTGGGATGGCCTGGGTGGGGCCATACAGGAAGGAGAGGAAATAAGAAGGTAACCAGAACAGGGTCAGGCCTCTTAATGGACAGATGGAGACAGGTAAGCTTCCAGACTATGACAATGACGTCAGTGAGGACAAGGAACGGACATTGATAGCTTGGTATCCAACCTCATGCAAATGGGGAGTTTGCGGTTGTGCAAATGGACTGTTTGCGGTTGTTTGCAGTGCGTTAAACGGGGAGTTTGGTCTGTCAGAGTTTGGTCACTCACTATCAAGTGGGCATAACCCTTACACTACCTGATCGATACAACATCGTACCTGATGTTTTAAAGCACGTTATTCCAAACAATTTAGGAATGTTAGGTGATTTATTCCCTTTATGAATTAAAACCTGACTCTGTGTCAACTACGTAATTTTCCATGGGCGTTTTGCCATGGATCCCCCTCCAGCATGCCACAGTCCAGGTGTTATGCCGCGTTCACACGATCATTTTTCGGCATGAAAAAAAAAGACATTTTTTAAAACGTCATTTAAAATGATCGTGTGTGGACTTCACATTGTTTTTCGGCTTCTAAAAAACGTAAAAAAAAAAAATTCGAGCATGCTGCATTTTTACATGTCGTTTTTCAAAATGTTGTTTTCGTGTTGTAAAAAATGATCGTGTGTGGGCAAAAACAAAGTTTTAAACCCACGCATGCCCAGAATCTAGTTATGAGATGGGAGCGCTCGTTCTGGTAAAACTACCATTCATAATGGAGTAAGCACATTCATCACGCTGTAACAGACAAAAAAGCACAAATCGTCTTTTACTAACAAGGAATCGGCTAAAAGCAGCCCAAAGGCGAATAGAACTTCCCCTTTAGAGTGCCATCGTACGTGTTGTACGTCACCGTGCTTTGTTCATCATTTTTCAAAAACGATGGTGTGTGGGCAACATAGTTTTTAATGATGAAGTTGGAAATAGTCGTTTTTTGGACATGCTGAAAAATTACATTTTTTTTCATGCCGAAAAACGATCGTGTGTACGCGGCATTAGTCCCTTTGAAACAACTTTTCCATCACTATTGTGGCCAGAAAGAGTCCCTGTGGGTTTTAAAATTTGCCTGCTTATTAAAGTCTATGGGGGTTCACCCTGTTCGTGAACATTTGAGGAAATTCACGTTCGCCGTTCATGAACGGAAAATTTTATGTTTTGCGACATCTCTAGTCTGAATCATGTAAAAAAAAACTTTGCTCCCATGATGAAATAGAACCTTTCTATTCTGATTCACAACTTATGTACCGCTTTGCATTGATCATGATGAAGAGTTTAAAGGGTCACTAAAGGAAGCTAAATAGCTTCCTTTACCTTACTGCAGTACTGGTTTCATGTCCTTATTGTTCGTTTTTGCTTTGAAGTAGCTGTAATCTTGCTCTGATCACCACACTTCCTGCTTGTCTGTTTCCTTATAACCACCATACTGGGAGCTTTCTCATGGTGGTCTAAGCTGTTATTACTGTGTGTCTTAGGCCGCGTACACACGATCGGACATATCCGATGAAAACGGTCCGCGGACCATTTCCATCGGATATGTCCGATCGGGAGTTTGATCCGATGGCGTGTACACACGCGATCAAATTGACGCGGCGGTGACGTTGACGCCGCCACGTCACCGCACCAGGAAGTTAAACACTTCCGCGCATGTGCCGAATCCATTCGGCGGCGGCGCGGCGGCGGTGGGGGACGACATGTCTGCTGGTAAGTGTACTAACCAGCAGACATGTCGGGCGGACAGATTCCCACCGGATAGATTTCAAAGCATGCTTTGAAATCTGTCGGGTGGAGAAATCTGTCCGCTAGCCCATACACACGAGCGGAGATGTATGCTGAAACGGTCCATCGGACCGTTTTCAGCGGACATATCCCCTCGTGTGTACGAGGCCTAAAACTTCCCAGAACCAATCAGATTCATTTTAAAAACAAAACACTGCCCTGGATTTGTTTGTTTTTGTTCTGTGTTTCTATTTCTACTTTGCAGAAACATGAAGCCAGTTCAAAAGTGAAACTAACCTGCAGGCACATTATATGATTGATTTTTATCTATTTTTAATCATTTTGAAAAGTTATCAGTTAACTTTTATGTCTCTATACCCTGTAAACAGTCATTTCAGCAAAAAAAAATTTTTCCTTTAGTGACCCTAAATGTTCACTGTGGGTGATAGTGACTTGACCATTTAGATTATTTTTTTCGGTTTTACCATTATTATTAATGCAGAAGGCAAAACAAGGTATGACTGAAGAAGCCTAAAAGGGATACATGGCATTATCCTGATATTGCAATATTCAAAACTGGATATGATCAGAGGTTTATATATATAAACATGTCTTCTACTGGTGGTGTTGGCTACCTTTGTAATTAAAGCTACATTGCAGGTATGGGAATTTTTGTATATTTACATTGGTTTAGCTTGGACCAATGTATGTATACATGTTCCATACTTTGCTGAATCTAGTGGAAGCTGAAAATCACTGTAATATGTACCACTACTACAGTCATCACCTCTAGCATCCAACTTGTGAGACGATCTTAATGAACACATGAAGTGGCTCGCTCAGCATGGTTGCCATTCAGAGAACGCTTTGTATTTCCTCAATGGGTGCAAAGCATTCTCCGATTGGATGAGATGAAGATTGTGACATCAACGCCCTGCCTCCTTACCACATCCAATTAGAAAAGGCTTTGCATAATGGACCAATGTAACCATGCAAAAATATCCATATCTCCTCAGTGGTGCTGGAGGCTGCATCGCTGGGGTCCTTTGAATCACTGAGAAATGCACTATACAGAGGTCCCCGGGCAACTATGACTCTCACACACTCTATGAAATCAGTGATAAAGGTGTGGCAGTTGCAAATTTGTAAACATAAAGCAGAACCAAACAGATGGTCCCCGGATACCCCCTTGTGTCTCAACCCGCTCCTCGCAGAGTTCCATACTATACCTGATCCAAGTATATGGGCAACAAGGGGCATTAAGGTACTAGACCATATATGTGATGACGGAGCTATACTGCCCTTCAACACTATCAAACAGAACCATGACTTACCCAATTGTTACTTCTTTAGATATCTGCAGCTCCGACACACCTTCTCTTCCCAATTTGGGTCTCAACCATTATTACTCCTTCACTCCACTCTAGAATCCCTCCTCCGGAACGATGAGCTGGTAAACCTCTATCCACTATATAAGGCTCTACTACCATCAATGCATTTTGGGCTTGAAACTCTCCAAGCTAAATGGAGGGTGGACTTTCCTGAACTAGACACAGAGGATTGGGAGGATATGTGGAAATACCTTTTTCTCCAATTAGTGGCAGTCAAGGATCGCTTAATTAAATTCAGGATTCTACACCAGGTGTATTTAACGCCGCATCGGCTGAACAAAATTTATCTTGGGGCCTATCCTAGCTGTTGGAAATGTGGTAATCTAGTGGCCAGTTTCAGTCATATGTTGTGGTCCTGTCCCAAAGTGCACTTTTTTTGGGTAGAGGTGACGCAATTTTTAGCCTTGTTGTTTATAATCCAAATCCCGCAGACTGTACCAGTTTTCTTACTGGGCTTGGTGGGCTCTTTAGGGCACCGCACAGCAACTAAGACTCTCATAGGACTCTTGCTCTTTTACGCCCATAAAGCAATATTGCTAAAATGGAAACAATCAGATGGGCCCTCTCTGAACTCTTGGAAGGCCTTGGTCAATTTTTCAAAGCCATTATATAAAGCCACATATGACTCCCGTGGGTGTATTGCTAAAATCGGCAAAGTGTGGAAATTATGGCTTGACTTCGTCTCCACTAATGCTGCTCAAGAATAGTCGGTTTATCTGATACACATTAACTACCTCCTCCAGTTTAACACCTGTTAAGACCTCCCTGATGTCCATATAGTTGAACCCTTGGTATTCTAGGCCTAGTACCAAAGTTCCCTCTTAGGAAACCTCACCTCTTTCGAATTCGAGTAGCACATTCTCCTTTCATAATTTCTCCAAATGGAGTGTGTCATGGACCGTGAAATCATACTTCATGTATTACATAAGATGAGACATTATGGATAGGACATATTGCAGGCTGCCTTTGGACATTATGAGGTGTCTGTCTAGATGGGGATTGAACTGACTCAGACTATTGAGGACTATTGAAAGGCTAAGTGGCTTGTGAAAGACATTCATTGTCCAGTGTGTAGAGGTGTTAATTCAGTCGGCTCTTTGACCTTTCTATTGTGTGATAACACTGTTTTGAGCCTTTTGATTATCAGGAGTATTGGATTAGCATGTCATTATCTAAAAAAGTGTGATCTCTCAGATGTAGTAATGACCTCCTCTCTATGCGGAGACAAGCCGGCTAGATAACGTATTCTGTTAACTTCACTGATGTCATTGTCTACAGGAATGTCATTCTCTCTGAGGTAGTGAAGTCATGCTAAATACATCGGTGCCGAAATGTCTCTGTATGGAAACCCCAGTGTGTGAAAAAGGGGGTGGAGATTTCATTGTTCTTTGATTGATGAAAGCTGTAACCTGTATATATCCAGCTGAGTGTTTCAATAAAGTTGAGTTCTGGTTGAGCATACATACAGCTCGTTTGGTGTGTGTTCTTCAAATGGATCGCGATCGGCACATAGCTGTAGGTTGGATCCCGGAACCTTGGATGACTGGACCATCAGATGTTGCAATCTGCAAGCTGATCGAATAGAAGCAGAGGAGTGTCGGGAGAGCAGGCTTAGCAGTGATGTTTTGTTGTTTGGTTTTGTGTCTTTTTTTTGTTTTTTTGCTTGTTTTTTTCTGTCGCTAACAGCACTGTGTAGACAGACAACCTGTTATTTGGTACCGATTCATGTGGTACTTTTCAAGCCAGGGAATGCCCCAAGGCTCTGTTTTTTGTAAATCTATTTAAAACCAATAAAGAGAATTTATATATAAAAAAAATATATCCATATCTGATAATCAGCTTAAGTTAAAGTGGTTATTTGCCCTATTTGAAAAAATAAATAAAAGCCAGCAGCTACATATACTGTAGCTTACACTCACCTGTCCAGAGGTCCAGTGCTGACCTAAATTAGTGCTTTGCAGGTGGTCATGTTTCTGGCACTGGCATGTTTACTATGGGCAGCCAGCTGTGATTCCTTGCAGCTGCACAGCCAGCTGCCCACTGCGTAAGCTGTGCTGTGCTTTGTGAATGGTACTGCAGCCTTCTGGGACCTGTGACATGTCCCAGAGGATTGCGGGCAGGAGTGGGGAGGAAATGTTGCACAACATAGAAGTCTTAGCTAGGCAGAGCTCCAGCATACCCAGTGCAAAAATGCTTTATAAAACTCTAAAGCCCTGTACACACGATGGATTTTTTCATTGGATATCCGATGAAGCTGACTTTCATCAGTCTTGCCTACACACCATCGGTCAAAAATGTGACCGTGTCCAAACGCGGTGACATAAAACACTACGACGTGCTGAGAAAAATGAAGTTCAATGCTTCTGAGCATGCGTCGACTTGATTCTAAACATGCGTGGATTTTTGATCGATGGACTTCCATACAGACAATCGTTTTTTTCTAACGTTTTTTTACCCATAGAACAATTTTAAAACATGTTCTATTTTTTTTTTCACCGATGGAAAACAAACCGATGGGGCCCACACACGATCGGTTTGTCCGATGAAAACGGTCCATGTACTTAACATGTGTAAAAGTACATAAGAACATCATGTGTATTGTGCAATGATAAACTATGAAGTCATGGAATAAAGTCTATGCTCATCTTAGTACAACTAAAAATGTTACGAATTGCACAATGCTTGTATTATTCATATTGGACTATATGAACCTGACAGATCAGCTTTACAAGTGCAAAGTGCATTTTTAATCTACATAAAATTCTGAAGATTGACCTTTGTTCAATCAGTTAGGACATAGTTTTTATTGAACTATATTTCATTCATAATTTTGAACCATGAGTAAAACACAATGATGATGAAGAAAAGAGGGAAGGACGGCCGCACTCCAAGGATTTTCAAACGAAAAAAGTTGTCTTTATTGTAAATCCAAAAACATGTACAGTCACAGCAATCACAGAAAACAGGACAGCCGACGCGTTTCACACTCAATCATGACTAAGCACTGATCGAGTGCGAAACGCGTCGGCTGTCCTGTTTTCTGTGATTGCTGTGACTGTACATGTTTTTGGATTTACAATAAAGACAACTTTTTTCGTTTGAAAATCCTTGGAGTGCGGCCGTCCTTCCCTCTTTTCTTCATCATCATTGCCATTTGCATCGCCAGCACCTTGGTAATCTAATTATCCTTGATCGTCTACAGGTCTCACCTGGAGCGGTGATTTCTTTTCATGAGTAAAACACAGCAAGATAGTTCATTGTATTGTCATAGATTAGGCTAAAATTCCTATTTTATTTTAGGCTATTAATTTATTAGAATCACTGAAATGTTTCTCTCTTCTTATATTCTTTAATTGGTATTTTTATATATATGTATGTATGAAAATATGTATCGCAATAAGTGTATATTCTCCTTAAAAAGATTTGTCAGATATTAAGTTGTAAAAGTTACCATTTGAAATGGAGATAAAAAAGGATTAGGTGAAAACAGATGTGTCCATTCCCCCACTCACTCCTGATTCTCCAGCCTCTCCTTTCTACTGCACTCCTAGACTTCTTATTCCAAAGAACAAGAGGAAGTCATCCCTCCCCCTACTGCATTCTTAAGTGGACTTCAACCCCCCCCCCCCCCCATCTCTTCATCTCACCAAAAGAATTTTGGTGCGAGATGGCGAATGAGTCTGGACGAAAGACACGAGGGGACTTTTATGCCACATGACAAGAAGAGTATGTGCAGCATGCCCAGGAAATGGACTGTAGGAGGAAACCATCCCTATATGAACTGACCAATGAGGGCTCCATGCCAAGTACAGACATTACAGGGGGCGTGTAGTCAGTGGGTGTGAATGTATAATGTGAACCAATTGAATGCATATGTTTTGTGATGTCATTTTGCTAATAAAAGAAATGGGCAGACCCAGTCACATCCTGTTGGGTTGAGAAGCTGGAACGGTGAGAGATGTGGATTTTTGTCTGGTCCATATATTTCACCTTATAATTTGAAATCAACCGGCAGAATTGGTTTATTCTCTGGAATTGGGCCAGAGTTTCACTATTACAATTTCTATGCAGTTGTGACATTAAGGCTAGTTTTACCTGTCAGGGAGAGGAGACAGATGCTGTGTCCCTTGTACATAGGGACACAGCATCAGTCACCCCCCCCCCCCAGTCAGTCCCCCTCCACACACAGTTAGAACACACCCAGGATACACATTTAACCCCTTCCATGCCCCCTAGTGTTAACCCCTTCCCTGCCAGTCACATTTATACAGTAATCAATGCATTTTTATAGCACTGATCGCTGTATTAATGTGAATGGTACCAAAAATGTGTCAAAAGTGTCCGATGTGTCCGCCGCAATATCGCAGTTCTGACAAAATTTGCAGATCGCCATATTACGAGTAAAAAAAAAAATAATAAAAAAAATGTCAGAATTCTATCCCTTATTTTTTAGTCACTATAACATTTGCGCAAACCAATCACTATACACTTATTGCGATTTTTTTTTTAACCAAAAATATGTAGAATACGTTTTGGCCTAAACTGAGAAAAAAAATATATATATTTTTTTTAAAATGGGATATTTATTAAAGCAAAAAGTAAAAAATATTATGTTTTTTTTTTTTTTAATTGTCGCTGTTTTTTTGTTTATAGCGCAAATAATAAAAACCGCAGAGGTGATCAAATACCACCAAAAGAAAGCTCTATTTGTGGAAAAAAAAAGGATGTCAATTTTGTTTGGGAGGCACGTCGCACGACCGCGCAATTTTAATTTAAAGCGTCGCAGTTCTGAAAGTTGAAATTTCGCCTGGGCAGGAAGGGGGTATATGTGCCCAGTAAGCAAGTGGTTAAAGCAGCACTAATGAATGAAAGGGCTATGATAGGTAGTGCCTGCAGGACAGGCGGACTCAATGTCAGCCCGCGACCTGGGATCTAGTACAGAGGCAGAATGGGGATCTGCCTTTGTAAACAAAAAGGATCCCCATTCTGACAGATGACATGACAGAGATCTACTGTTCCCAGTCATCGGTGTCATTTGGGGTCAGATTTGCCCTCCGCAATGTCGCAGTCCCGCTAAAAATAGCAGATTGCCGCCATTATCAAAAAAAGTTCCTAGATTCCCATAGTTTGTAGATGGGATAACCTGCGTGCAAACCAATCAATATAAGCCTATTGCGATTTTTTTCCCCAAAAAATATGTGGAAGAATATATATCGGCCTAAACTGAGGAATACATTTTTTTTTCTTTAATGTAACTTTTTGTTATAATACATTTCCAAATATATATATATATATATATATATATATATATATATATATATATATATATATATATTTTGGTGAAATATATTATAGCAAAAACGTACAAAATATTTTCCAAATTCTCACTCTTTGTTAATAAAAATGTAAAACCGCAGAGGTGATCAAATACTACCAAAAGAAAGCTCTATTTGTGGGGAAAAAAGGACATCAATTTTTGTTTGGGTAAAGCGTTGCATGGCCGCGCAATTGTCAGTTAAAGTGACACAGTGCGGTATCGCAAAAAATGGCCTGGTCATTAAGGGGGCAAATTCTTTAGGTTCTTAAGTGGTTAAAATGACAAATATGTAGCAAAAACTTGTATTTAAAGACATAAAAAGAGCTGTGTATTTAGAGCATATGTTAAGCAATAAAGGCACAATTAACAAGGCATTTGAAGGTGTTCTCTACCATCAACTAATTGTGTGAACCTTCTGTGCCTTCTCTGGAGCCTTTATAATGCTAAAAGACATTGAATAATCAATTAAGGCAACAATGGAAGCTTCTGCTACCAAAATCTATTGTATATATTAATCATGCTGACAATAGTGGGTGTAAGTGCTCCAGCACATAATTAAAACAAAAATGGCACAGTAACTGGGAAATTTTCTTGATGACTCCAAATCACAGTGATTACAATTTAGTTCATTTAATAGACTGCCTAGGTTTGAAGAGGGAGTCATGACTGGGTTTTTGTAAGATATAAAATATACAGAATCAAATTTTCATACATGTGCAGGCTTACCTAAGAAATATTTATACAGTATCTGCCCCTTAATTAGCGGAACAAACTCAGACTGACATTAGGCCCTTGGAGTTAGAGGTGAGAGGTAACTGGATGCCTGACAGTTGCTGCTGCACCAAATTGCTGCCTTAGGGCCCTTTCACATGGGGCAGATCAGTATTGATCCGCTCCGTGTGTGTCCGTCGGCTCAGCGGGGATCCTCCGTAAAATCCCCGCTGAGCTGTTGGCTGACAGGGCGGTCTCCGCACACTATGGGGGGATCGGATGAACACGGACCGTATGTCGGTATTCATCCGATCCGATCCGCCAGATGGAAGAAAAATAGGACATTCTTCCGTCCTAAAAATTGGATCATTGCGGATGCGGACAATTGCTGGTGTCGGCGGATGTTTATCCGCCGACACCCGTAATCACATAGGGACCAATGTATGTCCTGTTTTCGTCCACAAACGGATTAATGAAAATGCGGACATACGGTCTGCACATGTAAAAGGGGGCCTAAGGCTCCATGCACACTGAAGCTGATAAAAGCTATAAAAAAACGCCAGTAGCTTTGCAGGGAGCCTTGCAACATTTTTTTAGCATTTTTGCAATCCAGATTGAGAACCATCAGTTGCGTAAAATGTTGGCTGCTGGCTTTCAAAGGGGGGACAATTGTAAATATGTCCCCAGCACAAGGCATCATGTTGGAGGATATTTCTTTACAGATTGTAGGCCAGGAGGGACTAAAGTGTCCTTTTTCCTTTAATGCACATTTTACATGTTGCAGCGTGTTTTCTGCAATATCATAAAGTTTGTTTCTCCTTGCAGTAATCTGTCATTACATATTGACATTTGGGTCTTGAGTGATTTCTATGTAAACCAGGGTTCGGCAAAATCCGGGCGCCAGGTCACAATTGCGACTAGAATTAGCGACCTTGCGATTGGGGAAAGAAGCATAGGCCTGCAGAAGGCCATAAAGCCGCAGCCTCAATTACCGGCTGGCACAGCCCGACACGATCGCGCGACAGGGGAGGTGGGCACACACGGAGACACAGGATACCCCATCCTGTGTCTCTGTGCGCCCCCACCTCCCGATCGCGCCGGCCGATAATTCCGGCTGCAGCTTTTGTGGCCATCTGCAGGCCTATGCTTCCTTCTGTGATCTGCCGCCATCTTGTGTATGCCGTTGGCATGACAAGACAACCAGCAATACTAATGGAGCTTACACCCTAGAGAATAAAATGGCGGTCGTTGCAATACTTTCTGTCACACTGTATTTGCGCAGCGGTCTTACAAGCACATTTTTGGGGGAAAAAGTACACTTTTTTAATAATAAAATAAGACAACAGTAAAGTTAGCCCAATTTGTTTTATATTGTGAAAGATAATGTTACGCCGAGTAAATTGATACCCAACATGTCACGCTTCAAAATTGCGTCCGCTCGTGGAATGGTGACAAATTTTTACCCTTTAAAATCTCCATAGGTGACGTTTAAAAAATTCTACAGGTTGCATGTTTTGAATTACAGAGGAGGTCTAGGGCTTTAGTTATTTCTCTTGCTCTACCAATCGCGGCGATCCCTCACATGTGTGGTTTGAACACCACTTTCATATGCGGGCACTACTCAGGCATTCGTTCGCTTCTGCGCTCGAGCTCGGCGGGACAGGGTGCGTTTCTGGCTCCTAACTTTTTTGGGTGGCTCCTAGATTCCTAAGAAAATATTTCAAACCCTGATGTAAACCTATTATTCTATTTGATGCAATCTGCAGCAGGCCCAATTTATGAATGGTTTATTGATGCAATGGACATCTCCATCTTCTCATTTGGCATCATTAGGAGGCTGGCTGCCACTTCCAGGTTCTTTGGGTTGGCCTTCTGATAATGTTCTTCAGTTCATGCACAGTTTAACGAGGAGTTCCTGGGCATGTGCAGTGTGGTACAGATTGTCCTGAAATCTCCTGTGTGATCACAGTATCTAGAATAGTTCAAGCAGGGGGTTGATCTTACCTAGGCAAGAAAAAGGAAATGAAGTAATGAGTACCACAGAAAAGCCTCTTCAACACCCCCCCCACACACACAAAATCCATGGTGGTATACTAACAGACAAACCACCACATGTATGTTGCCATGCTGGCACCAGGAAAACATGCTGAGGGTAACCGATCTGGAAACTACTACCAGACTGCTCATTCTCCTCTGACCTCTGACATTAACAAGGCATTTTTGTACACACAACTGCCGCTTACTGGATATTTTCTCTTTTTCGGACCATTCTCTGTAAACCCTAGAGATGGTTGTGCATGAAATTCCCAGTAGATCAGCAGGTTTTTTTAAATACTCAGATCAGGTTTGCACCAAAAACCATGCCTCGTTTAAAGTCACTTAAATCCCCTTTCCTTCCCATTCTAAAGCTTGGTTTGAACTTCAGCAATTCATCTACACCACAACTAGATGCCTAAATGGATTAAGTTGCTGCCATGTGATTAGCAATTTGTGTTACCAAGTAATTGAACAGGTGTAACGATCAAAGTGTAAGTGTAGGTTAACATGGAGGGGCTTTTAGCCCCCATTCATTTCAAATCGCAGCCTATTTCCGGCAACGGCACTGTGGAATCAGTGCGACAATGCACGATTTTCAAAAGTAGTCCCTACACTACTTTTGGGGACTTTGGGGGCAATTTCAATAGACATCTATGCATGAACCTGCACAGATGTTTTTCAAATCACCCCTGAACTTGCAATGAAATGCGGGAGTTCAGCTGAACTTGCACGATTTCAAACCCGGGTTCAGGGTGAACATACCAGCAGAGACAGAAAAAAAAAAGCTCAGACGCAGCATTTTTTAGGTCAAGAGTGCACGAGGCCTAATAATTGGGCTTCACTTAGCAATGATGTCCTAGCAACATCCTGGTAATTTTCATGTTAAAGCTTCATGAGGTATGTAAGTGGCCTCCACCTATAGGAAGGGCATTGTTCAAGTTTAGTCAAATCGACACAGTTTGTTTTAATCTACAGAAGTCCCTTATCTGCATAGGTAATTTTTTTGGTAAATGTGAATTAGCCCTTTAAAGCCCCACACAAAAATGGAACTTACACTTTTAGGAATCCCCCCTCCCCTCCGGTGTCACTTTTGGCAACTTTCAGGGGGGAGCAGATACCCGTCTAATCCAGGTATTTGCTCCCAGTTCTGGGCATAGATAGCCGCAGTAGCCCCTCCTCTGTCTCCCAGTCTTCTGGGAGACACACAGGTCCCAGAAGATAGCAGGGACCAGTGAGGACACACGGCGCGACTCAAGCATGTGCAGTAGGGAACCAGGCTGTGAAGCCGCAAGGCTTCACTTACCGAAGATCGCGGCACCTCCACCTGAGAGCCGAGGGGCAGTTCGGGTGAGGACATTGTGGGCGCCCTGGACAAGTGTCCAAATTTTAAAAGTCAGCAGCTGTAGTATTTGTAGCTGCTGACTTCTAGAAAAAAAACGAGGTACGTTTTGGGGAGTAAGCTGAGGGGTTTATAAACCCCGTACCGGTGAGGCGGCTATATAAGGTCTCATAGAAGGCGATTGCCACACTCCAAGCCAGCAGGACTGGGGGGGGGGGGCGGGTGAGGAAGGGGTCCTATGTAAGTTCACCTTCCAGATTTTTCTGTAAAGGTGAGCTTACACTTTAAATTTGAACTGCATATTACTAATGGCATTTGAGTTGCTAATCTGTGAACCTGGCTCCCATTCAGACACATTACAAACTATGATACGATGAAAGAGCCGCTGGCCTGCGCCTTGTACACCGCTTTCAATGACTGACCAATGTGGAAAACTGCAGAAAGGTGCCTGAGGAGCCATGTTTTTAATTAGTCCCAAAAACCATGTGCTGCCTCTTTGTTCACTTCACAGGAGTACATAAAATGTAGACATTGAGGCGATAGGTTATAAAAGCCATTCCTTCTCCTTAATAAGAATGGTCTCCAGTCTCATGTCCTCATGTGACCTGCCCAGCGTCCCCCCCTCTCCTTGTATAGTATCAGTGTGTGTGTGCAGTATAAGAGCCCTCAGCAGGTCTATATAATACTACGCTTTATTAGTAGGGCTGATCTGCTCATTCTGCTGGGTGGTGAGCGCCCCTAGCGGCAGACCTGGGGAATGACACGTCAGGCTGTGCCAAGCCCAGAGGGAGGCTCCGGCTCCATAGCAGCGCAATGATAAAACTATTCCCCGCCATATGAAATACAAACGTTCTCCGGCTTAGAAATGCCAGTCATTTCCTCAGAACGTGTGACTGGGTCCCAGTTTATTCTCCTGCTATATGCAGCCGCATTGTGGCTGCAGTAGTTCTCTCTATTGTGAATCCGGCTACCGTTCCGGCTATGAAGCTAATTACAATGATTAAAAATGGCTGCTGCTGCTGCTGCTGCTGCTGCCGCTACTGCAGTTCATATTCCTGTCAGCGCTGGAACAGCATGGTGATTTTGGTGCAACTGGCAGAGCACACCCCTCCCCCTCTCTCTCCCTCCTCAGACGCAGTACTGTCTCCGCTTCTCCTGACCTTTCCCAGCGCTGCCTAGAGGGCGGGGGGAGAAAAAGCGCGCCCAGCAAAGCCCCGCCCGTCTCATACATATGCAAACACGCCCGGTGCCAATTGGCGGCGGTCGAAGAGTGAAATCTAAACGAACAACGCCATTGGTCAGAGCGCCGCAACATAAAATATGTAAATAAACGCTAATGCTACTTTGAGCGTGGCTACATTTTCAGACAGGTAACCCGCCGCGTTGTCTAGCTACTACTATTAAAGTAGTGCGCAGTGGAAACAAACCGTGTCACAGCCAGATAGACGGATTTTGACGGGGTTTTTGTCCGGTGGAGAAGTGACCGCTACGTGGCCGTTATTATTCGTTTATTATATTTTGGAAAAGGGGCAGCGAGTTTGCGGCAAAGGTGTTACCCAGCCCGGCGGCGGAGGGATATCACCGGGCAGGCGCTGTACACCGGCACCCAAATACTAGGAGTTAAGAGGCGTCTGTGTCAGTAATAGAGCTCAGAGCTGGGAGGGCGGCGGTGTGAGCGGCTCCCTGGATTATCATCACTGACACCCCGGATTATAGACTCCTCTGTCATGGACGTGTGACCACCTACCCACCCAACCACCTACCTGACTGTGGAGGACATTAGTGGGCACCGGCCGGCACATTGCTACTTTTCTCCTCAGGATTTCCCTACAAACATGCTGCTCTCTAAATTCGGCTCCTTGGCACACATGTGTAGCCCGACCAGCGTGGATCACTTACCGGTGAAGATTCTCCAGACAGGTACAGCACGGGGCGGGCACTTACCGGCCTCCCACCCCGGATCCCCGGCACCCCCACTCATCATTTCTCCTCTCCTTACAGTCAAGCCGGACAAGGAGCCATTCGATAAGGTGTACCAGGTGGGGGCTGTGCTGGGAAGCGGGGGCTTCGGGACCGTCTACACCGGGAGCAGGATCGCTGATGGACTGCCGGTGAGTGGGGCAGTCACATGGGGGGTTTGTTTATAGTATGCAACGGGGGGGGGGGTCTAGATCTGCACGGGGTCCATATGGGGGACCATAGCTTGGGGGGGGGGGGTTAGATATATAGCTGACAAGGGGATCTATAGCCTGGCATGGGTGTAATTGGGGGTTCCAGCATGGGATTGTGGGAGATCAAGCCTGGCATTGGTGACATTGGGGGGAGGGGGGGCAGTAAGCTTTGGACCAGTGACACATTGAGGGGGGTGAATAGCTCTGCGATGGGGTCTACAGCCTACGATGGGTGACATTGAGGTGGGGGGGGGGGTGGGGGTTTACAGCCTCCGATGCCTGTAGACATGGAGGGATGCTGGGGTATCAAGCCTTTGGGTGTGGGGGGGGGGGGGGTAGCCTTGCATCTATAGAGCGATGGTTTCACCCTGTGTATGTGAGAATGGGGGTTGTGTCCTGGAAGGAAGGGTCACATACAAGCCAAATGGATGGTCCTCTATATGAAATGGGGTCTAGGCATGAAGGGAAGGGTGAGGGCTTGTCCTCTATGAAATGATGGGGGTCCCATGCAAGGAGGGAAGGGCTTGTCCTATGAAATGGGGGTCTAGGCATGGAGGCAAGGGCTAGTCCTGTGTATGTTGATGTTGGAAGGGCTGATCATGGTGTAGTGTATCCCCGGTGTTTTTGAGTACATGAATGTGTATGCCCCCGCCCGGTGTAACTTCACTGACAGCTCATTTATTTTTTTTCTCCTAGGTTGCAGTAAAACATGTTGCCAAGGACCGGGTGACGGATTGGGGAACCTTGGTGAGTATTAATTGTGTGGGTTTTTTTTTTTGACTAGTGGAAGCTATGAAATGTACATCACCTTTTTGATCTAGTGTTTACTTTCATGTAAGTGGGCGGGGGGGAGTGATTTGGCGGGTTTTCCTCACTCCTTGGCAATTGCAGATTAGCCAGGAATCTCCCTTGGTCTCCCTAACTGTTCTTTGACCTAAGATGGCAGTATACAATATATTAGGTGGGGGTTGGGAACCCAGAGCAGAGACTGAACGATGCTGTATTTTTCTCCCCAGAATGGAGTCATGGTGCCCTTGGAGATCGTCCTGCTGAAAAAAGTCTGCTCCGGCTTCCGAGGTGTCATTAAGCTGCTAGACTGGTACGAGAGAGCGGATGGATTCCTCATCGTCATGGAGAGGCCAGAGCCGGTGAAGGACTTGTTTGATTTCATCACAGAAAAGGGGGCTCTGGATGAGGACACTGCTCGGGGCTTCTTCCGCCAGGTTCTGGAGTCTGTACGACACTGCTATAGTTGTGGGGTGGTTCACAGAGATATCAAAGATGAGAACCTGCTTGTGGATCTGAGGACTGGCGAGCTCAAGCTCATAGACTTTGGCTCTGGTGCGCTGCTGAAGGACACAGTCTACACTGATTTTGACGGTATGTTGTACTAAATCCTCCTCCTGAAAAATTGGATTTATTTTGTATTTTTCCTGCCGGCATAGTGTACACCTGGCCAGCTAGGATGTGGATGGTTGCTGTATCTGCGGCATTGAATTCCCTCTGATTTCCCTGCAGCCCCTCCCCTGTCTGATCCACACAGTGCGGGCGATTCCTGTGTGTGACGCACCATACTTTCCATGCTGAGATGTGTGGGTGGGGGGACTGCGTTATTTCTCCCCTTCTAATGCTTAATGTATATTCCATGGCTTTTTTTAGACTTTGTGTTATCTATTTAATGTGGAGGTGTTTGGCTGCATAGTAGTGGCTCCAGGGTGCCTTCCATGTATGTGACTGTGTCTCTACAAGCCTACACAACCCAACTAGTGGCTCAATTTATACACTCGGATGTGGTTTTATTTTTTCCTAATTAAATTGTGTACTAAATTTATATATATATATATATAATATATATAAATATATATATATATATATATATAGGTCTTCCAAGCTGCCAAAGAATAGTCCCTCAGCTTTGTATGGGCATTTTCCCTTCTTGTAGAATTTGGTTTTTATTTCAATGAGCTGTGGGTGCCTGAGCTGATATGTAACCCTTGGCACAAACCAAGCAAGCGCTGGGTATGCATGTGTGGGTTTATCCCCCCCCTCCTTCCTTGCTGTGGGCGTACATCTCAAAGATGACTGTAGCTGTCTCCTCATTTCACATCTGTTTGTTGTGAAACCCGAAGCTTCAGCTCACGTGACCGGGCGCTTTGCAGATTCCAGGTTTTGTTTGGTTTCCAAGGAACAGTAGAGAACCCAGGGAGATGTGTGGTGTGCCTGAGCCTTTGCACACAAGAATGGGGGGGAGGGGGCAGGAATAACAATACTGTTGCCTTTACTGTCTTACAGCTAGGGTTTTTTTTTTTTCTAAACACTGATAGGACTGCGCTCCCCTCCCCTCCCCCCTGCACACCCTCCTCCTTTGTGTCTATTTTTGGAGTGCTACAGATGCCACGTGGTCCTTGAAAGGGAGCCTAGTAAACAGCTGATGCATACAGTGCTGTTCATTGCAATAGAATGGGGGAGGGTCAGTTAATTGTGATGTCTTTTTACCTTTCTAGCATGTTTGCTTACCATTTTTGTGTGACTTTTCAAAAAAAAAATTTTTTTTTAAACCGAATGTGTTTTTTATATTTCAGGGACAAGAGTATACAGTCCTCCAGAATGGGTCAAATACCACAGATATCATGGAAGATCAGCAACTGTGTGGTCGTTGGGTGTTCTTCTTTATGACATGGTGTGTGGGGATATCCCTTTTGAACAAGATGAGGAAATTTTACGAGTCCGCTTATACTTCAGGAGAAGAATTTCCCCAGGTGTGTAGAAAATGATTTCTTGTACATTTCGACTAGAATACAGCTTTGTATAAATTTCTGTACAGCTGTGCTTCCATTTTTTTTAATTGTGTATTTTTTATTTCCTCCCAGAGTGCCAACAACTTATCAAATGGTGCCTTTCACTGAGGCCTTCTGACCGACCAACACTTGAACAGATTTTTGATCATCCATGGATGTGCAAGGGTGACCTAGTGAAATCTGAGGACTGTGATTTAAGACTAAGGACAATTGACACAGATGCTTCCAGCACAAGTTCAAGCAACGAGAGTCTCTGAAAAGATGAAGAACTCGCTGGGAGGGGAACGTGAAGCAGAAAGTTGTGCTGCTGCCAATAACTACCGAGGAGGGGCGTACATTCACTACTCTATAGTCAAATCTTTATACAGGAATTTTTCTTTTCTGTCAGCATTTTTGCGGTTATCTCCGTGGATTGAGACTTTAATTTGGACAATATTATATGAGAGTTGTAGGCCAATGCTTACACAAATGGACTGACCTTATTTACATAAGAAAAAGCAGTGACCTCTGAGTACATAGTATACTGTTTGCTCTCATAGAGCCTGGACTAGATTTTTATTTGCTTTTTGAGTGCCTTTTTTGAAAGCTGCTTAAGTGGGACTTTTCTGTTTTGTGTGTGTGGGTTTTTATTTTATATTTTGTTTTCTTCCATTTGGGGCTGTGTATGTCCAAAGAAAATCCATTACAATGGGCCTTGCCGGTCTTATTGGAACAGCTCTGCCTGTATCGGTTGCATTCAGCAAATTTATTTTTATTTTGCGGTGATAAGGCATGATTGCTAGTTTTTATAAACCATTCCTTTCACAAAGTACTTCTTGCAGCCTGTACTGTAATTTTGAACAGGAATGCAGTGGTTTTTATTTTCTAACATCTCCTATATCATTTATTCCACTTTCATCTCTACCACTGGGCAACACAGGACCATTCTCCAAAACAATGTCATCCCACAAGTCTTAAGTGTGTATGGGCATGTTAAATGCACAATCAATGCAATATTAAGGACTTTTACTTTATTCCATATCTGTATTTAAACTTGTTTTCCTTGTAATATACAGTTATTTATTGCGATATTTAGACTATTTCTCACTATTTATTTTGGTTAATTTATTTGTCTAGATTTTATTCAACACTGTGCTTCACACTGTTCTGAAGACCCTTCCCCATTTATCCTTTCTTATGGAATCTCTACTCGAGGAAGCTAGCTCTGCATTCCATTTTTTTCTTTATTTTTTTAATTTATTTTAATTTATTTTTTCTTCTCCCCTCCACTAATATCGCCTTCCTTACCATTGCTCTAGCAAGTTTGTTTTTAGATGGGGTAATCCTTGTAAAAAGTCTAATTTAAAGAACACAGAATTGACTGACTTAAAGTTAGTTTACTATGCCTTTTTTGTGTCTGGTTTGGTTTACCAGAAATGTAAAATGCTTTTTTGACAACTTTAAGTTATTGCCATTATACAGTCTCCATGCAGTGACTCTGGGAGGGCAAGTGGCAGAGTCATAACCTTAATTTATTAGCTGTGTTTTTTTGTGCTCTGGCTGCATTTTATGCAGCTTGTTTTATTTTTATTGTATTTTTTTTTCTTTAACAGTGTGAAATGTATGGAGATCATATTTTTTTATACAAGTATTTCAATTAAACTTTTTGTATATAATTTGTGTCATTACTGTTCTAAAGTCTTATTGGCTGAATGTTTAGTCAAAAAAAGAACCACAAGTGTGTGTGTGTGCGCTCATTCCACAGGCTTGCTTTTCAGTGCTTCAGGGGAGGTCTAGTGTTTTACTGATGCACTACTAGAGTGTAAAATATTCACTTCAAATTGTATGTAGCTGCATTGAGCCTTCTGTACATTTATAGGGGTGTTTGAAGCCCATCCACTTAATTAAAAAAAATTATAACATGCATCTGAGGGGCAAAACCTTCCTGTAGTTGACCCCCCCCCCCATAGCAATCTAACTTGTACACCAGATGTGCAAAACTAAGAGCTTGGTGTCATGCGCTTCATTATGTGTAGAATGAGATCTGTTTGGCAGTATTTCCCTCAAGGCAACACTGGCATTGCCTTCAGTGTGTCTGTCAACAGTGCATTTGGGGAAACCAAGAAGTGTAAGGCTGGGTTAACACTAGTGCCAATTGGATGCAGATTTTTTTTCCCCATGTCCAATTTGCATTTCTGGAGACTGATCAGCTCTTGATGTGGTTGGGATGGCTGTGGAGCAGTTGGCAGAAGAGCCCCGTGCATCCTTTGGTCAAATTCAGGCCTGATTTGGGAAACAGGGACGCACAGACCCCTGCTGTGAGCTGCTCCACACAGGAGTGTGATCCCAGCCTAAAACAAGTAGCTATAGAGATGGGATCTCTCCCTCCCCGCTCCTATACAGGGGTTAACACTAGGGGGTAAGGAAGGGGTTAATGTGTCCCCCTATTAGTGATTCTTACTGTGTGTGGAGGGGGGGTGACTGGGGGAGGTGACCGATGGTTGTCCCTATGAACAAGGGACACACCATCAGTCTCCTCCCTGACAGGACGTGGAGCTCTGTGTTTAAAAAAAAAAAAACAGAGCTCCACCTCCCTGTCTCCGTGACCGCCGATCGCAGGTGCCTGGCGGACATCGCGCCTCCCGGCAATTGAGAGCCACATTGCAGCTGTAAAAAGCCGCGGTGCGGGGGCAGGAAGTGGTTAAAGACGTTCTGCTGAAAACAGAACACTGGATGTTGAGAATAATTTCTGCAATGCCATTGGGGAGGCCACCGCTCCACCAATTATAAACCGTATAGTGCTGGTAAATAGGATAAAACAAAATTTTTATTTTTTTATTCTCCACAAACTGAGCTTTCTTTTGGAGGTGATCACCTCTGCAGTTTAACACTTTGTACTTTTACTTTTTTTTTTTTCCTCAGTTTTAGTCCAATATGTATTGCAATCTCCCCCCCCCCCCCCAAAAAAAAAAATTGGAATGAGCATATTGATTGGTTTGCGCAAAAGTTAAAGCGCCTAAAAAATGGGCTAGTTTTATGGCAATTTTTTTTTTTACCGATCACTGCTAAAAAAATGCAATGATTACTGTGAAAATGACAGGCAGTGAAGGTTAACCTCTAGGGGGTGCTGAAGTGGTTAACTGTCCTAGAGTGGTTCTAACTGTTAGGGGAAGGAGCTACCAGTGACACATCACTGTTGCCAATCACAGGGAACAGTAGATCACTGAATCATCACTAGGCAGAACAGGGGAATGCCTTGTTTACAAAGGCTTCCCCCTGTTCTGCCTTTGCCGACCGAAATCGTTAGTAGAGTTCCTGGGACCTGCCGGGGCACTCGTGAGGCATGCGCCTGGTGGGTGGCAAACTTAAAGGGATGTACAGGTACGCCCATTTGCCTGCCCGTGCCACTGTGTTGATTGTATATCGTCGGTAAGCGGTTAAAGTGTCTGTCTTTAAAATTTCATATTCTCGATTTCTACTCATTATTACTCTTATGCCGCTGAGTGGGGATTGTGATCACTTCTAAAAACAAAAGGGAGGCTGTTTGGTTTTTTTTTTTTTTTTTTTATACCTAATTTCTATTTTAAACTGAAAGGGTTTGTTTTACAAGGTGATCATTTACAATCACTTTAATTCCTGAAGGCAAAAGTATGTGCCAGGCATTTTAAACCCACTGGGGATAGGCATTATACTATATTAAAAAGTTTATGGTAAAGTTTAAGCTGAGGATAGCATCTACTAAAAATGTTTGGTCATTTTAGGTAAATGGTCCTATCCTGTTATAAGTTCAATAGATTAAAATATTGTCATAGGTCCTCATCCAGGTTTTGTCCATTAACTATTTTCACTATAAAAGGAGTTCCACCCAAAAATGGATCTTTTGCTGTCCAGATTCCACCCCCCCCCCCCCCTCCATTGTCACATTTGGCACAGGTATTTGCTCCCACTTCCGGCGATGTTTGCCGTAGTATATGAGGCGATCTGCGCTATGTACGGTCACCCCACGCAGGTCCCAGAAGACAGCAGGGACCACTCAGAACGTGCAGCCCGACTTGCGCATGCGCAGTAGGGAACCAGCCTGATTCCTTTACTAGCAAGCAATGCTGGTCGCTATACTTTCAGGGTAAAAAAGTGAGTGTTATACACCAATAAATACTTTTTTAGGCGCTTTAACCCCCTTCCTTACCGAGTCATATGTAAAATGACGTTGGCAGGAACCCTCCCTCCCTCTGGGTGGACGTCCTAGGCTTCCCGGGGGCTAGGGGGCACATGCAGCATCGCTGGGGTCCCGGTGCACATGCCCGCCCAGCGGCTGCGATGTCTGCCGGCATCCAGGACCGTGGATCTGCACAACAGACCGCACAAAGATCCACATCCTGTCAGAGGAGAGGAGGCCAATGTGTGTTCCCAGTAAAGAGGAACACACATTGGTCTCCTCCCCCTACGGTTAAAATCACTCCCTAGAGAACATATTTAAACCTTTGATTGCCCCCTAGTGTCAACCCCTTTCCTGCCAGTCTCATTTACACAGTAATCAGTGCAGTTTTATAGCACTAATCGCTGTATAAATGTGAATGGCCCAAAAACGTGTCCGTTGCAATGTCAGTCTCAATAAAAAATGCAGATCGCTGCCATTACTAGTAAAAAAAAATGTAAATGCCATAAATCTATCCCCTATTTTGTAGATGCTATAACTTTTCTACAAACCAATCAATATACGCTTTTTTCGATTTTTTTTTTTCATACCAAAACTATGTAGAAGAATACGTATCGGCCTAAACTGAGGATTTTTTTTTAATTGTGATATTTATTAAATCAAATAGTGAATTTTTCAAATTTGTTGCTCTTCTTTTGTTTATAGCGCAAAAAATAAAAATCAGAGAGGTGATCAAATACCACCGAAATAAAGCTCTATTTGTGGGGAAAAAAAAACATAAATATTTCATTTGGGTACAGTGTTGCATGGCTGCGAAATTGTCATTCAAAGTACGACAAGGCTGAAAACTAAAAATTGGTCTGAGCAGGAAGGGGGTGAAAATGCACTGTATGGAAGGGGTTAAAGATTGTTTTTTTTAGAATTGTGTACAATGTTTTAGCTATGATATGATTAGTATGAAGTCTTCTACTAAATGCACTACTTTACACTTAGTATGTTACCATATATCACCAGAAGGTGGCTCTGCAAATGAAATCAGAATCCCATTACAGGACAAACCTGTTGTGCATTTTTTTTTTTTGTCTTTTCAAATTGCAATACAGGCACAAGAAAAATGGTTTGTGATTCAATGTGGAATGCATCAGAAGATACCATAACTGTAAATGAGCTCTTAGAGGTCTGGGTGTGCCTATTCCAGGAGTAGGTAACGGAGAAGGATAGAACTCGGCCGCCTTGTCATTAGACTTCTTACGCTGGGGGCAGGTGAACTCTCTGACTTTCAGTGATATTCTTGATAACAATGTCAAGGATAAATCCGAAGAGGCAGCTTTCCTCAAAGATTAGGCGATTCAGGCATGCCTTGGAAACAGGATCTACCTCTCACCCCCGTGACCAAAGTGCTCTGTGCATCTGCATGGCCAACAGACCCATACAAGACACTAGATCAGGGGTCTCCAAACTTTTCCATCAAAGGGCCACTTTATTGTCCCTAAGACTTTAGAAAAGGCCGGATTGTTGCCAGTGGGTGCAGAAAATGTCCGGGGCCCAGCACCAGTAAAAAAAAATGTGGCCTCAGGGTTGGTGGTCAGTAGGAGGAGGAGGAGTAAGGCCCATATCATTAGGAGGAATAGTACCCCATCATTGATATCAGTAGAAGAAATAGTGCCTTGTTGGTGTCAGTGGAAGGAAAAGTGCCTCATATCAGTTGGAGGATAGTGCCCCAAGGGCTGCACAAAGGCTAGCAAAGGGCCACATCTCGCCCTCGGGCCGCAGTTTGAAAAGCTCTATTAGAAAGACCGTGGCCAAAAGTTTTGAGAATGAGGCTGGGTTCACACCTAGGCAGATATTCGCCCCTGATTCGTCCCTGAACTGGAGAACAGGGAAACACGGCGACCTTGCAGCTGGTTCCAGTGTGAGCCTTACACAAATACAAATTTTGTCAAAATCTGCCGCCTCAGTTTTTATGATGGTAATTTGCATACACATCAGAATGTTCTGAAGAGTGATCAGATGAATTTCAATTAATTGCAAAGTCTCTCTGCCATGAAAATAAACGTAATCCCCCCCCCCCCCCCCAAAAAAAAAATTTCCACTGCATTTGTGAAGAAGTCTTCAGGGCGCCCTAAAAAGTCCAGCAAGCACCAGTACCATCTCCTACAGTTGATTCAGCGGTGTGATCGGGGCACCACCAGTGCACAGTTTGCTTGACAGCAGGCAGGTGTGAGTGCATCTTTACGCCTAGTAAGGCAAAGACTTTTGGAGGATGGCCTAGTGTGGGCTATCCTCCTGGTGGACAGCAAAGAAGCCACTTCTCTCCGGGAAAAACATCAGGGACAGACTGATATTCTGCAAAAGGTACAGGGATTGGACTGCTCAGGACTGGGATAAAGTCATTTTCTTTGATGAAACCCCTTTCCGGAGAATGTCCGGAGACAAAAAAAGGTGAGCGCTACCATCAGTCCTGTGTCATGCAAACAGTAAAGCATCCTGAGACCATTCAGGTGTGGGGTTGCTTCTCAGCCAAGGGATTGGGCTCACTCAAAATTTTGCCTAAGAACACAGTCATGAATAAAGAATGGTACAAAAACGTCCTCTGAGAGCAACTTCTTCCAACTATCCAAGAACAGTTTGGTGACGAACAATGCCCTTTTCAGCATGATGGAGCACCTTGCCAGAAGGCACAAGTGATAACTAAGTGGCCTGGGGAACATAACATTGAAATTTTGGGTCCATGGCCTGGAAACTCACCAGACTTTAATCCCGTTGAGAACGTGTGGTCAATCCTCAAGAGGCAAAAAAACAACAGACAAATTCCGACAAACTCCAAGCATTGATGATGCAAAAACGGCCTGCCATTAGTCAGGATGTGACCTAGAAGTTGAGTCAACACTGCAAATATATATATATATATTATACCTATTTTTAAATAAAAGCCTTTGACACTTATGAAATGCTTGTAATTAGACATGTGCAGACTGGAATATTTTGTTTCGTTTTTTCGTTTTCGTCCGGAAAATACATTTATTTAGTTACTCCCGAAAAGCGTTTTGATTTATTTTGTTTTCGTCGGGAAAGTTTTCGTCCGAAAACGACGATTTTCAATGACTGTCAAATTGAACGACGGAAATTCGACAAAGCATCGAAAATCGTCGTTCTGAATACAGTGAATATACCTATTCACTGTATTCAGAACGACTATTTTCAATGACTTTGTGAACTTGAACGACGGAAATTCGACAAAGCATCGAAAATCGTCGGATCTGAACGAAAACGAAAATAAAGCATTTTTTATGTCGGATCTTTCGGTTTTCGTTTCTTGCGCTTTCGTTTTTGTAAAATACCCGATTTTCGGACGAAAATGCATTCTACCGAAAACAAATGCACATGTCTACTTGTAATTATACTTCAGTATACCATAGTAACATCTGACAAAAAAGATCTAAAAACCCTGAAGCAGCAGACTTTGTGAAAATAAAAATTTGTGTCATTCTCAAAACTTTTGGCCACTGCTGTACAGTGATGGTGAAGACATTTATTTTGAGGGACTTAAAGGAGTTGTAAATGTAAATGTTTTTTCACCTTAATGCAATCTATGTATTAAGGTGAAAAAAACATCTGATACTGCCGCCCTCACCCCCCCCCCCCTGAGCCTCCCTTATACTTACCTGACCCCTCAAAAGTCCCGCGCGTGGTCCCGCGATCCTCTTCGCCGCTCAGCCTGGCTGCTGATTGGCTAGAGTGGATGGATTGAGAGCAGCGCAGCCATCAATCACATCCAGTGACGCGGCGTGCCGAGGGGCGGGGCCGAGTGATACAGTTAGCGGCTATGGCCGCTTGCTGTATCACGGGAGCGCGCCCGCAATTAGTGACCACCATGCAAGCTCTCACATGACTGTGGTGACTAATTGCGGGGAGGACCAGAGACAGCCGTCGAGGGACCCCAAAAGTATCGGGGCCACTCTGTGCAAAACGAACTGCACAGTGGAGGTAAGTATAACATGTTTGTTATTTAAAAAATAGATAGTATTTGCAGTTGTAGGGGCTCTGAAAGACCCAAGGCTGGAAGCTGCAGGGTGATCCTAGAAAAGGAGAATAGGGCATAGGGCCAAAATAGTCTCTTCTACGGCTAAGGTAATGGCAGGGGACTGCGTTCTGCTGCTAACTAGCTACTAGAACATGGACAAAAAATATTACTGCACATCTGGCCAACCAAGGGTAATTGTATGCAATTAAAATTGAATAGTGTATGATGGATCGAAAAGTAGCTAATCATTAAAAGGCACCCTGTACATATAGAAAACATATAAACTAGTTAAAAATAGAGGTACAGTAAATCTGTGTGCAATGTGTGCAAGTCATACACATAAGGAATAGTCCTAGAGGTATAGACTTAGGAACAATTAGCAGTCTGTAACTGACACTGCTGGTAAAAGCTAGGCTGTCTCCTGGAGCGGGTTGGGAACCCAGATATTAGAATAAAGGGAAAAGGAGACGCGCCAAGCCGCCAATAGTGACGCAAACGTCAGTAAAAAACGAGCATTGAACTAGCTCAAAGGAGATCACCAGTGAGGAGTCTGATCCAGGCTGAAGCCGCCAGGGTGACAGGTCTGCAGTGAGACTTTGTGCGGGAGTATCGGAAAGCTGCCACGATGGATCCAAGCTATCAGAGGAGCTGTCATACTTTAAGAATGCAAGAGTGAATTAGGAAGACATTTTGGAGGCTAGGTCCCGCCTCCTTCAGTCTTTTTCCAATAGTGATGTGCTCATTCCTTAGCTAACCCATTGGCAGACTGGATGGACCACTTGGTCTTTTTTTGCAATCGCTTTTCTATATGTTTCTAAGTAACCCTTAGTGCTCTTAGGATATTTTGGCATGCACTAAAGTCCATTTAAATTAGGGTGACCAGACATCCCCAGTTTCAGGGGACAGTCCCCTGATTGAGGACACTGTCCCCGGACCAAGTCTGTCCCTGATTTTGTCCCCAGATTGGATTTAATAGGGGGAAGGGGCAGTTTCAAAGACAATCAGTGCAGAACTAAAATGAAAAAAATTGAATTACACCCCCCCCCCCCCCCCGCTCTGCCGTGCCTACTAGCATAGGGGGGTTGTATTGTATTCTTCTCATTATCTGTGCCCCTTTCTGATGATCATGTGCTGGTCGGAGCGGAGGGAAAATTTCTTCAGTTTTGGGGGCATGCCCATTCAGCTCCGCTCGCATGTTCTTCTGCCTTGGCTCAAATCCTGGCCAGCCACCTGCCTATCTCCTTGCCTTCCCTGGCGGAGTGATCTTCCTCCGCTCTCCACCCATTAGTAGCCGGGGCCTTTAAGAGTAAGACATGAGAGGCTGTGAGGCGGGCGGCAACGGGCAGAGGGTCACCGATTGCTGCCATTAGTAAAGAAAAAATACGTCCCCGGATTTCAGCTAAAAAATCTGGTCACCTTAATTTAAATTCTATTTAAAGTGGTTGTAAACCCTTACATATACCCAGTGAAGTGACTGGCCTCAGGTGATAACAGAGATAAAAAAAATCCTCCTACATAAGTTGCAAAGGGGGTGGAGAGCTGAAGTTACACCCTGCAGAGCTTAGGGCAATGTTTACATTTTTTGCACACATGTTAAAATCTGCATTTTTGATAGCATTAACTTCAAATCTCTCCAAACAAATGTTTTCTGAAAGAAGAGGCACTGCAGAATAAAATGGTGGCAGTATACATTTTCAGTGTCGCATGATATTTGCACAACTGTTTAGTAAATGCATATTTTTAAGAAAAAATACAATATAATACCAATTTCTTTGATAAAAATATAATAGAGGAGATTGTGTAGAGTAAACAGATGGCAAACATGTCAAGAGGGCTAACAAATCCCTTACATGTTAGCATGGGGAGGTGTCAGGTCCCCTTTATGGAGACATCGGAGGTCTTTTAGACCCCCAACGTCTCCACTGCCCTCCACTTCAGCTGATTGCAGTACGGTTTGTGGCACATTCTCAGTATTGACAGTGTTACTCCATCCCGAGTCAGAGATCTGCTATGCAGGGAATTGCAGGATGCTAATGTAAGGAAACATTTGGATATTTACACTAGCTGCATTTAAAAAAAGGGACTGAATTAAAAATGTAACTTTTATGTCAAGGCAGTTCAGTTTTAAATACAGAATAAACAAGCATCTGCTTTGGCTGCCTTTGAAAGCAGAAAAGCATTGTGAATCTATCATGATACCCTAATATTGGTGGTCATTCGGCATATGCGTTCAACTGGGAATAATGTACATCCTTCTTAGGCCCTGTACACACGATCAGACCGGTCCGATGAGACTGGTCCGATGGACCGTTTTCATTAGACAACTCTGAACTTGTCTGATGGTCTGATGTGCGTACACACCATCGGACCAAAAATCCGATCAGACCAGAACGCGGTGACGTAGAACACAACGACGTGATGAAAAAACGAAGCTCAATGCTTCCAAGCATGCGTCGACTTGATTCTGAGCATGTACGGCTTTTTGGTCCGATGCTTTTGTGTACTAACCATCGAATCTGTCTGACGGACAGGTGTCCGTCGGACAGGTTTTAAAACTTTGGTCCGACAGACAACGGCCCGATAGGCCGTACACACCATCGAACTGGTCCGATGAAACTGGTCTGCAGACCAGTTTCATCAGGCCGGTCTGATCGTGTGTACGTGGCCTTAAAATTAATTTTACAAATGCAATATAACTATACGAACTAGAAATTTGCCTTGCCCTCTGTATTATGTAGCTTTAATATTAATCGTATGAATGTGAAAGCTAGTAATACTAAATCTTTAATGGGGTAGCCTACTAATAGCGAGAAATTAAAAACAAAAAAATAAACATTAGCATCAGGATTTAATAGGACTATTGGACTATTTATTTAGGCTTCATACCAGGTGATTAACAGGCAGCACCTGTTATGTAAATGGAGGATGTGTGGTCTGCTAGCTCCCTCTCTTGGTGTGTTTATATACACATATATATTGATAGATAGATAGATAGATAGATAGATAGATAGATAGATAGATAGATAGATAGATAGATAGATAGATAGATAGATAGATAGATAGATAGATAGATAGATAGATATAGATATATAATATAGAGATATATAATATACAGTATACATCAAGATCTGTCAAAAGTAGCATTTATAAGAAATAATAATAAAATGTGCAAAACGTAAACACTAACATGTAACTAGAATCCTGTTACAATTAATGTCCATTTCTCCTGTTAACTGTTTTGGCAGAATTTATCAAAGCTGTGTCCTTGGTACATAAAATAAATAAATAAAAATCACCTCTCCAGCTGGCCGCACTGCTAATTTGAGTTGTATTGAAATGAAACCACCGCCCAAAGAATCAAAAGAATCTCGGTCTTCCTAGTGTATTGGATTCTTGATCCTTGATTATTGATGGCACTGCTGCGCGAATCGCAGTATTTAAAAGCCGTAGCAGGTGTGCGCGTCCGCTGCCGAGCGGGGAACCAATGCACATGGCCGGAGGGCGCGATCCCCGATGGCCACCCACGGTTGAGGGCATGAGAGCAGAAATGGGGATCTGTGTGTATAAACACACAAATTCCTGTCCTGGCAGGAGAGGAGAAACAGATTGTGTGTTCTTACTAAGTAGGAACAATGATCTATCTTCTCTCCCAGTCAGTCCAATCCCCTCACAGTTACAACACACCTAGGAAATACAGGCATACCCCACTTTTAAGTACACAATGAGACCATGTATGTAAAACGAAAATGTACTTAAAGTGAAACAATACCTTTTTTAACTTCTGGGGTGTAGTGGGGGCTCAGGGGCTATAGTGGGGGTGTCAGGAGCTGTAGTTGATGTCTCAGGGGCTGTAGTGGGGGTGTCAAGGGCACACTGGAACAGGGCGGGCTATGCTCTCTGAGCTTCAGCTCCTTCTACTGCGGCTGCAAAATGTCTGTACAATACTTGTAAGGCACTTTACATACACTCACGGGTATGTCCTTACTAGCGAGTGTATGTAAAGTGAGTGTACTTAAAGCGGGGTATGCCTGTACACACTTAACCCCTTTCCCTGCCAGTGACATTTATACAGTAATCAGTGGCTATTTATAGCTCTTATCTCTGTATAAATGTCAATGGTCCCAAAAAAGTGTCAAAAGTGCCTGATCTGTCCGCCGCAATATCGCAGTATTTTGTAGACGCTATAACTTTTGTGCAAACCACTCAATATCCGCATTTTTTTTAACCAAAAATATGTAGAGGAATACATATCGACCTAAACCGAGGGAAAAAAAATGGGGTATTTATTATAGCAAAAAGTTAAAAATATTGTGTATTTTTTTTTTTTCAAAATTGTTGCTCTTCTTTTGTTTATATAAAAACGCAGAGGTGATTAAATACCACTACAGCGTTGCACGACCACGCAATTGTCAGTTAAAGTGACACAGTGCCGTATCACAAACAATTGCCTGGTCAGGAAGGGGGTAAATTCTTCTGGGACTGAATACGAGGAGTCACAAGAAATCAATATTTTAAACATTCTTAAAGGGGTTGTAAACCTATGCGTTTTTTCACCTTAATGCATCCTATGAAAATTCTGCACTGTACAATACAATGATGTATTGCGCGTCATTCAGGTGGGGAGAGCTGGTCATAAGTCAGAGCGGTCGTTAAACAAGGAGTATCTGTACGACAGAGAATGGTGGTGTGGGCAGCAGAAGTGAGTATTTTTCTAAGTTCTAAAGGGAAAAAGGTGGGAAAAGGCACCGGGGGGTGGTAATGGCGCAGGGTTTTTTGGTTGGGCGGTAGTGTTGTGTGGCGGGGGTAAGCTCACTTGCTGGTTGTTACATGGCTTACCAGTGCCCATCAGTGCTGACCACTAAACTCACCTGCCTAAAGCACTGACCGGTATATTTACCTACCTGACATACACTGACCTACCTGACATACATACACTGACCTACCTGACATACATACACTGATATACATACACAGACCTACCTGACATACATACACTGACCTACCTGACATACATACACTGACCTACCTGACATACACTGACCTACCTGACATACATACACTGATGGTAGTGACATACATACACTGACCTACCTGACCAGGAGACAGACTTCAAGTGTCCTGTAGCAGCTCAGCTCAGCTGTGGTGTGTGGTGAGCGGCACACCCATCACCATCACAGCAGGCAGCCAGAGGAGGAGAGGAGAGCCGCCCACTTGTGCGTCGAGTGGGGATCTTACAGTAAAGTGGCGCGGCGGTCGCATTGTAATGCCTGCCTTCTGGAGCCTGCAGCTCCTATGATGGATGTCACCCATCCTGCAGTCCTGGCATTGGACCAGTGGAATGTCAATCATAGGCGCTGCAGGCTCCAGAAGGCGAGACCTGCTGTGTCACACGGCGCTCAGGGCTAAAAAAAAAGAAGGGTTCATGCCTGAGACCCGGGGCCTTTTGGGGTCCAGCCCCCCCTACCGAAGCCACTGCATACAAACTGACGCCTATTTGAGCAAGGCTTTGCTATCAACTAGTATTTAGTGTTATCTCTAAACACTAAAATAAAACTATTTGCCATTCCATCTGTTGTTTTATATATATATATATATATATATATATATATATATATATATAATGTAGTATCAGGCGCTAACAGTGAGGCCTAGTCTTTAACCATTTCAGCCCTGGAAGATTTGGCCTCTTAATGACCAGGCCATTTTTTGCAATATGGCACTGCTTCGTTTTTAACTGACAATCGTGCAGCATTGTACAAAAACAAAATGTATGCCTTTTTTTTTACCACAAACTATTATTATTATTATTATTATTAATATACAGGATTTATATAGCGCCAACAGTTTGCGCAGCGCTTTATAACATCAGGGAAGACAGTACAGTCACAATACAATTCTATACAGGAGGGATCAGAGTGCCCTGCTCATTGGAGCTTACAGTCTAGAAGGGAGGGTCAAGTGAAACAAAGGGTAGTAGCTGTGGGGGACAAATAGACCTTTATGTTGGTTGTTATTGATCACCTCTGCGATTTTTATTTTTTCTGCAACAAACAAAAAAAGAGCGACAATTTTGAAAACAAAAATATATTTTTTACATTTTGCTATAATAAACATCGTTTAGGCCGATATGTAATCTTCTACATATTTTTGGTAAAAAAAAATCTCCATAAGTGTATATTGATTGGTTTGCGCAAAAGTTATAGTGTCTACAAAATAGGGCACGGGTGTAAGACTCAATTTCATTGTGGGCTGCATTCGCATTATGATTGCCCTCAAAAGGCCCATTTGTATCTGTAAGATTACATGTCCAGCACATCCCCTCCCCTTTACCTTAGATGTTGAGAGCCATCCCACCATCAAAAGTTGAGCCCCCCACTCTCCCTTGCATCAGTGTACCCCCCTTTCCTTATGTTGCTGCTGGAAAGAAGCTGGATGCATTGCTTGAAAGCAGAAAGTAAGGGTCTGGAGGAGGACCAGAGGAAGGCTTAAATGGCCTGGAGGGCTGGATTCGGCCCACGGCCTTGTGTTTGACACCTGTGAAATAGAGGATAGATTAATTGCATTTTTTTTACTAGTAACGGCGTGATCTGCGGGAACGCGACATTGCGGCGGACAGATCGGACACTTTTGACACTTTTTTGAGACCATTGACATTTATACAACAATCAGAGCTAAAAATAGCCACTAATTACTGTATAAATGTCACTGGCAGTTAAGGGGATAACACTAGGGGGTGATCAAGAAGTTTAGAGGAGAAGACAGGTTGTTCCTACTCTCCCCTGACAGAACCAAAATGTGTCTGTTTACACACACACATCCCGATTCTCGCTCTGTCACGAGCACGCAATTGTCATTCAAATTGTGACAGTGCTGAAAGGTGAAAATTGGCTTGGGCAGGATGGTGCCTAAGTGCCTGGTATGGAAGTGGTTAAAGAAAAGTAAAATTATTTTACCTCTGATAAATCTGATGCTCCTTGGTTGTTGGTAGGAAACTTCAATAATTATCTTGATCCCTCGTTAGATAAATACGGTACGGCTGTGGGCCAGGTGACATCTGTATATACTCCCTTTCCCGGCTTTATTTAGGAGATCGGCCGGATGGATGTTTGGAGAATGCTACATCCTTATGATTACGTTTTTTCTTGCTTCTCCAATTCCCACAGGACGTTATCCAGAATAGACTTGGCATTAGCCACCTCCCCAATGCTGCTAGTGATATCAGAAGTGACTTATGCAGCTAGAGGACTATCTGATCACTTTCCATTGGTTTTTAAATTGAATATACATTCTGCTCAGACTCGAACCTTATGGAAAGTAAATCCTTATTGGTTAGACCTATTTCCTTCAATGGAAGATATGCTGGACATATCTGTCTACACTGTGAAAATATATATATATACAAATTTGCATATAACACCGCGCTACCTAACTAAACATAAATTAGCTGCCAACACCACAGAATTTGATCAATTCTGCAACAGGAAACAAATGAAAAAAAAGAAAAAGTGTAGCGCTGAAATTATGTGAGAAATAACCATATAACACTATAAAGCATCATATAGACTTGGAGTAAAATAATATGTATAACACGTGAAGCATCACATAAACTAATCACCAAGTGTTCAAAAAGATCATATCAATAGATATGAATTAAGGATAAGTCTCAAAATGATTAATTCAAAATGTCCAAAAAACGTGACAGTAGGTGAAGAAGATTTTTATTACGTTTATTGTTTTTTTTTTTTTTTTTTTAAAGTGTATTTTTTGTGCGTGAACTCGAGAGAGAGGAGCCGGACTGCAGGAGTTGGGAGTAGGCAGACCCTCCCCCCGGAGGCAATCGCCATCCTTCTCCATGCCCCTGGTGGCAATGGCGGGTGTGAAGGGGGGCCTCCCACTCACCCCGCCCTACCTGCTCCTCTTGGGAGCCCAACTGGGGCCCAACGGGACCCCAATGGGGCAGAGGGACTCCCCCTATGAGGGAGTGAGGGGGCCTAGCCCACCCAGCCAGCCCCGTAGGTCCTTTGCCTCTCTTTATTTTAGGAGACCGCATGGCCAAAGTGCGTGTGTTTTAAACCAATTTTGTGTGCGTGCAAGTGTGGTGTTTTTTGTGGAGGGGGGTGGGTGTACTGAGCACAGGCGTACCTTGCATAGCACACCCACCGGGAGCCGGGCTGAGACCACCAAACTCAATTCACATGTAGCCGAGACCGGGATCCGAACCCTTGGCTGCAGAGGTGAATGGCTTGTCAGCGCAGTGCCAATCACGTTGAGCCACCACAGCTCCCTCTGGTGAAGAAGATTTTGATAGCAGGTCCACCACCAAAGAAAAAATGGGAGGCTTACCGGAAAGCGTGGACTCAGCTAAGCTTAAACTTAATGAGTCACTCAGGCTTAATATGATGGTATCCGGACATCAACCTTCCATTGGGAAACAAGGATGGGATTTGAATATAGATCAGCTCCTCATGCGGTAGATGAGAGACCAAAAGATGTAGTAGTGCCAGACCAATACATAAGAATCGTAGGTTCTTTACAGAGGATCCAAAATGCCCAGATGCAGCAGTTAGGAGAGGAAAGAAATGGATGCATACATAGGGGTCAATTCACAAAGAGAAACGTTATTGGTTTTCTTCAGGTGTTAAATTAGCACTCCTTATTTAACGCTAGCAAACATGGTATTCACGAAAGCTATAATCGTTATTTAACATAGTCGTTATGGTTTTCAACTGACTCTTTATCCAAACGTTATGCTAACTACTCAGACGTTATTATTAAGATTCGAGACGTTAAAATAACCCTTAAGATCGTTAAATAATGCTGGAGAGATGCATTCTGGGAGCAGAAGGGGAGGAGAACATCTGCATGTGGAAAAGAGCAGATACAGAGAGAGAGAGAGAGAGAGAGACACAAGCAATACACATGGAGATTGAGCATGTGATGTGCAAAACTTCTAGTGTGTGCTTTTCTAAAGCCATGTGTATTTCCTTATAGAGAGAATAAATCATGGGAGATGATAATCGGAATTTAGCTATCACCTGGGTTTCAGAAAAGTCATCCAAAATAGTATGTGAAGGGAATACACGTTTATAAATCTGAACAACATTCTAACGTGTTCTTCTTCGCCTCTGGATAATTTTAAGTTCAAATAGAGCACGGTTCTAGCTTGCCCAACACTACACTACACTACAAAAATCGCCAAAAGCTTCCTCTAACAACAAAATATCGCCTGGGAAATGTCATAACGCCACCCTGAGGGAGGTGTTAATTTAACGATTGCTTAACGATTGATAACTGTCAAAAAAATCTTTGTGAATTACACTTCTGTACATATTTAACGATTTGACTCTTTAAAATAATGATTTGAATCTTTAAAATAATGATTTGACTCTTTAATAAGGATCCACACCTTAAAATATCGGTTCTGTGTAGGGAAACGTTATTTGATGATTTTTCAAAGAGTTAAATCGTTTAGTGAATTGAACTAGCTTCAATAACGTGCAAAATCGTTAAAATAACACTCGCAATCTGAAAATAAAGCTTTGTGAATTGACCCCATAGTGTAATAACGTATGATACTTTTACTGTAATATTCAAGATACAATTCGTTGCACTCACGTTTCAGCAGACATATCAGAAGCATGTAAAAACGTCTAGCAGTAAAGTCAGCAGAGGACCCGACGCGTTTCGATCAAACAATCATCATCTGGGGTGCTGACCAACTGCTATAACAAATCGCAATATATAGCCATACCCCCCTACCTTCATCACGGCTCCAGCTTCAAAGAAAATCATTAATTACGAATGATTTCCGGGTGTGGAGATAGCGTGTAAACGGCGTGTGGTCCAGGACTCACTCAGAGGGGCTGGTTGGAGAGCAGCGTTGGACGTACAAGGATAGTAACGTCTGGACGTACAAGGATAGTGACATCTAGCCGTCTAACGCGGGCAGGCGCTAAGCTGTCATCATAGCGCGTCCGCCCTCGTGACGAGTATCAATGACTAAATGCGCTCCAAGCCTCATAGGGACAAAAGAGACTGAAGCGCATTGTCAGATGTGTGGTCACATGGGGATCAGGTGAGCCAATCAGGCGTATTATCGCCCAAGGCTGATATCTGTCTACACTGTCTTTAACAAGCCCTCTGTATTCTTGCAGATTTATTGGGACTCCTTGAAAGCCTATATATGTGACTTATTTATATTTAAAATTTCAAAGATCAAAAATAAATCTAGGGCTTGGGAATGCTCTGTACCCAGAGCTGTCCAAAAGACCGACAATATATAGCGAACCCCACTGTTGAAAATAAGCAAGAGTGTATATAAAGTCAACGATCCTATGTGGAAATATCCCATAAAAAAAGCAGAGCAGAAACGTTTTTTTCTCCAGCAATCTTATTTTGAGGAAGGGCAAAACACGGGTCACCTCTTAGCTAAAATTGTAAAAGCCCAAAAACCTCCAGCCTATGTGGTAGAATTGCAAGAATCTTCAACTAAATGGGCGCGAACTACAATAGCGTTCTTATCTGCGTTTTGTGACTTCTTTGTGACTTCTTTAAAGATTTATATAGCAGCAAAGTATCTTATGAAGAGGTTGAACTACTACTTTTTCTTGAATCCATTACATTACCTGAACTGTTTACAGATGACAGGGAGGAGTTGGATAAACTTTTGAATTTAGAGGAACTTAGGACTGCTGCAGATTGTATACCTAACAATAAAGCGCCAAGTGCTGATGGGTTGCCAGGGGAGGTTTATAAAATGTATGGAGGTAGTTTGCTGCCTGAATTAATAGAAGTATTTAATGCAGCATTGGAGTGTGGCCACCTTCCTCCCTCTATGAATGAGGCGATTATTATAGTCCTATTGAAACCTGGTAAGGTCCCTAACAATCCAGAATCATATTGTCCAATATCATTATTAAGATGTGAAAATATTGGCAAAAGTGTTAGCTAATAGATTGGCGGAGGTAATTTCTAAGATTGTGCACCCAGATTAGTCTGCTTTTATCCCAAATAGATCTACTGCAATAAATATGAGACGATTATTCCTTAACTGGTAGGTCCCATCCAATAATCTCAGTAATAGAGCTATACAGTCGCTTAACGTGGCAAAAGCTTTTGATAGTATAAAGTGAAATGTTTTATGGCATTGCTTACTGAAATTTGGAGTTGGATCCCAGTTTATACACTGGATACAGTTTCTATATGCTGCACCGGTGGCAAGGGTTCAGGTGAACGGGTATATATTGCCCCCTTTTTCAATACAATGAGGAACAAGACAGAGATGCCCTTTATCACCCCTCCTTTTTGATATAGCCCTTAAACTTTTGGCTTCTGCTATTCGTCAGTCGTCAAACATAATAGGGTTTCACAGGTCTTTGAGAGAGGACAAGATTGCCTTATATGCTGATGACATGCTTTTATTTTTGGGACATACCTCACACTCTTTAGTAGCAGTTATGTCCCTACCTTACCTTAAAAACGAAGCCATCGGGGGGCGTGGTCTGCCAGCAATGGAGATGGCTGCTTAGAGTTTGAGCTCTTCTGCCAGGGAGAGAACCGGAGCGATAGGAGCCCGAATCCTTTGACAAATCCCTCCACTGCTGCTTACTGAGACCCAGCTGACCCGGTGGAGACATGACAGGCAAAAGAAAAACGGATCACCACCCGCAGAAGCTGACCGCCTTCTTCCACTATACTGCACAGGTCAGTCAGCCGCAAAATGGCGCCGACGGCGGCGCGGCGTCCGGAACAAACTCGGACAATACAGGGCCCCTCTTGAGCACACAGATCCCCTGTTGCCCTCCCTCACCTCCTACACCCAAAACGGGTGAAAACCCGATCACAGGGAGCCCCGCGAAAGCGCGGTTGCGCACCGATCGTGACGCGCCGCGCGCGCCTCCGCAAATCGAGGCCCCGGCTTGCGGCCTACTCCCGGCGAACCAGGCCCTGCACTCCTCAATGGCTTCTTTTCCTACATCGGGCCAACCAGTGGTGGATACCACATTAAAGGACATGCTTCTCTCCCTCCAGACCTCCCTGATGACAGATCTGTGACGGATCTCAGACACCCCAGGTGGGCACATCCGCCAGACCTGTGTCTCCTGTCCTCCAAACGCACCCGCAGCCTGGCGATTCGCCATAACCAGCCCTTAACCCCTCAATCACGAGACAATCCACACATGTTGAGGGTTACACAACCAGAGCTTAACTGTTTATTAAAATCCAAACTATACAGTTTTACACACAGTTAGGGACACTCCCCTTTGCCTTGTCTATGAGGGGAGGGGGACAAGGAACAATAAATGGCAACAGAACATTTGGACATTGAAACAGTGTAGAGATACCTAATGAGATTATGGTAAGCAGGCAGCAGCCTGGCTTCTCAATACACACCCCCTGCAGAGGGACGTCTGCAGTCCACTCTCCATTGTCTATGTGTCCAGCAACAAGAGGGGGGGGGGTGGGGGTGTAGGGCTGTAACATTACATTACATCACAATAATGCCAGCTTCAGGTCTCCAGTATCTTTCCGGGCCATAGTCTGTCGGTAGGAGGCACGCGCACAATCCTTTCCAAGACATACAGTGACAGTGGGTTCTGTCACATTTCTCCCCTTTTAAAAACAGACTAACCAGGTTCCTGACCCTCAACTGGTCTGGACCTGCGTTAGTCACAAACTTCCACCCCAGGCAAACAGGAAAAGTAAAAGTGCGACTTTGGCGCTGGGGAGCAAAACCGCACATACGGTCTCCCGAGAATAAAAACAGCCGCTGCAGAGTGGGAACAGCTGTCTGCACTCCTCTGATCCAGGGGACGGGGTTGCAGATATTGGGGGAAGCTGAATAATCCTCTGCCCTGCTTCCAGCGCTTCAGCTGGTAGGGAACGTAGGCTGGTAGGGCTATGCATTTGGGGAGGCAAAGGTACTTGCTTTTCTCCTGGTGTAGTTACCAGCCGCTGAGATGGTATCTTGCAGGGACTATCTCCTGGGTTCTTCATCTCTTGTTCTGATGCTGGGTAGAGACCATCAGCGCTCTGTCCTGTAGCCAGCGCTTCTGCCGGGGGGACATATGAAAAAGTTGGGTACAGCTGCTGGAGAGGGGGAAGGGTTTTCTCCCCTGCCGGTTCTGTGACCAGCCCTTGGGATGACTTCTGACAGGGGCCGTCTCCCAAACTCTCCAAAAACATACTGAGGGCTAGGCAGGGACCATCAGAACTCTGCTCCATAGCCAACTCTTTTGCTGGGGGGAGAACCACTGGGGTAGTGTCCAATTGCTGGGGAGGGAGAATTGCTTCCTCTACTCCCGGTGGGAATATCTGCAGTTGGGGAAACAGCGCACGCAGGTCATCTCTCAGACTCTCCGGATCCAACTCTTTTTCTGATGCTAGGCAGATTATAGTGGCACTCTGCTCCATAGCCAACGCTTCTGCTGGGGGGATGAAAATTGGGGTAGTGTCCAATTGCTGGGGAGGGAGAATTGCTTCCTCTACTCCCGGTGGGAATATCTGCAGTTGGGGAAACAGCGCACGCAGGTAATCTCTCAGACTCTCCGGATCACACTCTTTTTCTGATGCTAGGCAGATTATAGTGGCACTCTGCTCCATAGCCAACGCTTCTGCTGGGGGGATGAACATTGGGGTAGTGTCCAATTGCTGGGGAGGGAGAATTGCTTCCTCTACTCCAGGTGGAGATATCGGCTGTTGGGGAAACAGCTCACGCAGATCATCTCTCAGACTCTCCGGAGCCAACTCTTTTTCTGATGCTGGACAGATGCCAGGGGCACTCTGCCCTGTAGCCAGCGCTTCTGCTGGGGCCCCAGATGAGATACTCTGAACTTGCTGCTGATCACCATCAAACAGCCGCTTGTATGCAATTTCGAGCTCAAATTCCTGCTCAACCAGGAACTCCAATTCCTCCAGGTCACATGCCTCTTCAGGGAGGTCAAGCACCTCATCTCGGAAGTCCAAGATGTTTTCCCGCCGCCACTCCTCATCGCTCCCAAAGTCTGGGTCTCCGTACATTTTTTGATGGAGCAGCCCCACGCCGCCATAGCCAATGCCTTCTGTTGGGCTGACATCTGCTGTACTTGGCCAAAGTTGAGCCGCGAACCACCGGAGGGCTCTGTAGCTGGCGTCTAGCTTCATCTCCTCCTGGACCAATCTTCTGAGCTCCGTCTTCCAATCATCTCGCGGTCGTTCCCTCAGGAACACCTCTCGCGCACAGTACTGCGTCCAGTACATCTCTGAGGAGGAGGGAAGGATCTTCCCCTGCTGGCGCCGCTCGTAGCTTAGTGCCTCATGCCAGAGTTGCCGACGGATCACATCCTCCCAGCCGAGCATGGTGCGCTCTGTCACTGGTCCCCGATGTTTCTTCCGCATGCCTTGCAGCCTCCTCCCTAACTCCACTCTCATGCTGGCTGGTCCCCGTATCGCTCCTCGGCAGCTGCCCAGATCTTGAATCCTGGTGGTGGTTTGGATGTCCTGGACTTCAGGAGACATCCCACCGCTGCCTCCACTGTGACGGATCTCAGACACCCCAGGTGAGCACATCCACCAGACCTGTGTCTCCTGTTCTCCAAACGCACCCGCAGCCTGGCGATTCGCCATAACCAGCCCTTAACCCCTCAATCACGAGACAATCCACACATGTTGAGGGTTACACAACCAGAGCTTAACTGTTTATTAAAATCCAAACTATACAGTTTTACACACAGTTAGGGACACTCCCCTTTGCCTTGTCTATGAGGGGAGGGGGACAAGGAACAATAAATGGCAACAGAACATTTGGACATTGAAACAGTGTAGAGATACCTAATGAGATTATGGTAAGCAGGCAGCCTGGCTTCTCAATACACACCCCCTGCGGAGGGACGTCTGCAGTCCACTCTCCATTGTCTATGTGTCCAGCAACAAGAGGGGGGGGGGTGGGGGGGTGTAGGGCTGTAACATTACATTACATCACAATAATGCCAGCTTCAGGTCTCCAGTATCTTTCCGGGCCATAGTCTGTCGGTAGGAGGCACGCCCACAATCCTTTCCAAGACATACAGTGACAGTGGGTTCTGTCACAAGATCTATCGTCCATTTTTTCTAAAATCACTACAGAGCTGCATGTGGTGGAAGACAGGGTCACACATCTGGAAAACAGCATGGGAGAATGTACTAACACTGTAAATGAATTGGTGGATTCCTATGAGAACTTGCAGTCTGAGCAGAAATGGGTGAGAGCCAAGCTGGCCGATTTAGAGGACCGTTCCAGGAGAAACAACTTGAAACTTAGGGGGGTCCCGGAGACCATACCACCGGATGACCTTCCAAAATATGCCAAAGAACTTCTGCATGTGCTACTCCCTGATGCCTCACCCAGGGACCTTATAATCGATAGGATACACCGTATAGCCAAGCCCTCTCACTTAGCTGCTTCAGTCCCGAGAGACATACTCATGAGGATTCATTTCTTTCATGTGAAGGAACAACTGATGATGGCTGCTAGAGGGGGACCACCGCTACAGCATCCATTCGAGGGGGTACTACTCTTCCCTGACCTTTCAAAGTATACGCTACAACTCAGACGACAGCTCAACCCAATCACCAAGGGCCTTTACAACCATAAAGTTCAGTACAAATGGCGCTACCCAGCCACTCTCCTCGTTACGAAAAATGGCTCAACCCACGTAATCCAAGATCTGCAGAAGGGATTGCGCTTACTACACACATGGCGAATTATTCCGGATTCACCTCAAGATTCGGCGGAACCAAAAGCTCAAAGAGGGAGAAGACAGGCTCGCCGCGACCCCGCCACCCAAGAAGATGAACCGGAGCAGATGACATGAAGGCCTCCTTCTATATATCTACATGACAGATACTCTCCCTGGCATCCAGCTTTCTACTTGTTTCCTTGTTTTCTTTTCTCTCTTCAACGTTTTGGTTTGAGTCAGCAGCACTGTGACACTTGTTACCCACCGAATAGGCGGTTTAACGGGATACTTGGTCCCGATACTCTGCTCTCTGACACTCTAGGTGGCACATCCACCACACCCGACACCTGGTGTACTGTCAGTTTTTCTTATTTGTTTAAGGTACCGACGTCCTATCTACTCCTCCAAAGTTCTTGGTACAGGTGCAGGGCTCTGCACGACAGGCGACACCACCACCGTGTATATACCGCTAAAGTACTCCAGTTTTTCTTGCTTTTGTATGTTGCAACTAACAGTGCTCTTTTTTTTACAGGTACAGTATACTAGAACAGTGAGCCGTTCGCGTGTCCTCCGCCCTTGCTGGAGACACCTCGGTGTTTATTTTGTTTTTTGTTTCTTGTTACCTTTACGGTGCCCAGCTCACCCTCCACGTCTAACTGTAAGTGCATTTTTACTATACACTTTTCTCAGTGACTACCGACAATGGCGATCAAGCTTCTATCCCTTAACGCTAATGGTTTGAACCACGCTAGACCTGCAATGCGATGTGCTCTGTGTTCAGGAAACGCATTTTGCCTCCACTAACGCACCTGTATGTACCAATAGAAAATTCCCTCACACTTTCTCTGCTGGTTTCACCTCCAAAAAGAGGGGGGTGTTTCTAGCAGTGAAGGACACTGTGCGGTTCCTTTTGAAAAATGTGGTTGCCAACCCAGATGGGCGTTATATTATCCTAGTCTGCACAGTGAATGGTAATGAGTACACGTTGATTAATGTATATGCTCCGAACACCGGAGAGAGCAGATTTCTCCGCAGGGTGACAAAATTGGCACAACCTATCAAACGGGGCAACTCATAATATGTGGGGACTTTAATTTAGTCCCGGACGTCCTTATGGACTCCACTACTCCCTCTAAACGTAGAGAGTCCCCCTTGAAACATTTTGCGGCGTCCCATGATCTGTTCGATGTTTGGAGATGCCAACACGGCTCCGAGCGTGACTACACATACTTCTCGCCCTTGCACAAAACCTATTCGCGCATTGATCTCTTTCTTACAGATAAATGGCTTTTACAAACTATCAGCGCTTCAGAAATCCACACCACGACTTGGTCGGATCATGCCCCCATCACGATCACCGTTTCAAATTTGAACAACACAAGACCGACCTTTATATGGCGGGCTAACAACTACATCTTGCAACATCCCTCATTCTCCCCTGAGATTGCGGATACCCTTAAAGACTTCTTTGACAATAACACGGGATCTGTATCCGACTCAGGCGTGTTGTGGAACGCGCATAAGGCTTACATTCGAGGCGTTTTACTTAAGTTGAGTTCCATACACAAAAAGAACAAATCTTTAAGAATAGATGCTCTTGTATCACAATTAGACACCCTAGAAAGGCTTAACAAACCCAACCCTGACCCAACTAGACCCGCACAAATTCTCTCTCTGAGGCAGGAACTCAGACTCCTCCTCCTACAATCATTCGAGCGTACGCAGAGGAGACTGAAAGCCTCCTCCTACTCCACATCTAATAAGGCAGGCAAGGTTCTGGCCCAACGCATTAAAGGAAGGAGAGTCAAACAAAAGATTGATCACCTCATCCATCCACACACGAAAGACAGGCTTACAAACCCCCAGACAATTGCAGACGCGTTCAGCGCGTACTACAGCGACTTGTACAACTTGCACAACGATCAGGACACGCACCAACCTACCGCGACTGAAATCAAAGAATTCCTCAACCATGTGACCCTCCCCTCCCTGACTGAGACACAACTTTCCAATTTAAACAAACCATTCACCACCCCAGAAGTACTGGCAGCAATCAACTCTTTACCCTTAGGCAAATCCCCTGGACCGGACGGCCTCACAGGGGAATACTATAAAGAATTTTCCCAACATTTAGCTCCCACACTGACCACAATGTTCAACACAGCAGCCGCTTCCTCCAAATTTCCAAAAGAATCCCTACAGGCACTTATTATAACTCTACCTAAACCAGGAAAGGACCCAACTGCCCCACAGAACTTTCGCCCAATCTCACTTTTAAATCTAGACCTGAAAATATACACAAAAATGGTTGCATCTCGACTTCTTGACATCATGCCCTCATTAATTCACAAGGACCAATCCGGCTTCACAATTGGTAGACAGGCGTCTGACGCCACAAGGAGGGTAATTGATATTCTCCATTACGCTGAAGCCAGTGGAACGCCTTCTCTGCTCCTGGCTCTGGATGCAGAGAAGGCGTTCGACAGAGTACACTGGGGCTACCTGCGTCAGGCCCTTCAAAAATTCGGATTTAAGGGACATATACTGAATGCCATACTGGCCCTATATTCGAATCCCTCGGCGAAGGTGTTCTCTGCCGATATGCTCTCCCAATCGTTCGACATAACAAACGGCACCAGGCAGGGATGCCCGCTCTCACCACTTATTTTTAACTTACTAATTGAACCCCTTGCAGAGCACATCAGAAGTCATCCACATATATCCGGACTAGAGATAGGCCCCAACAGACATAAGATTAGCCTGTTCGCAGACGATGTCATCCTTATACTGACCAACCCCACGACATCACTAATCGAAGCCCAAAAAACACTCCATTGGTTCGGCAAAGTATCATACTACAAGGTCAACGCCACCAAGTCCTATATACTAAATATAGGAATGGATGCTACCACCAAGAACCTATTACAGCTTCAACTTCCGTACACATGGGCGGAACACAAGATATCTTATCTAGGGATCCGCATACCACGCTCTACAAAACATTTATTCAAAAGTAATTTCAAACCCTTTTTATCTGAACTCCAAACAGCGACCAACAAATTAGCTAAACTAGAAATTTCTTGGTCCGGACGGCTCGCACCGTTCAAAATGATGCATCTCCCCCAATTACTGTATCTATTTCGTACACTTCCAATCCCTATTCCTACATCCTACTTTCACTCCTTACAAACGATCCTGAACAAACTGTTGTGGCAAGACAAAAAACCGAGATGCGCTGGACACCTCCTAATCAAACACAAACTCGCAGGGGGAGCAGGATCTATAGACTTCAGGGACTACTATTGGGCCACGATACTCACCCAACTCAGAGACTGGTTCCAAACACGCCCTGATACCCTATGGGGTCAGTTAGAATCTACTATGGTCAAACGCAACAACCTTAGTGACTGGTTATTAGGAATCCACCACGGTAATCCTGTCTCCAACTCTCTCCCTCCTACCATGAGAGCCTTGGCTCAAGCATGGAAAGTTATGGTGCAACAGGGTGAAACCCACCCACAACCGCACAAACCTCCCCTTCTACTGACTGTTCTAGACCATTGCACCGAAGACCTTAGAACATCAGATTGGAAACCCTATGGTATCTCCTACTTACAGGACATCATTCAAGACAACACTATACTCCCGTTCTCCCAGTTACAAACAAAGTTTGGACTAAGAGACAGGGAACTTTTCACTTACATTAGAATTAAACACTGCCTTTCCCGCATATCCAAACCATGTTACGCCATTTCCCCTAAAGTATGGACATTTCTGACCGACCGTTCTTCTAAAAAGAAAGGTATCTCCCTCTTCTATACCATATTTCGCCAAAAACTAGTATTCGTCAAAGCCAAACCGCACAATCAATGGGATATCGACATTGGCCAGACCCTTCTAGACCTACAATGGCAGGACGCACTCAGGTCCGTGTATAGAGCCACTAGAAATGTAGCATTATGGGAACTGACTCTGAAAATCTCACTCCGCTGGTACCTCACACCCGCCAAGATAGCAAAATTTGGCAAAGGCAGTCCAGACACCTGTTGGAGGTGTACCAAAATGACAGGAGATCTGATACATATCCTTTGGACCTGCCCGCTCATCACCCAATTTTGGACAAATATCTTCCACATGCTGTCAAACATAGCTGGCGGTAACATCTCTCCAACGCCAACATTAGCACTACTCAACATGGACTTGGGTATGTTTCCTGTGAACATGCAACTGGTAGTCACAAATATTCTCCTGGCAGCCAGGCTGAGTATAACTAGACTTTGGAAATCTACCCAACCTCCAACGCTAGAAGCTGTTATTGACATAGTCAACCTACATTACAACCATGAGCTGACACTGGCCTCAAGCAGAGGAATGTACAGTAGAGTTCATGAGAAATGGCTCACCTGGTCCCGTTGGGAAAATGCAGCCACGTTTCTGTAAATCCGTCGGCTGCGACGGAATCATAACCTAGCTTTACCCTTCTAAGGGCTTTCACTATATGAATCGCTCGTATGACCAACTGTTTAGTAGCACTGTTTTCCGTTTTTGAATTTATATGTATTTAACCTCATTTTGTATCCAACTTTCATGCACAATGAGATGGCGCTGCGCCGCCCAATTGCTAGTTACCCATTCTTGTCGAGAAACTGGAATTTATTTTCTTTCTATGTATAATCTTATCTTTAAAACTAATAAAAAAGATTGATGATAAAAACGAAGCCATCCAGGGGTGCACCGCTGACAGGGCTTTCCATCTTCACCTGATCTTCCTTCTAGGTTTGCGGCTGGCTGAGCCAAGTTGACGTCAATCTCAAGCATGCACACAGGAGCCACGATCGTGGCACAGCCTTCTGAAAATTCGGCACACTCAGTATGCCATTCAGTATGCCATTCAGTGTGCAGTGCGCATTTGCCAGTGACATCACCAGCTTCAGAAATGTATCCTAGACGGTGCACATTTAGGAGATATTCTTTGTGCCTACAGGTAAGTTTATTAAATGCTTACCTGTTGGTTAAAGTCACCAAACAGTATTAACTGACGTTTTAAAAGAAAAATTAGTTAAGTGTTTTGTAGCCCCTCCTCCTGAGAGGAATTTTACTTTCTTTACAGGCACTGGCTTTTTGCTTGTGGAAGATGTAAAACGTGCACCACCTCTAGAGTTAATTTAAGGCAAAGGGTGGAGTTTGTAGCATCTGCCATCTTATCAAATGTATATCTTTTGATTTTAAAGAGATATTATATATGCTGGAGTGCCCGTGTGGCCTACAGTATGTTTGCCGGACTTCCAGATTTTTGGGAGTAAGATTGGGAGAACACGTTGGTAATAAGAGGCAGAAAGAAGGGACAGGACAGGAACAGTATGGCTAATGCATTATTTTTGCACACTTTACATTTTTTCAAATTTTTATTATAGTTTGTGTAGATTTTTTTTCTCCATATGTATATATATGTTTGTATACATGCATATCAATTCATATGTGGTGATGAGTATAATGCAGAGGATTTTTTTCTCTGGAAGTTCTAAAAACAACTCTTGATCTGGGTGACCGAGCAGTATTTCTTCCCTTTGTGGATACAAGCGTGTTAGACCTCATTTCCTTGTAGAGGTCATAATACGAAGCTAAGCGGGTTGGAGTGACACTGGTGAACGGGCTGCAAGCCACAGTGTGTAATTTAAAGTATGCACACCTTGTGGGACATTATTATTTTTAGTTTCCAATATTTTTATTGAGATATTTTTAACATTGTAATTGAAAAGGACTTTATTATTTTTGTGCACATATATTCGTGGATTGTTCACAATATTTTGGTCATCTAACACTTTATATGTGAATTTTGAGATGTCATTTACACATTAACACATTTGTTGGATTTACTCTGACTAATTCTTAGTTTTCACACAGTGCCTTTTTGTTAGTAATATTTACAGATTTTTTGTTATTATTTTTATAGTACTTTATTATTAAAAGCTTTTTTTCTGTGAATTGAGTTCAGTGAAGGTAGCCCTGCAGGATATTTTGTTATTGGTACACATTGAGGTGGAGAGTTATCACTTCCAAGTGCTGCTTGCTCCATAGTGTGATTGTAATAATTGCACAGATTGATATTTGTTATTTCATGTTGAATAAGACTTTCACTCTTCAATGTGTGACTTGTTAATGTACTTCTAAAAAGTAACTTTTGCCTCTGTGTGCAGACAAGGCTTTTTCTATCAATGGTTTTTATACAGGCAGTCCCCGAGTTACGAACACATTATGGACTGTAGATTTGTACACTGCTTGTAACTGTAACTTTCGCCTGTGCAGGGATGTGGAATGTGCCGGTCGTGTGTACGAGGCCTCCGGCTATTCTGGCCATGCAGTACATTAAGTACTGCAGTGTGGAATGTGGAACGATAGCTGCTCGGGGGTATCCAGGACCAATGTGGAGCACAAGCAGAAGGGATTGAGGCTATTCGTAAGTAGGAGTTGTTCGTAAGTCTGGGACTGTCTGTATGTGTAACAGCACAGTCATACTTTGGTTGATTTATTAAAAGCAATAGATTATTCTCTGCAATGGAGTTACACTTTGCAAGGGAACTTTCCCCAGAGTTTAGTAAATAAAGTAAAGCTCTGCTGACTTCCATTATTCAGTCATGTGCAATCAAATTTTTTTATTTCTCTGCACTTGATTGGGTATTTAAAGGGAAATTTCACCACATTCACTAAGCTTGTGGTAACATTCCTTTGCAAAGTAAACAGCCTTACCTTTAGTGAATCAACCCCACTATGTCTCATCTGCCGTAACTCTTTGCGTGATGATGCCACCATGCAGTGCACATGGATGGGGGAGAGGAACGAAAAGGGAAAGGGGAAGAGGGAAAAGAAAAAGTGGAATACTAATCATTACCAGTGTGCAAAAGTGTGTTTGCCTTGAAAGAGTAAATCACTTCTGACCTTGGGTGTCCTAAGTGTGCGGAGGCTGGTATAATATGTAAAACTTTTAGTTTAGTTTGTCACATTTTAGAATGGAGTAACTTGAGATTTTGCATAATTTTAAAGGGTTCCTAGATTTAAAAAAAAGAAGGTTGAAAAACACTGCTCTATACATTAAAAAACAGACTAAAGCCAGTCACAGATGGTTCAGATCTTAGATTCGATTAATCTATGGACAGGCTGGTTGTACTGAAGCCGATCCATTGATCAACTTCAGTACAACCAGCCTGTCTAATTTTTTTGCATGCGATCATTGCCGATGACTATAGCAGCCAGCAGTGATCATTGTGTTCACCCAGCAGGTAAGGCTGCCTGCCAGGAGAACACAATAGTGTTGTGGGAGGGATTCCCCCATTAACACTGACTGTATTGGTAGGAAAGTCAAGCAATTTTTTTTCTTCCATCCATGGTGGAAGGAAAGAAAATTGCATAGTCTATGGGCTGCTTTAGAGTAGGAATGGCAGAACCATACGCCAGGTATACACTGCTGAGCTGCACAGTGGTCTTTTTTTAACATGCTTGTTTGCCCTGGAACTTTGGAGGGGTGTATTTTGTTAGCTAACAAGAAATGAAGAACAGAGGATGGACCTCAGCAAGGGGTTATGCTCATTCTAAAGCCTAGTACAAAAGGACCAAATGTCGGACAACATTGCCCGGTTCAATAGAAACCAGGCGACATTCGGTCTGTGTGTACGGCAGCCGGTCCGTCAGAAGCCGGCCATTCAGTCAGCTTCTGATAAAGGGACATGACCAAAAAGGGTATCCCGACTCAAAAATGAGTAAGCAAACTTTTGTTGTACCTATGAGTTTGTTTATGTCCCTTACTTCAACAGGAGTAAGAACACAGTGTAGGAAACTTGCTTTCTATGTGCATTTCCCACACTGCATTCAAAAAGCACTGGGTGGGTATCAGTGTATTCCTAACGGCACCTCAAACGCCGATCACAAATGCAGTGTGTGTGCCTGCACCAGATCACATGGTACCATGCAATTCGGTGCAGTATGTTTTTTGAAAAATAATGCCTGCACTACTTTTGGTTCGATCCAGTGCAATTTCAGCCCATTCATACGACTGGAGTAAAAATCGGACCACACTGAATCTCACAGCAACGCAGACCGCATTCTTGTGTGATTCCGTTGTAAACCAGCCCAAAAAGACTGAATATTCATAACATTTTTATATACAGTACATATTATCAATAATAATTTCTTAAAGCTCTGGCTGTATAGTTCCTTATATAATTATAATACACACAGTCTGCAGCAATTTGAGTCAATGCTAGCATGTTTTCACCACTTCCCGCCCGGTCAATAGTAAATTGACATCCGGGAAGTGGTTGTGTAATCCTGACTGGACGTCAATTGACGTCCTGCAGGATAAAATGCCGGCGCGCTCCCGTGGGGGCGTGCAGCGCGGCGATCGGTGATGCGGGGTGTCAGTCTGACACCTTGCATCTCTGATCTCGGTAAAGAGCAACCGGCGGACGCTCTTTACCACGTGATCAGCCTTGTCCAATCACGGCTGATCATAATGTAAACAGGAAGACCTGTTAATCGGCTCTTCCTCACTCGTGTCTGATAGACGCGAGTAGAGGAGAGCTGATCGGTGGCTCTCCTGACGGGGGGGGGTTCGTGCTGATTGTTTATCAGCGCAGCCCCCCCCCTTGGATTCCCACACTGGACCACCAGGGAAGCCGCCAAGGAAGGGGGCACCAAGAAAAAAAACAAGAAGTAAAATTAGAACAATAGATGCCAATCAGTGCCCACAAATGGGCACTGACTGGCAACATGGGCACTGACTGGCATAATATGGGATAAACAAGTGATGCCCAGCAATGCCATCAGTGCCACCCTCAATGTCCATCAGTGCCACCCCTCAGTGTCCATCAGTGCCCATCCATGCCCAGTGCCCACCTATCAGTGCCCATCTGTGTCACCCATAAATACCCATCAGTGCCACCCATAAGTGCCGCCCATGAGTGCCCATCAGTACCGCCTATGAGTGCCCATCAGTTCTGCCTATGAGTGCCCAATGCCGCCTATGAGTGCCTATCAGTGCCGCCCATAAGTGCCCATCAGTGCCGCCTATGAGTGCCCATCAGTGCCGCATACCAGCGCCGCCTATCAGTTCCCATCAGTGCCGCCTCATCAGTGCCCATCAGTGCCGCTTAATCGTGCCCATCAGTGCCGCCATATCAGTGCCCGTAATTGAAGAAGAAAACGTACTTATTTACAAAAAAAAATAACAGAAAAAAATAAAAACTTTATTTTCTTCAAAATGTTCGGTCTCTTTTTAGTTGTTGCGCGAAAAATAAAAATCGCAGAGGTGATCAAATACCACCAAAAGAAAGCTCTATTTGTGGGAACAAAATTTAAAAAAAAATAGTTTGGGTACAGTGTAGCATGACTGCACAATTGTCATTCAAAGTACGACAGTGCTGAAAGCTGAAAATTGGCTTAAGCAGGAAGGTATAAGTGCCTGGTATGGAAGTGGTTAAATACTGTAATGCATGGTATAGCAATGTAATTATTTGGCTGTAGATAGCTGGCTACAGGCTCAAGTAAAACCAACATGCTACAAATCAGTTCTCCATAGCTGAAGCTAAATGTCTTATCATTGATGGGGATGGTTTACTACTGGGTGGAATAGCATCATATGTAAACTTATGAGAACAGATTCTTCTCAGATGGAATGTAAACACGCTGGAGGCTGCTGCACTCGAACGGCGGTAAGTAAATAGTATAGCTTAGCTAAGCACAGATATAATGTACATTGGATGTTTAATGCTGGATTACTAGAGAGATCTAGAAGATAAACCCAAAGGATTTCAAGATTCAAGTAAGAATACACATGGCTCAGATAATATTTGTTTAATCCAGAGTTCAACTTTAAAGTATAACTAAAGGCAAAACTTTTTTTACTTTTGAATGGAGTAGAGAAGAATTAGAATGCTTGTCACTTTTTATTGCTGTCTGTGCCCCTGTTAAAGGTTTTGTAAAGGATTTTTTTTAATCTTAATAGCTTCCTTTACCTTAATGCAGTGCTGTTTTCATGTCCTCATTGTTCAGTTTTTGCTCTCAAGTTGCTGTAATTCCTCCCTGATCTCCACACTTCCGTTTTGCGGACTGAAGAAAACCCTATTTTTCTTCCGTCCGGCCGATCGGATTGGATGCCAACGGACAGACGGTCCGTTGGCATCCGATTCCCCATAGGGGATAGCGGAGGAGTGACAGGGTGGTTCCATGCACAGTGTGCGGGGACCGCCCTGTCCGCCGACAGCTCAACGGGACCCCCGCTGAGCCGACACACATGGAGCGGACCGAAAAACGGACCGCTCCGTGTGAAAGAGGCCTTACACAGGCATTCATTGAAATCGAGGCAAAATCGCGGTAAAATCGCGCGTACAAATGTGAAAGGAGATTCACCCTTTCTATTTGTTCTGTTTACCATTATGATTGAGATTGAAAGTAAGGTCCTTTTCACACTAAGGCCCCTTTCACATTTATACGACTTGTCTCACGATTTTGTACTGCAAAATCGTATGACAAGTCATTATCCATGATTTTCAATGACTACCATTCATACTGGCACGACTTTAAGTAGTGCCGACTTCAAAGTAGTCCCTGCACTACTTTGGTCCGATTTTGATGCCCTGAGGGACCTTATATGACTTCAAAGTCGAGCGATTTTACCGCGATTTCGCGGTCGCGATTTTACCGCGATTTTGTCGCGATTCGCGGCCGCGATTTCAATGAATGCCTGTGTAAGTGGCATCAAAATCGGACCAAAGTAGTGCAAGGATTACTTTGAAGTCGGCACTACTTAAAGTCGTGCCAGTATGAATGGTAGTCATTGAAAATAATGGAGAATGACTTGTCATATGATTTTGCAGTCCAAAATCGTGGGACAAGTCGTATAAGTGTGAAAGGGGACTAAGGCCCCTTTCACATTTATACAACTTGTCTCACGATTTTGCCGCGATTCGCGGCCGCGGTTTCAATGAATGCCTGTGTAAGTGGCATCAAAATCGGACCAAACTAGTGCAGGGACTACTTTGAAGTCGGCACTACTTAAAGTCGTGCCAGTATGAATGGTAGTCATTGGAAATAATGGAGAATGACTTGTCATAGGATTTTGCAGTCCAAAATCGTGTGAAAGGGACCTAAGGATGGGTTCACATTGCCGCACAGAGTTGCTCACAGCAGGGGTCCTGTGAGTCCCTGATCATCATTTTAGGTCCAATTTCAGTTCCAAATTTTTGGCTGAATTCGGACCTGAGACGGACCAGAAGACGCACAGAGTCTTGTGCAATTCACCTCAGAGTTGCTTCGGAGATGTGTGAACCGGTTCCATAAAGAGACGGTCACAATATCCTGACTTGCTTATTTGATGTGGCGAAACCCACTTCCAATTCGCAATAGTGTGAACCCAGCCTAAAAGAAAATCCCAAATTTTGCGTTGTCCCCAGAAAAGTAATGAAGGGGAAATGTTCCAACAAGGACACTAGTTCTGGTGACCTCGGGGGTTCACAAGGAATTGCTTTTATTTGCAGCGATTTCCTCTCACTTCCTGTTTGGCTATGGGACAGGAAGTGAAGGGAAATCTTTGCAATGGGACACAGATGACAAAAAAAATAATCTGTCAGCAGTTATAACCCTTCCTTGCTCTGTCTAAAATGAGAAAAAAAGTTCTAATTTGCTGTTACTGTTTAAAAATTTTATAGAGCATTATTCTTCCTCCAAATGTTATATTTAAAAACAGAGATAAACTGTTTTTCACTTTTTTTTAGATTGCTGCTACAGATTGTTGTACTTCGTGTATATGACACTCAAATCTTTACCGTATCAGCTAAAAGATGAACCTTGCTGGAATTAGTATGTTAGTATAACTAAGAACTAGTTATAATCCAAAAGCTGTTTTTCAGTGTTTTTATTTAGTATTTTTTGTGCTTATTGTATTGAACTGGTTAAAGTTTTATGTGTAAGAGTGATAAAGCATGACAAGCATCAAGCTTCTGTAGTGTCTCAGAACACTCATATGGCCATTAGAGCTGTAATTATTCTGAAATTTGTTATGCATGCTCACATTTCACGAAGGCATTGTGGGTGACTAGTTATGAGTCAGTTGATAATGATAAACAGCGCTAAAAACAGAGATGTTCTCGTCCTATATATATCTTCTGTTTGTAGCCCAATGCACACAAAGGGTTTTTAGAAAAGCATTACTTTACAGAATATTCTTTCAAGAGACCCTGTCATCACCTCTTTTTTAACTTGACTATAACACAGAGAAGTGGCAAAAATATGCTCACCATGCCTTTTTTTATGTTCTAGTGTTTACTGTTTTACTGCAGCAGAAACTGACTTCTGAGAGTGTCAGACTGCTTGGCCCACCTGCTGTTTTTTTGTTTGTCACTGTTATTCCTCTACACCTAGAACTACTTTGCATTATGCCAACAGCAGGGATCAAACGGAGAGTGCATAAACCCACATCCAGCCTGGGTTGTACTGCACACGCATGAGATCTAGACAAAATGGCGCCCAGCAGCACCAGATGGCATGGACAAAAGCAGCCTTCCATAGCAACACGTGTACAGGTATGTTGGCTTACACAGAGTTAGCAGAGGAAGTGAGAATCCGATTGGAACTGCTGGGGACAGGGCCATTCAAACAAAGCTTACTTCCGGGTCATTTCTGAGATGATATACACCAAGATATTTAAATATTTACTTGGATGTCTACTTTGCTGAGTGACTCTCAGCAAATCCACTTGTAAACAGGTGTTAGGCTGCATTCACATCTAGGCGACAAGTAACGCTGCGTACGCGGCTTTACTTGTCGCCATTCGATTCATTTTTTTTTTTTTTAAACAAAGTCTCTCCATTGATGTCTATGGCCGAACGCCAATGTCGCCTGAAAAAAAGGGTCCGGGACTTTTTTTCAGGCGACAGGCGTACGGCGTTTCAGAGATGTGAACCATCTCTATAGACATCAATGGGAATTTTCCCCTCCAGCGGCACGAGCGTCGGGCGACAGGCGCTTTGTCGCCTAGATGTGAATGGAGCCTTAATACCCCTTTAAAGGAGACGCCATCCCAGGTTGTCGGCCCGGTCTATGCCCCTTTATAGTCATGTGTGGGTAGAATCTTGGGGACAAGGGGCATAGGAACAGGCTACCCCTGACCTACAATATGTAGGTTTGTAGCCTGTAAAGGAGAAGTGCTTTTGGGCCTAGGTCTGGAGAGAGACCCGGGATGGGCACTTAAAGTAGGAAGATGGAGAGAGAAAGAGAGAGACAACTGGATTTTCAAAGTTATTTGCACTGAATTGAACTGCACTGGTAGTCTGATCTGTAGGAACATTCTGCCAGATGGCTTAAAGGGGCCACTAGCTGGTACTATTTTAGTGAAAAGGTGAATTAGTAAAGAGGTACAATACATCAGCATATAGCAAGACCCAATGTCCTTTACTGCCATCCTCCACCATATAATTGCTATAATAAGGGGTTGCTACATGTTTTTGGAATTATACCTTTCATTGAAGGAATATTAAGCCTACCATAACTGGACTCTTTTTGAAAATGTTAGCTGCCTGGCTGTGTATGGTGTTATTATTTCTGAGTCCAATACACAGAGTAATCATACATCAGTAAAAGTGGGATGGCAAGTCAGAAATCTATTTACTTGTTTTGGGGTTAATGATCAAGCAGGTGTAGAAGCTAAAGCATCAACATGACAGCTAAGAAACTAGTATTTTCAGCAAGTGGTAACACAATGAGCCTACATGTAGCTCTGATGATAGGTTTAAAAGATTTTGCAATTCCATATTGGGTCAGAATCATCACAGGGAGTTGGGACCCCTATCTCCAGTGGCCCCAACAGTAAATAATATACCTAAAGATCACATTCTTTCTGCTGTATATAGGGTTCATATCTTGAGACTCCATCCGTACCTCCTGGAGTTTACAAATAAGTGCACTCTAGATCGCCTATTCCTGGTTGCATTATTTCTATTTTATTTTATTTATTTCTGGTACTTTTATAGTGCTGTCAATTTACGCAATGCTTTACATATACATTGTACATCCACATTAGTCCCTGCCCTTAAGGAGCTTACAACCTAAGGTCCCTAATTCACATTCATACATATACTAGGGCCAATTTAGACAGGATCCGATTAACCTACCAGAATGTCTTTGGAGTGTGGGAGGAAACCAGTGTACTTGGAGGAAAAAAACAAAATGACAAAGTGGGATTTTATATGGGGCCATGCCGAGTCATGGCATAATGCCCCTATATATTGGCACAATTATACATAAAAGGGGAGGGGGGAAAAGGGGGATTTAGGACATAGACAGGTGGGACTTTATATGAAGCACACAGTCTTAAGGGAAAACCCAATATCAAATAGTATGAAAATTAAATTGATTTATTTGGTACATTTGAGCAATGTTTACATAGAAAAAAAATATATAAATATAATATAATATAATATAATATAGTTGACCATAAATACATAAAAAAAATAAAAAAAAATTGATATTGTCAGGAACGCATCCCACCATGTAGCCCCCAGGGAGGGCATGGTTACTCATAGTATAAAGGCAATTCCCAGTGTTACTATACTCCATTCTTATGGAGCTCTATATAATTGCCAATACTGTTATCTTCACAGAAGCCTACAATAGATGTTTTCCACGCCACACCTGGTTTCACTACCGAGGCCACTGGGAATTGCCTTTATACTATGAGTAACCATGCCCTCCCTGGGGGCTACATGGTGGGATGCGTTCCTGACACACGCTCCCTCAGTTCCCGTGGGAGACCTTACCGGTGAACCTCTGGGTCAATGGGCCACGCTATATCCCCTTACACAGCATGCCTGTTTGTAAGTTTTACTATGGGATTGTTTCATTCTATAATATGTGCAACTATATTCTCTGTTACAGGTCAAGCAACCATGAATCTAACTCCTATATAATTTTATACCTTTCTAGATATGCATCACGCGCCTGCTCCTGATGAGTGGTACTATCAAGCCACGAAACGCGTCGAGCTAGCCATAAGCCGTGGTTGCACTTTTATGAAAATGTATCATTTTATTATCATACATGTCACAGCTTTGTGGATCCCAGATTGAGATGCCATTACTTAGGGTCCCTGTCGGGTCATATCGATGCAGGTTGGGAAGTTTGGCTATCGATCTACCCCTATTATAGCTGTTCCTATTCAATGTTCCTATTAACTACGCATGTCCAGAGTGTTCTTTGAATTTTATGGGAAATGTACAAACAATATAAATTTTTGTGTTTTTTTTAATGTATTTATGGTCAACTATATTATTTTATATTTATATATATATTTTGCTATGTAAACATTGCTCAAATGTACCAAATAAATCAATTTAATTTTCATACTATTTGATATTGGGTTTTCCCTTAAGACTGTGTGCTCCATATAAAGTCCCACCTGTCTATGTCCTAAATCCCCCTTTTCCCCCCTCCCCTTTTATGTATAATTGTACTTGGAGGAAAGCCATGCAGACACAGGGAGAACATGCAAACTTCAGATGGTGTCATGGTCAGGATTCAAACCAGTGACCCCTTTAGCTGCTAGGTAAAAGTGCTATCCACTACACCACTGTGCTGCCCAATTTCTATCTATTCTATTTTTTTCTCTCCTTGATGCCCGTTCTTTTTCCCTTTTTTTCTCTTCTCTTCTCTCTTTCTTTTTTTCTAGTTTAGGTTGGTCCTGTTTTGTGTGATGTGTCATAAACCACTGCCGGAATTGAAAATGAGGAGTAGTAAACCAAAGATTACAACTTTGCTGGATGAAGGATGATATGATATGGCTATTCTTTCCAGGGGTCCAAAATTTCAGTAGTCCAATGTGTAGCTGGCCAGCTAGAACCTGTCCTAGGTAGCTAATATAACCTACATGTATTTACAGTTAAACCTGCTAAGAACCTAAATGTAGTGCACATGTGTATATGTGAGAGACAAAAGCAGAGTTATTCACTGTGATGTTATACTTGGATGTAATATAACAGTTGTATGTTGTGTTCACAGAAGCAAAAGAAAAAATATGCCTTTAAGAACCGTTTATTTATATGACAGCAGGAGGTAAGCAATAACACAGTAGAATTCATGCCAGAAAGCATAGAGTTAAGCTTTTGCGACTCATCAGAAGCCTTGGCCAATCACAGCCAATGTCATATTGAGCAGAGTCTTGACCTATCACAGCCACCTTTGCATCCACTATGTCTGGGAGGTTCCTCAGCACATGTGCTGCAAATTCATTCCACATGGAGAGAACAGAGCAGAGCAGACACAAAGCCAGAGTTCTGTTTTATGGAAGCAAAAGGGGCTAAAATAGATATGTCATGCAGTTATATAAATGTTCCTATTGTAAACAGTGTGATTAGAACTGTATACTGATCTAGTTGTGTGTTCACTTGTAGTTCCACCATACCTTTATACCTTTAAACAAACTCATACCTCCTAACCGAACCAAACTCTAAGGCCCCATACACACGAGCAAATACATCTGATCAAATCGGTCGAACAGACCGATTTGAACAGATCTGTCTGCTGGGATATATTGGTTTGATCGTGTACACACAATCAAACCAAAATCCCCGCCGGCAGACAGCGCGCTGACGTGGCTGTGACGTTGACGCCGCCACGTCACCGCACCAGGAAGTAAAACACTTCCGCGCATGCGTCAAATCCATTCGACGCATGTGTGAGCAGAAATGTCTGCTGGTTAGCGTACTAACCAGCAGACATATCGGTCCGACGGGTTCCCAGCCGACAGATTTCAAAGCATGCTTTCAAATCTGTCGGCTGGCCAAATCCGTCTGTTTGCCCGTACACACGATCGAATCTGTCTGCTGAAACGGTCCGTCAGACGGGTTTCAGCAGACAGATTTGATCGTGTGTACGCGGCCTAACCGAACCAAACCAAACAAACTAATTCAGGAACTAAAGCAACCTCACCAAACCCTGCAAACCACAGCGTTATACCTTTCAGAGAAATCAGAGAATGCTTTAATAACTTATAGAGAGAGTATAAATACTGAAGAGAGAAATATATCCACCATCTTATGTTAAATGACAAGATTGAATATTTGAACCACCATTTTGTTATACTGTACTTTATTCATCCCGTGTTTTTGTACATGGACTGTCTGCTGTAAAGCAGCAGTATTATATATGAAGAAAAGTGAAGTTAATAAAGACGTTATTTTAAGCATTTGGTGTGCTCTTTAAACCTACTGCTTCCATAGAACGGCGCTAGAGGAATTTTCAGAGTAATAGACAGTCTTGTTGGACTGAAAAGTCAGAGATATCACAATTCTTCTAATGCCACAGCGCATGAGGCACTTCATAGTGCTGCGCCTGCCACACAATGCATCACTATATTTTTCATTATAATATATAAGTCTCTATATTGGTAAATTGTCCCTAATTTTACTCTAATTAGTTTATGCCATTTTATGGGTAAAGGTTCATGTATATGTCTATATGTAATATGTGTTATGTTATGTACATTTCTATAATGCGGTATGTCTATGCATTATTGGTTAGGGTATGTGGATAATATCTTTTGTTATATCAATGTTATATAAATTTGTATGAAAATTTCAATAAAGTTAGAATTGAAAACTTGGGTAAAAGAGAAAAAGGGAAAAAAATAAATAAAAACAATGGCCCAGATTCACAGAGCGATTACGCCTGCGCAACTGGTGTTGCGCGTGCGTAAGTCTAAATGTGCGCGTGCGTTTAGATGCGCGCGATTCAGAAAACGATTTACGCCAGAAATCTACTTTTTTTTGTCCGGCGTAATTTCGTTAGACAGACGCATCCGTCCGCGCAAAAATGCGCTAGACACACCATTGATTTGCTAGTCAAATATGCTAATGAGGGAGTTGCGGGGATCCACAAAAAAACGCAGTTGCTGCGCAGGCTACGCGATGTGCGCAACAGCAAAATGTCCTGTCTAAAGTTAGAGCACATAAAAGCTGGTCTAAATTTTGAAAAAACGTCTTCATCTCACAGAAAGCAACACCGTTACTGAGGAGCAGACCACACACACGTGTTGCACTACAATTTGACTGCCAACATGCCAGGGGCATCGTCGCTCATAGCTGCACTAGTGAATTTAGATGACCAAAGAAGGAGGAGGGCACGGAGGATGGCACGGGAGAGGGTATACCGCACACGCATAGACCTCTTTGGCATGAGTGATTCTGAGGTGTATCGCATCTTCAGATTCCCCCCTCATGTCATCCTGGAATTAACCACAACCCTGCAGGAGGACATCACCAGCCCAACACAACGCTCACATCCAGTGCAGCCACTGGTCAAGGTACTGGCAACACTCCATTTCCTTGCCAGTGGCTCTTTTCAGCGTACAAGTGGAGTGGTGGCTGGGATGTCACAATCCTCCATGAGCAGATGTGTGGACAACCTGGTGCACACATCTGCTCATGGAGGATTGTGACATCCCAGCCACCACTCCAGCAATCCTCACACGCTTGGCCAACCTAATCATCAAACCCACCACTGAGGACCTGCGGCTGAAGGCAATGACAGATTTCTACAGAATTGCCAGATTCCCACGCACCATCGGGGCCATTGATTGCACACATGTGGCACTCCAGCCCCCCCATGAGACCGAGCACATGTACCGCAATCGGAAGAATTGGCACTCCATCAACGTACAGGTGATAGTTGAAGCCCAAGGACTCATATGGCACGTCCGTGCCAAACACCCCGGATCCACCCATGACAGCTACATCTACAATCAATGCCACATCCGAATGGAATTCTATCAGAAAAGTGTATGGGAACACCTGGCTGGTTGGTGAGTGACATGGGAGTCAGGCATGACTATCCCCTCCCGTGATGCACACCTCACAAGTGGCACATGCATGACTAACATTCTCCTGTCTTTTCCCTTCCAGGTGACTCTGCATATGCACTGGGACCCCATCTCATGACTCCTATCCGGAACCCCCAAACCCCAGGGGAGGAAAGATACAATCAAGCACACATCAAAACCCGAGCAGTGGTGGCCTCCTGAAGTCACGTTTCCGATGCCTGGATAAGTCTGGGGGTACACTGTTGTATTCCCCAAACTTCGTGTGCCATATCATCGTTGCATGTTGCATGCTGCACAATCTCGCAGTGAGGAAAGGCCTGCAGGTTGAGCTACGTGATGACCTGACCCCCCAACCAGACAATCAACCCCTAACCGAGGATACCCCATCTTCTGAGGGAAGAGCAGTCAGGAGACAGCTCATATTGGGCATCTTTGCCCGTTAAACACACACATTAATCATGGCACAATGAGAATGCATGCTTGCACACCACTGTGGTCCCTAGCACACACACCCCACATCCTCATCAAATTGGATTGGCACCAGTCCACCATGCACGACTGGTGAGCAGTAACGCCACGTCAAGGCTCCAATTATGTCACTGTACATTCATACACCATTCACACGGACCTGGGAATCACTTCTCCCTGGTCCTGGGGAACCCTTCTCCACCAAAATTGAGGATGACACCCCTTTTCCAGCAGGAATGTCACCCCCACATTCAAACAGCATGCACAACCCTAAATTTACAAAAAATGTCAGCAAAAAAAAAAAAAAAAAATGCCAAAAATGTCAGCCAAAAAAAAAAAAAGGGAAAAAAAAATTATTGCCCTCTGCGTGAGCCACGCCTGGGGCGCCCCCGGCCACGGCCCCGGCCCCTCAGGGGAGACTCATGGGGGAGGGGCAAACCCGGGGAAGGAGGAGCAGCCCCTGATATCTGCCCACCTGGCGGCCTGCCCTCCAAGGCCACGGCAATTCTGTCCAGGGAAGCACCAAGTGTTGCCGTGTTGGCCTGGATAGCCTGGGTAAGGGCCCTCACATCCTGCCCAACGCCTGCTGCTGTAGTCTGCAGTTCATTTAGGCAGGTTGTGAAAGCCCGGGAGTGGGAGTCCAGGTTACCCAGCGTATCCTTCATGGAGGACAGGCTCTCCTCCACCCGCCCAAAAGTCTGGCAGAGCTGTCCCAGATGGCGGGTCTGGAGGGCCTGGTCCCTTCGCAGACTGGCGGGCAGGAGATTGGGCGCCCCCCTGGTGCTCTGGGATGACATCCTGCCTCCAGCTGATGGTTGTGGGCGGGGAGAAGGGGAGGCCCTTGTGAGGGGAGCCATGTTGGGGGAGGAGGGGGGGGGCTCCCCCTTAGGGAGGGCAGGCTTCTGCCAGCCAGAGGGGAAGAGTCCGCACAAACCACTCGTCCAGTGCCTGACTCCTCCTCCTCATGATCGTCCTCATGATTCTCCTCCTCCTCATGATCGTCCTCCTCCTCATGATCGTCCTCCTCCTCTTGAACCTCCTCCGCGGACTGTGGCCTTGTTGGGGGGGCCTCATTAGGCTGCTGTCCTGGGGTTGGAGCGGTCAGGCCAGATGGCCCTGCACCCTCCTGCACATCTGTGGATGACACAAAGCATTCACAGGTTGGAGGATCCACACACTTGGCACATATTCCCTTTCACCCCCTCCCCCACACATGCTACACACCTGATAGAAAAAAAAACCTTACCTGGCACCACGGGGACCGGACTTGTGTCAAAGCCTGGCAGGCCCTCCACTTCATGCCGGTGAAAGGTCAGGGCCACCACATGCTCCGTCGCTGTAAGCCTAATACAGCATGGTGGGCCCCCTCCTGTGCCCCTGGCATGGGCATGCATTGCGGCCAGTTTTTTTTTCACCTGACGCCGGAGATCATTTATTTTTTTGTCAATCCCAGACCGGGTCCGTGTCTCCCCCTCCCCCGATGAATTCACCTGCTCCGTGATCCTATCCAAAATCTCCCTCCTCCTGGCCGGGGTGGTGGTGGCACTCTGCGGGCCGAGGAGAAAACGCCCATACTCGCTAATGGCCCGGGCAAGAATTCTTTTTTCCCCCACAGTAAAATTCAGCTTTCTTTTTCTCTCTGTCATACTTCCAAACAAACTCACTACCAGTCACCAAAAATCAGTCACAAATACAAGCACAACCAATCAGGCAAGAACACACACAAAGAGAAAACGAACACCCAAAAATCACACTAGCACTCAGCAAGAAACAGTCACAAAAAAATAAAAAATAAAGCAAGAAAACAAACGCTCAGAAATATATCAATCAAACAAACAGTCTCTCAAACACTTTCACAAATATACCAACAAGCACTTGATCACACAGAACACTAAACTGACAACTACAAGACACACTGCAACGAACAACAGGAACAAAAGCACTTGGTTAAATGGGAAGGGACACAAAGGGATGTACTTTTGCAATGCAAGTGCGTTTGTGTGTGTCTATTTATGCTGTCTGCGTAGTTCACAACGTTGCCCTAGTCCATTTCCAATTTCACTGATTGCGCCGCTCCCGAGTTGTGAGCATGCGCACAGCGGAGCTGACATGGTCTCCTTCACGCGTGCATGCGCGAGCCGGCCGGCCCTTCATTTGCATGGGGTCACGGCTCAATTTTGTGCGTAAAAGCTACGAGAATAGGGTGATTATGCGGCTACATTGCGCAAGTCTAACGTAAAGGCGGTGCGCTACGCCGGACCGATAATGCGCCGATGTACGTGAATCTGGGCCAGACTTCCTATAAATGGTGGCCAGCAGTAGAGACTTTGTAAAGGATAAGAGAGATGCTTTCACCAGTATGTTAGGTAACTAATCAGTTTGCCTAGGTGGAATGGAATTTGTAATAAAACATTCCTGTGGTACAGAATGGTTTGATCTGGTGCAGATTGTAGCTAGATATAAGCAATCCACTCATCACTGGTTATTTAGAACATGACACTGAAGTCTGACATACTTGTAGAAGTTGTTCTTTTTTCATTTTTGTAAAATAAGGTGTCCGAACAACAAATCCTATTTAAGGGGAAAAAAAATGGCATATACAAAAAAAAAAGCAACATTCCATATTTATCAGATTGTACATCATAATGTTCTTGAAGTCAGTGAAGAGGGAGAAGACTCCACACATAATCTTAACCCCAGAAGTTGATGCTGACTGTTGATTTTGCTTGAAGAAAGAGGCACCCCTATTCAATGGGGAAGGGAAGATGCAAGCTGTTAACATAAAAACAATATCTAAACATACAGGCCTAGATTCACAAAGCGATTACGCCTGTGTAAATGTTGTTAGACAGGAGTAATTTCGATTTGTTTTTAAGTGAAAAGACACCTGCGTGCTAAATTTCGACTTTATTACGTGTTAGTACGCCTTCAGATCTACGCTGCCTGAAAATTGCGGCCAGACTTCCTGTTGTTTTTCACCTTCATGGTATGCTAATGAGCTTTTGCCTGGAATAATTTCGCTCTTCAAACGCAAACACCTTTAGTCAGTTTCACTATACCAGCTTTTTGCTGGTCTAATATTAGACAGCCCATGTTAAGTACGTCGTTTCGAATTTCAACGTTTTTCGTTTTTTTAACGAAGTCGGAATAGGAATGTTCGTAAACGCCGCGAATGACCACGACGTATTCGCGCAATGCACGGCGGGGAACAGAGCATGCGCAGTTCGATCGTCGCGGGGACGCGCTTAATTTAAATGCTTCACGCCCCCTACTCACGTATTTCGATTGCGCGGCGGAAAAAAAATACGATACAATAGCGTACGCGCAAAAAAACTACCTGAATTCGGCGTAGAGTCTGGTGATAGACGGCAGCGTAGCGTATTTCGATTACGCAGCGGAAGATTACATCTATGTGAATCTGCCCCACAGTATCTAATATTAGGGAATTATTGCATCCACTTTTTTTCGGGCAACTTTGTAATGATAAAATAGAACTTGTGCTCACTTGAAGCATCACATGGAATACCTTTGCAAGTTATTTATCATAATTGCCAACATTTCCCATTTTTTCCCATGCATCCAGCAAGCCAATGGGGCAGGAGAATAAACTTTAATTATAGGCAGAACAATCCTTTAAAATGGGAATGGTTCTACAAAATACTATCACCACAAATAGGAGGTGTTAACCCAATTTTGGTCTGTGTCCAACAGGAGCTTGGAGTATGGTGTGTGGCCCATTCCCTATTAGTGTATAGTACCTAATTAATAGTGCCTTAATGGTATCCTTAGGAACCCCCAATGGAGGTATGAGTACACAGCTCCAAGGACAGGGAACAAATAACACTTTGAATAAGAGACAAGGGCAGGATTGAGATGGGGCATATCCTACACATGTAATTTAAAAGCAGTATTTCAGGCTTTTTCAAACAAATACTGTGGCTGCTGACTTTTAATAAAAGGACACTCACCTGTCCGGGTGTCCAGCGCTGTGCTCACCCAAACCAATTCTATATCGGTCTTTGGATCTTGGCAACACCATGTTTACTTGTGGCTTCAAAGTCGGCTGCCTGCTGTGCATGCGTGAGCTGCACTGCGCTTTGTGTATGGTCCAGCAGCCTTCAGGGACCTGTGATTTTCTGCAAAGTGGGAGCAGAAGTGGAAAGTGAGAGTCTGTACCTCTCAAAACTAGGTACCTGCCCCCCCCCCCCACCCTCCAAAAAGTTCCAAAAACAGTTCCAAAAACAGAAAAGCAGGAGGATGAAGGGCATAAAGAAGAACTTCCATTTTAGAGTGAAGTTCTGCTTTAATTATTGCATTCAGAGGTGATACCAGAGCCCCTTTCCTCACATTGACAATATTATAGACAGATAAGACCAAGGCAGTGAGGCATCTCCAAGATCCTCAGTGGCCCTGTGACTCAATTTGGGACCCCTGGGTTCTCACAAGCACAAGAGCCAACTAAAATGTATGTTTTATTTCTGGCTGGCTTTTATTATTGTCATAATTATGGGAACTAAGCACCCTCATGAAGAAGTACTTGTGAAACATGTCAAGTCCGATCTTGCCATCAAGCAATACCAATAAATCAATGTTATGTACATTTGAAAATGTGCGCAAATTATGCCATGGGGTTGTTGAGGGGTGCATGTAGTAAGGTGCTTTAAGTCTATATTAGCCTCCTCTTGTTTGGTATGGTTCTACAAGAGGCATATTGTTAACCAATTGTACAATTTATTTTAAAATACAGTACAGGAAGGTTTATCATAATAAGTCCAGAAACATAGCCAAGAGAAAAATGTTTTGCTTCAGTGGTCAGTGGGAGGAAAAAATGCCCGCCATCTGTGATCAATAAGAGGAAAAAAATTCCTGTGATCTGTAGTCAATGGGAGGAAAAAATGCCCACCACATGTGCTCAGTGGGAGGAAAAAATGCTTACCATGTGAGGTAGTGGGAGGAAGAATTTCCTTGGTGTTGGTGATAAGTGCTGCTATCATTGGTCACACAGGAAAAAGGAATTATCAGTGGGGAAAAAATAATGAAAAACTGGTGCTAAGTGGTGAACAAGGGGGTTGCAGTGTGGGGAGGGGGGTGGGTTCAGAAGGTACTGGCACTCAGTTTTTGTAGAGGAGCATTAATCCTTAATAGAGGGTCATAAGAACCCTGGTGCACAGTGGTGGTAGTGGGGGCACTGGTCCTCATTGGGGGGGGGTCAGGGGTAGGCGCTGTTTCTCAGTGGGGTAACAAAGGCGAGCACTGCTACTCAGTGGTGGTAGCCAGAGGTATTGATCCACGATGGGGCTCAGTGGTGGTTCTAGGGGCATTGGTCCTCAGTGGGGTCGGGCACTGCCACTCAGTGAGGGGACAGGTTTCATGTTGAGTTTTCTCATTTTGAGCAATGGCAGAACCTAATGCCGCGTACACACGGTCGTTTTTGCGATGAAAAAAAACGACGTTTTCTGTGAAGTAAAAAACGACGTTTTTAAAACGTCACTTTTCAAAGACAATTTTGCATACACACCATCGTTTTTTCACAAAAAGCAAGGTTACGTTCACCACTCTTTTCCATTGAAGCTCGCTTCATAACTAGCTTCTGGGCATGCGCGGGTTGAAAAACGTTGTTTTAAAAGACGTTTTTGCTACACACGGTGACTTTTTGTGAAACAAAAAACGACGTTTTGAAAAACGAGACAAAAAATTCAAGCATGTTGGAATTTTTTTTTGGTCGTTTTTTTTAAGACAAAAAACGACGTTTTGCCCACACACGATCAATTTAAATGACGTTTTAAAAAACGTCGTTTTTTTTCATCGCAAAAAACGACCGTGTGTACGCGGCATTAGACTTTCATCATAACAGAGCTCACTATCACAACTCACTCAAATGCATGCTGATGGAACTTGTAAACACAAGCTGGCACTATCCACATACTCTGTTGCACACTGCCTGATGATCCCATTAGTCAGAGCCACAGTGAAAGTTAGTAATGGACAATATTCCTCTGCCTTTTTCTATGTTTATATATGACAGCTGCAATAAAGGTCTTCTGTAGGGTTCGGTACGGACTTTGGGTTTTTTTTTGTACCCGAACCCGAACCCGAATAATTGGAAAAAGTTTGGGTTCGGGTTCGGAGTTCGGCTATGTTATGGCGCGCTACACGGCAGCCAATCGTCATTCGTTTTACAACTGTGACTAGGAAGTGATCACAGCCATGCCTACTAATGGCATTGCTGTGATTGGCCAGTGCAGCATGTGACCCAGCATGTGACCGGCCTCTATATCAGATAGAGGCACACAGCACAGCTCGTCACTTTGCTTTAGATAGGGTAGGGAGAGAATGCTGATGATTGAGGGACAGTGTCAGATAGGTTTATCCTGCTTCAGCAATCTACAACTGCACTATTTATTTCTGTGAGATCTGCATCTTTTGGTTTAGGGACTGTGCATTACATCGTTTAGGGCTTGTCACTCTGCATTGCTAGTGTAGGGAGAGGCTGCTGTTGATTGAGGGACAGTGTCAGATAGGTGTATGCTGCTTCAGAAATCTTCACCAGCACTGTTTATTTCTGTGAGATCTGCATGTTATAGTTCAGGGAGATGTTCCAGCTATCTTCTATAGGGACAGCAATATATAGGTGACTCTGCCTATTTCACCAGCACACTACCTGTCACCTGTGATCTACTGTGTGTGTCCAGTACATAGTTCAGGGAGAGGTTCCAGCTATTTTCTATAGGGACAGCAATATATAGGTGACTCTGCCTATTTCACCAGCACTCCACCTGTCCCCTGTGATCTACTGTGTGTATCCAGTACGTAGTTCAGGGAGAGGTTCCAGCTATTTTCTATAGGGACAGCAATATATAGGTGACTCTGCCTATTTCACCAGCACTGCACCTGTTACCTGTGATCTACTGTGTGTATCCAGTACATAGTTCAGGGAGAGATTCCAGCTATTTTCTATAGGGACAGCAATATATAGGTGACTCTGCCTATTTCACCAGCACTCCACCTGTCCCCTGTGATCTACTGTGTGTGTCCAGTACATAGTTCAGGGAGAGGTTCCAGCTATCTTCTATCCTGTTACCTGTGATCTACTGTGTGTATCCAGTACATAGTTCAGGGAGAGGTTCCAGCTATTTTCTATAGGGACAGCAATATATAGGTGACTCTGCCTATTTCACCAGCACTCCACCTGTCCCCTGTGATCTACTGTGTGTATCCAGTACGTAGTTCAGGGAGAGGTTCCAGCTATTTTCTATAGGGACAGCAATATATAGGTGACTCTGCCTATTTCACCAGCACTGCACCTGTTACCTGTGATCTACTGTGTGTATCCAGTACATAGTTCAGGGAGAGATTCCAGCTATTTTCTATAGGGACAGCAATATATAGGTGACTCTGCCTATTTCACCAGCACTCCACCTGTCCCCTGTGATCTACTGTGTGTGTCCAGTACATAGTTCAGGGAGAGGTTCCAGCTATCTTCTATCCTGTTACCTGTGATCTACTGTGTGTATCCAGTACATAGTTCAGGGAGAGGTTCCAGCTATTTTCTATAGGGACAGCAATATATAGGTGACTCTGCCTATTTCACCTGCACTCCACCTGTCCCCTGTGATCTACTGTGTGTGTCCAGTACATAGTTCAGGGAGAGGTTCCAGCTATCTTCTATAGCAGGGATCTCCAAACTACAGCCCTCTAGCTGTTAAGAAACTACATGTCCCATGAGGCATTGTAAAACTGACATTCACAGACCTGACAAAGCATGATGGGAATTATAGTTTCTGAACAACCGGAGGGCCATAGTTTGGAGACCCCTGTTCTATAAGGATAGCAATATATAGGTGACTCTGCCTATTTCACCAGCACTCCACCTGTCACCTGTGATCTACTGTGTGTATCCAGTACATTTCAGGGAGAGGTTCCAGCTATTTTCTATATACATATATTAAAAACCAAAACCTGCTGTGTTGGCTACCTCCTCCTCCTCCACTGCTGCTTCCACCTACACCGCCACATCCACCGCTACCTCAACCTCCTACTCCTTCTCCATATGGACCTCGTCCTCCTAGGTCAAAATGATTTTATTTTTATTTTTTTATGTTATTTTAAGTTATTTCCCTATCCACATTTATTTTCAGAGTACTTGCCATGCTCTTCCCGACATTTTGCTGCCATTTGCAGCCCTCCAGCCCTTTCCGTTTTTTAGAGACATTTTTGTAGTCAAAAGTCCGGGTCCCCATTGACTTCAATGGGGTTCGGGTTTGGGTCAAAGTTCGGGCCGGGTTTGGGTCCCGAACCCAAACTTTTTTTTCAAAGTTTGGGTTCGGGTCCGAACCCAAACATCCAGGTGTCCGCTCAACTCTAGTCTTCTGTCATTGTTCACTGTAAGGATGTATGTCTCATGCTTTAATCCTACAACCTGCACAGAACAGCGGAGTGAAAAGCTTGAGTGTCCTGGCAACTCTGTGATAATTGGTAAATATTATTTATATGTATTCACTTTGACATGCATACCATTAAATATTCTGCACATACACTCTCAAATATTTAAGGCACATCCTGTGTGTTCAAGGTTCACAGTCCTAGCAAATGTATGGTGAATTTCACTGGGCAAAATTCTTTGTAACCATAATGATTTGCATGGCTTTAAAAATTATTCCAGCTGGCTTAGAAGTGCTTTGTTATGTGTCAGCCTCCTCACTAAAGGGTAGGTTCTCAGAAGCTATTTCTAGGTCTATTGTAAAGTCAATTCTGGTCATTGTCAAGGCTTATAGCTAAAGGGTTGTAAAATTTAGGCAATAGGGAGCTGGGCTATGGAGGACATATACCAATGCAAATAAAAAAAAAAAATACGGTTTAGCAGGGAGAGGGTGCTTCTTTTTATTAAATTCAAAGGTGAGATTGGAAACCAATTTTGCTTGCTTAAAGCTATGCGTGTTGTTACATGGAACGGTATGATTCTCATTGACAGTGCAGTAATACTATACTCTAGCGTCACATATTTAGCATATGTAATAGATTTTTTCTACTTTTATATTGTTGCTTGGTTTAAATAAAACATCAGCAGAAGCGCCTTAACTCAATTCATTATACAGTGAAAAAAAATAGCAGCCAAAACAGGTCTACAGTGGGGATCGAATGTTTGGGCACCCCAGGTAAAAATTTGTATTAATGTGCATAACGAAGCCAAGGAAAGATGGAAACATCTCCAAAAGGCATCAACTTACAGATTAGAACTTCTTATAATATGTCAAAAAAAGTTACATTTTATTTCCATCAAAAAAATGGTGTCTGCAAAAGTTTGGGCACTCTGCAGAATTTATAGCATGCACTGCCCCCTTTGCAAAGCTGAGACCTGCCAGTGTCATGGATTGTTCTCAATCATCGTCTGAGAAGACCAGGTGATGTCAATCTCAAAGGTTTTAAATGCCCAGACTCATCTGACCTTGCCCCAACAATCAGCACCATGGGTTCTTCTAAGCAGTTGTCTAGAAAACTGAAACAGAAAATAGTTGATGCTCACAAAGCTGGAGAAGGCTATAAGAAGATAGCAAAGCGTTTTCAGATGTCAATATCCTCTATTTGGAATGTAATTAAGAAATGGCAGTCATCAGGAACAGTGGAAGTTAAAGCAAGATCTGGAAGACCAAGAAAAATATCAGACAGGAGAGCTCGCAGGATTGTGAGAAAAGCAATTCAAAATCCACGTTTGACTGCACGATCCCTCCAGAAAGATCTGGCAGACACTGGAATTGTGGTACACTATTCCACTATAAAGAGATACTTGTACAAATATGCTTGTGTCATCAGAAGAAAACCTCTTCTACGTCCTCACCACAAAAATCAGTGTTTGATCTTTGCAAATGAACATATAGACAAGCCTGATGCATTTTGGAAACAAGTTCTGTGGACCGATGAGGTTAAAATATAACTTTTTGTCCGGAATGAGCCAAGGTACGTTTGGAGAAGAAAGGGCACAGAATTTAATGAAAATAACCTCTGTCCAACTGTTAAGCATGGGGGTGGATCAATCATGCTTTGGACAAATGGATAATGATCCTAAACACACCTCAAAATCCACGGGGGATTACATCAAGAGGCGTAAACTGAAGGTTTTTCCTGACCTCAACATAATTGAAAATCTTTAGATAGACCTTAAAAGAGCAGTGCGTGACAGACAGCCCAGAAAATCTCAAAGAACTGGAAGACTTTTGTAAGGAAGAATGGGCAAAGATACCTCAAACAAGAATTGAAAGACTTTTGGCTGGCTACAAAAAGCGTTTACAAGCTGTGATACTTGCCAAAGGGGGCAGTACAAGATATTAACTCTGCAGGGTGCCCAAACTTTTCCAGTTGCCATTTTTTTTGGCCAGGGCGCAACAGTTTGATAGTTTGTGCACGTACACAAAAGAGTACACAAAAGCACCTCAAGACCACAACCCCACATTTTCCAACCCCCTATCTAATCTATATCCCCAATTATTAAAAATATAGGGCCAGATTCACAAAGCACTTACGCCAGAGTATCCCGAGATGTGCCGTCTAAGTCTAAATTTGCTCCGGAATATTTTTTGCACCGTACCCACAGAACTAGATACGCACCAAAATAGGCTACTCCCGAACGGCCTAACTTGCCTACGCCTGCACATCCTAGGTGCACATTTACTCCGTCCACACCATTGATTTCCTATGCAAATATGCAAATGAGGGAGATGCGCCGATCCACAAAAGTAAGTTTGTGCGGTGCAGTCTACACGATGTGCATATCAGCTGCACGGAAAGTCTAAAATTAGACCATATAAAAGCAGGTTTAAAATTAGACAATCCGTCTACATGTCAGCTAAAGCAACACCGTTAGGGACGAGCTGAGCAGCCACACTTGCAGGACAACAATCTATATGCCAACATGCAGGGCTGCCATCAGGGGGGTACAGGCATTACACCTGTAAGGGGCCCGGGGGTCCCCAGGGGCCCAGATGGGAACCCCCTAAAAAACAAAAAAAACAAAACTTTTTTTGGTTTTAGGGGTCCGGAGTTCCCAAGGGCCCCAGATGGCAACCCCCTCTTTTTTTATATCTAGTTTTCTTTATTTCTTCTTTTTTTTGTAAAGTAAAGGCCCCCCCCCCCGCTTCTCAATTTGCAGCCCCCCCCCCCCTGCTTCTCAATTTCAGGCGGCAGCACCCCCCCCCCTCAGTTCTCTGCTCCAGGGGGCCCATGCCTGAAGCTGTGTAAGGGGCCCCATAATTCCTGATGGCGGCCCTGCCAACATGCCAGGGGCATCCTAGCTCATAGCAATACTACTGTCTTTAGATGAGCACAGAAGGGAGGAGGGCACGGAGGAGGGCACGGGAGAGGATATACCGCACACGCATAGACATCTTTGGCATGAGTGACTCTGAGGTGTATCGCATCTTTAGATTCACCCCTCATGCCATCCTGGAATTAAGCACAACCCTGCAGTAGGACATCACCAGCCCAACACACCGCTCACATGCAGTGCAGCCACTGGGCAAGGTCCTGACAACACTCCATTTCCTTGCCAGTAACTCTTTTCAGTGTTCAAGTGGAGTGGTGACAGGAATGTCACCCCCACATTCAAAAATCATTCACAAACAGAAAAAAAAAAATGCCCAGCAAAAAAAAAAAAAAAAACAGCAAAATAAAAAAAAAAAAAAAAAAAAAACTCAGCAAAAAACACTCTCCAAATCACTCTCCAAAAATCTCAAAGACACGTCACAAACCAACAAACACTAACAAACAACAGAACAAAAGCACCTTGCTGTAGGAAGGGAAAAAAATTGGATGTACTTTTGCAATGGAAGGGCATTTCTCTCGGTCCATTTAAGCACTGTGCATAGCTCACTAAGTCTGACTGGCCTAGTTCATATCTAACTGATTGCGCTGTGCCGAGTTCTGAGCATGTTTAGAGAGGTGCTGACCATAGTCTGCTTCATGTGCACATACCCAGTCTGGCCGGCCCTTCATTTGCATGGGGTCACGGCTCATTTCAATGGAACACGCCCATGTCCTTCCCAATTTGAATTACACCGCCTTACGCCTCGGAATTTACATTGCACCGGTGCAAATTTGGACTAAAATACTACGAGGATACGGCACTTGCGCCTCGAAATTAAGCCGGTGTAACTTAAAGGAGTTGCACTACGCCGGTCCAAAAATGCGCCGATGTACGTGAATCTGGCCCACAGACTTTATAATTGAGTACAGTGAACACTTGAATAAGCTGCAGAAAGAAAGGCTCTATGGTGTTTTAACATATATGCCTTGCACAACAGAGCTTAGTGAGAGCAGCACGTAAATTAGACAAGTTGGTAGCAAAAAGCATGTCCTTATTCTTTAAAGGAAAACTAAAGGTTTGTTTTTTAATTGGTTCAATTGATTGCTGTAAGCTAGAGCATTTAAATATCACTTACCACATTTTTCCTTTTGACCTCCAAAATACAGTAATCCAGGTTTGAAAATGCCATTTCCTGTCTCTCCTCTTCTTGCTTTCCACCAGCACCTGAGCCATTTTGCATGGTGGAAAGCAGTATGTGCTTACCCCCTCCCTATGACTACAGCCCTGCGTGAAGATGCTCTCTTATCCCTCACAGGCATGGAGGCTAAGCCTAATGGGAACTGTAGTTCCCATTAGGCTGTGATGTAGCAAGAATGAATGCGCACCGCAAACCAGGAAGTCAGTGAGAATAACGAGTCAGGAGTGACGGAGGTGAATAAAACAGCTCGATTTCAACAGGTATCAAACTAGTTATAATGCAAAACATTACTTTTTACTTTATCAGCTACTGTCAGACTTTAATAAAAGAGGAAAATATTTTTGTCTTTACAACCCCTTTAAGGATACATAGCAGCTACTTTTTTAATGCACCATTTTCCTCCCTGCTCAAAGTTGCATAGACCTATGCTAAAGGCAACTTTTAATAATAATTATAAAAACACCATTAGAGTGGATTATTTCGCAGAAAAAAAGCCAGCCAAATAATATACTCATACATAGTATTTAGGCAATTTTACTAGCCTGTATTTTGTGAAGGAGAGACACCAGGCAATTTTTGTGAAGAAATCACCATTCGAGTGTGCTTATACCTGTAATTATTTACAGTAAAAAGCCAGCAGAATATTGTGCTAACTCCATACATAGTATTTATGAATTTTTACTAGGCCATACTTTGAGATATACCATGCATGTTTTTTAAAATATTTAAACAAGATATAATTGGCGTATATATAATAGAAAAAAAAAATTCTAGCGACTCTATATACACCTTTACTGGGCCTCAATTTTGAAAAGGAGAGACACCAGGCAAAAAAAAACATCATTATACAATTTTTTCACAGGACAAAAAGACAGCAAAAAAAATGGAACTGACCTTTACACAGTATTTAACCACTTAACCCCCGGACCATATTGCTGGTCAAAGACCAGAGCACTTTTTGCGATTCGGCACTGCGTCGCTTTAACTGACAATTGCGCAGTCGTGCGACGTGGCTCCCAAACAAAATTGGCATCCTTTTTTTCCCACAAATAGAGCTTTCTTTTGGTGGTATTTGATCACCTCTGCGGTTTTTAGTTTTTGCGCTATAAACAAGAATAGAGCGACAATTTTGAAAAAATTAATATTTTTAACTTTTTGCTATAGGGGGCGGGGAAGGGGTTAAGTATGTTCCCTGGGTGTGTTCTAACCGTAGGGGGGTGGTCTCACTAGGGGAAATGACTGATCGCTGTTCATACATTGTACGAACAGACAGTCAGGCATTTCTCCCCTGACAGGACTGGGAGCTGTTTACACACACAGCTCCCAGTCCTCGCTCTGTAACGAGCAACCGTGGGTGCCCAGCGGCGATCGCGCCTGCCGGGCACGTGCACGGGAGCCCAGCAGAGCCGACCTGCCGCGGTATAACTGCGGCGGCTGGTCGGCAACCAGTTAACTAATCCTCATTGTGTAAAGGAGAGACACTAGACAGCTTTTATGCAAAAAGTCAACATCGGAGTATAGTTATTTCACAGAAAAAAGCATAGTATTGTTCTAACTACATATACAGTATTTAATCACTTTTGGAATGAGCCACATTTTGAAAATTGAGACACTAGGCAGATTTTAATTAGAAAAATCAACATTGGAGTGTATACATTTCATAGAAAAAAATCAGCAAAATATTGCACTACTCCATACACAGTATTTAAAACAGGCCTTCATTCATTTTTTCATCTTTCCATCTATTAAATCTTTTGCCCTTGCTGTTTTAACATTGCATAATAAAACATTTTTTTTCCTACCATTAAGTACCTTATACAGCTTGCTTCCTCTTTCTTGTCTGGTAATTTGTCTAGGCTAATGACATCACGTACAGCCCTTTAATTTTTACACTGTTCTTTTAAAAATAATTGTGTCACTTTTATTCCTATTACAAGGAATGTAAACATCCCTTGTAATAGCATGACAAGACCTCTTAGCCGGCGAACAAACGATTGGTCAAAACAGATGAAAACGGACTGAAGGTCCGTTTCATCGGTCCACACCGATCGTGTGGGCCCCATCGGTCATTTATCCTTCGGTCAAAAAAAAGAGAACTTGCTTTAAAATTTAACCGATGGACGCCTAACCGATAGATCAAAACTGATTGTTAGTATTCAAAAGCATCGGTTAAAAAGCCACGCATGCTCAAAATCAAGTCGACGCATGCTTGGAAGCATTGAACTTTATTTTTTCAGCACTTCGTTGTGTTTTAGTCACCGCGTTCAGATACGATCGTTTTTTTTAACTGAAGCAGACCATCAGTCAGCTTCATCGGTTAACCGATGAAAACGATACTTCTCATCGGATGGACTGATCGTGTTTACGTGGCCCTTAAATATGAGATCTGGGATCAAAAAGACCTCAGATCTCATATTTACACTAAAATGCAATAAAAAAAAATAATAATTTTTTTGAAAAAATAAATGTACCTTTAAGATCTATGGGCGGAAGTGACTCTTTGATGTTGCTTTCGCCCTGCAATGATATGGAGACAGGTGGGGGCCATCTTCCCCTCGCTCATCTCCATGCCAAGCAAGGGAGCAGACACAATCGCCTATGCCAGCTCGTGGCGGAGGGCACCGGAGAGCAGCGGGAGGGATGACACGGTGACCACTTTTATCTTGAAGCGGACCGACCACTGAAGAAGAGGATACCGGGGATTATGGCAGCTAACTGCTGCCATAACAATGGTATTCCTTTTCGAAGTACCAATGTGAAACGACAGCGGGTGGTCCGGAAGTGGTTAAAGGTTATCACCCTCATCTGTGATCTGTTTACTTGTAATTAGTGTGTGTGTGTATAAAAGGTCAATGAGTTTCTGAACTCCTGACAGACCCTTGCATCCTTCATCCAGTGCTGCACTGACGTTTCTAGATAGTTGAACTGTATAAAACAGAAAAGGGATATAAAAAGATATCCAAGGAATTGAGAATGCCAATCAGCTGTGTTCAAACTCTAATCAAGAATTGGAAAATGAGAGGTTCTGTTGAAACCAAACCTCGGTCAGGTAGACCAACTAAAACTTCAGCCACAACTGGCAGCAAAATTGTTCAGGGTGCAAAGAAAAACCCACAAACAACTTCAGGTGAAATACAAGACTCATGTTTCTCTATAAACATGTGGTGTGGCTGTTTCAAGATGCACAATAAGGAGGCACTTGAAGAAAGATGGGCTGCATGGTCAAGTCGCCAGAAGAAAGCTATTACTACGCAAATGCCACAAAGTATCTCACAATACGCCAAACAGCACAGAGACAAGCCTCAAACCTTCTGGCACAAAGTCATTTGGAGTGATGAGACCAAAATTGAGCTTTTTGGCCACAACCATAAACACTACATTTGGAGAGGAGTCAACAAGGTCTATGATGAAAGGTAAACCATTCCTACTGTGAAACACGGAGGTTGATCGCTGATGCTTTGGGGATATGTGAGCTACAAAGGCGCAGGAAATTAGGTCAAAATTGATGGCAAGATGAATGCAGTATGTTATCAAAAAATACTGGAGGAGTATTTGCATTCATCAGCCAGGAAGCAGCGTGGGACACGTACTTGGACATTCGCGCCCGTAAGGTAACCCCCCTGGGAGAGCACTTCTCCTAGGGGGTTATTTGAATTCAGGAGGAGCCACGAGAGCTGCTGGGGGACCCCAGAAGTTGGGGCCACTCTGTGCAAAACAAGCTGCACAGTGTAGGTAAGCATGATGTGTTTGTTAATGCTGGACTCAGGAGAGCACCCACCAGGTAACCCCCCATGAGAGTGCATTTCCTAGGGGGTTATACAATGCAGGGAGGAGCTACCAGGCCGCCGGGGACTCCAGAGTCGAGGATCAGGGCCAATCTGTGCAAAACTAACTGCACAGTGGAGGTAAGTATGACATGTTTGTTATTTAAAAAAAACAAAGCCTTACAATCACTTTAAGAACTGGGGTATGTAAACTTTTGATCAGGGTAATTTGGGTCGTTTCTGTTGTCATTATGATTTCAAAAGAGTAAACACAGTTGATTGATAATAGATAGCTTTAGCCAAACACTAAGCATGAGCGAAAGAAACGTTTTTGTGTTATTCATATTGTCTGAAAAATGGCCAAGAAATCATAAATTCTGCCAGGGTATGTAAACTTATGGGCACAACTGTATATTAAATCATAGTATTATTAGAAAAGGGTTTCCTTACAAAACATAATAGATGTCCACTCACATGCATAAGTGCCTTAAACCGGCACCAGCTCAAACAGCTGTTAACTTAAAAGTCCTCTTCGCTGCTCCGCTCACTAGAGCCGACGGGTGTTCCAATTTCTGAAAGTCCTCAGCCAGATGTGACATGACTTGGGAAGAAGAAATGAGGGCACCTTGCGCTTCTTTTATTTGTCTGTGTCTCCAGCTGCATAGATTCACACTCTCTTTTCAGTCCTGCACTGTCACCCAAAGAGAAAATGATGGTAAAACCCAATTTTTTTTGTTGTCACCAGAACAGACAGGTTAGGGGAAGTCATCTAATGGGGACACTTGTTATAGTAACAACTGTCAAAATAGTTATTTCCTTTCATACTGGAGAGATTTTGTTCTTAGTTCCTGTTTCAAGACAGGAAGTAAAGCGAAATCCTCCCAAAGGGACATAAACAGCAACATAACAACAACAAAAACTGACAGGTGTTTTATCCTTCAAGTGATTGTAAAGTCTTGTTTTTTTATTTTTTTAAATGATAGACATGCCATACTTACCTGCTCTGTTGCAGTGGATTTGCCTCCTCTTCTTGGGTCCCTCCTTATTGCTCCTGGCTCCTCCCTCCTGTCGAGTGCCTCCACAGCAAGCAGATTGCTATGGGGGCACCCAGGCTGAGCTGCAGCCCTATTTAGACACAGAGCTGCAGTTCGGCCCCACCCCCTCTCTCTACTGTTTAACTGAATTTGGCTCAGGTAAGTATTAGGTGGGGCCAAGAGGGGCTGCTGCAGACAGAATGCTTTTTTATCTTACTGCATAGAATACAGTAAGATAAAAAACCTTCTGCCATTACAACCCCTTTAAGTTCTAGAATCAGTTCAATTCATCCCAGAATCCTAAATCTGTTCTCCATATGTTTGTATTGTGTGGGTTTCCTCTGGTCTCTGGTTTCCGCTGACAATTTAAAAACAAAACAGTAGGCTTCTAGACTTGTAGCTAAATAATTTCTACAGTATTTACCAAACACAAGAAAAAGGATACAGAGAAGACTTCATTCTAATTAAACTGAATAATAAGCCAAATCCTTAAAGTGATTGTAAACACCTTTTAAAAAAAAATAACAAACAGGTTTATACTTACCTGCACTGTACCTGCCTCAGAAAAGCCTGTGGGACCTGAATGTGAGAGGAGAGAGCTGCTATAGATGGTCACAGAACTGGATCGAGTAAGTAAATGAGGGGGCAATACTTTTACTTAAACATGTTTTACTTTAACCACTTGCTTACTGGGTACTTTCACCCCCTCCCTGTCCAAGCCAATTTTCAGCTTTCAGCACTGATGATCAGTGCCCTGATTATCTGTGTAAATGTCCCCTGTCACATTTGCCAGGTACCGGCTCTCATCTCCTCACGCCATGACAGAGCACAAGGAAAAGTTTGCTGATAACTGGCAAGTTTGTTTACATGTGATTAGCTGTGATTGGACACAGCTGATCACATGGTAAAGAGCTGCTGTGGTTGGCCCTTTACCATGATCACAGAGCACACCGGATATGCCCCGTGTGTGGGCCCCATCAGACTTTTCTCCATCGAAGTAAAAAAATAGAACATGTTTTAAATTCTTCCGATGGGAAATTGCAATCGTCTGTGTGGAATTCCGCCGGAGAAAAATCCACGCATGCTCAGAATCAAGTCGACGCATGCTCGGAAGCATTGAACTTCATTTTTCTCAGCTCGTCATAGTGTTCTATGTTTTACGTCACCGCATTTTGGATGGTCAGAATTTAGTCTGACAGTGTGTATGCAAGACAGCTTGAACGGAATTCTGATGAAGAAATCCATTGGAGTTTAGACCATCAGATACTACGATTGTGTGTATGCGGCATAAGGCTAAGGAATTAAGATAATAAAAGTTTAGGCTTTAATATCACGTTAATACTTATAATATACAGAGCGGGACTTGAAGTACGTATAAAAACTTATAATATAACTTATAATATAATCCTTATAACTTTATTTGTAAAAAAAATGTAAATGGTCAATTGTCATAAAAACTTCCAAGAGCAGAAAACCCCAACAATTTTAATTGTTCGTTTTTTTTTAAGGATTTTTCTAATAAAGTTCTACTGTAATAAGTATTTGTTTTTTTTGTTTGTTTTTTGGTGAATATCATGTTTCAAAAACTGAACCCACTTTAAGGACAAAACAACAGAGCCTCCTCTGGAACATTGATGTAAATAGCCCAATGTGTTTTTGGAAATCTCTGCAGGCTAGCGATACTAAATAGCTACATAGTGATAAATAAATCCTCAGGTCAAATAAAGTTATCAATGGAGCACAATTATCATGTGGCAGGAACAATAAAACTTCAATGTCTGCTCTTCAAATCCCATTATCCTTAACTTCAGCACTCATGAGAGTCATGACACAGCATTGCTTTATAAGATGGAGCCATTATATTAATCTGCATTTGCCGACATGAATAAATAATTGTCAACATTTCACAGAGGAAGAATATATTCTCTCTTTACGAGGATAGTGCACAAATGCCTAAAATGTTTAATATTAATGGACAGGAAACTTTCATTGCTATTAATGCAGAATTGGAATAATGGATTGAGAGATGAGCTCTAAGACTCAACTCTTAGCACCCATTGTTAAAATGTAAAAAGTCATTTATCTCTGTGCTAATTTATTGGAGCACAATATGTGAAATAAATAAATGAATGCTTGTATAAAAGGATAACTGTATATTTTATCAGATTTCATTTCACATAATTACTTTTGCAGAGCATCAAAGAGTATGCAGTTTTATGTAAAACATGTTTCAGCCAAATGTAAAAGTGCCTCACTGGATTGTAGAGCCATGTTGAGTGCAGCTGTTAATTGCTTTCTGCTAACAGCTCATCATAGTCAGCAGGAAAGATCTTTGATCTTTTATAGCAGATCACTTAACACCATTCCCAGGATGATGCTATTCGACTACTGCTAAATTCCTCATAAATGCTCAATAAATGGTCCATCCATCTTCTCTGGGAGGTTTTATTTATGTATTTTTGCATTTTTTTTCATAAACAGCACATGTATGGCATATCACTTTCTGAAAATGTAAAATCTGTAAGAATAAATGTATTTGTTAAAGGCATGCATACATTAAATATAGTAAATTTGAAATATGCACAATTCATAGCCATGCTAAGGTTTAATTTGTATATCCTAGAGGAACAAACATATCAAAGCTTAAAGGACTAGATTTGGACACAGTGGAATTATTACATTAGCTGTATATTTGGGGTCATTGTCCTACTGCAGAATACATTTGTGGCCAATCACATGCCTCCCTGATATTATGGCAAGTTGGATAAATATCTGCCTGTATTTCTCAGCATTGGGGACACATTTGATCGGGAAACATTAAGGACTGTAGATGCAGTGGAAGGCCAAGAAAACTTAATGCAGCAAATGAAAGACAAATCATGCTTACTTCCCTTCAACATTGGATGATGTCCAGCTGTGCCATCAGCAGAACATTGACAGAAACCAGTAGGACCCAGGTGCACCCTTCTACTGTCCACAGAAGTCTGGCCAGAAGTGGTCTTTGTGGAAGAATTGTGGCCAAAATCCATACCTCTGATGTGGAAGCAAGGCTAAGAAACCCAACTACCGTATATACTTGAGTATAAGTTGACCCGAATATAAGCCGAGGCACCTAATTTTACCACAAAAAAAAGGAAAGCTTATTGACTTGAGTATAAGCCTAGGGTGTCCATGTGCATGCCTCACTATGTCCATGTGCATGCCTCACTGTGTCCATGCCTCACTGTGGCCATGCCCCACTGTGGCCATGCCTCACTGTGCCCATGCCTCACTATTTCCATGCCTCACTGTGTCCAAGTCAAGACTGACGTTTAACATGGGAGTCTATGAAAGGGGTGCCCGGCTTTGAAAAATCATTGCTCCCTGGTCATATGTCCTCTGGACAACAAACTTTGCACACTTGTAGGGGCTACATGTGTGCCAAGTTTGGGGTCCAGGGAATCTATGGCCGGCCAGTACCGGTCCCCAAAGTCCGGGAGATCTGTCGCAAAAAGTTGACTCGAGTATAAGCAGAGGGGGGCATTTTCAGCACAAAAAATGTGCTGAAAAACTTGGCTTATACTCGAGTATATACGGTATGTACAAATGTAGGAACTGGAGTGCAGAAAAATGGCAGCAGGTGCTCTGGACTTATGAGTCAAAATTTTAAATATTTGTCAGGAGACAAATTATTTGATGAGGGGCTAGAGAGCAGCACAATAACAAGTGTCTGCAGGAAGTATGGTGGATGTTCCTTGCAAGTGTATGGCTGCATTTTTGCAAATGGAGTTGGAGATTTGGTCAGGATGAATGGTGCTCTCAATGCTAAGAAATACAGGCAGATACAGTACTTATCAATCATGCCATACCATCAGGGAGGTGTGTGATTTGCCTCAAAATTATTCTGTAGCATGACAACAACCCCAAACATACAGCCAATGACATTAAGAACTATCTTCAGCATACAGAAGAACAAGGAGTCCTGGAAGTGATGGTCTCAACATCATGAATCTGTCTGAGATTACAAGAGACAGAAATATTTGAGGCAGCCTACATACACTGAAGATCTGCAGTTAGTTCTCTAAAATGTTTGAAACAACCTAACTCCAGTGAGCCAAATCATGAGGCTAAAGACAGAGAGGTTTTCCCAGACCTATTTGACCCAATGTCAATAACAAAACATGATATGTTGACCAAGCCAGGTATAAAAGGTAATCTAATTCCAGAGGCAAGTGCAAAGCCATCGTTCAGGAGGTAAAAAAAATGTTAGACTATGGAATTATACATGAATCACACCGTGCATGGTTTAGTCCTATTGGCCCCATTCCCAAGTCACAAGATATCATCTGGTTATGTAATGACTTTAGGAAATTAAATACATTCTCCAAATTTAATCCACACCCTATGCCCAAGGTAGATGAGTTAACTGAGTGACCAGCAAAGTGGAGGGCTGAATAGGCCCTCCTTTCAGGTTAACATGCTGAATGATTGAATAAATTCACTGTCAAGAGCGTTGTCTTGTTTTTAAATTGTTTATAAATGTGATTATTGGGTTATCGCTGTACAAGAGGTAGGTCTTTTGGCCCCTACACAACATTGTATGCTTTTTTTGATACTATATGATACAAATATGGTGTGATTTGCATTGTCGAATACTGTCTCCCAATTATGCCAATGCCCTGAAGAAGTGGGCATTGGCTTGAGAAATGTGCTGAATTTTTAATACCTCAATACTTACCTAAATCAAATAATGAAATGCTGAACTGAGGATTAACCAAATATAGTCAAATACTGTATGACTATTGGGTTATCTAGGGAACATTAATGTATTTGTATATTGAAAAGCATTCAACATGTATTTTATTGTTTTGATTTCTTCTAGTTATATGAATAAAACATATGGTTTTACATAACGTTGTTACGATTTGGTACCTTTAAATTCTTGTTTGGCACTCAATTTAGGATGTAATATCTTTAATAATTTTAAAGCCATTTATAGACAGGTTAAAGGGATTGTAAAAGATCGTTTAAAAAAAATAACACATATCATACTTACCTCCACTGTGCAGCTCGTTTTGCACAGAGTGGCCCCGAACACCGTCATCTGGGGTCCCTCAGGGCTCTTGTGGCTCCTCCTCATTTCAGATAACACCCTAGGAGAAGTGCTCTCCTGGGGGGTTACCTCACGGGCGCGCTCCCGAGCCCAGCATTCTGCGTTTATATACACAAATGCCGGACACAAACCCGCCCTCTGGCACCTGAATTATTGGATTTGACTGACAGCAGCGGGAGCCAATGGCTGCTATCAATCTATCCAATCGGGACACCAGCTACAGAGTGTGTGCTCATTCCTGAACAGAGGATGACAGCATCCAGGTAAGTAAAACGGGGGGCTACAGCAGTAAAAAAGGTTTTTAACCTTAATGCATGGAATGCATTAAGGTGAAAAACCATGAGGGTTTACAACCCCTTTAAGGTGGCACCCACTAGATGGCCCCCTTAAGAGAGTTTGTCCCTTTTAAGTCCTTCCAGAAAGAAGAGCGAATTCCTGTTTAGCACTAAATTTAGGATGTAATATCTTTAATAATTGTATAGCTATTTATAGACAGGTTAAGGTGGGACCCACTAGCTGGCCCCTTAAGAGTTTGTCCCTTTTAAGTCCTTCCATAAAGGAGAGCAAATTCACAAGCTCCCAGGCAATAGGAGAATATGGGGCCCCCAGGCAATAGATTATGGGGCCACACAGTATACACACTCACACATAAAGTATACATACACAGTATACACATACACAGAATACACATACAGACACACAGTATACATACACACACTGAGAAAGAGGGGCAGCTATAATCTACTAGATTTTTAGACCTAGAGGGGCAGGGCAGCTATAATCTTGGGATTTTTAGACCAAAAGGATGTTGGTAAGGGACATTTCAGGGACAGATTTAAAAAAAAAACACAGATTTGTACATACTGTCCTTGGTTATACTGAGGCTGGCAGCCCTGATGGGGCCCTCGGGCAGTGCACGAATGCCCGAATGGTCAGTCCGCCCCTTGCTTTACCCCATGCTATTGCATTCTTGCTTATGCTTATTACAATCTGAAATATGAATTCCAGATTATCACAATTCCACTGAAAGCACATGTTTGAAATGTAGAATGTAGAATGTAGGCACAACCTGATCTGATCTTTTTAGACAGTGCTGGAAATATTACTAGAAAACATTTGTATGGCAAAAATGGTTCAGAAGGACATGATTACTTTAATTTGAGACCAAAGAAAAATATTTAAAAACTACACAAACTAGCAGTGTTGGGTTCTCTTAATAACTCAATGTGCAGGGGAGTTTTGTACAAGTAGCACAGAAATATTCAGGCTACAAGATGGGTTAGTCATTACAATGCCACTGCAGTCTGGTTTAGATTTAGGAGTGGTTTTACTCATCTGCATGGAGTTAACAGAAAAGATAAATCTATTAGGATGTACAAGTCCATTTTTGCTAGTAAAATTATATAATAAAAGGGAAAATTTCCAAACTGGAAGTAAGTGCTTGGCAGAACTTTCTACAATTACTACCACAGAGTGAAAACATCCACAATGTTGTCTGAACATATTATGCAATATGTGTGGGGTTTTTAGATGATAATATTACACAGTGATTTTTGCAAAACTGCATGTAATAAAATGTTGTTATTGTTTGTTGCTCTATTCTCTACTAAAAAATAAACGTGATAATCCACAATTCTTTTTATTTAATTAAATGTGTTCTCCCTTGGCCCAGACCTTCTAGACTTTTCAGCAAACCCAGAACTGTCAATCTTTTCCAGCAGACATGTCAAGTGTAACTTCACTCAATAGAGTGGACTTTAGCTGTGTGTAACCTAGGCCTCTTATTGTCTGTCTTCTATAAAAGTTTCCATTTCACTCTAGTGTGTCATGCCAAACAATGAGGTGGCTCAGGCGCAGTCTCTACCATAGCTTCCATGTGCTAACGAAATATGTATTGCGCGCTGTCTACATATTACAATGACAAATCTGAAGCTGTTGCAAAGGCAAGAGTGTAATGCATAATGCATTTTTAAGTGATTCTTCACCTCACTGTAGTTAAAAAATGTTGACAGAAAGTGCCACTCAGCTACTTTATCACTTATGAATTACAGGGAGGTAAACATAACACTTTAAAATATATAAAAATGTGTATATATATATGTATCAAACAGAGCAGTGCAGCGCAAATCTAAATTGCATAATATTAAAACGAATATGCTCATACCAGTGAAGACATAATTGAATTAATGACAGTGAAAAAATAATGAAATAAAATAAAATAAAAAGAAAGTCCACATTTGCAATGTGCAAACAAATCCTGTGATCAAAACAGTCAGAGTATCTCCACCATGTGCCTTGGAAAACCAATATTTCAAATATTTCAAACGTGATCCCTTCACCAGTAAAGATGGGTACTCTCACCTCACACCAAGACCCTTGTTTTACCAAAGGTCTAAAACGCTTAGAACAAATGGCAGGAAATCCAGATGGCTCAAAGATGTGCAATTATCAGCTGAAGGACCCGGAGATATGCAAGTATCCTCAGTGGCACCAACGGACCAATATGCAAAGAAAAAAGGCCAGATCTAAGAGCTTCCATATAAACCAGGTCTCTTTAATGAGTAAAAAATGTGCAGGGTACTCACATTCAAGTAGAAAATACAGGCATAAAACACCATAACAGGTAGCTCAAATGAAGATGTGGGACATCAAGGAGTGACATGGGATGGTTCCTGACCCCGGACGCGTATCGTAATACTACTTCCTCAGCAGGGCGGAACCTTCTAATTGTCCTCCTCGATACAAATAGCCTGCCGTACAGACGGCTCCAATCCCAGGACACACGTAATGACGCGGTAAGGCACGTCCCGCGTCATTCGATGGGCTGGCGAAAAACTTTATTATTCGCTATTACAGCGACAGACAAAAAACTCTACATCGCCATCTTGTGGACAAAGAACGTCATAAGCTGGGCTGGCGAAAAACTTTATTATTCGCTATTACAGCGACAAACAAAGAAAAAATAATAAAAAACTCTTCATCGCCATCTTGTGGACAAAAAAGAGAATCGAAAATAAACTAACATCACTCCATGAAGTCCCACAAGTTCTTACAAAAAAACAATGATAATTACATAATATTACATATAATATACCACTGCTTGATTAAAATGGGGTTTATCCCAATCTAATCTATCCGCTAAACATCGGAAATTTCTTTTGCAATGTCTCGAGTTTTGTTTGACCAAAAATTATTTTTGGTATAATAAAGGTTTTTTTCTTCAAACAACTGGCGTCGCAATGGGGGCAAAATTTGCCCCCAGCGTCGCCAATTTGTTCATGGCATTATGGGAGGAGGAGAGTATTTTTAATGACCCTCCCAACCAGTTAAGATGCTACAAACGTTATATTGACGATCTCGTCATGATATGGGAGGGTGATTTGTCCAGCCTAGAGACATTTATGTCCAAGCTGAATAACAACATCAAAAATATCTCCCTAACGTGGAATATTCACACTGAAAAGATTGTGTTCCTCGATTTAGAGATCTATAAACAAGGTACTTTCTTACATACTCGTAATCATTTTAAACCTTCTGACAGGAATGGTTATATCCCTCTAGATAGTTGCCACCATCGCAACTGGCTTTGCAACATCCCCAGGGGTCAGTTTATTCGTCTAAGACGTAACTGTACCTCTGATAACGATTTTTTCGAACAATCAAAAATCCTAGCAAAAAGGTTTGAACAAAAGGGATATAGTAAAGATTCCATTGAAAATGAAATGTCTCGAGTAGGCACTCTTAATCGAGCAGAACTTGTTGCTGATTCCAAAAAACCGGAAGAAGATAGTCAATCGATGTTTAAGATCATCCTGGATTACAACATTCAGCATCGCCAATTCGAGAAAATAGTTAAAAAACATTGGGATGTGCTAAAGAATGATAAGGTCTTAGGACCTGTCCTCCCCCCTCGCCCTCTCTTTATTTATAGGAAGGCGCCTACACTGAGGGATATTGTGGCACCAGGAGCCATAGACCCACCCATTTTTAAAGAGAACACTATTTTCTCGTTCCTATCCGGCTTTTACGCATGTGGTCGCTGTCAGCCCTGTAAACAGTGCAAATATAACACTAAAAAACGGAAAGATTTTACCTCATTTTCTACCAAGAAATCGTATAACATAAAGAATTTAATCACCTGTAACACTGAGGGTGTGGTCTACATGCTCGAATGCGACTGTGGATTACAGTATATAGGCCGCACCTCTCGCACTATGGCTGTCAGGATAGGAGAACATGTCAATAATATCAAACGTGGGCTACGTACTCACAGTGTATCTAGACATTTTAGGAAATACCATAACAAGAATCCTAAATGTCTCAAATTCTGGGGTCTAGAAAGAGTGGATAAGCACTGGAGAGGAGGGAATTATATTAGACGAATCAGCCAGAGGGAATCCTTCTGGATATACGAGGCTCGTGTACTTTCTCCGGAGGGTCTCAATGTTGATTTTGATTTGAATTGTTTTATTGCAAATAATTAGTTACATATCTATAATTCAGCCCCCCCCCCCTTCTTCTTATTATAGGTGTTTTTTTACAGATTGTTATTACCTTAGATTGATTTTGTGATTATTCTAATGGTATATTAGTGGGGGTCCTATATGTGTTGTCTCTGTGATGGGATTTCGGTATCACTCACGGGATCATATAAGAAATATTAATTTTCAGATTATTTTAACATTAATGTTTTTTATATTTTATTTTATTTTATTTTACTTTATTTTTTAATATTTCGATTATTAACCTAATGTTTTATATATTTTGAGTGTAGTTTGAGGACTAATCAGTAATTTTAATCAAGCAGTGGTATATTATATGTAATATTATGTAATTATCATTGTTTTTTTGTAAGAACTTGTGGGACTTCATGGAGTGATGTTAGTTTATTTTCGATTCTCTTTTTTGTCCACAAGATGGCGATGAAGAGTTTTTTATTATTTTTTCTTTGTTTGTCGCTGTAATAGCGAATAATAAAGTTTTTCGCCAGCCCAGCTTATGACGTTCTTTGTCCACAAGATGGCGATGTAGAGTTTTTTGTCTGTCGCTGTAATAGCGAATAATAAAGTTTTTCGCCAGCCCATCGAATGACGCGGGACGTGCCTTACCGCGTCATTACGTGTGTCCTGGGATTGGAGCCGTCTGTACGGCAGGCTATTTGTATCGAGGAGGACAATTAGAAGGTTCCGCCCTGCTGAGGAAGTAGTATTACGATACGCGTCCGGGGTCAGGAACCATCCCATGTCACTCCTTGATGTCCCACATCTTCATTTGAGCTACCTGTTATGGTGTTTTATGCCTGTATTTTCTACTTGAATGTGAGTACCCTGCACATTTTTTACTCATTAAAGAGACCTGGTTTATATGGAAGCTCTTAGATCTGGCCTTTTTTCTTTGCATATTGGTCCGTTGGTGCCACTGAGGATACTTGCATATCTCCGGGTCCTTCAGCTGATAATTGCACATCTTTGAGCCATCTGGATTTCCTGCCATTTGTTCTAAGCGTTTTAGACCTTTGGTAAAACAAGGGTCTTGGTGTGAGGTGAGAGTACCCATCTTTACTGGTGAAGGGATCACGTTTGAAATATTTGAAATATTGGTTTTCCAAGTCACATGGTGGAGATACTCTGACTGTTTTTATCACAGGATTTGTTTGCACATTGCAAATGTGGACTTTCTTTTTATTTTATTTTATTTCATTATTTTTTCACTGTCATTAATTCAATTATGTCTTCACTGGTATGAGCATATTCGTTTTAATATTATGCAATTTAGATTTGCGCTGCACTGCTCTGTTTGATATATTTACTTCAGGAATTTTTGTGATTGTTCTTTTGGTGTTCAGCTTGCATCCATATGAAATCCACTCTTTGAGTATTTTTCATTTTTTCACTTATTATTTTAATAAATTTTTCTGATCTTTAGATTTTTGCGCTGATTGCACCCCCCCTGTTTTATATATATATGTAACAGAATAGCCCGTTACACCCAGAGATTTTTGAAGGATGGGGGGTACTCCAGCGTCACTAATGATTCTTGGGTCTAGGGTCATTCTGTGCCCCTTTTGGGCATAGGATGGCTGAGAAATGATAATTCATGTTTGCAGGATATCTTGAGATATTTCAAGTTGTTGGCTTATTCTGACCCTACCAGTCAATAGTGACTCATTCCTCTGTGTAACATAGACTGTTGAGGTGCTAATTAAGTCTACCTAGCTGTAGTGATTGAACACTGTTTTGTGTCTATTGTACTAATTAAGTCTGTACAGGTCAGATGTCTAACTTGGAGGTGTTAATTGAGTCTGCTCCTAAGATCTTTCATTGTTTATGCTAATGACGCTGTTTTGTGTGAAGATACTATTGATAATAGGTGCAGAATGTGACTTCTCAGGTGTAGTAATTAGGTCATGTTAATTATGTCAGACCGATGCTGAAAAGTCTGTAGAATGTGATTGAAGCACCCATTGTGATGTGATGTTTTGGGTGGAGAGTTTCATTGTCCCTGTGATTAACTGTGACATGTTTGTAACTTTGTAACATGTTTGTAACCTTGTAACTGTATAAGAACCTGAAAGCTACCCATTAAAGTGTTCATACATTTGGAAACCAGAACCCAGAGCTTGTGTCTCGGATATTCTGGGGAATGGAATGGATCGTGTCTGCATGGATTGTCGGAGTGTCAGATAAGCTGTCTTGGGTTGATGGAAGATCGTAAACAGTGTTGACCGTTACATATATATATATATATATATATATATATATATATATATATATATATATAGTGTTACCCCCGTAGGGGCTGCTGCTAGTTATAGTCTGTCTCTCATCTCACATAGCCAGGCACACAATATTCAGACACTCAGAATTCAAGTATTGAAACTTGGCTTCAATCCTCACATGACTGGGCTATTAATATTCCTGGCTATGCTCTCTTTCGGAAAGACAGGGTAAAAAGGAAAGGTGGAGGGGTCTGTCTCTATGTGAGAAGTGACCTCAAAGCAAGCGTGAAAGAGGACCTGGTTGATGGAGAGTGTGATGAAGTTGAAGCATTATGGGTGGAACTGCATACAGATGTGCGTAGTTCAAAGCTAATCATTGGAGTTTGTTATAGACCACCCAATGTTAATGAGGAGGTGGAGACTCAGCTCCTTGCACAGATGGAAAGGGCTGCAAGGGCAGGGACGGTGATAATAATGGGGGATTTTAACTACCCAGAAATTGACTGGAATAATGGAATTTCTGGGACAGTTAAAGGACAAAAATTTAAAAACCTATTGCAGGACAATTTTATGGTCCAGTTTATTGAGGCCCCAACTAGGAATGATGCTCTGTTGGACCTGGTAATCTCAAACCATGCAGAGCTCATTACTAATGTTCAGATAAAGGAACACCTGGGTAGCAGTGATCATAACATGATTTCGTTTAATGTAAACTATAAGCAAGAAATACATACAGGAAAGATAAAAACACTTAATTTCAAGAGAGCAAATTTTCAAAGCATGAGGACTGCTCTCCAGGGCTTGGACTGGGAGGGAATATTGGCACCGATGAACACAGAACAGAAATGGGAATTCTTCAAAAAGACTCTTTGGAACCTCACTGCAAAGTATATTCCCATGGGCAATAAGTTTAAAAGGCTACAGATAAAACCTATGTGGCTCACGGTTAAAGTTAAAAAAGCTATAAACAATAAGAAAATAGCTTTTAAAAAATATAAAAATGAAGGAACACTAGTGTCGTTTAAATGTTACAAAGAATATAATAGAATATGTAAAAAGGAAATCAAGGATGCAAAAATTCAAAATGAACGACAGATTGCAAAAGATAGTAGGACAAACCCCAAAAAATTCTTTAAATATATTAATAGTAAAAAGGTCAAGTCTGAGCATGTAGGCCCTTTACAAAATAATCTAGAGTGGGTGACTGAGGACATAGAGAAGGCAAATGTATTAAATGCTTTCTTCAGCTCTGTGTATACAATGGAGAATGGGGGAGCTCATGTCGATATAGGGGGTGGGAGTGACACAGCCCCAAATCCACAATGGCTCAAAAGTGATATGGTCCAGAAATATTTAGACAGAATAAAGGTGGATAAAGCACCTGGACCAGATGGCATCCACCCACGGATCCTAAAAGAATTGAGCTCTGAAATTTCAAAGCCACTGTATCTAATATTTAGGGACTCATTAATGACAGGAATAGTACCACTGGATTGGCATAAAGCTAATGTGGTGCCCATATTTAAAAAGGGAACAAAGTCTTTACCTAGTAACTATAGACCTGTTAGTTTAACTTCTATAGTTGGAAAGATACTGGAACGTTTAATAAAAGACCACATGGATGAGTTCTTGCTGGAAACAAACTATTTAAGCAGCAGACAGCATGGATTCATGAAGGACAGAAGTTGTCAGACAAACCTGATTTCCTTTTATGAAGAGGTAAGTAAAACCCTGGACAGAGGCGTGGCAGTGGACGTGGTATACTTGGATTTTGCAAAAGCGTTCGATACAGTTCCCCACACACGGCTCATGTGTAAGGTAAGGTCTACGGGATTAGATATATCAGTTTGTAAATGGATAGAAAACTGGCTGAAAGACAGAATTCAGAGAGTTGTGGTTAATGATTCTTACTCTGAATGGTCCAAGGTTATCAGCGGTGTACCCCAAGGTTCAGTGTTGGGTCCCTTACTTTTCAATATATTTATAAATGATATTGGGTCTGAGATCAAAAGTAACATTTCTGTTTTTGCAGATGACACCAAGCTATGCAGTGGAATAATGTCCTTACAGGATGTCTCGAATTTACAAGCCGACCTCAATGCTCTGTCTAATTGGGCGACTAAGTGGCAGATGAGGTTTAATGTTGATAAATGTAAAGTTATGCACTTGGGGGCTAAGAATATTCATGCATCATACATGCTAGGGGGAGTACAACTGGGGGGATCTGTAGTGGAGAAAGATCTGGGTGTTTTAGTTGATCATAAGCTCAATAATGGCATGCAATGCCAAGCTGCGGTTTCCAAAGCGAGCAAAGTCCTTTCTTGTATTAAGAGAGGTATGGACTCCAGAGATAGAGATATCATTTTGCCCCTGTACAAATCATTAGTAAGACCTCATCTGGAATATGCAGTCCAGTTTTGGGCACCAGTTCTCAAAAAGGATATCGGAGAACTGGAGAAAGTGCAGAGAAGGGCAACTAAACTGATAAGAGGCATGGAGGAGCTCAGCTATGAGGAAAGATTAGAGGAACTGAATGTATTCACTCTTGAGAAGAGGAGAATAAGGGGGGATATGATCAACATGTACAAATACATAAGAGGTCCATATAGTGAACTTGGTGTTGAGTTATTCACTTTAAGGTCAACACTGAGGACAAGGGGGCACTCTTTACGTCTGGAGGAAAAGAGATTTCACCTCCAAATACGGAAAGGTTTCTTCACAGTAAGAGCTGTGAAAATGTGGAACAGACTCCCTCCAGAGGTGGTTCTGGCCAGCTCAGTAGATTGCTTTAAGAGAGGCCTGGATTCTTTCCTAAATGCACATAATATAACTGAGTACTAAGTTTTGTAGGTAAAGTTGATCCGGGGTAAATCCGATTGCCTTTCGGGGGATCAGGAAGGAATTTTTTCCCCTCCGGTAGCAAATTGGATCATCGCTCTGCTGGGGTTTTTTGCCTTCCTCTGGATCAACTGTGGGTATGGAGTTGGGTGTATGGGAGGATGTACTGTGTTTTACTTTGTTTTATTTTTATTTTTTTTTATGGTTGAACTGGATGGACTTGTGTCTTTTTTCAACCTGACTAACTATGTAACTATGTAACTATGTAACTATGTAAGTATTGAAGGAATAAAACTGTAAGGGAAATAAACTTGGATGGGGTAAGGGTAAGTATGGGAAGCCCACTTGATTGAAGAAATAAAGATTTGGGACTTCAACTATATACACTCTGTAACGGAACCCCAAATGGGACAGGGGTTAAAGCCGTTTAGGATATTCCATTCCTGCACACAAGGCAGCTATTGACACTACACAATCCGGCGAACATGACTCATACGAATTCCCCAATTAACGAGACACAGCTCTGTTTGAGGTTCGACAGAAGAAGACAATTTTTATTAAGAAAGCAGGCTCTTATATACCAAATCCCCGCTTCCCGCGCTTAGTTTGAACGCCGCCGCCGCCGACATATACCGAGCGCAGTACACTTGGGCACGTTCGGTCACACTCGGCTTCTCACGCATAGAGGCTAGGAGCGTGACCGCAAGTGTAGCCGAGCCAGGCCGACTGTACCCGAGTGTACTGTGCTCGGTGTATGTCGGTGGAGGGATTCAAACTAAGCGCGGTATACGCCGATAAATACGGTAATTACCACAATAGACAATAGAATCCAATAACAGCAAGCTTTATGGTACACTACAGCCAACACACAATATATATACAATATATACCGCATTAAATCTGACTAGCACAGATCATAGTGGGGTTCTCATTCAAAATGGAGAAATGTAGAAATACTGCGCTGTCAAAATAATTAAAACAAAAACTGGTGCTGCAACTTAAAATGTGAGATACACACAAAATGAACATAAAAATGAAAAAAAAACAAGCTGCCCAAATATCATGAATGTCGACCACTGAGTGGACAATCAATAGTGAAAATAATGATAAAGAAAATCTCCAAAGTGAATGAATAGCACAATCTGTGTGACAAATGGTCCGTCAACATACAAAAGAGTCCATGACAAACGGAAATGACTTATGAACGGAAAGTAGTTCAAAAAGTGATCTTCTATCTGGAGATGTGCTGCTCCTCTTTTAGAAACAATGGCATCACAAACACCGCGAAAAGATGACTGGATAGGAAAGAAAATCCTCCACCTTAATGATTAGCAGTCTCTTACCAGATGGGAAGATCCTAATTAGAGATCTTCTGTGAGCATATGTCTATAAACCCAGCCCAAAGGTCCGTCTGGCAAAGATGTCTTCACCCAAAATCTCTGGACTCCTCTCAGCTCAGAAAGATGTTAGGCACAACCAAGCAATGGGAAAGGAAAAAAGGGCGAACATAGCGTAATCCAATATAAAATTTATTATAAAATATATAATAAAAACACACTCACATTTGAGTAGATATAAAATCGCATGTAAAAAGTTCTGTAGCCGGCCGGCTAACACAGCCCGTTCACTCCGGGACTCGGTGTAACGCAGTGGCATCAGCACGCCGCTTCACCCTACGTCATTTCGTCTTCATAGACTTCGTCCTGGGGTCTCATTCACCCTGTGCCCCTATTAGAGACACAGGGTGATCTACACACAAGAGGCATCGGGGAGCTTCTGTGTCCCACGGGCCCTTCTGTTACACACTCCTTGTATATACAGCTCCTCACTTCTCACTTCCACTCCAGCACATAACTTGGTTACACTTCCTTACTCCCAGGACTAGATAGCACTATAGTTTATGCCTGACACTGGGTTCACCAGGCCTTATAAAATGCCCTTTGCAGGCAAGGACCATGAGCCTCCATAGTGTTGAAAAAATGGTGGTGGTCCTAGCGCTAGCTGTCCAAGTGTCTACTAATCCAGCACCACATTTTCAGGCCCTGCCAGCCCTCCTAGCTGCAGCTGCCCCCTTCCACTGCCTGTGCAACCACAGTCCACTCCACTGGATCTGCACCCATCCCAGACTACAATCTCCCAGTCCTCTCAGGCGTGCCTCTCCAGTCCTCCTGACTGTGTGAACACTCACCAGCCCTTGGCTGCCTCTGTGGAACTCTTGGAGACTTGCCCAGCACTGTTCTCCTGCTATCCTCTCTTGCTCCTTATGTGCCTCCTGGTCAGGACACCTATGTGGGTTGTAAGAGTGTCTTGTCCGCACCAGAGCACAGGTCCAAGGTCAACCCCCCCCCCCCAGACTGGGGAGCTTCCTTAAAGGCCCCCACAGCCTAACACTCCATCTCTATCTTCCAACTGATCACAACTCCTCCCCTGACCCTGAGTATTTGAGGAGGCCTGCCACCTGCCAATCCTAGTTGGGGAATGGCGGGGCCCTCAGAATACTCCAGGTAGCTCCACCTCTCCTCTCCTCCTTCCTTTACAGGAGATTCTAGGTGCTGTATATATATATATATATATATATATATATATATATTTGATTCTGGATGAATTGAGCATTGGCAAGGACACGCTGTGCACCATCGTCTGCAAAGATATGGGTAAGAGAAAAATCTGTTCCTGGTTTGTTCTAGTATTTTCTATTTGCCAGAATGTAGAATTAATATTTTCACATGGTTTCTCACAACATAAAGCCAATGGCCCTGCAACAGTGATGTCCTTTGAAGAAACACAGCAACAAAGCTTCTCCCCACCTCCACCTATAGAGGGCAGAGCTCTTCTCTCAAAGAGTGGCCATGTCATTGTTGCTTTTAATAATTTGAATTAAACAATACATTTAATTTAAACTTTGAAGGGTCGTGTTCCATGTAATATAGCAACAATGAGTAAGAGAGGGTTACATCCAATGTCAGGTTTTTGTAGTCATCTGTGTTCTATTCAGGAGACTTCCCTTCACTTCTTGTCCGTTAGCCAAAACAGGAAGTAAGAGAAAATTCCTCCAAAGTGAGGGAACCTATTAGTGTCCCCATTGGAAGAACTTCCCTCTATACCTGTTCAGGTGTCATCCCAAAACTTGGAATTTTCTTTTATGTTTACACTTAGTGATAATGGTAAACAAGTCAAATAGAGAAGGATAAAATCCCTAAATAGGGCACAGACAGAAAAAAATAATCATCAATCTCCATGCGGTCTTAAAGGGGTTGTACAGGTTCACATTTCCTATGCATTAAGGTGAAAAAACATCTGACAATTCCAGCCCCCCAGCTCCCCATTTTGCTTACCTGAGCCCTGGAAAGTCCAGCGTCTCAAACACGCTCTTCCTTTGCTCAGTCTTCTCGGCTCTTCATTGGCTTGCACTGCTGTCAATCAAATCCAATGACGTGGGCAACGGGGGAGGGGGGGGCGAGTCCTGCAATTGGTGGCTATGGACGCTGAATTCAGGACTCAGGAGTGAGCCTGCAAGGTAACCCCCTTGGGAGATCGCTTCCCAGAGGAGGTTATCTGCGTCGGGGAGGAGCCAAGACAGGCGACGAGGGACCCTAGAGGACGGTGTTCAGGTCCACACTGTGTAAAACGAACTGCACAGTGGAGGTAAGTATGATTTGTTTGTTATTTAAAAAAAAAAATATACAACCACCAAAAAAGTTTGTCTTTAGTATAAGTTTATATATATATATGTAAATATATATATATATAGCAACTTAGATTAAAGCGGTTGTATACCACGCTTTAACAATTTTACCTATAATAAGGCTTACCTATAGGTAAAATGAATATCTCCTAAACCTGTATGGTTTAGGAGATATTCACCCTTGCATGCAGCTGCTGATGTCAGCAGTGCCTGCGCTCTCAATATCCGGTGGATGCTGCTGGAAAATCAGAGCTCCTTGGCAGAAAGAGCACTCACAGCTCACAGCTCTGGAGCCGCAGAACTGGAAGAAATACAAAGAGAACGTTCTAAGGTAAACATTTCAGAATAATGTAGCGGTACCCCCAAAGGGGCTGCTGAGAAATGAAGGCACGGCATGTTACCTCGTGGCTCTGGAGAAGTGTCTAGGGTGAACGATGTATACAGCAAGGAATGTCCGCAAGGAGAATGTCTCTTTTATATGTGCTCTTTAACAGGTGATGGAAAAAGATAGACGAAGGTTGGAAGGAGAGTAACAGATTCAGGCCTTCAAAATGGAAACAGTCCTGCTTCTGACAACACATAGGCCTCGTACACACGATCAAATCTGTCTGCTGGAAACGGTCTGCTAGACCGTTTCAGCAGACAGATTCGATCGTGTGTACGGGCAAACAGACGGATTTGGCCACCCGACAGATTTCAAAGCATGCTTTGAAATCTGTCGGCTGGGAACCCGTCCGCCCGACATGTCTGCTGGTTAGTACGCTAACCAGCAGACATGTCTTCTCGCACACGCACCGAATGGTTTCGACGCATGCGCGGAAGTGTTTTACTTCCTGGTGCGGTGACGTGGCGGCGTCAAAGTCACCGACACGTCAGCGCGCTGTCTGCTGGCGGGGATTTTGGTTTGCTCGTGTGTACACGCGAGCAAACCAAAATGCCAGCAGACAGATTTGTTGAAAATGGTCGGACAGACCGCTTTGAACAAATCTATTTACTCGTGTGTACGAGGCCTTAGATTTCTTTCTCCGCTCCAGCCTGAGTGGGTATAGCGTACCTGGACAGGTCTCTCTCACCGACCTGGCAGCCAGAGTATCACTTGGAACTTAGAAGGATGTCTCTGCCACCGACTCTTCTAGATGAACGTCAGAGAAGCGCCTCTGCCACAGGCCTTCTCTGATTGCAGATATGGAGAAGCCCCTCCTAAGTAAAGTTTTGCCTGAACCTTCTTTTCAACGTCACCCAGGTACCAACTGAGAGAGGAGTCAATCCCTCAGTGTCCAGTACCTTGATCCCCGATGGTTCGTCTCAATACTGTTGGACTGCCAGCCTCTCATTGGCGCTCCTCAACTCGACTCCCCACCAAACAGCCACACTTGCTTGGGATCTTCAAAAGTGAGAACCCAGTCGATCACTGGGTTCCCATCCTGCTTGGATGCTCCGGGCCCACATGGCCCAGAAACCAGCAACACCGCGTAGCACACACGCCCCGGCCAGGTAGGCCATAACGCTAGGGGCGCGGTGATGTGGACGCCCTAAAGGTGGTTGCCACACTCAAAGAAGGACCACCTAAAATGGCGTCTGCCTCATAAGTACCCTCTCCCAGTGAGGCCCAAGCCCCGACTCTACTGCTGCCACCTGTCGCCCTGGGGTGGAACGACACCCCAGATACGACATAATGAGCCCATAGCACAGCCAAGCTGAAACAGATACCCTATAAAATCAATTAGAATTGAGATCAGAGTCACTTACACTCTGATCATTCCTTAATAGCACCGGTACTTGGAAGTACACAGGTGCTACAATAATTTTCATATGCCCCAAATATGCAATAGCTTGTATGTTTTTTTTTTACTAAGCAATAGTACATTGAAATACAACATTGAACAGTTTACTAAAACAGTGGCAAAGTTTTGTTTTCTGACCTATAATTGTAAAGACTGTTATATGCTTCTAATCTGCCTAAGAATATTTACTCTACCTTCTCCAATCCTCCTCCCTCTCAATGGAAAACATAAATGGCAGTCTGCATCTATTTTCATTTTTTTCATGTCATATTTGCTGATTAGCTTTGGTTGGAAGCAGGTAAGCTGTTGCTGGGTCACAGGGGATTTCACAGCAGATGCATATTCTGGTTACAAATTGGTGCTAATAATGGTGATGTGGGTCACTTTGCAGGTATCCACCTGCATCAAATAGGCCTGTCTGATTGTTCCTCATGGGACCAGCAGCAAGTTCTGTCTGACTATGTAATGATATCTCCAGGCACCTTAATAATTGGGAAAAAAATTATAGATAAATTGAATGTATAAGGAGTTCTGGAACCTCTACCAGGTTGCAGTGAAAGCTGATACTGTTATTAGTGCTTACTAATGACACATGTCTCAGTAATGGAGCTGGCTTTGGATGAAGGCTGGAAGGTCAAGGGTCCAATAATGATTGTAATTTTAATTACCTCTAATCCAGGAGAAATCAACAGAAAAGTCGCAGCTTATACACATGAATCATCTTTGTACAGAAGAGTGCTCTATGTAAGACACATGCCAAAACGCCAGGGATTTGAACAATGCTAAGCGTTTTGTGAAGCAATCGCTTGAATTGGTACTGCATCATCAGAGTTTATGCTAACTTAAGGTGATGTCTTGCTTTGCTGAGCATATGTAATTCACCGCAGCTTACTTATTGCTAGATGTGGTGGCTGCATTAAGGGATAAGTTCACTTTTTGTAAAAAATAGTAATAAATGCAAATTTTTTTGCAGGTAAAGTGGCAGTTAGAGGGTTGTAAAAACCCATTTACCACCCACAGGGTTGCTTATAATAGTAAATTGTTATAAATTTACAGTATATAAAAGCTTTATCCCAAAGAAAAATAAACTGTTGCTGTAACTCCTTAAAAAGTGTTAGCTGGATCTAGGTTTTAATTTGCTAAGTCACATTTGCTAGTGCATCTAACACCACCCTTCCTCAGGCTGAATATGTTGCTGTCCAAGAATGGCTTTTTTGCCAATTGGAAACACCATAAGAGAGGAAGTGTGCCACTGACCTAATCACCAGGTGAAAATTAAGGAAAATAGGATAAAAAAAAGGAAACCAATTCAACCATCACATTTGAAGGTAGGTAAGCTGCAATATTTTAAGTGTTTGGTCCCTTTCACACAGGCAGTGCTGTAAGGTCTGCCTGTCCAGACCCTCCATTCTCCTCGGGAGCCAGATGTAAATGGACATGTGTCCATTTACACCCTGCTGCCTCTGATCCAATTCGGCAAAAACAAACAGATGGGTGATCCATTAACCTATGTCTGGCCAAATCAGATCAAATGGCAGTTGAGTTTAAATGAACAGCCGGAGGAGAAGAAAGTGGGCTGTATCCGTGTCCTGTCACCCAACAGCTCCTGTCAGTTCAGTAGGGGATGAGCAGATGGATCTCTTGCTGAGCAAAACTAGATCTGGCCCATGTGAAAGACGCCTTTAATTTTGTGTTTAACCTCTCCCCTACCGTGCTGTAGTCAATATGTGGCTACAGTGTGGCTCTCCAGTTCTGAATGTGATTCCCTTGCACGGGGGTGCACACGGGAAGTATCTGTGAATGTTGCGTGCCTTTGACACACAGATCAAGGTAAAGGGCCAATCACAGCGGCCCTTTACCATGGAATCAGCTGTGTCCAATCTTTGTCAGTGCCTCCACATTAGTGCCAAATCAGTGCATCCTATCAGTGCTTATCTATGTCGCTTCATCAGTCCCCATCAGTGCAGTGTTATCAGTGCCATTTTTCATCAGTGCCCATCAGTGCAGCCTTACCAGCGCATATCAGCAAAGAAAGAAGAAAAATTAATTATTTGCAGAATTGTATAACAGAAACTAAGAAAAACTAAAAAAAAATTCTAAACTTGTGTTTGTTTGTTTTTTGTTTATTTAGCAAAAAATTAAAATCCCTGTGGTGATTAAATACCACCAAAAGAAATCTCTATCGGTCTCAAGATAATAATACAACTTTTATTTGGGTGCAGTGTTGCATTACTAAGCAATTTTAATTCAAAGTGCGAGAGCGCTGAAAGCTGAAAATTGGCCTTGACAGGAAGGGGGGGACAGTGCCTGGTATTGAGTTGGTTAATACCACTCTAAGGCCGCGTACACACGATCAAATCTATCTGCTGGAAATGGTCCGACGGACCCTTTCAGCAGACAAATTCGATCGTGTGTATGGGCAGACAGACGGGTTTTTCCAGCAGACAGATTTTAAAGCATGCTTTAACCGCTTAAGACCCGGACACATATGCTGCTAAATGACCCAAGGTGTTTTTACAATTTGGTGCTGCGTCGCTTTAACAGACAATTGCGCGGTCGTGCGACGTGGCTCCCAAACAAAATTTGCGTTCTTTTTTTTCCGACAAATAGAGCTTTCTTTTGGTGGTATTTGATCGCCTCTGCGATTTTTATTTTTTGCGCTATAAACTAAAATAGAGCGACAATTTGGAAAAAAAACACTATTTTTTACATTTTGTTATAAAAAAATCAAATAAACTAAATTTTAGTAAAACATTTAGGCCAAAATTAATTCAGCCACATGTCTTTAGTAAAAAAAAAAATCGCAATAAAAAAAAATAGCCACCAAGCGGGAACAGCGACACTAATACAGCGATCAGAAAAATGCTCGCTTTGTGACGCTGGCAATAGAGAGTGAAAGGGTTAACTAGGGCAGTGATCAGGGGGTTAAAACTTTATTAGGGGGGGGTACGGGGGCTACCCTGAACCTAACACTAACTAACTTTCACACTGCCTGTCACACTGACACTAAATGCAGTGATTAGATCACTGCATTCAGTGACACTGTGACAGGGGGGTGGGAGGGGGGGGGTTTACAAGGGGTTAATGTGCCTATGTGTGTGTGTGTCAGTGTTGTGTTGGTGCACACTTACTGTGGATGTCTTCTCTTATTAGCAGCAATGGGAAACACCGCTGCGATGAGAGATGACATCATTTCCTCCTCCTGTGTAAACACAGGAGGAGGAAGTGACACGAAGGGGGAGCGCTCCCAGAGCCAGGGTGACCGCCACACGCCGCGGAGGGAGTCCCGATCGGACCCCCGAACCGCACAAAGGCGAGGACGTAAATATACGCCCTTGTGCCTGTACGAGCCATGTTGTGGACGTACATAGGTGTGCGGCGGTCCTTAAGTGGTTAAAATATGTCTGCTGGGAACCCGCCCGTCCGACATGTCTGCTGGTTAGTACGCTAACCAGCAGACATATCTGCCCGCGAATGCGTCGAATGGATTCGACGCATGCGCAGAAGTGGTTTACTTCCTGGTGACGGTGACGTGGCGGCGTCAACGTCACCGCCACGTCACCGCGCTGTCTGCCGGCGGTGATTTTGGTTTGATGGTGTGTACACAATCAAACCAATATATCCCAGCAGACAAATCCGATCAAAACGGTCTGTCAGACCATCTTATAAATCTTGGGCCCAACCCTATACTCCGTAGTAGCTATACTACTGACTTTAGATGAACAAAGAAGGATGAGGGCACGGAGGATGGCACAGAGGATGGCACGGGAGAGGATATACCGCACCCGCATAGACCTGTTTGGCATGAGTGATTCTGAGGTGTTTCGCATCTTCAGATTCACCCCTCATGTCATCCTGAAATTAACCACAACCCTGCAGGAGGACATCACCAGCCGAACACAACGCTCACATGCAGTGCAGCCACTGGTGAAGGTCATGGCAACACTCCATGTCCTTGCCAGTGGCTCTTTTCAAAGAACAAGTGGAGTGGTGGCTGGGATGTCACAATCCTCCATGAGCAGATGTGTGCACCAGGTTGTCCCTGCAATCCTCAGACGCATGGCCAACCAAATCATCAAACCCACCACTGAGGACCTGCGGCTGAAGGCAATGACAGATTTCTACAGAATTGCCAGATTCCCACGCACTGTGGGGGCCATTGATTGCACACATGTGGCACTCCAGCCCCCCCAGGAGACAGAGCACATGTACCGCAATCGGAAGCATTGGCATTCCATCAATGTACAGGTGATAGTCGATGCCCAAGGCCTCATATGGCACGTCCGTGCCAAACACCCAGGGTCCAGTCATGACAGCTACATATACAATCAATGCCACATCCGAATGGAATTCGAACAGAACGTGTATGGGGACACCTGGCTGGTTGGTGAGTGACATGGGAGTCAGGCATGACTATCCACTCCCATGATGCACACATCACAAGTGGCACATGCATGACTAACATCCTCCTGTCTTTTCCCTTACAGGTGACTCTGCATATCCACTGGGACCCCATCTCATGACTCCTATCCGGAACCCCCAAACCCCAGGAGAGGAAAGATACAATCAAGCACATGCCCAAACACGAGCAGTGGTGGAGCGCACCTTTGGCCTACTAAAGTCACGTTTCCGATGCCTGGATAAGTCTGGGGGTACCCTCTTGTATTCCCCAAACTTTGTGTGCCAGATCATCGGTGCATGTTGCATGCTGCACAACTTCGCAGTAAGAAAGGGCCTGCAGATTGCCCTACGTGATGACCTGACCCCTGAACCAGACAATCCCCCCCTAACCGAGGCTACCCCATCTTCTGAGGGAAGAGCAGCCAGGAGACAGCTCACATTGGGCATCTTTGCACGTTAAACACACACATTAATCATGGCAGAATGAGAATGCATGCATGCACAACACTGTGGTCCCTAGCACAGACACATCACATCCACATCAAATTGGATTGGCACCAGTCCACCATGCTGGACTTGTGAGCAGCAACGCCACGCCAAGGCTCCAATTATGTCACTGTACATTCATACACCATTCACACGGACCTGGGGATCACTTCTCCCTGGTCCTGGGGAACCCTACTCCACCAAAATTAAGGGTGACACCCCTTTTCCGGCAGGAATGTCACCCCCACATTCAAACAGCATTCACAACCCCAAAAAAATAAAAATTACCTGCAAAAGCAAAAAATGTCCAGCAAAAAAAAAAAGGGGAAAAAACTAATTATTGCCCCTTGCGTGAGCCACGCCTGGGGCGCCCCCGGCCACGGCCCCGGCCCCGGCTTCTCAGGGGAGACTCATGGGGGAGGGGTAAAACCGGGGAAGGAGGAGCAGCCTTTGATCTCTGCCCACCTGGCGGCCTGCCCTCCAAGGCCACGGCTATTCTGTCCAGGGCAGCACCAAGTGTTGCCGTGTTGGCCTGGATAGCCTGGGTAAGGGCCCTCACATCCTGCCCAACACCTGCTGATGTCGTCTGCAGTTCGTTTAGGCAGGTTGTGAAAGCCCGGGAGTGGGAGTCCAGGTTCCCCAGCGTATCCTTGATGGAGGACAGGCTCTCCTCCATCCGCACCAATGTCTGGCTGACCTGTCCCAGATGGCGGGTCTGGAGGAACTGGTCCCTTCTCAGAGTGGCGGGCAGGAGATCGGCCACCCCCCTGGTTTTCTCGGATGAAATCCTGCCTCCAGCTGATGCTTGTGGCCGGGGAGAAGGGGAGGCCCTTGTGAGGGGAGCCATGTTGGGGGAGGAGGGGGGGGGGTCCCCCTTAGGGGGGGCTGCCTGCTGCCAGCCAGAGGGGAAGAGTCCTCAAAAACCAAACGTCCAGTGCGTGACATGGACTCCTCCTCCTCATGATTCTCCTCCTCCTCATGATTCTCCTCCTCCTCTTGAACCTCCTCCGCGGACTCCGGCCTTGTTGGGGGGGCCTCATTAGGCTGCTGTCCTGGGGTTGGTGCGGTCAGGCCAGATGGCCCTGCACCCTCCTGCACATCTGTGGATGACACAAAACATTCACAGGTTGGAGGATCCACACACTTGCCACATATTCCCTTTCACCCCCTCCCCCACACATGCTACACACCTGATATTAAAAAAAATACTTACCTGGCACCACGGGCTCCGGACTTGAGTCAAAGCCGGGCAGGCCCTCAACTTCATGCCGATGAAAGGTTAGGGCCACCGCACGCTCCTCCGCTGTCAGCCTAATACGGCCCCCTCCTGTGCCCCTGGCATGGGCATGCATTCTGGCCAGCTTCTGTTTGACCAGACGCCGGAGGTCATTGATTTTTTTGTCAATCCCAGACCGGGTCCGTGTCTCCCCCTGCCCCGCTGAATTGACCTGCTCAGTGATCCTATCCAAAATCTCCCTCCTCCTGGCCGGGGTGGTGTTGGCACTGTCTGGGCCGTGGAGGAAACGCCCATACTCGCTAATGGCCCCGGCAAGAATTTGTTTTTCCCCAACTGTAAAATTGAGCTTTCTCTTTCTCTCTGTCATACTTCCCAAAAAACTCACTCCCAGTCAGCAAAATTCACTCACACAAACAAGCACAACCAATCAAGCAAGAACACACACAAAGAGAAAACTACTCAGCAAGAAACAGTCACAAAAAAAATAAACAAAAATACAGCAGGAAAACAAACGAACAGAAATAGATCAATCAAACAAACAGTCTCTCAAACACTTATCAAAAAACACTTTCAAAGATCTACTAACAAACACTTGATCACACAGAACACTAATCTGACAACTACAAAACACACCGCAACGAACAACAGGACAAAAGCACTTGGTTAAATGGGAAGGGACAAAGGGATGTACTTTTGCAATGCAAGTGCGTTTGTGTGTGTCTATTTATGCTGTTTGCGTAGTTCACAACGTTGCCCTAGTCCATTTCCAATTTCACTGATTGCGCCACTCCCGAGTTGTGAGCATGCGCACAGCGGAGCTGACCATGGTCTCCTTCAAGCGCGCATGCGCGAGCCGGCCGGACCTTCATTTGCATGGGGTCACGGCTCATTTCAATGTAACACGCCCACGTCCTTCCCAATTTGTATTACTCCTCCTTACGCCTCGGGAAAAACGTTACGCATGCGCAATTTCCTGCGCAAAAGCTACGAGAATACTGGGATTACGCGGCAAAATTGCGCAAGTCTAACGTAAAGGCGGTGCGCTACGCCGGTCCAATAGTGCGCAGATGTACCTGAATCTGGGCCATTGTTCTTATACTATTGTCACTACTCTCTCTTCCTGGAACAAAACCTACTTGATCTACATTTATTAACTCTGGCATCAAGTTTTTTAATCTTGCCGCCAGAATTTTTGCATATAATTTTACATCTGCGTTAAAATAGGTACAAAATGCTGGTACTAATTGCTCCTGGAATCTTTTATAATATTTTATCGTAAAGCCATCCGGGCCTGGACTTTTCCCCCCAGTATATTTTTTAAAGCATTATTTATTTCTTCTTGTGTTATTGGCATCTCCAGGAGCTCTATGTTGTCTGTTGTTATCTTTGGCAAGTTTACTTCTGTTAAATATTGTTGTATTTTAAGTTTCCTATTCTTCTCCTCCTGTCGTGTTTTGTTGTTTCTAATTGAGTATAGCTTGCTATAATATTTTTTGAAAATATTTGCAATATCAGTTGTTTTGTATTTAATTTCACCTTTTTCATTTTTTATCTTTTTAATGTAATTTAAGTTTATTTTTTTTCTTGAAATTTTTGCAAGGTACTTTTCAGGCTTTTTTTCCCACCTATATCTTTCTTTAGCTACATTCTTGAATACCTTTCTAGTTTCCTCCTCCATCAGTTCCCTTAGTTGGTTTCTCTTTATTACCACCCTTTGATGTATTCCCCTATCTAGGTGTGTTTTGTGTAACTGTTCCAGGTCATATAGTTCCCTTATTACCTGTTTCCGAGTTATTTCTCTTTTTTTTCCTCCTCCTATTGAAATTAGTTTTCCTCTAATATACGCCTTGTGGGCTTCCCAGATTGTGGCCCTTGTGACATCTGGTGTGTCATTAATTGTTCCATTTCCGCTATTATTTTTTTTACCAACTTCTTGATCCTCTATAAGGTCTTTGTTTAACTTCCATGTCCCTTTCCTATTTTCCTTATCCTGAAATAAAAATTTTACTGTGATGGGGGCATGATCCGAAATTGTTGTTATTTCTATTTTAGTTTCTCCCACATACTCTAAAATTGCATAATCGACCAATATCGTCCAGTCTCGTGTACGTATTGTGTACCAAGGAGTGGAATGTTAAGTCTTTTTTACTTGGATGGGGTATTCTCCATATATCCACCAGCTGGTGCATGTGCATTTTTTTTAGTAATCAATTTCAATTGTTTACTACCTCTCACCGGTGCACCAGATGTACTATCGAGACCATGGTCCATTGAGTAATTTAAGTCTCCTGCCACAATCAAATGTCCTTGTTTGAAGTCCACCAGCGCTTCTAAGATCCCTTTTAAATATTTTTGGGGCTCCTTATTAGGGCAATATATATTTACTAACGTATACCTAAAAAGGGCCTTCTGAATCTACTTTTCTATCTTCCACCACAAAATTGATATTTTTCCCGATACCAATGGCAACTCCTTTTGCCTTTTTATTTGGGGAATCCCCATAATACCAGGTTGGAATGGCTTGTGAAAACAACCTTATATTTAAATCAAGAGATAGGTGTGTTTCCTGTAAAAAAAAAATATTTCAGCAGCATACCTTTCCAACTCCCTCAGCACCAGGTGTCTTTTTTTCGGCGAATTCAATCCTTACATTGTATGTCATAAACTTCACCTCAGTCATCAGAGTTGTTTTTGTCTCTTTTTTTTTAGCTTACTTGTTTCACCAGACAAATTCCAGTACTGCACTATACAGATCACCCTATTTCTTAAACACCCAGATCTTAATTTAATATATTCATTTATAGGCGAAAATATACAGATCTTTCCTACCTCCCTTCCAACCCCCCTCCCCCTCCTTCCCTCCCCTCCCCCCCATCCCGTTTTGACCTCGTGGTCTAGAGCAGATATTGTCTTCACCTTAGGGACACTCTTGTCCCACTGCTCTCTCTGGCCTGAAGTGGAGTTCTGTAAGGTGTTATTGGTCTCGCCTCCTCTAATTCTAGGTAGGCGGTCCCAAAACATGCCAGGAATCTAAGACATCCCGCAATGCCCCTCCCCCCCACCTGCTCCCCTCCTATCTTTGGAGAGAAAGAAAAGACTCGGAGAAGAAAAGGAGAGAAAAAATATATAAAAATAAATAAAAATTCCTCTCTTCTCCTTCTTCTTCATTCCCTTCCCCCTTATTTAGTTCTGATTCATCCCTCTTAGTCCAGTTATTTAGACTCTCATTCTGTTATGTCTTCTCCTAAACTTTCTGGGACTGGGATCTCCAATTTTTTGCAGAATTCAAACGTCCCTGTCAGAAAGTTCACTTACCAAGGCCGAGATGCTGAGGGTGGATCACCTTTGCGACCTGCCCCCTGGGATGGGAACAGAGGGACAGACGCACCGGGAGGCACCGGTACCAGCGGGAAGATGAAGGTCAGGTGCGTGGAGCAGGTACAGGCAGGTCACCGGCTGGAAGGCTGCAGCAGATGAAGCAGAAGATAGTCCGTGCACAAAGGTATATCACAGGAATCATGTACTTCGTAGATCAGGGCAGGGCTGGAAACAGGTCCGGAAGACAAGCGGTGGTCAGGGGTTATAGAGACAGCGATAGTCCAAGTTCAGGCCGGAGGTCAAGGACAGGAGAAGATCGGGTATCCAAAGTCCAAGCCGGGGTCAAGGGTTCAAGAAAGCAGCAGTCCAAAAACGAAGCCAAAGGTCAACTATCACGGGAATCCAAACAGGTAGTTTTAGCAGACAACACGGAAGCTGTTTACAAACCAGCAACCAGAGAGGAGGAAGGGGCTGGTTCAAATAAGCCGCTCAGGCCACTGATTGGCCGAGAGCGGGACGAGCCTGTGCATGCACCATCAGACGAAAATCCCCTCGGACAGAGAATGCGGTGACGTGGCGGTGACGTTGACGCCGCCACGTCGCCAAACCAGGAAATAAAATGCTTCCATGCATGTGTCGAATCCATTCAAATCCATTCGTCGCATGCGGGGGGTTTTCTGTCCGCTGGTTAGTCATACTAACCAGCGGACATGTCCGACGGACATGTTTCCAGCGGACAAGTTTTAAAGCATGTTTTAAAACTTTTGTCCGCTGGAAACCTGTCCGTTAGGCCGTACACACGATCGAATCTGTCCCCTGAAACTGGTCTGCGGACCAGTTTCAGCAGACATGTTCTATCGTGTGTACGCGGCCTATTATTTCTGTTAGATCTTCATTTTGGGGAGAGTCAGGGACCCCACGAATTCTTAAATTTTTTCTTCTGTCCCTATTCTCCTGATCCTCTATTTTATATGCCTGCTCCTGCTGGTCTTTTTTTTATAGATTTAATTTCACCTTCTATTTTTTTTATTCTGATTACATTCTGATCCGTTGATTTTTCCACTTCCTCTCACCTTTTCAGCATATAACCGAAGTTCCTGTGCATATTCTCTATTTCACCTTTTACAGTTTTTTCCAAGGCCGCTAACATCAGTGGCATTTCGGTTTTAGTTGGGGGTAATTCTTGGTTTTGGAGATTCTCTGCACGTCTATGTACATGGTCTATGTCTATCTCTTGCTCCAATCTGGTCTCAGTACTTTTATTTTGTCCCTTTTTCTTCTCTTTCTCTTCCACTTGACTTTGGGCAACTGCTGCTTTTCAATTATCTGTTTATCCCTGTTAAAGCCATGTGTGTCATATTTATTAATCGGACCCGGGCTGGGTATCAGACTGGGTGTCAAACTTAAGCGGGGTGACTTTGGGGTTGCACCTCCTCTTCCTGACCTGCCCCTCATCTCCCCCCTGTTGCTCCCTTTTTCATCGACTGCCCTCTTATATTTAAACCCTTATGTACTTGAGTATTTTTACATTTTTTTTTTCCAATTATATCCAGTCCTAATATGTCCTTTTATATCCTTTGGGTGTGAACGACTAGGAGGTGAGTATTATTTTATTTCTCTTTTTTCCTGGATGGTTATTTGGATACAAGATTTCCCCAGTTCTGTCTATTCCTTATCGTTTTATGGCACATTCTCTTATAACTTAGAAATAATAATTAGACAAAATGTGATCTTATGTTTTGTATTCTACATATTTTTATTATCATAATTTTTGCATTAGGATTGCCTGTATAAAATAAATACATAGCTTAAATGTTGGTAATCCTTTTAGAAGTATGATAGCTGATTTACAGTTAAATAGAAATTCAAGATATTATTTTACAATATCATGTAGTAAGCTGGTAAACTGTAATTTAACAGGAACAGTTGAGGAAACACCAAAGGCATTTCCTTACATAATCACTATGCAGAGCATGTCCACTCGGTTAGCAGACAGTTTAAGCTGGGATGTTTCAGCAGGGAAAGCATATTTTATACTGTCGTTTGCATATATTAAATCAAGGGACCTGTAAAATGCCATGATCAGGGGCATAGGGAATAGAGAAATCAGTCAAGGTGATGGATGAGCTGCTGTCTCCATTATTTTTCAGATTACTCCCTCTACCATTCAGCTTTGCTGATGACTGACACTTTTTTGTCATAATCATTAGAAAAGCTATTGCCAGAAATAATAATAGGCACATTATTGTAGTCATATAAGTAGCTTTTAACACAAATATGTTTTAATTGGTTACTTATTTGTAATAGCCCTTTGGTTGGAAGAAAGTGTAGGAAGAGAGCCTTTTTATTTTCAATTGCAATATCAATGAACCAAATATATACATTTAAGAGAGGTTAAATGTTTCAATTATATATTGTAAACATTGGGGGTTTAACTCAAGTGGTAAATGCGATTTTCAGCAAATCCACAGCAGCCAGTTGTAAGGTTTGAGGGCATGGCAGTCCATTTTTATTAAATGAAACAAAATAAAAGTTCACACATAGGATTTCGTACGCAGGGGTTCTTCTCCAGTACAGTTCACAGAAACAAAATGCCAAGCCTCCTGGCTCCTAGGCTTACTTAGCCTTGCAGTACTCAACAGGGTTCTCCAGCCTACTGTCTCCCAGACTTCAGGACTTTCTTCAGCCCCCTTTGGACTCGCTAGCCACCTCAGGTCTACCAGCCTCCTAGTCCATCAGGCACAAAGTCCCCCCACACCAGGGATGTAGTCTTCCCGGGCAGACAGACAGACAGCTCCCCACACACAGGTCTGTCTTGCAGCAACAGCCAGCTGCACACACTCCACCTTCCTCTCCTCTCTGCTCTCACCAGTCCCTCATTATATTGGCTGTTAGCACCTGAGCACACAACCTGCTGGCTATTAACAAGACCCGCCCAAGTCTCTGCAGGATCTCCAAACTACACAGCCCCATCTGAACTTATAAAAACCCAGAGAAAGCTGCCAAAACAGTTTTCTCCATTTCAAAACTATGCTGTGTAGTTCTGCAGTCCACTGACATGCAGACTCCGTGTCCATTTTTGCTCCCTTTTCATAGTGACAGGGACTCTCACTATTACAATACTATTACACTATTACAATATATATATATATATATATATATATATAGTAAAAGGAACATTTCATGACATAAATATGGGAGCTGTGATTACTGACTTGTTTTCGAAGGTACATGCCCTGGGGCTGTCAAGAATATTGTTCAGCTGGTGCATGAAGTGGAACTACACTGTATCTAAGCACCACAAGCTGAAAATGGTATTTAATACATTTTTAATATTTAAAGCATACTCACCCATCCATCCATGTCTCTGTGCTTTATTTTGTTGGGAAATCACTTTGAAAAATACTCTGCTGGCATTTCTAGCTACACCCATCCTGAGTAAGGGCATATGATTCATGTAGCATTTAATTCCTTGAATCCATCTGTCCTTTAGACAGGCAGGAGGGTGTGCTTAGCCAAGAAATCCCCACCACCCCTCCTCCATGTGAAATAAAAAAAATGGTCACAAAGACTCATTGATTTATGGCATCATTAGCCTGATAGTGCCCATCTGTAGCCTCAATGCAGCCTCATATGCGCCCATCTGCAGCCTGATATGTGCCCATATGCAGCCTGATCTGCGCCCATCTGCATCCTGATCTGTGCCCATCTGCAGCCCATCTCCCATCAATGTAGTCTGAGCCTGATTAATGCCCATCTGCAGCCTCACCATCTCTCGTGCAGTGCAGGAAATAACGAGCCGTCATCTCCCGTTTATTAGGCTCTCAGTCGGAAGTCACATACACAGACCCGCCTCCACCATCGGCAGTGGACCAGCTCCTGTGATTGACAAAACACTGGTCCAATGCCGGTGGCAGAGGTGGGACTGCGTGTGTGACGTCAGAGCCGAGTACAGCTCGGTGAATTCCAGCGGCGCTCGTCCCCCTCCTTCCCCGCCGAGGTACACTATCGGCGTAGAACACACACCTGTAATTTTCCCCCTATTTTTTTTGGGGGGGGGGGGGGGTGCGTGTGATGCCTTGCACACATTAGCAAAATTTCCGTCGAAAAAAAGTTGGATGGTTTTTCCGACGGAATTCCGCTCAAGCTTGGCCTGCATACACATGGTCACACAAAAGTTCTCTGAACTTTCGAGCATTAAGAACGCAATGACATACAACATTACAACATTGCATGAATTTTACATTGCTCATGACTACACAATGCTGTACCCGAATAATAAGGACTATAGAAGTCCATTGTTCTGTAGTTATAGATTGGTATAAACAGTAGACAATTCTTGGAAATTTAGATGGAAAAAGTCTGATGGGGCATACACACGGTTGGAATATCCAATGAAAAGCTCCCATCTGACTTTTTCCATCCAAAATTCCAAACGTGTGTACGTGGCATTATACGCCGATGCTAATGCTAGAAGCTTTAAAAATAAAAAAAATGTTGATAGAGAGAGTTTAGTTCTGCTTTAAAGTGTATTTTTAGTATGGTCCTTAGTAGAGTCAGACATTGTCCACCAGCACTCCTTTCAAGGCTTGTCTCCACTGTTCCCATTCCACCGAGAGCTTATTAAATTCCGCTTGAAAATGCATAGATGGCCTTTTACACCTGAAACCTGGAGACTTTGCTCAGGGATGAAGCTCTACCTAAACCCTTATCCACCATATATAAAACATTACTTCCTAACATTCACACGGGCCTTGAAAACCTTAAGACGAAGTGAGTGGTCGATTTCCCTATACTAGATACAGATGATTGGGAGGAAATGTGGGAGTGTCCCTTTTCACAGCTGATATCGGCTAGAGATATATTAGTGCAATTCAAAATACTACATCAAGTGTATTACACGCCCGTGCGCCTACACAAAATATCTCCATCTATCCCAGCTTCTTGCTGGAGATGCGACTCGCCCTCAGCGGATTTCATTCATATTTTTTGGAACTGTCCTCAGATTAAAGTCTTTTGGGCTGAGGTCACCACTTTTATTTTGACTGTCACCACCATTCCTGTGCCATTGTCAGTGGAGGTATGTCTGTTGGGACTTGTAGAACAGCTGGCCCCTGGCCGGGGAAGCAGAATCCTACTAGGATTATTACTTTAATATGCTCGTAAGTCTGTAGTACTCCGATGGAAGGCTTCGTCCGCACCCTCAACACATTATTGGAAGAGGTTAGAGAACTCGGCTCTGCCACTATACAAGGTTGTGAAACAAAAAGTGCAGCGCTGATATATGATGGTCAATATGAACCAAACATGACCAATGGTGAATAAATGAAGTCCAAATAATGAATCTCCAAACAGGTAAATAGATCACTCCAACAGGTGGGTTTTTCATAGTTCAAATGAATGAGTGATAGGTGGATATTATCTCGTATGGTATGTGGCTGTCTGAAGTAATCATCCAAAACATCAAGGTAAATGAACTGGGTACTCTTACCAGGTGTAGACTCACATGTTAGTATTAACAGCAAGTCTAAAAGGCGTGATGGTCTCAACAGACCTGGGACTCTGCATAGATTGTCACTCCGGGCAGTGGTGGCTGTATCAATCCAGTCAAACGAATACCTCCAAACCAGGAACCAAGCAGATGTGGTTGAACAATGCAGGTCAGATGGCCGGCCTCAATGAACAGGCAGGACATGCGTGAACATAAAAAAAAAAATAGAGAGTGCTCCAGATGGTGCAAATCAGACTAAACCTGGGAAGGTTTTATTTGAAAAAAGTATTACATAAAATCACATGAGCATAGAAAAAAGCAGTATAGGGTGCTAAAATATCAATATCCGACACGTTTCGGCTTAGAAAGCCATCAACAGGATGCCCCTGTTGATGGATTTCTAAGCCGAAATGCGTCGGGTATTGCAATTTTAGCACCCTATACTTGCACCATCTGGAGCACTCTCTTTTTTATTTTTATGTTCACGCATGTCCTGCCTGTTCATTGAGTAGTATTTACCCATGAGTAAGTCACGTGACGAGTGATGTAGGAGGAGCCTACAGTGACGGGACCGTCGGATTGTCCGAATGAGGATCCCACCTTACTGAGCGGCAAATACACAGTGTACTATCCTGAAGGATTCGTGAGTGCATTGATTGCATCTGCAATGTGTCCAACTTCCTAGCCTACAATATTATGCTATGTTTCTTTCCTTTCTCCTTGTATATTAATTGTGGTCTTGGAGCGGTGGTAGAAGCTGTCTTGTAACCTGATCCATGCTCTTGGTGCGAGCAACCGCAAGTAAAATGATTAGTAATGCTCAATTAATTACCTGTAACAGCTTAAGTGGCATCTCTGAACTTGTAGGCTTCCTCGGGTTGCTTGGTCAATAGTTATGGGGAGAGGGGTAATGTGAATGTGTATATGTAACGTGTACTTCATTTCATTTTTAAATAATTACAATAAGCTATGTGGAGTATCTGTGGAAATAGAAGAATACTCTAGATAATCTGCACAGGTGGTTGAGCATTCAGTAGTTTAGTTGTTTATTATTATTTTAGTTTGTGTGTGACCGAGACTGGGTATACCCAATAGGCTCTGTATTGTATTTTTTATTTTTTTTATCTTGAAAATTACAACAAAAACAACTCCCCCAGCTTTCTCCGCAACCTCCTTTCATTTTTGAGGAAACCTTTCATTCCAGCTAGACACAGCCTTTCCTTAGGAATGTTGAATGTGGTGCACATTGCTAAAACCTGCAACATTGATGTTTAAATTAGCTATAATCATACATACATTTTTGCATGAATTTTACATTGCTCATGATTACACAATGCTGTATCCAAAAAATAAGGACTATAGAAGTCCATTGTTCTGTAGTTATAGATTGGTATAAACAGTAGACAATTCTAGGTTACCTAGATTGTATGTCTAAAAAATTGTCCAAGTAAATTAAGACTAAAATCTCCTTCTGCAATAGGAAAGGCAAACGACTGTAAACTCTATGGGCCAGATTCAGGAAAGGTTACGCTGGCGGATCGAGTGATCCGCCAGCCTAACTGTGGCTTTGAGCCGGCGTTTCTGTTTTCTGTAACCAGAAAACAAGAAACGCCGGGTTGAAGTTCCGATGCGAGCAGCGTAACTGAGTTTCGCCATCGCATCGTTACTTCAACTTAAAAATGGCGCCGGGGGCGTTCCCGCCGATTTACGCTCAAAAAATATGTTAATGAGCGGAAATCGGCAATTCACGATCGAAATCCGGCGCGACGCAATGACGATACGACGTTTCCGGACGGGATACGCGGCGCATAGATATACCTACATGGGGTTGGAGTATCCTATGTTAGGTATAGGCGTCGTCATCGCGTCGGGAAAAAAAAAAAAAACGTCGCTTGCGTAAAACGGTCATGAATGGGAATGTGACGTCATTGACGTTCATTCACAGATTTTGGAGCATGCGCACGGGGATGTTTTGACACTCGACGCATGCGCAGTACGTTGGCGGCGGGATCGCGCGTAGTTAGCATACTACACGCCCCGTACCCGCGACATTTGAATTCCGCCGGCTCATTTGTGATGCGCTGCCGCAACTTTAGGAGCAAGTGCTTCGTGAATGACAGCACTTGCTCCTAAAATTTCGGCAGCGCAACGCAAATCAGAAGCGTTACTCCAGAGCAAAGATGCTCTGGAATACGTGAATCTGGCCCTATGAATATTACAAAGAGAAAAAGCTATTGAAGAGATTTCAATGAAATCAAAATATAACAAAAAAATATCTGTCATCCAAATGATATGTTCACTCCACAGGTACTATATACAGTAGTTCACCAACTGTGATCTGTGTGGTGTAGTAGAAAGCTTTAAAAAGTGTTAAAAAATGCTTGGTATGCTTTTTCAAAATATGCCTGGTGAAAAGCATGTCCTTTAAAACATAACACTCTTAACCACTTGCCGACCGGCTAACGCCAATATACGCTGGCAGAATAGCATTGATGCGCAAAGCAGCGTACCTGTACATTGCTTTGAATTTGCAGCCATGCAGGTACCGGTGCGCGCAAGCAGGTCCCCATGCGGGGACTCGATGTCCGCCAGTGTCCCGCGATCATGTCACGGAACTGCAGAACGGAGCTGCCAAGTGACAGGACAGCGATCTACTGCTTCCTGTCATCGGGAGCAGTGATCACAGTCGTGTCACTTGTAGCCCAGCCCCCCCGCAGTTAGAATGACTCCCTAGGACACACTTAACCCTTCATCGCCCCCTAGCGTTTAACCCCTTCACTGCCAGTGTCATTTACACACTATGCACAAAATGGAAAACAAAACCGCGCTGTTTTAAATAGTGAAAAGATGCAGCAGCCAACACAGCAAAATAGGTAAAAAATTGCAATAAAAAAATTATATAGAAAAAGTGTAACACTAAATGTGTAAAGGAGATATCCAGTAATGGATATCAAAAATAATTGTTGAATAAATGTTAATTAACACCATATGTGACCACTGTAGTGCAAAAGAATCAGTGAAAAGATTAAATGTGCAAACAAGGGCCCAGATTCACGTACATCTGCGCATTATTGGACCGGCGTAGCGCACCGCCTTTACGTTAGACTTGCGCAATTTTGCCGCGTAATCACCCTATTCTCATAGCTTTTGCGCAGGAAATTGCGCATACGTAACGTTTTTCCAGAGGTGTAAGGAGGAGTAATACAAATTGGGAAGGACGTGGGCGTGTTACATTGAAATGAGCCGTGACCCCATGCAAATGAAGGGCCGGCCGGCTCGCGCATGCGCGCTTGAACGAGACCATGTCAGCTCCGATGTGCGCATGCTCACAACTCGGGAGCGGCGCAATCAGTGAAATTGGAAATGGACTAGGGCAACGTTGTGAACTACGCAAACAGCATAAATAGACACACAAACGCACTTCCTTTGCAAAAGTACATCCCTTTGTCCCTTCCCATTTAACAAAGTGCTTTTGTTCTTGTTGTTCGTTGCGGTGTGTTTTGTAGTTGTCAGATTAGTGTTCTGTGTGATCAAGTGGTTGTTAGTAGATTTTTGAAAGTGGTTTTTGATAAGTGTTTGAGAGACTGTTTGTTTGATTGATATATTTCTTTTTGTTTCTTTCCTGCTGTATTTTTGTTTTGTTTTTTGGGGACTGTTTCTTGCTGAGTCGTTTTCTCTCTGTGTGTGTTTTTTTTTGATTGGTTGTGCTTGTTTGTGTGCGTGAATTTTGTTGACTGGGACTTTTTTTTTTTGGAAGGATGAGTGAGAGAAAACGCAAGCTGAATTTTACAGTTGTGGAAAAACAGATTCTTGCCCGGGCCATTAGCGAGTATGGGCGTTACCTCCACGGCCCAGAGAGTGCCAACACCACCCCGGCCAGGAGGAGGGAGATATTGGATAGGATCACTGACCAGGTGAATTCTGCGGGCCAGGTCTGGGATTGACAAAAAAATCAATGACCTCCGGCGTCTGGTCAAAAAGAAGTTGGCCAGAATGCATGCCCATGCCAGGGGCACAGGAGGGGGCCCACCATGCCGTATTAGCCTGACAGCGGAGGAGCGTGCGGTGGCCCTGACCTTTCATCGGCATGAAGTTGAGGGCCTGCCCGGCTTTGACTCCAGTCCCCAGCCCGTGGTGCCAGGTAAGTTGTTTTATTTTTTAATATCAGGTGTGTAGCATGTGTGGGGGAGGGGGTGAAAGGGAATATGTGGCAAGTGTGTGGATCCTCCAACCTGTGAATGTTTTGTGTCATCCACAGATGTGCAGGAGGGTGCAGGGCCATCTGGCCTGACCGCACCAACCCCAGGACAGCAGCCTAATGAGGCCCCCCCAACAAGGCCGGAGTCCGCGGAGGAGAATCAAGAGAAGGAGGACAATCATGAGGAGCAGGACAATCATGAGGAGGAGGACAATCATGAGGAGGAGGAGTCCATGTCAGGCACTGGACGTTTGGGTTTTGAGGACTCCTCCCCTCTGGCTGCCAGCAGGCAGGCCTCCCTGAGGGGGAGCCCCCCCCCCCCTCCTCCCCCAACATGGCTCCCCTCACAAGGGCCTCCCCTTCTCCCTGGCCACAAGCATCAGCTGGAGGCAGGATGTCATCCCAGACCACCAGGGGGTTGGCCGATCTCCTTCCCGCCACCCTGAGAAGGGACCAGTTCCTCCAGACCCGCCATCTGGGACAGGTCAGCCAGACATTGGTGCGGATGGAGGAGAGCCTGTCCTCCATCAAGGATACGCTGGGGAACCTGGACTCCCACTCCCGGGCTTTCACAACCTGCCTAAATGAACTGCAGACGACATCAGCAGGCGTTGGGCAGGATGTGAGGGCCCTTACCCTGGCTATCCAGGCCAACACGGCAACAGTTGGTGCTGCCCTGGACAGAATTGCCGTGGCCTTGGAGGGCAGGCCACCAGGTGGGCAGAGATCAGGGGCTGATCCTCCTTCCCCGGTTTTACCCCTTCCCCATGAGTCTCCCCTGAGAAGCCGGGGCCGTGGCCGGGGGCGCCCCAGGCGTGGCTCACGCAGAGGGCAGTAATTTGTTTTTCCCCCAAATTTTTTTTTTTTTCAATTTTTTTTTTTTTTTTTGTCTTTTTTTTTTTTTTTGCTGGACATTTTTTGATTTTGCAGGTCATTTTTTTTTTGGGGTTGTGAATGCTGTGTGAATGTGGGGGTGACATTCCTGCCGGAAAAGGGGTGTCACCCTCTATTTTGGTGGAGAAGGGTTCCCCAGGACCAGGGAGAAGTGATCCCCAGGTCCGTGTGAATGGTGTATGAATGTACAGTGACATAATTGGAGCCTTGGCGTGGCGTTGCTGCTCACAAGTCCTGCATGGTGGACTGGTGCCAATCCAATTTGATGTGGATGTGGGGTGTGTGTGCTAGGGACCACAGTGTTGTGCATGCATGCATTCTCATTGTGCCATGATTAATGTGTATGTTTAACGTGCAAAGATGCCCAATGTGAGCTGTCTCCTGGCTGCTCTTCCCTCAGAAGACGGGTTAACCTCGGTTAGGGGGGGATTGTCTGGTTTAGGGGTCAGGTCATCACGTAGGTCAATCTGCAGGCCCTTTCTTTCTGCAAAGTTGTGCAGCATGCAACATGCACCGATGATCTGGCACACAAAGTTTGGGGAGTACAAGAGGGTACCCCCAGACTTATCCAGGCATCGGAAATGTGACATTAGGATGCCAAAGGTGCGCTCCACCACTGCTCGTGTTTGAGCATGTGCTTGATTGTATCTTTCCTCTCCTGGAGTTTGGGGGTTCCGGATAGGAGTCATGAGATGGGGTCCCAGTGGATATGCAGAGTCACCTGTAAGGGAAAAGACAGGAGGATGTTAGTCATGCATGTGCCCCTTGTGATGTGCATCATGGGAGGGGATAGTCATGCCTGCCACCCATATCACTCACCAACCAGCCAGGTGTCCCCATACACGTTCTGATCGAATTCCAATCGGATGTGGCATTGATTGTATATGTAGCTGTCATGGCTGGACCCTGGGTGTTTGGCACGGACGTGCCATATGAGGCCTTGGGCATCGACTATCACCTGTACATTGATGGAATGCCAATGCTTCCGATTGCGGTACATGTGCTCTGTCTCCTGGGGGGGCTGGAGTGCCACATGTGTGCAATCAATGGCCCCCGCAGTGCGTGGGAATCTGGCAATTCTGTAGAAATCTGTCATTGCCTTCAGCCGCAGGTCTTCAGTGGTGGGTTTGATGATTTGGTTAGCCATGCGTCTGAGTATTGCAGGGACAACCTGGTGCACACATCTGCTCATGGAGGACTGTGACATCCCAGCCACCACTCCACTTGTACGCTGAAAAGAGCCACTGGCAAGGAAATGGAGTGTTGCCAGGACCTTGACCAGTGGCTGCACTGCATGTGAGCGGTGTGTTGGGCTGGTGATGTCATCCTGCAGGGTTGTGGTTAATTCCAGGATGGCATGAGGGGTGAATCTGAAGATGCGATACACCTCAGAATCACTCATGCCAAACAGGTCTATGCGGGTACGGTATATCCTCTCCCGTGCCATCCTCCATGCCATCCTCCGTGCCCTCCTCCTTCTTTGTTCATCTAAAGTCAGTAGTATAGCTATGCGCGACGATGCCCCTGGCATGTTGGCATACAGATTGTTGAGCAACACGTGTGACTGCTGAGCTGCTCACTAACAGTGTTGCTTTATCTAACAAGTAGACTTTTTTTCTTTTTTTAGACCAGCTTTTATCAGCTCTAATTTTAGACAGGACATTTTGCTGGCAAAATCAATGGTGTGTCTATCGCACTTTTGCGCGGACGGATGCGATTTTTTGCGTATCTCGTTCTGGGGATGCCGCGCAACGAAACGCACGCGCACATTTAGACTTACGCACGCGCATCTCCTGTTGCGCAGGCGTAATCACTCTGTGAATCTGGGCCAAGGTCTATAAAAGTCCAATAAACTCATTCAATAAGTGACTGGAAAAATTGATAGAAGATCCACCATCATATGTCTCGAGGCTTACAGTACCAACCGATAAGTTATAAAAAAGAAGAAGATGATGTTCCCTAGAACAAAACACGTCGGAAAGGATTACTGATGCCACTGTTACTATTTACATCATTGCAAATGTGAGCGTATTTCTTCCTTTTTTATTAAATATTGTGGAATAATTTGCAGAATTATGCTATGTGCGCCCCTTCTTTCTTCTTCTTTTTTATAGTTTATCAGTTGGATACTATGCTATGATGCTTCTTCATTGAGCCTTTAATATCTATTTGAGTTGGATTCCCTGTCTGGGTCTTCAGGACCTACACATCTGAGGTTTCATCGAGACATCCAGGATATCCCTTCTATGGTTTTATAACCTCTAACATGCTTAATTGACCTAGTGGGTATATGCTCATCTGGGTTCAATCTTTTTGGTAAGCCTTGAGACATATGGTGGTGGATCTTCTATCAATTTTTCCAGTCACTTATTGAATGAGTTTATTGGACTTTTATAGACTTTGTTTGCACATTTAATCTTTTCACGGATTCTTTTGCACTACGGTGGTCACATATGGTGTTGATTAACATTTATTCAACAATTATATATCAGACAGGAGGCTCATATCTTATGCATTATCTTCCTTTAATAATGCCCACAGCAGAAATACAAACTTTCAGTGAATTTCAATAATAAAAAAGAACTTTTTAACACCAAAACTACAAGTCCCAGCAGCCCTCAGTGTATGACTGCCAATCACGCGGCAGGTCAGACCGTGTATAAGGTACTGTCTCTTTAACCTCCTCCTCTTTCTTTCTGCTCACAGCACAGAAATCAGATAAGTCTTTTTCAATTGTTAGTTTGTTTAGCTTATTACCTGGGGATTTGCCGGGCGGGGTTTGTTCCCCGCAGCTCTCCCCACGATTTTACTGATATTGCATATATATCCTTGTGATATTTATTATCATGAGATATTCTTATTTATTTTATGATTACCTTTCTTCATGTTTTTTAGTTTATTACTGCTGTATCATGTACCGCTCTATTCCCCCTCCTTCCGACGGCTCTCGTTCCGCCGCTTTCCCTCTCTCAACAGTGTAACCCACCCACAACAGACATCCCCTCAGGTCGGCGCCATTTAAAAATCGCTTGGCGCCTTCCTGCTTCCTCTCCTCGGGCACCGCGCGCTTCACCTCAGAACAGCTCGTCTCTGAGGGGGCGTGGCGGTGCAACTCCGCCACTCAGCGAACCGCACACTGCGGGGGGCGGGTCCTTCTGACCTCCGCAGCGTCCTATCACGGCTCGGGAGACGTAATCTCGCAAGATTACGCTCTCCAGAGCTAGGACGTCACTATCCTTCGCCGCTACTCCAGTGCTGAGTGAGCGGCTGAACTGGTAGGGCGTCCCTGTGCGGAGCTAGTATCATATCCATAGGAATCCTTTTCTTTTAAACCTTTTCCTTTTTAAAAAACTTTTACTTGGGTTTAGAGAGTGGGAAATTTCTTCCCCCATCCTCCCCATCTCTGTACAGATTCCCGTTTAGAAGGACTGTCAGTCCATTCCCACTGAGTTACTCACTACTTATACTGTTGAACTTCATCATGGCTGATGACAGATACACCGGGTCCCCTAACATCCCGGCTGGGGGGGAACCTGTCCTTAATAGTCCCATATTCTTGACCGCTGCCCAAATCCAAGAATTAATTAATCAATCAGTACAAGCAGCCATGGCTTCTGCCCCCATAACGCAGTCAACTGCGCCTGTCATGCCTGGTCCCTCAGGCTGTGGTGAACCGCCCACAAAAAAGGGCAAAGCGTCTCAAAGGCGCAAAAACATTACCACACTACACGACTCCCCGGCAGGGGAAGTAAATAATGTGCCCCAGGCAGCACCCTACCCAGTCTGTCGACCCACTACCCTTCCAGACTCTCACCGACCCCTGAGCCTCGGGGAGCAGCTTTCGCAGGGGCACAGGTCCGCTAGACGGTCCAAACCAGATTCCTTTGTGGATACGTCAGAGTCATCCGCGGAATCCGAACAGGCAGATGCCTATGAGTCTGATGATGATATAGAATACGAGGGTAGTGGGCATATGGCGCCCCCTGAAAACGCCACCCCTGCAACCCAGGGCGAAACAATTCTAGACACGCGGGGAGACCCCTTCTTCGACCCAGAAGGGATTTCTCACCCCAGATCTGGAGAATGGGCCCCTCTCCCTGAGGTCGCCCAATACATCCAATACTGGGCCCGCAAGTCTGTGGACAAAAACAACCGAAATAAATTGAAGGCAGAATGTCCCCGACCTTGTATCCCAAACAAGGCTGTAGTCACCCCTCGAGGTGGACCCGGTACTCCTCAGGTACCTTACTAAGCAGGGCAAATATTCAAAAAAGGGTATCGAACGATCCTTTCGTTCCATCCAGGACCGAATCCTCGACCTGTTTGGCCCTGTCACTAAGATTCTGAATATCGCCGAGCAGGCTTACTCCTCTGATAACCCTGTGGACCTGGACCAGCTCAGAGGCTGGGCCCAGAGAACGGTTTGTCTCTTGGGGTGCGCAAATACCATTTGCTCCACGGAGAGTCGCCGCTCCATTTTAATGAGACTGGACCCTCAACTATCTCACCTTGCAGAAACGGAACCCGGTCCGGCGGCCGAGGGCTTGCTCTTTGGTGACTCACTTAATAAGGACATTAATAAGATGGTCGGACTATACACGAGTCTTGACAAAGCCCAGTCGTCACTGAAAAAGTCAGGTACCCCTAGAATTTTTCCTAGGGCCGGCAGAAACAGGGGCCGTTCTGCCGGTCGCTACTCCGCAAACAGGCCATACTATAGAGCTCCCGCTCAGTACAGCCAGGCTCCTCAATCATACTCAGTCCCGGTGGCACAACCAGCACCTTTCTTCCCACCCCGCGGACGCCCTTGGAGAGGACGCGGAGGGAGAGGCTACACCTGCTCACGACCTGCTGCCGGTGAGTACTATACACCCGAATTCTTTTCACATTCTCTTGGGGGGAAGACTGAGACATTTTATCCGCGCCTGGTCTGCGATTACGGCAGACGCCTGGATACTCAACACAGTGACGGGATACCAAATAGAATTATACTCCCTACCGGAGATGAATGTGGTACCCCTACCCATCCGGTTCTCAAACCAAAACTCGACACTTATAGACCTAGAACTTCAAACTCTTCTCACCAAACAGGCTGTGATAGAGGTGGACCCTCACTCTCCAGGGTTTCTCAGCAACCTATTCCTGGTCAGAAAGAAGGATGGCGGATTCCGCCCCTTTATAAACCTGAGAACCCTCAATCAACATGTCGTTTACCGACACTTCAAGATGGAGGGGATCCACTTTCTGAGAGATCTCTTACGGCCCGGGGACTGGTTGGTAAAGGTGGACTTGAAGGACGCCTACCTCACAGTCCCCATTCATCCTTCCTCCCAACACCTTCTACGCTTCCTTTGGAGGGACAGGATGTGGCAATTCACTTGCCTCCCCTTCGGGCTATCATCCGCCCCATGGTGCTTCACCAAGCTGCTGAAGCCAGTAGTGGCGGCACTAAGGAGCAGAGGCGTACGATTGATTATCTACCTGGACGACCTGCTCATTATGGCCCGATCCAGCCTCCAGGCAGACATACATGCCTCCTGGACCGTCAATTTGCTCCAGGGGCTGGGGTTCGTCTTAAATCACGACAAATCCATCCTGGTTCCATCCCAAGAGATGGAATTTTTGGGATTCTTGGTGGACACCAATCGATCTGTCCTTCGCTTACCCAAAACCAAACTTGCAACTATCCGCAAGGAGATTCGATCCGTAATGCACAAACGACAAGTGTCTTTACGCGGCCTGGCACAAATAGTGGGACTCTTATCAGCCTCCATACAGGCCATCTTTCCGGCACCTCTCCATTATCGGGCCCTTCAGAGGCTCAAGGCACTCCATCTACGCCAGGGACTTCGTTACGCAGACGAAGTACCACTGGACTCAGAAGCCGTAGTGGAGTTACGCTGGTGGTTACGTCATGCCGTCGAATGGAATGGCAAGACCATTTTCAGCTCCAATCCGGATTACATTATAGAATCGGATGCGAGCCGCCACGGTTGGGGTGCCCGGTGCGGACCCTCCTCCACAGGAGGAACCTGGTCCGCAGGCGAGTCTCTGCTCCACATCAATACGTTGGAACTCATGGCGGCCTTTTTCGCCATCAAGAGTCTTCTTCCGAACGTATCCAACTGCTGTGTGTTGTTACGGATGGACAATGTGACCGCAGTTCAATATGTCAACAGCTTAGGGGGCTCCAGATCCAGAGCCCTGGCGGACCTAGCAAAAGAGTTTTGGCACTTCTGCCTAGAACGCAACATCGTTCCCTTGGCAGAATACATTCCAGGCACCTCGAACTGGATAGCGGATTGGAATTCTCGGTACCTCACCGATTCCAGCGACTGGCGTCTGGACCGATCGGTATTCCTCTCCCTGGTGCAACTATGGGGTCCTTTTTCCATGGACCTGTTCGCCTCCCGCCTCAATCGCCAGCTTCCACGCTTTTACAGCTGGAGACCGGATCCCGATGCCCAGGCGATAGACGCTGTTCGACAGACCTGGCCACAGGGGACGCACTATGCGTTCCCACCCTTCTCAATGATCCTCAGGGTTCTCCTACACATTGCAAACCTGGGGGCCTCAGTCGTGCTGATCACTCCGTGGTGGCCAACACAACCGTGGTTTCCCCTTCTCCTGGGAATGACTGTCGATCTCCCCAGACTGCTTCCTCGATTTCCCCATCTCCTATCCAATCCAACCGGGGAACCACACGCCTTGGTGGTGGATCACAACCTTCAGCTCCTGGCTTGGTTAGTCTCGGGCTGCCAGACGCAGACGACGATCTTTCACGAACAGCTAGGGACCTCCTCGCCTTGGCCTGGGCCCCCCGGGACTAGATCGGCATACCGATCAGCCTGGCGAACCTGGGTGCGTTGGTGTGATCAACGGCAAATTGATCCCATTCACGCACCTGTATCAGTAGTAGCTAACTACCTGGCGGAGTCTTTTGAATCTGGTAGATCGTATAGCTCTATTAACGTATATCGTTCGGCGATTTCGGCGCATCATTCTCCAGTGGATTCCCTTCCCGTTGGTAGACACCCCTTGGTGTGCCGTCTTTTGAGAGGTGTCAAGTTCCAACGCCCGCCACGCCCCAAATATCAGAGCACTTGGGACGTAACGGCGGTATTAAACATGTTGGCTAGGTGGGATGACAATGACGCTCTCCCGCTTAAACTACTGTCCTTTAAACTTACGGTTCTCCTATGCCTGATCTCTGTCAAACGCGTTTCCGACGTCAAAGCCTTAGACATATCTAGGCGTCAATTCTCACCTCATGGTGTTCAGTTCTCCGTCGTGCGCAGAACAAAGACGAGGATTCAATCGGTCTTCTACCCGTTTTTTCCCACACACCCACGCTTATGTGTGGTTCGCTGTTTACAGGCTTATGAGTCACAAACAGCGTCACTGCGGTCGTCGTCCTCTTCCCAACTCCTTATTTCCTACACTCGCCCGCATCACCCGGTTTCCTCAGCTACTTTGGCCCGTTGGGTGAGGTCCACCATGGCCATGGCAGGGATTGACGTTTCCCTGTTCGGTGCTCATTCTTCCAGGGGTGCTATGGCTACCAAGGTAATCACCTCTGGAGGTTCACTTTCGGATCTCCTGATGGCGGCAGACTGGTCTTCCGAGACCACCTTCCGCCAATTTTACTTTAGACCGGAGGAACACGTATCTATGTCAGTTCTGTGATCCTGTTATTGGGTAGATTTGTCATTGTTATTACTATATATATATCATTGTATGACTTTGAACTTGCATAAGATATGAGCCTCCTGTCTGATATATAAATTGAGATTTTCCTAGCTTGTGACGGAAAATATTAGTTATATGAAGACAGGAGGCGAGTATCTTCCCACCCAACCCAACCCTGTCACGGTTTTATCTTATTTTGTTCCAGGTTATTGATGACCACAACGCGCGAACCAAGGGCTGAAATCTTTTCCGGAGTGGTCTCCTTTGTTCCCCGTTGGGATGTTACCCATTGGGATGTTACCTGCTCGACTTACCGGGTCCGATTCGTTGACGGTCAGAAGAATAGTTACATCTGAAGATCCGGTTACAAGTCCATACAAGTTCGCTCCAAGAAAGAGGAGGAGGTTAAAGAGACAGTACCTTATATACGGTCTGACCTGCCGCGTGATTGGCAGTCATACACTGAGGGCTGCTGGGACTTGTAGTTTTGGTGTTAAAAAGTTCTTTTTTATTATTGAAATTCACTGAAAGTTTGTATTTCTGCTGTGGGCATTATTAAAGGAAGATAATGCATAAGATACTCGCCTCCTGTCTTCATATAACTAATATTTTCCGTCACAAGCTAGGAAAATCTCAATTTATTTTTGATATCCATTACTGGATATCAACTTTACACATTTAGCGCTACACTTTTTCTGTATATATATCATTTACACAATAATCAGTGCATTTTTAGAGCACTGATCGCTGTATAAATGGTCCCAAAATAGTGTCAAAAGTGTCCGATGTTTCCGCCATAATGTCGCAGTCATGATAAAAATTGCTGATAGCCGCATTACTAATAAAAATAAATTATATTAAAAATGCCCTAAAACTATCCCCTATTTTTTAGACGCTATGGGCCAGATTCAGAGAGCCATTACGCCTGTCTAACTGGTGTTAGACTGGAGTAATTTCAAATTACGCGCGTTTTCTAGCTAGTTGAAAACCTCAAACCATGAATAGACGGCTGCAGGCTTCAATTCGACTGGATTACGTGTTCATACGCCTTCGGATCTACGCTGCAATAAAATTGCGGCCACTGGGTGGACTTCCCGTCGTTTTCCGCGTCTGGGTATGCAAATGAGCTTTTGCCGGCGATCCCCGAAATTACGATCTTCATTCGCAATCTCTTACGGCACCTTTAGTCATCTTTTTTTTGCGTAACACTATACCAGCTTTTTGCTGCTCTAATATTAGACAGCCCATGTTAAGTATAGCCGTCGTTCCCGCGTCGAATTTCTACGTTTTCCGACGTCTTTTATTATTTTTAACGTAAGTCATCCGGGAATAGGAATGTTCGTAAACGCCGCTACTCAAACAACGAATGACGTAACGACGTGATTTCGCGCAATGCACGGCGGGAAATTTCAGAACGGAGCATGCGCAGTTCGATCGCCGCGGGGACGCGCTTAATTTAAATGCTTCACGCCCCCCAATCGCGTATTTCGATTACGCGGCGAGAAATAGACTACGCCGCCGTAGCGTACGGGCAAAAATCTACCAGGATTCGGTGTAGAGCCTGGTAAAATACGGCAGCGTAGAGTATTTCGATTACGCAGCGCAATATTAAGTGTATGTGAATCTACCCCTATAACTTTTGCACAAACCATTCAATATAAGCTTATTGCAATGTTTTACCAAAAATATGTAGAAGAATACACATCAGCCTAAACTGAGAAATACATTTTTTTTTAAAAGTTAAAAATATAGCTTTTTTTTTTTTAATTGATGCTGTTTTTTTTTGTTTATAGCGCAAAAAATAAAAACTGCAGAGGGGGTAAAATACCACCAAAAGAAAGCTCTATTTGTGGGGAAAAAAGATGTTAAATTTGTTTGGGTGCAATGTCTCAGGACTGCACAATTGTCAATTAAACTGACTCAGTGCCGAATCACAAAAACTGCTCTTGTCAGGAGGGGGGTAAATTCTTCCAGAGCTAAAGTGGTTAAAAAATCCAAAAACAAAATGGTCTGCTTTTCTGGCAAGTATCAACATGCATTTCACAGCTGCTCTGCCAAGCAAGATATTGATGCAAACATAACCTGAAACAAGTGCAATAAGGGGTATTTGTATGTACCTAAAAGTTTAAATAAATTGTCAGCTTCTCTACCAAGGAAAATAAAGCTGTAAACAGAGTCTGGCTAAAAATAATACATTTTAGAATAGAAAAAAAAAAAAAAAACATTCTCACAAATGAGTTAAGCAAACCCAATTTCCCAATTTCACATTGCCTCTTCTATTTGATGAAAACTGTAACAATAGTAACTTATCTTATGCATTCAATATGACTAGATCTTGATTTAGCTGTCCCTAAAATGTCTCTAAACTATTGATATCCTAATGATATTCAGCACGATATTATATTTTGAAACATAATTTAAACGAATTGTTACATAGTATAACACTGTGAATGATTGTGTTATAAAGCATTCTTGTTGGCCATACAAAGGCTGCCCTAATTCACATGGCCGCTGGGGATGCAGATAATAAAGTTGAGTCCAAGCCCGGACCCTAGAGTGCAGTTAATATCAATATTACATGTAATAAAAAGGCTATAAATCTGTAATACATGTCTGTAGACCATAGCATTTATATTGATATACCATGTAAGTAATACACTCTATACAAACATTGGGCCAGATTCACATAGAATTAGATTATCGTAGCGTTTCCCAAATACACTACGCCGCCGTATTTTACCTGGCTCTACGTGGAATTTTGTCCAGTAAACGACGGCGGCGTAGTGTATTTCTCCCGGCGCAATCCATCTACGCGATTAGGGGGCGTGAAGCATTTAAAATAGGCGCGTTCCCGCGGCGATCGAACTGCGCATGCTCCGTTCAGAAATTTCCCGCCGTGCATTGCGCGAAATCACGTCGTTACGTCATTTTTTCTTGAGCAGCGTCGTTTACGGACATTCCTATTCCCGAACGAGTTACGTAAAAAAAAAAAATTTTTAAATTCGACGCGGGAACGACGGCCATACTTAACATGGGCTACGCACCGTTAGACCAGCAAAAAGCTGGTCTAACAGTACGTAGAAAAAAATAGACGAAAGCGATTGCGAAGACCGCTCGTATCTTCGTGGATCGCCGTAAAAACTCATTTGCATATCCCGACGCATGAAAACGACGCAAACTCCTCCCAGCGGCCGCAAAAATATCGCAGCGTAGATCCGAAGGCTTACGAAGACGTAAGCCTCTCGGATCGAAGCCCGAAGCCGCCGTATCATGGTTTGAGGATTCAAACTAGTGATACGGCGCGCGAAATTTGAAATTACTCCTGTCTAACACCAGTTAGACAGGCGTAATTGCTCTGTGAATCTGGGCCATTGTCTCTTACCGTAGTTAATTATGCCTACACAACATTTGCTAAATAAAAGATGCTTTATTCATACAGACTGGACTATTAGATATTGTTATTTAATTACAAATGCTGACAGCATTCGTTCTATTAATATTCATAAATTATTAACATTAATAAAACTGCAATTCTCAATGAATTAATCTCTCAACTAATTGTATTAAATCTCTTCTATACCTCCCAACATGATGAAAAATGTATACTCTACCCACTGATCATGTATTTAAGCATGACTTCAAGAGCATAACAAATTCTTTCATTCTGCACTTGATTGCCCAAAATATTTCGCTTCTAAATCATTATGGAAATCAGGCTATTTTTAAATCCAGAACATTTTGTGATTTACAAAACGATGCCTACATTAATTCACTCATAGTTATATGTGGGATACCAATTATGCTCTATGCAACTTACTCCAGTAAAAAACAGAGCATAAGTTAAGTATTTTGTTTTAAAGTTTAAATCTAACTAATTACAGCTTTTCATCCATAAATTACCATAGGTTCTTGAAACCTAGATGCCTGGACCAATTGCTTAACTTAACTAGATAATTGTAAGTAAACTACAGTGAATTATGAATAAATGTCCACTGGTTGATGAAGGAAGCATCAAGATAGCACAAGTCCATCAATCATGGGTGTGTGGCCACATCATCAGCATGAAAGGAACATTCTGTACGTAAATACGGGAGTAGATAAAATACTCTTACCAAATGGTTTTGATCTACTTGTCAGCGACAATAGATCGTAAGCGCATAGACTAGACTCCAATCTGCTCGGTTGTAGAAACGTACAACTGTAGACTTCACACGCGTTTCGTCCTAGTGGGCTTCAACAGAGACACCTATCTCCCATATTGCTTTTATCCTTTTATATGCTACAGTGATCACTTTTATGTCATTTTGTTTTTTTGAATAAAAACATTATCCCTCTTTTTATCTGCACCATCGGAGCATGTTTTTTGTTTCCTTTGCATGACCTGCTTAAATACTTTTTTTCATACTCCACGAGTGCGTCTAACCTCGAGAGGATACCCATCCTATCTCCATTGTCCATTGTCACTTCGAAGCAAGCAGACCTCCATGGTTTTCTGCCTCTTGTTACATCCTGAGCCAATTGTTTCACAATGAGATTCCAGTCTAGGATTACAGCCTATCGTTTGGATACCCTGTGTGAAGTCTACAGTTGGGCTTTCTACAACCGAGAAGATTGGAGTCTAGTCTATGCGCTTACGATCTATTGTCGCTGACAAGTAGATAAACACCATTTGGTAAGAGTATTTTATCTACTCCCGTGTTTACGTACAGAATGTTCCTTTCATGCTGATGATGTGGCCACACACCCATGATTGATGGACTTGTGCTTTCTTGATGCTTCCTTCATCAACCAGTAGACATTTATTCATATTCACCTTAGTTGACTTACAATTATCTAGAGTGTTTATTATACATTTCCCACTGACTTTAATTGTTTTTTAGCGCTACTTATATATTCACCATTTTCTATCCAATTTTTGTCACATTGTTTTTGTAGCTGCTTATTTTCCAAATTTTTGCCATTTTTATCTTAGTCAGCGCAGTTTTTTCCTTTTTATTTATTTAACTATAACTAGTTTCTCTGATTGAAATCTTACTAGCTGCATTGAAAAAAATGATTTGTACCCTGTGTTCAGTGGAAATTGATGACATTAGATATGTACCTGTTTGACATTTGGATTTTTATTTGCATTATGTCACTTCCTCTGGCACTTAAAAACAAAGAAATAACCACTTTGAGACACACTTGCTATTAATTAACTGCATCAATTCTAGAATTCTTGAATGCAACAACTTCTCAATAAAATTATAGCCTTCTTTTGGTGCATGATATATTCCGGGCACTCTAGGAACCATATGTAGAGTGTCACATAATGAACAAAGGGAACCAAATAACATAAGCAAGATCAGTAGTCAAATCTCTACATCATGAACTGTAAGTGATTCATAAACTAAGGGGAGAAAAAAGGATGTCTACTTCGGGACTAATGCCGCGTACACACAATCATTTTTCAGGTTGTAAAAAAGCGACGTTTTCAGGCTCTAGAAAAAACAACGTTTTTTTCAACTTCATCATTAAAACGGCCTTGCCTACACACGATCGTTAAAAAAAAATGCTCTAGCAAAGCGCGGTGACGTACAACGCGTACAACGGCACTATAAAGCGGAAGTTCTATTCGGATGGCGCCACCCTTTGGGCTGCTTTAGCTGATTTTGTATTAGTAAAAGACGATTTGCGCTTTTCTGTCTGTTACAGCGTGATGACTGTGCTTACTCCATTACGAATGGTAGTTTTACCAGAACGAGCGCTCCCGTCTCATAACTTGCTTCTGAGCATGCGCAGGTTTTTCACGTCGTTAAAGCCCACACATGATCATTTTTTACAACCTGAAAAACAACAACGTTTAAAAAATGCTCTGAAGCCCACACACAATCATTTTAAATGACATTTTTAAAAACCGTCTTTTTTACAACCCGAAAAATGATCGTGTGTACACGGCATGAAGTTCTAACAGGAACGGTAACATGATTCTATCTATCCACATTAGCCCAAATGTAGCTCATTCTGATACATCACATAGCCTGCATACCTGAGAAATGTCATTTACTCACATTTTTATGTAAGGAATTAAGATTTTTTCTCTGCTTTTTTAAAAGGATTGTCCTAGCCAAGTTTAAATTTGATCTTTGCATAGTACCCATTAGTCATAGCCCATAAAGGACTAGTTTACCCAATGTGACAGTCGACCACCACATCTTTGGTTCTTGCATATGGGGTCATTTCATTTTATCACATTGCTGTTTGACATATGACAGTGGGGCAATCTAGTTTAACAGCTTCTTCAAGGTACAGTTGTAGCAGTCTCTTTTGCAGTTATCCAACTCTTGACAGACTCGGCATGGGGATAATAATCTTGCCAACCTTGGCACCCCAGGGCTTAAGAAAGAGGCTGGGCACCTTGAAGCATGCTGCCACACCCTCCAGTGATGTTTCAGGAAGTGCACCCAGGGCTTAAGAAAGAGGCTGGGCACCTTGAAGCATGCTGCCACACCCTCCAGTGATGTTTCAGGAAGTGACGTCACCTTGAATCTGCTGTGTACTCCACCAACCCCATCAGCTACTTCCCGATTCCATCAGCTACTTCCCTATTCCATCAGCATCTGGATTTTGCCAATGTAATTGATGCCTAACTGGGAATTTTTAAACAGGACACACCTGATGCGGTTACTATTGAGCTGCAGACCTGGACTTTTTGATACGCACTGATTCTTCCTCAAATCTGTGAGCTGCCTACTGTATCTGTGTTTACCATGCCTTTATATGCTACCTTTAGTCTGGCACCCTCTGGTGTTCTCTTAGCCTTATATGTATAACCAGCTGACAGTCCTGAACGCTTTATCCTGGACTGGAATCTGGCTCACTACTGCGCTGAGATCCTCATCTCCCAAGCCTGACTTTGATTATAAGCAAATCTTGACTGGCTATATGTGAGTTGTCAATTTGCTGTTTTTATTAATAAATGTACCTTACTTACTACACTCAGATCGCGCCCTGTGCTATTTTTATTTGTACACTTAGAGATCCTTCAGTCTCATAGAGGTGCTGCACAGAGTGCAGCAAAATTTCACCCTGGAGTTTCCATGTGAAAAATGTAAGCTTTTCCTGCTGAACCCTATACACAAATGCCGCGTACACATGGTCGTTTTTTGTCTTGTAAAAAAACGTTGTTTTTTCTCATGAAAAAAACAACGTTTTTCAAACTTCATTTTAAACAACGACGTTGCCTACACACCATCGTTTTCTGAAAATGCTCTTGCAAAGCATGGTTACGTACAACACGTACGACGGCACTCTGTTCCATTCAAGCTCGAGTCATAACTTGATTCTGAGCATGCGCGGGTTTAAAAACATTGTTTTAGCGTACACACGATCATTTTTTATGACACAATAAACGACATTCTAAAAAACGACCTAAAAAATTTAAGCATGTTAGAATTTTTTTTTTGTCGTTTTTCAGAAGACATAAAACAACGTTTTGCTCACACAGGATCATTTTAAATTACGTTTTTGTGTACGAGGCAAAACGCTTTATACATATTGGCATCAACCAAATCTATACTAGGGCAACATAACTATTATTTATTATTGCAGAAATTTTCTGAATATGTTTTTTTTTTTTTCTTTTTTTTACCAGACATAACAATCTAACCCCTTGGTGCCAACATCACACAAATATGCGGCCCCACTGGACTGGGATTTTTACTGTGGGCCCGCATATTTGCGTTTATCCCTTGGTGCTGGATGTACACGGCGCTCTCCCAGCACAGACACCATGGTCTCACCGTGACCCTGGGCCTCGTACTAATGATCGACACCCAGAACTTCACATTCTGAGTCATCTGATCTCTGTGATAGCCGCTGTGATTGACTATCACAGTGATCAGTCACTGTGAAGCACACCCCGTGTTTTCTGTTTTATATTGTATCTTTCTCTGAACTTGCAGAGAGAAGGGAAAAAAAGTGTGTGTATGTAGCGCTACCCCCCACAGGGAATCCCCTGATGAAGTCATGTGGTGTGACGAATACGCGTCGGGATCGGAGCACTGGACCTTTTGCAGCACCTGACAGACGGTAGACAAGCTCGCAGCTCGTGGATGTGTAACTGCCTCAGTCTGCCCTATGTGAGTGTTTTTATTGATGCTTTGTTTTAATAAACCGTTACTGTGTCACGCGATGTGTCCTCCTCTTCTTCTCCCCTCCCGCAATACCATCACCTGAGCCATTGGTGGGAACAGTGTCACTACAGGGAAGTTTTACAAGAGGAGAAATAGGACACAGACGAGCTCACCGCTCGTGGAGATAGGCACCCTCTCTTTAGGCTCTGTGTAAGTGGATTTATATCCATTACGGCGGCGGAGGGTTTTCCCAAGTGACAGTATTACGCTATATTGTTTCCTATTGTGTGTATATACTGCACAGCACCCATTCCGGGAGCTCTGGAGGAGCACCAATTAACAATTTTCAAATTAGTCACAGACAACCCCTTTATAACACTCACTTTTGATCAATCACTCACCCTCCATCTGGGAAAAGTGACCTATTTGGAGGATCACCATTCAGGTGACGGAAGTGAGTATCACCCGTTTCTTGGACACTCACCCGGGAAGAGTGACTCACTGTGGGGGATCACTCTTCGGGTGATGGGCAGCGCCACCAACCCTATATCTATACCATTATTTTTACACGGGTGTTCCAGTTGGGCCCCTCAAGGGAGGCAGTGGCCCAGCCTACACCGAATCGTGGAATATAACAAATTATACCTGTCTATCTATCTATCTATACATTATCATCTATATTTCTATCTGTACATGTCTACATCTATCTATCTACCTATCTATCTACCTATCTACCTATCTATCTATCTATCTATCTCAGCAAATATACATGCATTTCAAAAGTTATCTACACAAAACTTTGTTTTTTCATACACAGACAGAGCTCCAAGAAGCTGTGGGTGTTTTTGGAGTTGAGTACTGTGATGCCATAATGAGTAACAGATTTCAGACTTTCATCCTAATTAAAATGTTATGAATGCAAATTACAAAACAAAAACAAAGCTGTTCTAGGTAGAAGTAAGACATATTTGAAATTTATGAATGCAATTAGGATTTCAGATTGTAGCAGAACTGAATGTAGTCATCTTGTGTAAAGAAGCCAGTAGTACTTTAGAATGAACAGCAGCTGCCATCCAGTACAAATCAGTAACAGTACAAATCCAGTTTGATTGTAGCCACGTTGATACAGTATTATGTACGACAAGAGTTATCAAGAATTAATATTTTGTTTTAATTAAATTCATACATTAAAAAAAAAAAATCTTAAAAAAATGATGCGGACATTAGATGCATGTTTGAGTAAAATAATTTTCAAACAAAACATTGTACATTTTCTTCTTTAGAGTCTGTCCTTTGTTTAAAGTGTAACTATAGGTAAAACATTGGCAAAGTTTTGAATAGAGTAGGAAATTGTTAGAACCTTTGTCAAGTTTTTAATTACTGTCTGTCTTTTTGCCATGGTAAATCATCATTATTATTGGGAAGTAAATTCAACTTTTACACTTGGCACTAGAACAAGGTTTTACAGTGACAACCACCTCTTACTTTGGAGAGATCTCCTTGGGGGCAGGGCTTAAGGTGCCCTCTAGCAGGGGCACTGTGGAATTGCACTCGTTTTTATCAAAACCATAGGCAGGAACTGCGCTCATGTGAAATTAACGTTAAGGCAGAACTCAGAAGAAAGCTATACGCTTGCACAGGTAACTTCTTGTAATTTGTGGTCATACTTCCTACACTGTTAACACTAAGTACTTCGGACACAACTTCTGTTAGAGAACACCTCTCCCTCCCAGTGTGCAGCATTTATGAGTCGGTATCGCTGAGCATGTACCGTTTTCATCCAACTCAGCAGTCCCGTCACTTCACTTTGAGTGACAATATTCTGTATGTTGCTATTTGAGATAGGAAACACACTTCTCCATAACTCTATATTTGTTCTGCTTCCCAGGGCCCCCTCTAAATCTCTCTCACTCCCCAGTAAGTGGTAAACCAGCTGCTAGTCAATGGGCCAAGCATAATACCTTCTCAATACCACAGTAACTGTCACCTGTCTGCTGGGTCGTTGGCTGCTTTAACAAGTGACACAAATACAGTTGTCTTTAGCAATGGCACTCTAGCTTCCTCTGGACATCATTGTGTTTGTTAGACCTCTGTACTGTCACCTTGTTGTAAGCTCTGTTCTTTTCATACTCCATATGTGCTGTGATGGAGTTAATAAAATTATATTTTGTGTTTATGTTATTTTTCTTCTAGTCACTCAAATATTGCTTTTCTTTCTTATATTGTTTTATTTCTTTTATTTCTTGATCTATATATGTATATATATATATATATATATATATATATATATATATATATATATATATATATATATATATATATATATATATATATATGTGTGTGTGTGTGTGTGTGTGTTGCAACAAGTATTATTTTCCTTAAAAGGCATTATAAAGTTAAATCTCAGCCTGGAAGGAAACATGAAGACAGATGGCCCCTTATACTCCTTACTCCAAACCCCTCCCTTCTACTCCTTACTCCAAACTGTGACAACTACGCCGTCACCATGAATAGGAGAGGAAGTGGTAATTAATTATTCTGGAGGATACTCAGATTAAACCACCTGGTTGCTCTATGATGTTAAACAGAGCTCATGGGGTTATTTCATCACAACCTCCTGGTATCTCTCCTATAAATGGTGTGGTGCATCTACCAATAGGTTATATGAGAATCCTGGTAATACGTCTCAGTCTCTACAACATATGGTATCAGGCAATCAAGAACATATCATAGGATGCAATCCAGGATGAACAATATTCTGAGTATACAGGCTTGATACAGTTAGCTGTGGGTACTTGCGGTTTAGATGTGACCAGGTGTGTAGTTCCTTCCTGGAGAGTGAATAGTAGCAGGTGCAGGATGCCTCTATGGTTCTGTAGATTGCGAGCTCTGTGGTCAAGCAGCAAGTCATAGATAGTAGCAGGGTCTGTGGGTAGAACTTGGAGCTGTGAGCCTGGTGATCTCCTTTACAAGGTGAGGAACTGTGGGACTCTGGAGGAGGTCTTGGGTCTCAGATGGCGGCGAGCGTCAACTTCAATAACCAGACGCTGAGCCGCCATCAGAGGAGGTTTAAATAGCCAGCCTGTCGCGGGACACACGCTGGGCGCGCTTCCGCGTTCCAGCGTGGAGCGCAGGATTCGACGGCACGTCGAAAATGACGGAATGAGGATGGTGGACAGGACGCAGGATTCGACGGCACGTCGAAAGTGTCGATGACAGGGTGCTGAATGGAGCGCAGCTGTCTAAGGATGATACAGCTGCGCTTGTTCTGTACAAAGTAACGCCGATGGTGTTACATACTCCCCTCCTCAAGGGGGTCCCAGATATACACCCAGAAAGTGATGGTCGATCAGGGTATCTGCGGTGGAATTGATTGACGAGCCGGGGAGCATGAATGTCGGAGGAATCTACCCAGGAGTCATCAAGATGGCTATAACCCTTCCAACGGATTAGATATTGCAGGGAAGATCCATGTCTCCTGGAATCTAGAATTTTCTGTACCTCATATTCAGTCTCACCGAGAACCTCAACAGGAGAAGGGGGTTGAGGGTCTCTGTTAGGGAACGGATTAGGAGTGAAAGGCTTAATAAGTGAGACATGGAAAGAAGGATGTATCTTCCAATCCGGAGGTAAAAGTAGTTTAACGGTATTGTTGTTGATGATATGTGAAATGGAAAATGGACCAGTGAATTGGCGACCGAGTTTTCTTGAAGGGATATTAAGACGTAGATTTCGAGTGGAGAGCCAAACCAAATCTCCAACTTTGTATTTAGGAGGTGAAGTTCTGCGGGAGTCATAATACTTCTTTTGTCTTTGTTGCGCTGTAGTAAGATTAGAATGGAGTATTCGTAGGGTCCTCTTCAAGGTGGAGAGGTAATGTTCTACAGCGGGAACATTGTTAGGGAGAACGGAGACTGGAGCAGATTTGGGGTGGAACCCATAGTTTGCATAAAAAGGAGAGAATCCGGAGGAAGAACTGGAGGCGTTATTATACGCAAATTCGGCATGAGGAAGAAACTGAAGCCAGTCGTCCTGTAGATGGGTGCAATAACAGCGTAAATACTGTTCCAGTGTTTGGTTTACTCGTTCTGTTTGTCCGTTTGTTTGCGGATGATAAGCAGTGGACATTCGATGATCAATTTGCAAGGCCTGGCAAAGGGCTCTCCAGAATTTAGAAATGAATTGAGTGCCTCTGTCCGAGATAATCTGGGAGGGCAACCCATGTAGCTTAAGTACATTCTGAAGGAAGGCTTGTGCAGTCTCTAGAGCAGTTGGTAGATTTTTTAATGGGATGAAGTGAGCCATCTTTGTTAATAAATCTACTGTAACTAGAATTGTGTTGGCACCTTGAGACCTGGGGAGGTCGACAATAAAATCCATAGAGACCACGTCCCAGGGTCTTTCAGGTATTGGGATTGAAGTAAGGAGTCCGTAAGGTGGCTTCCTGGAATGTTTGTTGGAGGCACATATCACGCAGGAATTGACATAATCAGTGACTGTCTGTGAAAGCTTGGGCCACCAGTAATTTCTTTTAATTAAATGAATGGTTTTACTTATTCCTGGATGACCTGCCAGAGGAGCATCATGAAGTTGTTTGAGAAGTAGAGGTTGTAAAGAGGCGGGCACGTAGATCTTATTGTTGTAGGTAAATAACCCGTTAGGTTCCTTTTTGAGACCCTGGGGCATTAGGGGTACCTCGTTAGGGAGAGATTGGATCAGTAAATCCAAGAAAGGAACAGATGCTCCAATGAATCGATCAGGTGGAATAATAGAAAGGGGAGGTGTTTCAATTGTCTGGTTGTCATGCATACGTGACAACGAGTCAGCCTTGACATTTTCTGTACCAGGACGATAGGAGATGTTGAAGTCGAACCTATCAAAGAATAGACTCCACCTGACTTGGCGGGCAGAAAGGGTTTTACAGGCCCTCAAATGTTGCAAATTGCGATGATCGGTGAGGATGGTAATGGGGTGTTTGGAACCTTCCAAGAGATGTCTCCAATTACTTAGGGCATCCTTTATAGCAAGGAGTTCTTTTTCCCCAATGGGGTAATTCTTTTCGGCAGGTAATAATGTCCTAGAGTAAAAGGCTACCGGATGTAGAGGTTCAGATGATGAAGCTTGTTGGGAGAGTACGGCTCCCAAAGCAAAATGCGAGGCATCTACCTCTAAGGTGAAATGGTAAAGTGGGTTAGGAAGTTGTAAGATCGGTGCGGATGTGAAACTGAGCTTCAGAAGGTCAAAAGATTTCTGTGCCTGATCAGACCAGGAAAAAGGCATCTTACTACTAGTGAGATTGTTTAATGGTTTCACGATCGTAGAGAAATCCTTAATGAATTTTCTGTAGTAGTTAGAGAATCCGAGAAACCGTTGTAGAGCCTTCCTGGAGTGGGGAACAGGCCAGGATAATATGCACTGTACCTTTGATGATTCCATCTGTATTCCGTTTGGGGTAATTAGATATCCCAGGAAAGAAATGCTGCGCTGACTGAAAACACACTTTTCAAGTTTGACATATAAAGAGTGTGTTCTCAATCTGGCCAAAACCCAGCGTACATGTTTGATGTGTTCTTCGGGAGAATCTGAATAGATTAAAATGTCATCCAAATAAATCACAACACAAACGTCGAGCAAATCTCGGAAAATGTCGTTGATGAAATATTGGAAGGTTGCAGGTGCGTTGCATAACCCAAAGGGCATTACGGTGTACTCGTAGAGGCCATAGCGTGTTTTAAAAGCTGTTTTCCACTCGTCACCAGATCGAATTCTTATGAGATTATAGGCACCCCTCAGATCTAGTTTAGTGAAGATCTTTGAAGTCTGGAGTCGTTCGATGAGTTCTGGAATTAATGGTAGTGGATATCTGTTCTTTATAGTAATGCTATTGAGTGCACGGTAGTCGATAATTGGTCGGAGTGAGCCGTCTTTATTTTTTACGAAGAACATGGCTGCACTCGCTGGAGAGGTTGAAGGTCTGATAAAACCTTTCTTGAGGTTTTCGTCGATATAATCCTTGAGGTGTACAAGTTCAGGTTGAGATAATGGATAAATCCGAGCAGTTGGGATCGGTGCGTCAGCTATAAGATCTATGGGGCAATCATAGATCCTGTGTGGGGGGAGCAAGTTTGCCTTGGTTTTGCTAAAAACGTCGGCAAAATCATGTAGATAAGCTGGAAGATCAGGAGGGTAGATCTCTGTGAAAGAGATGGAACAATTAGGATAACAGTTCTCTTTACAGAAAGAGGATTGTAAGGTTAAGGAACTAGTAGACCATTGGAAAGTAGGCTGATGAAGACGTAACCAAGGTAATCCGAGTATTATTGGAAATAGAGGTGATTGGATGACGTCAAAAATGAGGTTCTCAGTATGACCTGGAGCGCAAGTCACCCAAAGGGGTGAGGTTTGGAATGTAATTGGACCTGTGGGAGAACTGGAACCATCAATGAAAGTGAGTGACACAGGGGTTTGCTTAATCACACAAGGTATTTTATTAGATTCTACAATCTTAGAGTCAATAAAGTTTCCACAGGCTCCAGTGTCGACCATTGCTTCAATGGAGAACCTTTCTTGCTCCCACTGTAATGTAAGAAGAATAATAATGTAACGATTAGAAATTGTACCAGTGAAATTAAATTTGTTTCTGTGGTGATCTTTACCTTCCGAATTCCTCTTAAGAAGGGGACAGGTGGATACAACGTGGTCAGGAGCAGAACAGTACAGACAGAGGTTTTGGTCTCTGCGGCGTTGTTTCTCCGCTGTGCTTAAAGGACCTTTAATCGCACCAAGTTCCATCGGAAGCTCCTTGGGGGGAGATCTGGCTCTCCTGAAAGGTGAAGGAAAAGACGCATTGGCACGTTCAGCTCTTCTCTCTCGAATACGTCGATCTATGGTAATGGACAGTTGCATGAGATCCTCTAGGGATGGTGGAAGTTCTACACGTGCGATTTCGTCTTTCAGAGTTTCTGTCAGACCTAGCCGAAATTGGTTCCTGAGTGCGATATCTGACCACTGGGTCTCTCGGCACCAACATTTGAATTCAGAAATGTAGTCCTCCACTGGTCTTTTCCCCTGTTTGAGATTTCTGATGGAATTTTCAGCAGTCAACTGTTTATTGGGATCCTCATAAAGGAGGGACATTTCTGCGAGAAAAGTGTCCAGAGCTCCTAGGAGATCTCCGTGTTCTTCTAGATAGGCGTCGGCCCAAACTCTCGGTTCACCCCTGAGGTATGAGATGAGGGTGAGAATTCTAATCCTATCAGAATAGTAAGTACGGGGACGTAGCTCGAACATCAAGCGACAAGAGCTGATGAATTGCCGGAAAAGTTTCCTATCGCCAGAGAAAGGTTCCGGAGTACAGACCTTGGGTTCTGGTCTCTCTCTAACCTGAGCAAGGTTCTGCTGGCGGAGAGCTTCATTTTCTAGGCGGAATTCATTTAAAGAATTAGTTAGGGTATCTACCCTTTGAGTGAGTCCCAGTAGATGATTCGCTAAATCAGCGGGATCCATCTAATATATATCGGGTCTGGTTATTCTGTGACAACTACGCCGTCACCATGAATAGGAGAGGAAGTGGTAATTAATTATTCTGGAGGATACTCAGATTAAACCACCTGGTTGCTCTATGATGTTAAACAGAGCTCATGGGGTTATTTCATCACAACCTCCTGGTATCTCTCCTATAAATGGTGTGGTGCATCTACCAATAGGTTATATGAGAATCCTGGTAATACGTCTCAGTCTCTACAACATATGGTATCAGGCAATCAAGAACATATCATAGGATGCAATCCAGGATGAACAATATTCTGAGTATACAGGCTTGATACAGTTAGCTGTGGGTACTTGCGGTTTAGATGTGACCAGGTGTGTAGTTCCTTCCTGGAGAGTGAATAGTAGCAGGTGCAGGATGCCTCTATGGTTCTGTAGATTGCGAGCTCTGTGGTCAAGCAGCAAGTCATAGATAGTAGCAGGGTCTGTGGGTAGAACTTGGAGCTGTGAGCCTGGTGATCTCCTTTACAAGGTGAGGAACTGTGGGACTCTGGAGGAGGTCTTGGGTCTCAGATGGCGGCGAGCGTCAACTTCAATAACCAGACGCTGAGCCGCCATCAGAGGAGGTTTAAATAGCCAGCCTGTCGCGGGACACACGCTGGGCGCGCTTCCGCGTTCCAGCGTGGAGCGCAGGATTCGACGGCACGTCGAAAATGACGGAATGAGGATGGTGGACAGGACGCAGGATTCGACGGCACGTCGAAAGTGTCGATGACAGGGTGCTGAATGGAGCGCAGCTGTCTAAGGATGATACAGCTGCGCTTGTTCTGTACAAAGTAACGCCGATGGTGTTACACAAACCCCTTCCATCGATTGAAGCAAGATGGCCCCCAAGACTGTGAAATGTGTGCAGCATGGCAAGAACAGACGTCACAAGAAGAAAGCCATACATGGACTAACAAATCAATTGTGCCCATATGAATGATGTCCTGACAATAAAGCTTCCTCTCTCTCATGCTGTTGATGGTGGAGGATGTAGACTAAATTTCCCTCTTGTCTGCGTGCTTCACTATTATGAAATTTGACTCAGAGGCAGAATGGTTATGCTCTGGAGTTGTGCCAGGGGCTATCCTTATCAGTGCACCACCTTTGGAGACTCTTGAACAAGCAGTTTAGATGAACAAATAAATAAAGACCTTTTTTTTTAAGTAGTTGCAAGTAACAAGTAACAGTTTTTAGAGACATCATCCACACACTTTCCTATACAAAGCTCTCTAGTGCCCCATGAAGCATTTATACCTTGAGCAGATGGCTATATCCATAAAAATGAGTCCATAGAAATCCACAAAGGCAACAATGCATCCACAAGAGTCCAGCATAAGTTCATGGAGAGCCAGACTGGGTTATCATAAAGGGGGCAAACTGGTAGCATAATGGCTACATCTTGACAGCAGAAATGGAACTTACCCAGGGCACTAATTAACCCCTATTTATATAGTAGGAAGTTCAGGGGGCTGTACTTCCCTAAAAAGAGTGGTAAAATCTGGCCAACAGCATTAACCCTTCCTTTTTAGACACCATCAGCTTAGCAGGTCAACTGAGGACACAGTGCAACATTTATACATTGTAACAATTGGAATCAAAGCAAACCTGGTTTACCCCAGAGCATAAACACAGCGAAAAAAACATGGTTAATCATTCAGAACGCTATTGGAAGCACCTGCTTACATCCTTTCACTTTCTGCTTTAAATCCAAGGTGGGAAGTGAAGGGAAATTGTCCTAGCAGGGCAAAAAAATATATTTTAGGGACTTTAAGCATTCCATATTCTATCCAAAACTGCAAGTAACATTTTAGCTACAAAGAAAAAATGATTATAGTGCTAATGAACAGAAAAAAATGTCTTCAGTAAATCACAGCTCGTATACCAATCCAGATTTTCAGAGTGATCTGAAAAGTGATCTACATTAAAAAGTATGATCTAGAGCTAAGATGTTTTGGCTTTCTAAGTATCATACTGCCATTTGGGACTCCATGTATTAGTTGCCACGCAACACAATAAACCACAAATAAATTGAGATCCCAGTACATGTAATATTTAATAGCACCTACTAAAAAATCATGCAGACAGTGTAGATCTATTCAAACATCACAGACAAAGTTTTGGGCAGTCCTGTCTTGTTTGCACATTAAAAAAAAAGATTTTGTGTAATATCAAAAAATAAAAAAAACTGTATTGTGCTATTTGAATATGTATTTAAAGTGTAAGTGTAGGCTAAATATAAGTCTGAAAATAAAAACATTACTCCTCCTACTAGGCCGCATAACATTTATAAAAGAGGGCAGTGTAAATACATTTTCTGTAATATAGAAACAAAATAAGCAGGAAAAAATCCTCAAAGTCCCAATCTACAATAACATATACCGTATTTATCGGCGTATAACACGCACAGGCGTATAACACGCACCCTAACTTTAAAAGGGAAGTTTCAGTAAAAATACTTTCCACAGCCCCCTGTGTATAACATGCATGCACAGTTTACCTTCTATTTTCAGGGTAAAAAGGTGAATGTTATACGCCAATAAATACAGTAATAACAAACATTTATTTAGAATCAATCCCAATGTGTATCTCTAAACTTTTGCAAAAAATAAAAAAAAATATTCAGACAACCCAACAATGCTTACTTGTGTGGTATAAAACATATACACTTATTGAAAAACATTAAAAGCCCATGTTAAAACCATGTAAAGTGGGGGAGGGGCAAAGACTATAGGGAAAAGGGGGGATCGTCACAAAATAATGGACAAAATAGTCCAGTGGGATGGGAGGGGCATAGGAAAAAAGAAGACATTTCTCTGCTCCATCTTCTCCCTCCCCTGTCACGAACCTGGTTGGAGTCTGATATGATGAGGTCGGCCTCCATTGTATCTCCAACCCAAGCCCCACTGAAGGTGGAACAGATGGTGGCTAGGGACAGAAGGAACATGAGTGCCTGAGAATGTTGCTTGCAGAGCTTGCGGTTGGAGTTGTAGGCTTAGTGGCACAGAAAGGACAACAGATAAGGAGCTGGGATGAAGCTCAGTAGAACAGCTGATGTTAAAGAGGCATTCCAACCAACTTCAGGCTTCGTGGCTTGCCAGAGCTTCTTGTGGTCAGGAGACAGCAAGATACTGGACCCAGGAGAACTGAGATGATAGGGAGCCAGCACAGGTATCCAGAGGCAGTGTTGGAGCTGGACAGAGGTTGAAAGCAGAGTTGTGAGGATAGCCAGGTTCGGTAACTGGCGGGAAGTGAGGTACAAGGCATTAAGCAGAAGCAGGGTCAGGTGGAAGCCAGAATCAGGAATCAGTAGTCAGTGTATATTAGAGTCCAAAAGCAGAGTCAGGGAAAGCCAGTATCAGCAACGGGTATCATGCAGGTTTAAACAGGGTTCAGGGATTCAGGACACTCTAACTCTCTGTTAGAGAGTCAAGGCGCACTTTAAATAGGCCGTCTGGCACCAATTGGAGTTAGGGACACACTCCTGCGCATGCACGCTGTCCGTTGTGCACGCGCATTGCGCATTGGCATTCAGGAGAGTCCGTAGTTGTTCATGATTGCGTACATACACACAAGTGCGCGACAAGTGCAAACTATTAGTTCTCTTACACTCCTCGCTCAAGGGTGACCAGCATAGAGAGGAATATGGATGGCAGGGAGCGATGCTCTGTATAAGGGTTAAATCAGGACTGAGTGTTAGGCATTAAATCCTGAGAGAGGAGCATTTATCCTTAAATTACATGGCAGCCATGTATCCTTAAATTTGAATTCCCTGTTATATAGCATATCAGTCAGGCTTTCCATGAATCTAACTTATTTAAATCTAGAAAACCGGTGACTATTATTCCATAGGTCAGAAATGCAAGCTGTGACATACCTGACTGTGGAGTCTGAGATGATGAGGGTGGCCTCTTGCACAATTCCCATCCAAGCAGCGGAAGGGCACAGGTGATAGGAAGCTAGGACAGCGAGCTTGTAAACAGAGGAGTCCTTCCAGTGAAACTATGAAATCAGGTCACAAGCTAAGTTCAAGGTCAGGAACAGGAAAGAGTCGGCAATGTGCTGGCAGCAAAGTATCAAGTCAAGAGGCAGAATTGTGGTCAGAAGCCCAAGCCCTGGTCAATAGAACAGGTGAGCAGCAGACATAACAATCAGGGTTGATCCAAGAGAATTGCCAGGCATAGCCAGGTCAGGAACAAGTTAAGCAGATTTTCAGAAACTTGGAATACAGGAACTAGAGCAGAAGAGAATCCAGCACTGAGGCTAGGCAGGCCTTGTGATTAAATAGGCTGCTGGGTGCCAGGATCTTTGGGCGTGCCCATGCAAGCACATATGCACCACGGTCCCTTTGTGCTTTTGCTGCTGCGTATGTGCATTGCACATCTAGTTAGACTTCTGTGCTCATGACTGCACATGTGCATCAAAATGAGCACTTGCTGCATGGGAATAATTGGACAATTGAAAGACCAAATTCCTGTTCAAAACTGACATACCATGGGCTGTTGCCAAAAATATAAGAGTGTACCTGGTTCTTTATGACATTTCCTGAACATTTTTGGGACTTTAGGGTAAAATGGGGTCTAAAGCCTTTTTCGATACACAAATGTTTGAAGGGGATCAGTGGTTTGGTATAGAGGCCAGGGTCTGGGATCATTTGCAAACAATGGTAAAACTGATCAGGAGTTCAGCAGGTGCTGTACCAATGCACTGATATCTTGTAGCGACATCCATCCCTGTCTGGTTGTGAAGTGCATGCATCTAGTCTTATACATCTTACAAAAATGCCATTTAAAATGATCGTGTGTGGGCTTCACATAATTTTTCAGGTTCTGAAAAACGACAAAAAAAATATTTGAACATGCTGCATTTTTTAACATCGTTTTAAATGATGTAGTTTTTTGGGTTGTAAAAAATGATCGTGTGTGGGCTAAAACGACGTAAAAAACCTGCGCATGCTCAGAAGCAAGTTATGAGACCGGAGCGCTCGTTTTGGTAAAACTACCGTTCATAATGGTGTAAGCACATTCATCACGCTGTAACAGACAAAAAATCGTCTTTTAGTAACACGGAATCAGCGAAAGCAGCCCAAAGGCGAATGGAACTTCCCCTTTATAGTGCCGTCGTACGTGTTGTACGTCACTGCGCTTTGCTATATCATTTTTTTTAAAACGATGATGTGTAGGCAACGTCGTTTTAATGATGAAGTTGGATGAAGTTTTCATGCTGAAAAATGATCGTGTGTACGCAGCATTAGCCTATCTTCACTAGGCATCTGGACTGTCTGGGCCAGATTCTCAGCTGAGATACGACGGTGTATATCAGATACACCGTCGTATCGCAGTTTTTTTCAATGGGTATCTATGCGAGTGATTCTTAGAATCACTTACGCATAGATACACTAAAGATCTGACAGGTGTAAAGCAATTACACCGTCGGATCTTAGATGTAATGACAACCGCTAGGTGGCCTTTACGTTGTTTTCTCATTTGCCTATACAAATGAGCCTAATACGCCGATTCCCGAATGTTTTTGCGACGCAGCGACGTAGTTTACATAGGTTGCGTTCGCGTAAGGTTACCCCTGCTATATGAGGGGTATGTTTCCGAAGTTCCGTCGTTGCCATGTTAAGTATGGCGTCGGGTCAGTGTCGTCTTTTTCCTTCGGTTACGTCGTTTTACTAAGTCGTTCGCGAATAGGGAATTGCGTAAGTGACGATCACGTCGTTTTGACGTCGGTTTCAACAACGCTTTCCGACGTGAGCTGGAGCATGCGCACTGGTCTTTTTTCCCGGCCAGCGCATGCGCAGTTCGTTTGACGTGGGGGCACGCTTAATTTAAATACAGCACGCCCTCTCCTTCACTATTTGAATTACGCGGCCTTACAACGCCGCATTTACGCTACGCCGCCGAAAATTACGGAGCAAGTGCTTTGAGAATACGGCACTTGCTCCAGTAATTTGCGTAGGCGTAGTGTAAATGCGATACGATACGCTACGCCACCAGATACGCCATTTTTTGAGAATCTGGCCCTCTGTGTTTAATGCAAGGTAAGAACTTGGGATTAGATAGCACTAGAATTAACAGACAGGGATAAGGGGATAACCTATTTTGGTAAAAAGTTTTATGAATAAACTCTATCTTGGCTCCAATACTAAGGTCAATATCCAATGAGTAAATACTGTATAAGTAAAAAAACGATGTAAAAAACAGGGTGTATTCCATACTTGACATATTTTCCTTAAAATGGTGATATTGTTGATCTTCACTGTAGCTGTGGGATGAAAATACAGTTCCAAGATTCACATAATCATTTTACTGCCAGGCCAAGTCATCATGAATCATAGAAATTGCCAGTCCACTCAAATAAATATCTTCTCTGCGTCAGTAGGCAAAAACATAAGAGGTTGGGCCCTTGATTGGATGGAATGGATTAGGCCTATAACTAGGGTTGTCCCGATACCACTTTTTTAGGACCGAGTACAAGTACCGATACCGATGTACTCGCCGATACTGATTACCGATACTTTTTTTTTTTAAATGTTTCCCCACAAATGCAGCAACGTGTCCCCACAAATGCAGCCATGTGTCCCCACAAATGCAGCCATGTCCCCAGCATAAATGCAGCTATGTCCCCCCATAAATGCAGCCATGTCCCTCTATAAATGCAGCCATGTCTCTCCATATATGCAGCCATGTCTCCCCATATATGCAGCCATGTCTCCCCATATATGCAGCCATGTCTCCCCATATATGCAGCCATGTCTCCCCATATATGCAGCCATGTCCCCCCATAAATGCAGCCATGTACCCCCACTAATGCAGCCATGTCCCTCCATAAAAGCAGCCATGTCCCCCCATATATACAGCCATGTCCCCCCATAAAAGCAGCCATGTCCCCCCATAAAAGCAGCCATGTCTCTCCATACCGTATATGCAGCCATGCCATGCCGCCCAGGATTGGACGGGTGATCTGTCTATCAAAGTGCCCGAGCAAGGGGGAGTGTCTATACGCGGCGTGGCGGGAACACACAGCTATTCAAATGAAAGCTGTGATGTTCCCCGCGCTGATTAACTAGGACGGCGGCAGCATTTGCGGCGGATTTGGCGGCGACGGATTAGGCGGTGGCGGCGGGGGGGCAGTATCGGATCTGGCATCGGGAGCATTTGCACGAGTACAAGTACTCCCGCAAATGCTCAGTATCGCTCCCACAAATGCTCAGTATCGGTATCGGGACAACTCTACTTATAACGTTTGTCATGTTATCCCGGGCCTTGCAATGATTTTTGAGAACAATTTAAGGTCCACATTTAGAAGGGCAGGATAGTTACCGCAATGAGTATCGTCCTTATATAATTTCAGAATGACTATTATATGGGCCCACAACATGTCTGAAGGAGTGACATGGCTGTAAGTGATCTACTTATAGGAATGTAGGAAGTATGCAGAAAGAGTGTCTCTGTGTAACAGAGTAATTGCTGTAAGTGACTCTGGTTTACTAAGTACTAACATACTACTTGGGATTGTCTGCTGTGTTCTCAGTTGCTTGCTGTGAAGTATCTTAAAGAAACATATACTTTCTATTTAGCTGATCTATATTTGACTCTCTTACACAACTATCAGTTGCCCACACTATACCTATTTACTACGTGCTTGACATAAGTTGTTACTTGTTTATGGGCCCACGCCCTAAGTTACTGAACGTGTTCACCTTAAATTTTCTATGCTAAGGAATGATGGCATTTCATACCTGCATTCTTAGTGGCCTAATGCATTACTTTATGTCAACGTGATGTGATGTAGAGAACCCCCAAACTCCTGTTCTCTGATTATAGTGATGCCTGGTGTCCCGTACTGATAATCACTTGCATAGGAGGAGTGTATTGGAATCTTTAATGCAGTTGTGCTCGTTGATCTTTACTGTAATTTATCTATGCTAGTGTTTGGAGGCATGTTGTATTACCTCCGCCCTTAGTTGCTTAACACATTCCTATATGTGAGAGAGATGATGTAGTGACCCCCCAAACTCCTGTTCTCTGATTGGGGTAACGCCTGGGGCCCAATACTGAAATCTCACATAGGGAGGTGCATTGAATTCTTTCCTTAACCGCAGTTGTGGTTCACTCACGTTCACCATAGTTTGTCACACTCTGAAAGTTTAATATTAATTAAGGGTCAAGACCCAGGGTCTTTTTGGCTTTGGTATATGAGAGAGTGGAAGCAAACTCCTACTCTGTGATTGGTCTTTCCATCACCTCACATGTCTGTGATGGGAAAGCAAATCCGGCGATGGCAAGAAGGAGGCAATCAGGTCCACCCTCTGAGAAGGCAGCTGAGGAACAGGATTGTTAAAGTTGTATACGTTTTGGTTTGGTCTCCGTGAGCATCAGGAACACTATGACCACACCTGTGAAGGTAACCGCCAGAATGCTGTTAGGCCAGGTGAACCCTGCCATCCCAGTGGGCCCATCTGATTGGAAGAAGGAAAAAGGGGCTTAAGCCACATTGGAGAATCTCTGTTCAGATGACGCAGCTCTCCCACCGTAATGGAAGGAGAGGGCCAACGCCCAATTGGCTAGATGGCAGGAGATATTCTCCAAGGATGAATTTGACGTGGGGTGTGCGAGGAGTGACACTCACAAGATCCACTTAGAGGATGATTAACCATTTAGAGAGAGAGAATGAGACGGGTCCCTCTGGGCGACCTAGAAGATTTACGTGAGCAGCTGGCGGAGCTCAAGAGGACTGGATTCATTCGAGAGTCTAGGAGTCCTTATGCCTCCCCAATCATGGTAGTTCAAAAGAAGAATGGGTCCCTGAGGTTATGCATTGACTACCGAACCTTGAACCGAAGAACCATCCCTGATCAGTAAACTACCCCTTGAATAGAAGACGCCTTACAGAGTCTATCTAAAGAGGCTACACAAGGAGGGCCTGAAGCTGTCTCCAGAGAAGTGTCAATTTTACTAGTCATTGGTCCTCTATCTGGGTCACATCGTGTCGGAAGAAGGGGTGGCCAACGATCCGGAGAAGTTGGATGCTGTTACCTCCTGGCCAAGGCCTACCAATGTGACTGAGCTGCGTTCATTCCTGGGCTTCTTCTCCTATTATAGGAGATTTGTAAAAGGGTTTGCTGGGGCGTGAAGGAGAAGGTGATGTTTCAGAACCGGTCAAGCCTGTGAAGCTTACTATGGGACTCAGGAAGCCTAAGGAGTCTATTCAGCATCAGTGGAACAATAAGTGTGAAGAGGCATTCATTCAGCTGAAGAAGAGCCTAACCACGGCCCCTGTCTTGGCCTATGCGGACCCCAAGAAACCCTATGAGCTACATGTTGATGCCAGCCAAGATGGATTAGGCCTGTTGCCTATGTGAGCAGGAGTCTGGTCCCTGCTGAAAATAATTACCCAACGCACTAACTTGAATTCCTGGCCTTAAAGTGGGCTGTTGTAGACAAGTTAAGGGACTACCTATATTGGGCTGAATTTGTGGTGAGAACTGACAACAACCCACTCACCTATCTCCTCACTACTGCCAAGCTGGATGCTACAGGACATCGATGGTTGGCTGCCATTTCAGGATTTATTTTCAGCCTGAGATATCAACCAAGTGTTGGGAATAGGGATGTGGATGCCCTATCCAGAAGGCCACATGGTCTTGGTGGACCCAGCTGAACCCAGGAGGAGTGCGAGCCCTATATCAAGGGGCTGAACTTCAGGCCAAAGGAGGGTCCAAGGCTGAAGAGGTTGGAGTCTCGGCTGCTGGAATACCCAAATGTTACTGTAACGTAACCGAGGTGGGAGAAAAAGGCCTACCAAAGCTGTCGAAGAAGGACCTGAGGAGAGACCAGCAAGAAGACATCCTGGGGAGACTAGTACTGAAGGCCTTAGAATAACAATGCCCAGATATGCTCCTTACAGACTCTCCTAAAGAAACTTGATTGTTGCATAAAGAATGGAACTGGTTGCAGTTACATCAAGGGGTGGTCTACCGAAGGCGCACCTCTGATAGTTTGGAAGAAAAATGGCAACTGTTCCTGCCCGCCAAGCACAGGGAGACAGCCTTAAACACCCTTCATGACAATCATGGTCATCTAGGGTCTGAGAAAACTTTCCAGTTAGTAGGGGACAGATTTTACTGACCCTACATGTGGGCTGAATTTGAAAGTTACTGTCACTCCTGCATGCGGCAAGTCTTTGCCACATCGAGCTGCCCCAATGGGCCATCTTCAAAGTCAGGGACCCATGGAACTGGTGTGCATTGATTTCCTTTGTCTGGAGTCTGATCTGAGTAAACAAGGGCATGTCTTGGTGGTAACTGATCACTTTACCCAATATGCCCAAGCATTTCCAACCAAGGACCAGCAAGCTTCCACAGTGGCAAAAGTATTAGTAGAAAAGTTTTTCGTCCACTATGGATTGCCCCAATGTATACATTCAGATCAGGGGAGAGACATTGAGAGCAATCTCATATGAAAACTGTTGGATTTGTTGGGCATAAAAAAGTCCAGAACCACCCCTTACCACATTTAGGGGGATGCTCAGCCAGAACGTTTTAACCGTGCTCTTCTACACATGCTGGGGACCTTGAGTACAGAGAATAAACAGCAATGGAGTAAGCATGTAGCTGCCATTGTGCATGCCTACAATAGTACCACAAGTGATGCAACAGGGTACTCCCCTTACCGGCTGATCTTTGGAAGATAAGCTCAGCTTCCAGTGGATCTGGCCTTTGGGATCTCCCTTGATCATACTTTAGCCACTTCCCACAAGGAATATGTGGACCAACTGCGGAGAAGTCTGAAGACGGCCTATGAAAAGGCCCAAGCTACTTCAGATCAAAGAGGACTGAGAAATAAACGGAACTATGACTTGAAGGTCAGAATACAAGACTTACAGCCAGGGGATAGAGTGTTGCTGAGGAATTTGGGCGTTCCTGGAAAGCACAAGTTAGCAGATAGCTGGAAATCTCAGCCATATGTTATCTGCAAGCAGCTACTGGGTCTCCCAGTGTACCAGGTTAGGCTGGAAGGGAGCACCGGACCACTAAAGACTTGGCACCGGAATCATTTATTGCCTCTCTCTGAAGCAGTCTGCCTGCCTCTCATGTCAGACCCACAGGTGACCCCTTCAACCTCTCAAGGGTCACGGCCAGTTATCAGATCCTTGTCATCTCCTCAAGATAAGGAGGGTGAAGACTCAGAAGAAGAAGGGATGGAACCAGATTTGCTATGGCTGCCTCAGTCCCAAGAGGCTACCGGCCCTTCTCTATCTCCTCCTGGGATGACCGACAATGGAGATCTTCGGCCAGAGGCTCCTAAGTTTGTGCCTCGTGCCATGCTCTCTGAGGACTTGGAAGATGAACCAAGTCCCCCAACAATAGGGGACTCTGAAGAGACTTTATATCTTTCAGAAGAAGAAGCAGATGCCCCAGAAGAAGAAGAAGTTCCAGAGGAAGAAGCAGAAGCTCTAGGAGAGGTTCCAGAAGAAGAAACAGATACCTCAGAAGGAGAAGAAGAAGTTTCAGAAGAAGAAGCAGATGCCTCAGAAGAAAAAGACGTTCCAGAAGAAGAAGAAGAAGCAGAAGCTCCAGAAGAGGTTCCAGAAGAAGAAGCAGATGCCTCAGGAGAAGAAGAAGAAGTCCCAGAAGAAGAAGAAGCTCCAGAAGAAATTTTCAGAAGAAGAAGAAGAATCAGCTGCTCCAGAAAAATTGGAACTTGCGTGTCTGAACAAGGACAAAAGGAAAGAATAGCCATTCACCCTCCAAAAAAACTGACTTATAGCCAACTGGGTGAATGCTCTGAAGAGGCAGTGTTCACCTCCAGAAGGACAGTTGATATGTCTGGTCCATCCACTGTAAATTTAGTGGAGGGCAACCCTGGCTCACCCCCTGGCACATCTGGTTGGGCTGCACCAGTTCAGATGGTCTGCAGGCAGGGCAACCTCCTCTCCAAAGCTTGGTGGGTGGTTCCTCTGCCTGGTTCTTATACAAATGATTTGTCTTATGCCTTATTTATACTAACCAAGTTTTCTCTGCATGTATTTAAGAAAGCATGTACCAGGTAATGACTGTTACTATCTTTGGAGGACCAAAGATTTTCAAGTGGGGGGAGTGTGTAGCAAGGTATCACTTTTATGTGATTCACAGACTACCATTTATAGATGGGGAAGGAACTAGAGTGAACTGTTAAGATCTATGCGTGTTCTTTAACTAAGCAATTGATTATATTAAGCTGCACTGCATTGTTATCAGTGAGAGCTGGGTGAGGCCTTGCTGAGGGGTGATTCAGTGAGAACAGCTTTCTGGGGGAATTTCTTAGCTGCACACTTACCTAGGTCTTCATAATTGTTATAATTTGACCTGCATTTTATTTGTTACCAATATTTCTGACTCTTGCAGAGCCCTGCAAGCAGTCTGCTGTTTGCCCTTACCTGTGTTCCTTTGATTTTATGCTTACCAAGTAAAATCCCATTGGTTAAGTTAAACTTGTGTGTAATCCATCTGTCATCCTGGGGAACCAGTGCACACAAGGTAACACTTTGTTTACATGTTTACTGTGGTGTAATAAAATATTGTGCTACCCAATAACCACTGGGGCCCACAATCCTTACTGATACCAGTTGTGCCAAGGGAGGGTTCGAGACAGTTTCAGGGGTTGACGGCCAGAGCATAGACCCAAATCAAACCAGCAGCTCCTTCGGGGGTAGTGCTACACGTGTATAGGTACCTTAGAGAAAATTGAGTACTGTGTACGGCTACAATCACCTCAAGTATAGCTACCTTAAAATATATCTGAGGTCTGTACATGAAGTTAACAAATGAATTGGTTTTAATTCTATGTGACTTGCCTGTGCTCTCATAAATATAGCATACAAAAAGAAGACTATGAATATCATATAGGAAAAATAGGGTGTATCCTGTTTCCTTATTTCGAAGGTTGGGTGTTACTACAACTTCTGTGTCCAGGGACAAAACTCCCAATAACCTCTGGTTATTGCAAAGGAATGAAAGAGTAAAACACATTTTCTTACTGAGCCCTGGGTAAGATGAAGACATATTTTATCAATTTAATCTATGTAATTGAAGCCAACATTTTATTGTCTGTCTTTTTGTCTTATAGAAATTTTAACACAATAGACTGAAGAAACAGTAACTTTGTTTAGTCCAATGGACACATGGGGGTAGATTCATGTAGATCAGCGGATCTTTTGATCCGCGTGATCTATCTTTTTTTACGATCCGCCTGCGCCAGTTTTTGAGGCAAGTGCTGTATTCAGAAAGCACTTGCCTCGTAAGTAGCCCTGGCGGATCGTAAATCCCCCGGCGGAATGCAAATTCCGCGGCTAGGGGAAGTTTACTATTTAAATCACGCGCGTCCCCGCGCCGATCGTACTGCGCATGCGCCGCCGGCTAAATTTCCCAGCGTGCATTGCTTTAAATGACGTCGCAAGGACGTCATTGTTTTCGTCGTTAACGCTATTAACGTATGGCCGTATTCCCAGACGACTTACGTAAACGACGTAAAAAATTCAAAACTCGACGCGGGAACGACGGCCATACTTAACATAGGATCCGCCACACTTACCCCGCATATAGCAGGGGTAACCATCCGCCGGAAAAAGACGAACGCAAACGACGTAAAAAAAAAGCGACGGCCGGGCGTTCGGTTCTGAATCGGCGGTTCTCCTCATTTGCATATTCGTTGCGTAGAAAAAAAGAAGTGCCACCTAGCGGACGGCGGGAGAATGCAGCCTAAGAACCGACAGTGTAACTCACTTACACCAGTCGGCTCTAAGGGAGATCTATGCGGAACCTGATTCGAGGAATCAGCCGCATAGATCCGAGCGTCGGATCTCACAGATCCGACGATGTATCAGTAGATACACCGTCGGATCTGTACATGAATCTACCCATGGTGTGCATCTTGCTTTTCTTGACTTCCTCCCACGCATAGAAACTGAAGTAGTGACAACCAGATTTGTTTATATCTGAGACTGTTATGTAATATGGTGAAAAATTACACGTTCCAAAAGCATCTCTTTCATAAATGTTTTTTCATATATCCTCTCAGTAAAACATTGATGATTCTCCCAGTTATATAATATACAAAAAAAGATAGTATCATAAAATACTGTAATATAATATCGATTATACGTGAAGTAAAATAATATTCCGTGCTACCAATATCTACAGTATATGTAGCAATACTGCTGAAAACACTGAAGGCGATGTCAGAACCCAAGAAGAAATATATAATAGAGGTAGTGTTGCGCTGTAGAATGAGCAATGTGCAAATAAAGTGCAAGAGTGCTCTGTGGAGTACACTTAGCAGAGACAAAATTACCAATGTCAATATCCAACGAGTAAATACTGTATAAGTAAAAAAAAAAAACAATGTTAAAAACAGGGTGTATTCCATACTTGACATATTTTCCTTAAAATGGTGATAAATGAATCCGTGTAATGTAGAAATGAAGTGAAAGTGCTCAGTACAAATGCAATTCCTAATGAACCCTAAAATGGCTATAAAGGCATATCAATATATATTAAATAATAATGTGTAAGAAACTTCAACTGAATAAAAAAGAGCAGGTAAAATTAATAATGTCCATAAAGTATCAAGTGCTGGATGAATTGGTGACTGTATATATACAGTATCAATAAACACGAATAAAGTGCTTGTGCTGGTGACAATTCTCTGGCATGGAGTGCTGGTGACAGGTGACTTCCTGGCTCCTGTGCGATTAAATATGTGGATGTCCCCTTACCTTACCGCTGTAAGGTAACAGCATGTGGGTGTATCTTTATATGGACCCAGTGGGGTAGATTCACATAGAGATACGACGGTGTATCTACTGATACACCGTCGTATCTGTGAGATCCGACGCTCGGATCTATGCGGCTGATTCCTCGAATCAGGTTCCGCATAGATCTCCCTTAGAGCCGACTGATGTAAGTGAGTTACACTGTCGGATCTTAGGCTGCAATCTCCCGCCGTCCGCTAGGTGGCGCTTCTGTTAGTATACGCGACGAATATGCAAATGAGGAGAACCGCCGATTCAGAAACGAACGGCTTTTTCCGGCGGATAGTTACCCCTGCTATATGCGGGGTAAGTGCGGCGTATCCTATGTTAAGTATGGCCGTCGTTCCCGCGTCGAGTTTTGAATTTTTTACGTCTTTTACGTAAGTCGTTCGGGAATACGGCCATACGTTAATTGCGTTAACGTCGAAAACAATGACGTCCTTGCGACGTCATTTGAAGCAATGCATGCTGGGAAATTTAGCCGGCGGCGCATGCACAGTACGATCGGCGTGGGGACGCGCGTGATTTAAATAGTAAACTCCCCCTAGCCGCGGAATTTGCATTCCGCCGGGGGATTTACGATCCGCCAGGGCAACTTACGAGGCAAGTGCTTTCTGAATACAGCACTTGCCTCAAAAACTGGCGCAGGCGGATCGTAAAAAAGATAGATCACGTGGTTTAAAAGATCCGCTGATCTATGTGAATCTACCCCAGTGTGTCTCCTGGCGGCTGGTGTCTCCGGCTCCGCTGGTGTATATCTCTTATCTGCAATCAGAGTACCCTTTTGTGTCCCTGGTGTGTCTGCATCAATAGGCCTTGCAGTGGGGTGTGGGCAGATGTAAAGAAGGATGTGCAAATAGTGTAGTAGTTTCAAAATATTTATTTGGTAACAGCAAAAGTCAAATCAAAGTACTCACAATAAGAAGTAACAAACAGGCATGTAAAAAACGAGCATTGAGCTCGCCCACGTCGCTTATGGTGATGTGGGTTATGGTTAATGAATAATTGGGGGAAGGCCGAGCTTTGTGAACAAGCAGGACTGCATGAGAAGCAAAGAGGTCTAGCTCCAGGAAGAATGTAGCCCGAAGCATTGTTCAACTTTGCACCCTACAAGGACTTTTCCTTGTATGAAACTCTTCCTGTTAAGGTACACCTGTGCAACACAAGATCAGTGGCGTAACCAGAGTTATGGGTGCCGGGGCAGAATTTTTTTTCGCCCCCCGTATAATCATCCACTCTGGTTATAAGTAGTGATGAGCGGAATACGCCATATTCGATTTCGCGATATTTCGCGAATATTTCGAAGAATATTCGCGAATATTCGTTAATATCGAATATTCGTGATATTTTATAAAAAAAATGGCGAAATTTCGGCAATGCGAAATTTCGCCAATGCGAAATTTCGCTTTTTTTTTTTTGGATAAAATATCACGAATATTCGATATTTACGAATATTCGCTATATTTTATAAAAAAAAAAAAAAAATTGCGAAATTTCGTCAATGCGAAATTTCGCTAATGCGAAATTTCGCTATTTTTTTTTTTTGGATAAAATATCACGAATATTCGATATTTACGAATATTCGCTATATTTTATAAAAAAAAAAATATCACGAATATTCGATATTTACGAATATTCGCTATATTTTATAAAAAAAAAAAAAATTGCGAAATTGATTGTGAAAAAAATACGAATATTCGAAATCGCGAATATTCGCCGCGATATTCGAGTTATTCGCGAATACTCGAATATGCAATATTCGTAGCGAATATTCGCAATGCGAATATTCGTGAGCAACACTAGTTATAAGGTTAATTAAACACATGTAAAGGGCAATACATTTTAATGGTGGTAAAGAGCAACGTGTCAGTGACGGTCACTGACACTCGGCACCGCACCGCCACCACACACCAGCAGCACCTAGTTGGGGTAGAGAGGAGGAGACTCAGACCTCCATGCTGCCACCAGGCACCAATGCCATCACCATTGTTGCCTGCCTCCATTCGCATGTGAACAAATGTACATGCAGTTTTCCAGGTAGCTCCGAACATTTTTTTATAAATTGCCCCTTAAAGTTGCTGCTGCAAAAATTATAAAAATAAAATAAAAAAGGCCTAAATCTCAGTGCACACTGCACAACAAGCAAGTTTCAGGGTCATATGATATTTCTAGCAGGAATGGATAATCCCCAGTCTGCACAATTACTCCCCCCATCCCCCAGTCTGCACAATTACTCCCCCCATCCCCCAGTCTGCACAACTACCCCCCATCCCCCAGTCTGCACAATTACTCCCCCCATCCCCCAGTCTGCACAATTACCCCCCCCCATCCCCCAGTCTGCACAATTACCCCCCAATCCCCCAGTCTGCACAATTACCCCCCTAATCCCCCAGTCTGCACAATTACCCCCCCAATCCCCAGTTTGCACAGTTACCCCCCCCCCAATCCCCAGTCTGCACAATTACTCCCCCCATCCCCCAGTCTGCACAATTACCCCCCCCATCCCCAGTCTGCACAATTACCCCCCCCCCAATCCCCAGTCTGCACAATTACCCCCCCAATCCCCAGTCTGCACAATTACCCCCCAATCCCCCAGTCTGCACAATTACCTCCCAATCGCTCAGTCTGCGCAATTACCCCCCCCAATCCTAAGTCTGCACAATTACCCCCCAATTCCCCAGTCTGCACAATTACCCCCCCCCCCAATCCCCAGTCAGCACAATTCCCCCCCAATTCCCCAGTCTGCACAATTACCCCCACAATCCCCAGTCTGCACAATTACCCCCCCCCCAATCTGCACAATTACCCCCCCCCCAATCCCCAGTCTGCACAATTACCCCCCCCAATCCCCAGTCTGCACAATTACCCCCCAATCTGCACAATTACCCCCCCTTCCCCCAGTCTGCACAATTACCCCCAATCTGCACAATTTCCCCCCCCCCAATCCCCCAGTCTGCACAATTACCCCCCCCTTCCTTCAGTCTGCACAATTACCCCCCCTTCCCCCACAATTACCCCCCCAGTCTGCACAATTACTCCCCCTTTCCCCAGTCTGCACAATTACCCCCCATCCCTCAGTCTGCACAATTACCGCCCCCCCTCAGTTTGCACGGGGGAAGAAATGAGAGAGAAGTAGAGGCAAAGAAAAAATAATTCAGGGGGTAGAGGGGGTTTTGCAGATAGCTCAGTACCTTCCCACTCTGGTTAGTCATATGAGTCCATGCTGGAGGCTCCATGCAGGCTGGAGTGTGGGCGGAAACAAAGAGGAGGAGGAATAGTGGATTGAACAGACGGCCGAGTGGGGGATGAGCTAGGAAGACGAGCAGATACAGCCCGACTTGTGTGTTTGACAGTGAAGCAAACAAGGAGAGGGAGGATGGAAGGGAGCATTATGGCACTTTGGCGCCCCCCCTCTGCAGGTGCTAGGGTGAACTGCACCCCATCACTAGAGCCGGGACTTTGTTACGGCGGCCGCTGGAGGAGGAGGAATAGGCGGACCGAGGGAGGGGAGGACGGACACGTCTCGATTACTATGGGAACGAGGTTCCTGCTGTGGAAAAGGTATAGGAACGTTGTTCCCATGCATTCCCGCAGGACTCGAGCCCTGGTGGCCGTACACTACTCGCCTGGGGACATGACATTGAGTTTAAAAAGTGACACGCACATTTCCGGACCCGGTCGGATCCCGGCATTTCGCCCACTCCAATTTTTCGCCCGGTGCGACAGCCCCCCCTGCCCCCGCCCCCCCGCTCAGCCAGTGCACAGGATAGTTAGGGTTCTGTGGACATGTTTGATATAACTGTAATATTTACAATACAAGAGTTGCAGTAAATCATTTAAAACTGTCTCAAGCCTGGTCTGAAGTTACATGACGTTACTATTACATGGCATTTTAGAACAACAGGGCCTGTAAAGCACACATGGGTGCAGGAAGAAAATCACTACCTTTGTAGTGGTTAATGCAACAGAAGTGTTGGAGGAGGATTGTAGTTGGTATGGGTAACCAAGAACTGGAAATGTATAGCAGCTAGTGAATAAGCATTGTACCAGGCGTAGATGACAGGTCCTCGGGACAGAACCCACGGTAGGGAGACCCCATGCACTTAACCGCATGGTGCGGGAGAGCTGAAGGTGTTACCTAAGTGCACGCATGATTTCCACGGTACCCAATTCTGTCACTGAGAGTGAGGTGACAGAGTTAAGATGGACTGGTGGAGAGGGCATGGGCTCAGCAGTGTCCCTTCTAAATCGAATGTTCATTGGGCAAAGTTGTGTAGTGGCATGGGGCATAATGCTAGAGAAACTCTGTACATCACATTACTGTACACTGTGTATGGCTCATCTGTAAGCTGGGGTACCATCTTAATGTTGACTTCCACATAAATGTGGCCCCACCTGGTTCCGGCATTGATGAGTGTGTACACCAGAGGAGAGTAGAGGTACTCCCCCAAATGTGCATGGACAAGCGGGTCCTGCCCATAGGCTTCAAAGTTAACTGGGCAAAATCACATATACATGTATTCCCAATAGACCTGGGACTCCACTTTGTCCTGCCACCCAACTGCCCACTGCAGATCCGAGATACATTTAGGTATCTATCTGTGGATATGCAACTAACATTATCTAAATATTTTGACAATAATTTACTGCCATGTATATCCTCTCTTTATACCAAAACTACACGGTGGCTTAAACTTCCTCTTGCACTTTTGGGGAAAGTAAATTTATTTCAAATGATTTTCCTTCCAATTCTTGCCTTTTGCCCTTGCTTTGTGCACTGGTGCGCAGTCATGTTGAAACAGGAAGGGGCGATCCAAAACTGTTCCCACATAGATGGGAGCATAAAATTGTCCAAAGTATCTTACAAAAGCGAGTACACCCCTTTTATGATATCTTTTCATGTGACAACACTGAAGAAATTACACTTTACTACAATGTAAAGTAGTGAGTGTACAGTTTGTATAACAGTTAAAGTTTTCTGTCCCCTCAAAATAACTCAAAAATTAACGTCTAAACCGCTGGCAACAAAAGTGAGTACACCCCTAAGTGAAAATGTCCAAATTGGGCCATTTTCCCTCCCTGGTATCATGTAAATCGTTAGTGTGACAAGGTCTCAAGTGTGAATGGGGAGCAGGTGAGTTAGATTTGGTGTTATCGCTCTCACGCTCTCATACTGGTCACTGGAAGTTCAACATGGCACCTCATGGCAAATAACTCTCTGGGAATTGTTGCTCTACCTACAGATGGCCTAGGTTATAAGAAGATTGCCAATACCCTGAAACTGAGCTGCAGCATGGACAATACAGCGGTTTAACAGGACCGGTTCCACTCAGAACAGGCCTTGCCATGGTCGACCAAAGAAGTTGAGTGCACATGCTCAGCGTGTTATCCAGTGGTTGTCTTTGGGAAATAGACGTTATGAGTGCCGCCGAGGTTGAAGGGGTGGGGGAGGGGGTCAGCCTGTCAGTGTTTAGACCATACGCTGCACACTGCATCAAATTGGTCTGCATGGCTGTCATCCCAGAAGGATACCTAAAGATGTTGCACAAGAAAGCCTGCAAAAGTTTGCTGAAAACAAGCAAACTAGGGACATGGATTTATGGAACCATGTCCTGTGGTCTGATGAGACCAAGATAAACTTATTTGGTTCAAGCGTGTGTGGCAGCAACCTGGTGTGCAGTACAAATACAGGTGTGTCTTGCCTACAGTCAAACATGGTGGTGGAAGTGTCATGGTCTGGGGCTGCATGAGTGCTGCTGGCACTGAGGAGCTACAGTTCATACTGAAACAGATCATGATCCCCTCCCTTCTGAGACTGGGCCACAGGGCAGTATTCCAACATGATAACAGTCCCAAACACACCTCCAAGACGACTACTGCCTTGGCTAAAGAAGCTGAGAGTAAAGGTGATGGACTGGACAAGCATGTCTCCAGACCTAAACCCTATTGATCATATGTGGGGCATCCTCAAATGGAAGGTGGAGGAGCGCAAGGTCTCCAACATCCACCAGCTCAGTGATGTTTTTATCAGGTGGGAAATCAGAGATTTATTCAGTATTATTTTTTTTCTCTTTCCAGTAAGTGGAACGTAGTATATACTATAGGCTCTTATAATGTAATGTTAGCTGTTACATTGTATCTAAATATCTAAAATGTATTCTTAATTTAAACAAATATATTAAAAAACATTTTCTATGGGTAAAGATATCTAATGTCATTCAAAGTGACATTTGCTTCAGGAATAAATAATAAAAATATTTCTCCTTAGCTTACATTGATAGATGGACACAACTTACATTGTAACTATCATGTGATTCTCTCTTCTGAGTCACAAACACTGAATTAATTTACAAAAATATACTTGCAGATGCATGCATGACTAGTTATTTATTGTTTAGCAAAATACACTGAGTCATAGCAGATCTAAAAATACTGGAAGTCATCCTTGTAATAGTAATGTTATTGTGTTAAATATGTACTACTACTTCTATGCATAATCTTTGAGAACAAAACTGCAGCTTTAGACTAGACTCCAGAGCACATGTGTCAAACACAAGGCCTGTGAACCAAATGCGGCCTGCCAGGGCATTTCATGGGGCCCTTAAACCTGTCCTGCAGCTGCAGCACACCCTTCATCTCCACTTACACCTTGTCTCAGCAGCAGAGGGGAGGACAGAACTCCTCCTACAGATCATGCACCTCTCTGTACAGCTGCAGAACCCCCCTCCTGTTTCTGCCACTTCTGTTCTCACCATTCAGTAGACTGGCAGGGGACTCTATCCCTCCTCTGGTTCTCCTCCAAATCTTTCACTTTCTGCTTCTCAGCTCCACCCCCAGCTTCTTACCTGCAGCAGCACAAGCTAAGAAGGGTACACTGTGAAGTAAGGGAGGGTGGGGGACTCTTGACTTCTGATGATGGGGGGGTGCTTGACATCTAATGTAAGGGGGGGTGTGACATCTAGTCTTACAGGTAAAACTGACCCTTTGAGGGCAACCATAATGCTGATGCGGCCCGCAATGAAATTGAGTTTGACACCCCTGCTCTAGAGCCGTGTTTTTCAACTCCAGTCCTCAAGGCACACCAACAGGTCAAGTTTTCAGGATTTCCCTCAGATGAAATAGCTGTGGTGATTACTAAGGCAGTGAAACTGATCAAATCACCTGTGCAAAATAATGGAAAGCCTGAAAACATGACCTGTTGGTGTGCCTTGAGGACTGGAGTTGAAAAACACTGCTCTAGAGAAAGGCAAAACAAAAGCTGCTGGATAAATGTTGTCAATTTTGTCTCACGGAAGAAAAAAAATATCTCATTGACTCCCCAAGGCTAGTCAGATACTTTTCCTGGACCAAAAAAAACTTGCTTTGTTAGCCTTTAGGACCATTCAGACTTGTCCGCTTAGGGGTAATCTATTAACACATGCATGTTAACGTACATTATATTGTGTTAAGGTAGGAGTGAGCTGCCATTGTACCAGAATGGACAAAAAACATCAGATTTTTTTTATGGTGCAGTACACCACAATGATAGATTTAGATGTGGTCTCTAGCGCTATCAAGTGAATAGGATGTGTAAATGAATACAATAAAACATAAATAAAATACAATAATGTTAAATAAGGTGGAAAACGCTCTGTTATATCTAAAAGTGTACATGTGCTCAAAAAACTGGTAAAAAACAAATAATGATAAGCGCAACCTCTTAAGTGAAAGTGAAGGTCTGGCCCAAATGCCAGACAAACTAATATCCTCACTGTGCCAATCCTCACTGTGCCCATCCTCACTGTGCTAATCCTCACTATGCCCGTCGTCACTGTGCCAATCCTCACTGTGCCCATTGTCACTGTGCCCATGGTCACTGTGCCCATTTTCACTGTGCCTGTCATCACTGTGCCCATTGTCACTGTGCCCGTCATCACTGTGCCCATTGTCACTGTGCTCGTCGTCACAAAAGGGCTGAAAATCTCGGCTTATACTCAAGTATATACGGTATATGTAAACCCTTACCTTGTAAAACAACCCATTCAGTTTAAAATAGAAATGCAAGGCAAAATATGTGTGTGTATATACTATATATATATATATATATATATATATATATATATATATATATATATATATATATATATATTGTGACAGGAAGTCAGTTAAATCTGTGGGTGTTGTCACAGACGGGAGATACATTTCTGCCTTGTTTAGACAATTCAACAATTACTATTAGGTGTCGGCTGCAGAAATAGCCAGAAAGGTTTAGGGCGTTGGAAAACTTCAGCTGTTCAGAATGAGGCAATTAAGCCCTCTATAAGTTATTCAAAGGATGACTACTGATTGCTGCATCCTGAGGCTTTTTGAGTTAAGGAGAGCAGTCAGAAAGTCTTCTGAAGAGGTGAGGTGGTTGTTGATTTTTCTGTGTGATAAAAATCAAAAAGACTATTGTTTTTCTGCTGTCTGACCAGCAGTGTCTGCCCAGCAGTAGGCTGTGCCAGACTCCATAGGTAGGTTCCTGTGTTGTGAAGATAGATGCCCCAAGTGGCAAGGGTTTATTTTATGTTTTGTTTTGTTTATGCTGTTTTGATGCTTGCACTTGTATCCAGCAATATGGAAGAATAAACCATATCCTTTGTGTTTCAACCATCCTCTTTTGCCTTTCTGTATAGTTCAACGTTTGGTGAACCCATTTAGGGGGTCACACACACCCACTACCGAGCGAATCCCTCACAATATATATTATATATATATATATATATATAAAATTATAAATCCTTTTTTCATTTTATTTCTAAGTGATCACATGATTTATGTTCTCTCTTGCAAAAGGGGTTTAATCCAGCCATATATAGATCAAAATGTGTCCGGTCCCAGCTGAACCGGACAAATTTCAATCCATGCATGGACATGCTGATTGTACTCAAATCAATTTATCAATTGACTTTGGTACACAAGCCTGTCAGATTTTTCTACATACGGTTACTGCCAACAGCTACAGCTAATGCAATAGGCAGTGGGAGGCATTCCACCATCAACACTGTGTTGGGTGGAAGGAAAGAAAATCACATCATCTATGGCCTGCTTTAGAGAGGTGGGGGTGGAGATTGCATGGGGGGATGTCAACCCTCAAGGTTTTGCTTGCCTCTGCCGCTATTGCTTGGCACTTAGTGATGTTGCTAAGCTTATCAATATCCAGCATCTCCAAAGCTTTTTCCTGATTTTATTTGCATAATTGTACTGTCTTTATGATATATTTAAATCATATTGGTCAATGACCTAAGTGCTAAGCCATATTTTGTTAACATGAAATTTCATTTACCATGTAATTTATTTTGTGATATATCACTTTGTTATTTTGTTAATATTACATACTTCTAAGCATTTGTTTCTGTGCAAAAATGGCAACGGACTATTTAATTTACAAAAACTGTTTGAAAAGATCATCAATTTCTGGGGTACATGACTTTAACTACCCTTTTTTGGATGTTCCCTGTACAATTATTACTTGTCCTCTGTCTTTTAAATAGTTCTTAACCCATGTACAAACATTCTTTCCCAAAATAAACTTTTAAACCAGAAATGAATACTAATATAGTAATAGTAATAATACTGTTTTTTAAGCACTGATGCTCAGACAGGAAAGCCGTTACAAATTTCCTAAGCAACGTATTTCTACTAGGCCAAAAACTTTTTTTTATCAAGTTCAACCACCAATACACTCCAGAGGTGTTAGTACAAAGAACTGCAGCCCCCTCTCCCCTTTTGCCACAGGAGCAGTGAGATCAGTGAGGCAGTCAGATTGATTCTCTGGTGCAAAATATTGCCAATAAGGATGAGAGGAGTGATTAGCAAATTTGAAAATCACAAACTTATGCCGCGTACACATGGTCGTTTTTTGTGATGAAATAAAACTACGTTTTAAAAAAAGGTAATTTAAAATGATCGTGTGCGAGGAAAACGTTGTTTTATGTCTTCTGAAAAAACGACAACATTTTTTTTTCGAACATGCTTCAATTTTTTATGTCGTTTTTCAGAATGTCGTTTTTTGTGTCATAAAAAATGATCGTGTGTACGCTAAAACGACGTTTAAAACAACGTTTTTAAACCCGCGCATGCTCAGAAGCAAGTTATGACACGAGCTTGAATGGAACAGAGAGCCGTCGTATGTGTTGTACGTAACCACGCTTTGCAAGAGCATTTTCAGAAAACGATGGCGTGTAGGCAACATAGGGCCAGATTCACAGAGCGATTACGCCTGCGCAACTGCTGTTGCGCGTGCGTAAGTCTAAATGTGCGCGTGCGTATAGTTGGACGCGATTCACAAAACAATATACGCCAGAAATCTACGTTTTTTGGTCCGGCGTAATTGAGTTAGACCTTCGCTTGCCTTCGCGCAAAACTGCGCTAGACACACCATTGATTTGCTAGTCAAATATGCTAATGAGGGAGTTACGGGGATTCACAAAAAAACGCAGTTGCTGCGCAGGCTACGCGATGTGCGCAACTGCAAAATGTTCTGTCTAAAGTTAGAGGACCTAAAAGCTGGTCTAAATTTTGAAAAAAAGTCTAATTGTCAGATAAAGCAACACTGTTAGTGAGGAGTTCAGCAGTCACACGTGTTGCCCAACAATCTGTATGCCAACATGCCAGGGGCATCGTCGCGCATAGCTATACTACTGACTTTAGATGAACAAAGAAGGATGAGGGCACGGAGGATGGCACTAAGGAGGGCACGGGAGATGTTTTTTTTTTTTTTGCTTATATAAAATTTACCATTTAATCTAATCTAATACAATATTCTTATCTGATACAAGCCCCTCACTCTTCACTTGATATATCACACACGCATAGGCATCTTTGGCATGAGAGATTCTGAGGTGTCTCGCATCTTCAGATTCACCCCTCATGTCATCCTGGAATTACCACAACCTTGCAGGAGGACATCAGCAGCCCAACACATGACACTACCCATGACACCCATGACAGCTACATATACAATCAGAGCCCCATCCCCACAGATTTCAAACAGAACATGTATGGGGACAGCTGGCTGGTTGGTGAGTGACATGGGAGTCAGGCATGACTATCCCCTCCCGTGATGCACACCTCACAAGTGGCACATGCATTACTAACATCCTCCTGTCTTTTCCCTTCAAGGTGACTCTGCATATGCACTGGGACCCCATCTCATGACCCCATCTCATGCCAGCTCACATTATGCATCTTTGCACGTTAAACACACACATTAATCATGGCACAATGAGAATGCATGCATGTACACCACTGTGGTCCCTAGCACACAAAGAGAAAAAGAACACCCAAAAATCACACTAGCACTCAGCAAGAAACAGACACAAAAAAATCAGATGAAAAAATAAAGCCAGAAAACAAACGCTCAGAAATATATCAATCAAACAAACAGTCTCAAACACTTATCAAAATACACTTTCACAAAACTACCAACAAGCACTAGATCACACAGAACACTAATCTGACAACTACAAAACACACTCTAACGAACAACAGAGCAAAAGCACTTGATTCAATGGGAAGGGACACAAAGGGATGTACTTTTGCAATGGAAGGGCGTTTGTGTGTGTCTATTTATGCTGTCTGCGTAGTTCACAACATTGCCCTAGTCCATTTCCAATTTCAATGATTGCGCCGCTCCCGAGTTGTGAGCATGCGCACAACGGAGCTGACATGGTTTCCTTCACGCGCGCATGCGCGAGTCGGCCGGCCCTTCATTTGCATGGGGTCACGGCTCATTTCAATGTAACACGCCCACGTCCCTCCCAATTTGTATTACTCCTCCTTACGCCTACGGAAAAAACCTTACGTTTGCGCAAGCTCTTGCGTAAAAGCTACGTGAATCGCCGGATTACGCGGCTAGATTGCGCAAGTCTAACGGAAAAGTGGTGCGCTACGCCGGAATGATAATGCGCCGATCTACGTGAATCTGCCCCATAGTTTTTTAAAATGACGTTTGAAAAACTTTGTTTTTTTTTCATGAGAAAAAACGACGTTTTTGTACAAGACAAAAAACGACCGTGTGTACGCAGCATTATAAATTCACTTAATATGCTCATGCAGACTTTTCCAGTTTGTAGAGAATGATACAGTTTATCAATCAATCAATCATAGTTAACTTAATCTTAAATTTAGTGATTTAGGATACATCAGATCTCTGAGGAAGTATTCTGGTGAGCCAAAAATTAGCTATTTCATGTTTGTTATCCTGCTCTAAACTTTGACTTTATTCTGGAAATAACCAGAAAGAAATAAACTGCTTCAATACAGAACTAATCCTGGTCATAGGTAACTATTTCAACAACTTTTATTCTTACATTCAGGTAGTAAACATCAACGGGTAGGGGGCCAAAGTGTTAATTAAACTTTAGGTTTGTTTTGAGTGGTTGAGTTTTTTTGGAGTATACTCTATTCTGTATCTACAAGAAAAAAAAAGTTACCTTAACTCTGGAGTTTCCCCTTAATTTTCAAATTTTTCTTTTATTTCACATATCAAAAAACATAAATAAACAGATTTGCGCTTGTAAAGATGTAAATGCATATAGTAAACTGTTATCAACATATGTTATGAACATACCATACAAAAATGTACTTTGGTTTGTAACATATAACAGACAGTGCACACAATATGTCAGAGATATTAAAGTTGAAGTGTGCATTTGTTATATAATTTTGATCTTATTTTATTAAAAGAAAATCACTCCAAGTGTGTAAATGTTCACTGACCATGCACCATGTATCAGAATTGTGATGACATTTTCTGTTTTTGAATATTATTTCTTTGTTAACCTGATTTTTACTGTATGTTCTTTTCCAAAAATTAAAGAGAGGACCTTGGGTTTATCCATCAGAGTGTAGGGAATAAGAGTTCGCCCCTAGAGAGCAGGTTAACCGATGAAGCTGACTGATGGTCAGTCGTGCCTACACACCATCGGTTAAAAAAACGATCGCGTCAGAACGCGGTGACGTAAAACACAACGACGTGCTGAAAAAAATGAAGTTCAATGCTTCCAAGCATGCGTCGACTGGATTCTAATTTTGTGCCTATAAACAATAGTTTTTTTTTCTATCGGTTAGGTATCCATCGGTTAATTTTAAAACAAGTTTGATTTTTTTTAACCGATGGATAAATAACCGATGGCGCCCACACACGATCAGTTTGGTCTGATGAAAACGGTCCATCAGACCGTTCTAATCGGTTTGACCGATCGTGTGTATGCGGCCTTAACCTCCTCACACTTGATACCAACAGATACTCTAATGCCGCATACACACGGTCATAATTTCCCACAACAAATGTTCGATGTGAGCTTGTTGTCGGAAAATCTGATGGTGTGTATGCTCCATCGTCTGTAGCCAATTCCGATGCATGCTCGGAATCATTGAACTTCATTTTCTCAGCTGGTCGTAGTGTTGTACGTGACCACATTCCGACAACATTTGTGTGAAATGCAAGACAAGTTTGAGCCAACATTTCTGTCGGAAAAAAATCCATGGTTTTGATGACAGAATGTCCAATCATGTATACGCGGCATAAGAATCCTTTCTGATTTGACATTGTATAGCATTTCAGGATGGAGATGTAAAACATGACCCATACCTCACCAGACTCTTGTGTCTTCCCTGGACACCTAACATTTGATTACCACTCTGTCCACTTCACTATATGTACATACATCACAGAAAGCCACTGCTTTAGGATTACTGCAAGGCCTTACTCTTGTGATTCTCCAGGCCAGGTCCACAAGCTGACCCTATCAATCCCACAAATCCAAGAAAGGGATAGGAACTGGAAGAAAGAGAAGAGAAGGGAGGAAATGACCCCCTAGTAAAAGACAAGGAGCAATCTTTAACGTTGTTCCAGTTGTTGAAAGTTGAATATAAGCAGTTTCACATTTGGGAAAACAACAAGATACTGATGTTTGTCAACATTGTAGGTTGATAGGAGACAAAGCAACCACAAGCACCACAAGTAATGCAAAGATTCCATCAATACATTTCCTTTTATCAGGGAGTGGGAATTGGAAAAAGGGGTAATATCCTCAAGATAGACTCCAGGCAAAATATGAGGACATAAGTCCTATGGTGTGGGAAGCCTAAATAATGTTTACTGGTGTACAGAAAATCCAGAGAAAGTAAGAAAAATCAATAAACCATATACCTTGTTACAGGGTCTAGAGTAGATGCTACAGCTTTAGCAATGAATAAAATTCTAAGAAACCTAATAGAATTAGGAAATCACAACTCATTGGTAAAAGTAGGGGTATATTTCTGCACAGAAGGTTTATCACTATGGGATCTATGGTTCACAAGGTAGATACACTTTGATTACAGATTTGATTGCAGTCAGAAGTGGATTTAAGAGACCTCTAGACTGCGTGTCTCAGGCCACATAGAAGTTGTTAATGAGCACTCTCCTATGGAAAAAAGGGTTTCCAAAATACAAGCATCAGTTTCTGTGTACTGAGGTCACCCCTTGCAGCGAGGTATCTTATGAGTATCTTTTATTATACATGTCGCACCATATAGCAATAAGCACTATACTGTAAAAGAGGCAAGGCCCAGTGCACCCACAAACCTAGGCAATAGGTGCTAGTGAGGATCATTGGCTGCTGGAGGTGATCAAATCACTGAAGGCCAGAAAAGGAGTAAAGACTAGAAAAAAACACATGAGCCAGAATACATTTGAAGCATCAGTAGCAGCTGAATGAGATGTAATCTCACAGTTTATGTTTTTTTTTTATATGCAATAAAGAATACAAATTCTTGAACAGAGATTGTTTGGAATCATTTGTTATTATGTCTATGCATTTTAATTGCCATACAATATTATTTAAAACATTGACAGTCAAAAATGGTTAATAAAAAATAATAATAGAGAGGAAAATGTATCTCAAGACTCATGAGGTTGGGGGTTCATCTATGACTGCTCATCAACTTTATATAACAGCTGTGTACCCATCTATAAGAAATGGCTTGCGTGACAATATCTTTGGCCTATTGTTAACAGCATGGACATTACAGGGGGCAGTGTCATTAAACGTTATGTTAAATTGCGAATATTTGAGAAGATAGAAAGTGACACAGTTCTCTGCAAGGTCATTTGCTGCATATGAATCTGTGCTATGTACATTATATCAACAAAGAAGTTGTTCAGAAATCAGAGTAAAGTTTTGTATTAGTACAAAAAAATACATTACATTATACGGTATAATGCATCGTCTAACACTTAATATAAACATACAAATTGGGGGGAACTGGGCACTGCCCCAAGGAACATGTACCAAAGCATAAACGTTTATAAAATTCCATGGATAACCAAGGGTAACATTAAATCTGCAAAATTGCTTAACTCAAAAATCCACACAAGACCCTTATCTGAGCATGCAACTTTGGTAGACCATCAAAGGGGAGGGGAAAAGCATACGCCACTCCAGCTCCCCCCGCCCCCTCCCTCCAGACCATATTACCTTGCCCATGTTAAGGAGGACATTGACCTCTTTCCCACAGGCCTGGTCCAGTGGCTGTGGGGTCTATAGGCAAGTGCTTTATCTCAATCTTAAACCTCCCCTTTAAAAAAATTGCCTCCCCACTACTCATTCACAAAAAGAGGAAAAGGTAAATAAAAATACACTCGCAGTTTAAGTATTTAAAAAAAAAACATAAATTAAAAATGGAAAAATTTCCCATACCATGTAAATCCACCATCTATTAATTCATTCAGTGATGCAAATCTATTTAAATCATGATGAATTTTTTTATTGCGATGCATAGCACAATTATCAGTCCCTCTCATGCCAGGGTACTGGGTTTAATCCAGGATCTTAACCACTCCTTTTAGGCCCACTTTGAATCTCTATTCAATTTACGCTGCCTTTTCCAAAATAAACCTTTTTTTCTTTTCAATTATTTTTATTCGGTTTATGTCATAAAGAGAGAACATAAAGTTACAGCAAAACATAATAGGCATTGAATTGTCATTAATTGTGCAGAATTACATTTAAATAAGTATTACACAAGAATCACCATATAGTGAGTCATTTGACAACCACAGCCATGGTCCCAATTTTGGCTTTTGTGCCGCCATCACACTCCAAACACCCTTTAAAGGGAACTAGCTGTGCCTCGGAGTGCAAAGCCGCACCCTCTAAAGTATTTCAACTATGTCCATATTGTCGATTGAGTTAGTATAACGTTTTTTTCCAACTGACAACTCATAACACAAATAAAATCAAACAAAACAATAAGGCCGCGTACACACGATCGGTCCAACCCAATGAGAATGGTCTGACGGTTCACAGACTGATGGTCTGATGGTCTGATGTGCGTACACACCATCAGTTCAAAAAACGATTGTGTCAGAACGCAGTGACATAAAACACAACGACATGCTGAAAAAAATTAAGTTCAATGCTTCCAAGCATGCGTCAACTTGATTCCGAGCATGCGCGGGTTTTTTAACCGATGCTTTTGCGTACTAACCATCGGTTTGGACCGATGGTCAGGCGACCATCAGTCTGATTTTAAAGCAAGTTTTAAAACTTTGGTCTGAAGGACGATGGACCGATGGGCCGTACACATGGTCGGTTTGGACCGATGAAACTGGACTTCAGTCCATTTTCATCGGTTTGGATCGTGTGTACGCGGCCTAACATGTACCAGACAAATGTGCGAAGGACTGCTAAAATTCCACTATCTGTCACTTGGGGTATTTCGCTATCCATAAATCCCAACAAGGTTTGAAATGAGGTAAATTAAGGTTCCTAAGGCCGCGTACACACGATCAAATTTGTCCGCTGAAAACGGTCCGATGGACCATTTCAGCAGACAAATTCAATCGTGTGTACGGGCTAGCGGACAGGTTTGTCCATCGGACAAATTTCAAAGCATGCTTTGAAAATTGTCCGCTACAAACCTGTCCGTCGGATATGTCCGCTGGTTAGTACGGCAAACCAGCGGACATATCTTCCCGCACATGCGTCGTATCCTGTGAATGGATCCGACGCATGCGCGCGGAAGTGTTTACTTCCTGGTGCGGTGACGTAGCGGTGTCAACGTCACCGCCGCGTCACCACGCTGTCTGCCGGCGGGGATTTTGATCCGATGGTGTGTACACGCCATCGGACCGAAATCCGATGAGACATGTCTGTCGGACAAGTTTGAGCGGACATATCTCATCGTGTGTACGAGGCCTAACAGCAAAGTAAGGACCATCAGTCAGCTTCATCGGTTAACCGATGACAATGGTCCTTCAGACCGTTCTCATCGGATGGACTGATCGTGTGTACGAGGCTTAAGACCTTCCCCAATTCTGACAATAGGGGTTTCAGCTTAGACTCCAGTCATTCCTTAGATTCTTTTAAGGTAAACTAACAGAGCAAACTTGGGTCTAATCGTTGTACTCAAAATTCTAAATGTTGAAGCCGCCAACATGGTACATTCAGTTCAAATGATCTTTAGTTACACTCTAGTTGAATGATCTTTAATAGGGACCTAAACTATGTAAGATGGGCCCAAAAAGGAAATCAGAGGACAAATGGCCTATGGTCATTCTGCAACTGATCTTATTTTCATACTGAATTGCTAAGCCTTGTTCTTACATGCAAAAAATAAGCTAAGATTTGCACTTTGATCAGCACTTCATTGACATGCAGATTTACAAGAAAATAATAAAGTTCATAAAGTAAATTTTTAGATGAATGAAGCAATAAGGATGAAAGGTCTGGATATTAAATTTCGAGATGATCAAAACAAGCAGTCACTGGCAGCTCCTCAAAAGGGTTTGGGAATCCCTCATAGACATGTGAAGAGAATAAAAGGGTGCCAGATCAGAATAGGGTACAAGCAACATGAGTTTATTGCAGAATCACTTACATATGAAATTCCAATTCTGTTTGCAAGGCTGGTGTGCGAGGCAGGCTGGCAGAAAAAATGGATGGACTGGTGGATGAGCCGCAGGGAACAGAGCCAGGACTAGAATTCCTGACACCATGGGGTGGGCTTGTCTGATGAAGGAGGTGGGCCTCTGAAACATGTTATGTCCCACCCCTCTGCTTGTTCCTGGCTCTCTGTGTGTTAGCTGGAGATTCTGCCAGTCTCCACCTCCCATGGCAGGTCCCAGCTTATCCACCAATCCATCCAGTTTTGCTGCCAGCCTGCCTTGCACACCAGCTTTGCAAACGGAACCTTGGAATTTTATATATAAGTGATTTTGCAATAAATTCATGGTGCTTTAGGCCACGTACACACGATCGAACATGTCCGCTGAAACTGGTCCGCAGAACAGTTTCAGTGGACATGTTCGATCGTGTGTACGGCCTATCAGACCGTTTTCCAGCGGACAAAAATTTCCAAACATGCTTGAAAACATGTCCGCTGGAAACCTATCCGTCAGACAGGTTCAATGGTTAGTACACAAAGCATTGAACTTCGTTTTTTCATCACGTCGTTGTGTTCTACGTCACCGCGTTCTGGTCCGAGAGGATTTTGGTCCGATGGTGTGTACGCACATCAGACCAACAGACAATTCAGCCTTGTTAGATGAAAACGGTCCATCGGACATGTTTCCTCGGACATGTCTGATTGTGTGTACAGGGCCTTAGTCTTATGCTGATCTGGAGCCCTTTCATTCTCTTCATAAGCTTTGTTTTTCATGGTGTCTCTGTATGGCGATGGCTCTCTTGGTGAATGAATAGGACTTTGCTTCTTGATGTGATATGATAACTGGTGGTGTATTATCCAAAACATAGCAGGAGAGTTGGAGGAAGTATTAGTTAACTGTTTCTCAATCTTTTTTTCCCAGTCAAGACACCCTTAGGATACTGGCGGCTAGAAGGTTATAATGATTGACAATAAAAACCTGTGGCTTGGTAAAACTAAAAGGCAGGCTTCATCCACACGCTGGCTTATATACAATTTTGAGGCAATTTTTAGCCATTTTGCCAAGGAACCCCTAAAGAACCCTGAAGGCACCCCAGAGTTCCTGGGCACCCTGGTTGAAAAGCTGACCTAGAGAATATACCACAGAGAATATAACTACTTCTAGGTACGTGATGTTCGATTTCTAACCATAATTGTTTCTTGCGCTGATTTGACATGTAGTCATATTACATTGTATAGAAAATGGCTGCATTTTTCTATTACCTCACTTTTTTTTTTAGACATGACAAATTGGAAGGCTGGCCGCAGGCCAGCCTGAATTTGTGGGAGGAGTCTAAGAGTACTTAAGACTCCCTCCCTGTCAGGGCTGGGTTCGGTGTTGGATTCTGGGTGGGGGGCACGGTCGATGCACGTCATTTCCGGCTTCCTGGAGAGGGCGGTCAGCAGCAGCAGCCGCCTCAGGTTCCTTCCAACCATGTTGCCAGGGTCTGTTTGGCGAGTAGGGAGCCCATCCGCCCGCCTGCTCATCTTCAGGGCTTCATCTGGCATGGGGAACCGCCGCCGGCTTCTCCCATTGATCTTGTCCCGCCCACCACTCTTGGTGTTACGCTAGGGGGAGTGGGATCATCCGCCCACTGTTTTGCGCCAGCTAGCTGGAAGGAGCCGCCCGCCGCTTCTCCCGGTGTTCAGGCTGGGGGGAGCTAGAGCCGCCCGCTGTGTTGCCTTCAGCATGGAGAGAGCCAGCCGCCGCTTCTCCCGGTGTCCACGCCGGGGGGGGGGGGGGCACTGTGTTGCGCCATCCAGGCAGGGTGATGGCCGTCCGCCGCTTCTCCCGACGGGGGGAGGGGGTCTGGCCGCCATCTTCTTTGCCCGAGGTCGCCCGCCTCTGCTCCCGGGGTCAGCACGCTGGTAAACAGGGGGAGGGGAGGGGGAGCTGTCACCGCTTGTGTCTTGTGCCAGCTCCATGATAGGGGGGGTTGGGGCTCGCCTCCCGGTAGCCACGCCTCTTTTAGCCTCTCACTGGTGGGGAGGGGGGGGGCATCCATGCATCGCGCACTCCTCTGGCTGGGGGGGGGTCGTTCATTCGTCCGTCCATTCACCACCCCTCCAGTGCCTCTGCAGGTTCAGTTATGCCTAGGCCAGGGTCACGTCAGCTGCACCTCCAGGTTGCACTGGCAGCATGGGAGGGGTTGTCCACTATTCTTTAGGGGTCATGGGGATCCGCCTGGCTGTTTCTCCTGTGCTGACGCCGGCAGGATGGGGGGGGGGTGCAGTCCTCCTTTTTTCTGGGGAGTGTCAGAGGTATGGGGGGGGGGGTGCTGTTCACCCAGGCCTCTGTGGGTCACGCTGGTAGCGTTTCTTTGCTATGCATGCAATTCTCGTTCAGCGCTGTCAGTCGCAGTGGTCTGTCATTTCGTTTCTTCCGCGTTCCTTGCGACACATGCAAATTACTTGTAAGCATTCGGCTAGCATTCGTTCGCCCCTGGGTGTCAGTCTTAGCATTGCCCCCGGGTGTTTGGCAGCGTTCCGCTCATGGTTCTGTCTTAGCGTTTCTGCCCCAGGTTTTCTGTTAGCGTTTCTGCCCCAGGTTTTCTGTCATAGCGTTTCTGCCCCTGGTTTTCTGTCATAGCGTTTCTGCCCCTGGTTTTCTGTCATAGCGTTTCTGCCCCTGGTGTTCTGTCATAGCGTTTCTGCCCCACTTGTTCTGTCATAGCGTTTCTGCCCCACGTGTTCTGTCATAGCATTTTCTGCCCCACGTGTTCTGTCATAGCATTTTCTGCCCCACGTGTTCTGTCATAGCATTATTTGCCCCACGTGTTCTGTCATAGCATTATCTGCCCCACGTGTTCTGTCATAGCATTTTCTGCCCCACGTGTTCTGTCATAGTTTTTATTTTTTTGCCCCACATGTCCTGTCGTAGCATTTTCTGCCCCACGTGTTCTGTCATAGCATTTTCTGCCCCACGTTTTCTGTCATAGCTTTTTCTGCTCCACGTTTTCTGTCATAGCTTTTTCTGCTCCACGTTTTCTGTCATAGTATTTTCTGCCCCACGTTTTCTGTCATAGCATTTTCTGCCCCACGTTTTCTGTCATAGCATTTTCTGCCCCACGTTTTCTGTCATAGCATTTTCTGCCCCACGTTTTCTGTCATAGCATTCTGCCCCACGTTTTCTGTCATAGCATTCTGCCCCACGTTTCTTGCTTATTTTCTGCCTCTCAGGCGCAGCGTTTCTCATACAATTTCTGCCCAGGCTTTCAGTCATTGCATTTGGCCATGGCTATAGTATCATGCGTTTCTGCCCCCAGGTTTTCTGTCATAGCGTTGCGGCCCACACGATTTCTGTCACAGTATTTGTCATTGCATATCTGCCTCAGTGTTGCAGGCGCAGCTTTCTCTCATACCATTTCTGCCCCAGGTTTCTGCCAGATGTTGCCGCAGTGTTCAGGCTCGGTGTTTCTATCATACCATTCTGCCTCAGGTTTCTGTCATAGCGTTTCTGCCCCAGGTTTGTCTGTCATAGTGTTTCTGCCCCAGGTTTTCGGTCATAGGGTTTCGGCCCCAGGTTTCGGTCATAGGGTTTCGGCCCCAGGTTTCGGTCATAGGGTTTCTGCCCCAGGTTTCGGTCATAGGGTTTCTGCCCCAGGTTTTCGGTCATAGGGTTTCTGCCCCAGGCTTTTCGGTCATAGGGTTTCTGCCCCAGGTTTCCTGACATAGCGGTTTTGCCCCTGTTTTTTTGTCATGGCGTTTCTACCATAACTTTCTGCCCACGTTTCTGTCTTGGCACCACGGCCCCCGCATTTTCTGTCTGGGCACCACGGCACCCGCGTTTTCTGTCTGGGCACCACGGCCCCCACGTTTTCTGTCTGGGGCACTACGGCCCCCACGTTTTGTCTTATTTCTGTCTGTCATTGCATTTCTGTCTCAACATTTCAGGCTCAGTGTTGCTCTCATACCATTTATGCCCAGTTTTCTTCATACCATTTATGCCCAGGTTTCTTCATACCATTTCTGCCCTAGGTTTCTGTCCTATCATTTTGTGCCTCAGCATTCAGGTTTAGCGGGTCTCCCATACCATTTCTGCCCAGGTTGCCAGAAGTTTTCAGTCTCAGCAGTTCTGCTGCCCCCACGATTTCTGTCGCCCCTCAATTTCTGTCATAGCATTTCTGCCCACGATTTCTGTCTTAGCTTTGCGGCCCCCACAATTCCTGTCTGTGTTTGTTTGTCTTGGCGTTGTCGTCTTCGTGGTTACCATGTCTCATTGTACTTTGTCCATGTTGCATCTGGGTTGTCTAGCTAGTGCTCACATCTCTGGATCTGTCACGTCTACAGATTCTTACGGGCTGAGGTTTTGTTTTTAATTGATTGTTGACCAAAATCTTCTCGCCTGTTTACATACGTCATACGTTGCACGTTCATTCATTACACCTATACGATTACCCACCACAGTCCGTGGGTACACAAGCCCTGAGTGTTCAGTTAAATTGCCTGTCTCTGCGCGGCAGGTTACTCAGGCTCACGTGCCAGTCACACTGGGTGGGGGTGTCATCGGGTTCATTCATGCGCAGCTGTCTTGATTGTTCTGCTCATAGGTTCATACATAGGTAGGCACATAGGGCGTTGTTGTTCCATATCTGTTTTCTGTCTTGTCTTGGTTGTGTCAGCGCACCCCCAGTTCCTGCTCTTCTTCCATTTCTGCCGGCCATGTCATCATCCCTTTGGATCCGGTCTATCAGTCCTTTTGGTTATGACTATGTCATGGGTGGTCCTTGTCGGAGGTGGTGGTGGAATCTCCCATCCCTGATTCTCTGACATCCCTTCTGTGGGTGCTTTCAGACCTGCGTACAGGGCTCATCACTGCATCATCAAGTTTTTCATAGTGTGGTGGCTTCAACTCACAGTCATGCTTTCGTTACCAATCAAGTTCTGAAGGCAGCTTTTCCAGGGGTGGTTGGTCTGGTTCTCTACCTGCATGCTGCAGGTGGGGGGCTGGGCCTCTTAGGTACCTAGTGGCAAGTTCCAATAGCATTGGTACCATGGGCTGCTCTCACCTGCAACACTTTTGTCATTAGGTTATTGTCCGTGGTCTGGGGTTCGGCACTTGTGCAGTCGGGGGGGGGGGGGGGTTTGCGTTGGCTTCCATACTGATAGCAACTATCCTTGCGCTCAATGCCGTCAATCCTGCCGGTGTCAAGGTAAGTCTTTTTTGTGCTTCATCATCGGGTTGTGCTTCTGTCTGTAACCTGCTGACCAAGTCTATCAGGTAGGAACGGGTTCTGTGTGTCGGTATGGTTCCATGTTTAGGTTGTTGTTGCCTCAACGCATGGGCCTTGTCCTTCTGCTCCGTCATCATATCCATCAGGTATCCAGCACTTTAGGCTCCTGCCAGTTGTCTGATTTTTGCAACTCACCCGTTCACTTTCCTATCAAGTTTGGGTAGGCCAGGGGTTGGGGGGTTTCCTCACAGTGCTACGTCTCTGATGTCCGGTTGTAGCATTCGTTATTAGGTTTTATTGCAGGGGCTTCGCGGGCCAGCTCTGGTTCAGTTGCCCCTAAGTATCCTCTCATCATAAATGCTTCAGACTCTCGTCTGGGTTGTCGCAGGCAGCAGGCTCGAACTAATCTTTCTCGGGGGAATTGGTCGAGTTCAGGGCTGGTTCAAGCGTTCGGCAGGGGCTTCCTTCATCACAGGTCATGAGTCAGTAGCTTCTCCGGTCATATCGGCTACTTATCGGGTATACATACGGTTGCCATCCGGGCGCGTGCCGCTTTACTTCTTGGTCGCTTATCTACCCCTCTTCACCTAAATATGTGTCTTTTGCCCTCTTTCAGGCGTACCTATTAGCCGGCCAAAGGCACACTCCAGGCCTTGGTTATTAGGGTTATCGCATTCCTTACTCGAGGACTCTGATAACAAGCTGGAAGGCTGGCCGCAGGCCAGCCTGAATTTGTGGGAGGAGTCTAAGAGTACTTAAGACTCCCTCCCTGTCAAGGCTGGGTTCAGCGTTGGATTCTGGGTTCCCACCCACCCATTTCCCCAGCTTTCATACATTCTCATTGTACTTTTTCTTATTCAGGGTATGCCCTCTTTCAGGCGTACCTATCAGCCGGCCAAAGGCACACTCCAGGCCTTTGTTATTAGGGTTATGGCATTCCTTAATCGAGCACTCTGATTACAAATGATGTCTGAATTATTTCTAGGTTTATGACAGCTGCAAAAAGGAATATTTTGTAATAAATAAAAAGAATTGTGGCCATTTGTCATGCAGCTAATCACTAGCAGAACTACTGTGGGTATAAAAGCACACCTGCTCCCGGGCCCCCGCCGGGGTTGAACAGCTCAGGTCAGAGCCACTGGACGAACTATCCAACGTTAGTACAGCAATCCCCCCTGCTGAGCTATTGCGTTCTGACAGCAGGACAGCCCCCCCACCAGAACACTCTGTACAGGGCTCTCAGCGCTCCGCCGCCCCCCGTACCTCCCCAGCTCCCCGATGTCAAAGGCAGTACACTGGGGTGCCTTGACGTTGCCACTGTGGCTTACACATATACCGTATTTGCAAATGTGTGTGACTAAATCCCTTGGGCCATATTCTCGTACATAGGCGCATCTTTATGCCGGCGTAGCGCATATCAGATGCGCTATGTCGGCATAACTTCGAGAGGCAAGCACCGTATTCTCGGAGCAAATGCGCCCAACGATGCCCCGGCGTAACGTAAATCCGTTGGCGTAAGCCGGCGTAATTCAAAGTAGGAGGGTAGTGGGCGTAAATCCATTTAAATGAACCGTGACCCCATGCAAATGAACGAGCGGAGCATGCGCCGTGACGTGGATGTATGTCCGGCACCCCTCTGTACATGCGCACAACTACGCCCGACGTAACCCCTAAGATACGCCGGCCCATTGCCTACGCCCAGTGCATAAATACACCCAGAAATGCGCCCGTTTGTGGTAAGTACTTTTGCGTCTTGCTTTGTGCCATGCCTGCTCCAAGGAAAGAAAAAAGGAAGAATAACTTTTCCCCAGAGGAGAGGGCGATAATAATTTCGGCCATGGAGAGGTATGATGCTCGCCTCCATGGGGCAGAGAGTGGCAGCCCAAGTAAGGCCAAGAAGGAGGAGATCCTTATGAAGATCACCGCACAGGTAAATTCCCTGGCTCATGAGGTCAGGACACCCCAGGACATTTTGAAAAAGATAAATGACCTGCGGCGTGTGGTCAGAGGAAAGCTGGGCGAGCTGAGTAAACATACCAGAGGCACTGGAGGTGGACCAGCTAGTGCGATTAGGTTGACTCCTGAGGAGAGAGTGGTTGCCCGGTGTCTTCAGAGCGAGCAAGTGGAGGGAGTGGAGGGCTTTGACTCAGTTGAGCAGGCCTTGGGGACAGATAAGTGTGTTTTATCTACTGCCTGTGGCCGTCCCACGCCATCATCCCCGGAACAGCCTGTACCTCTGGCTGACCCCCTGGGAAGCCAAGAGCCATTGGTGGAGGGGAGTGCCCAGACCACAAGTCAAGAGGTGGTTGAGGAGGAGGTGGTCCATATGGACCAGGAGGTTTTCCTCTTTTTGGAGGATTCTAATGTGTTGGCTGGACCGTCACACACAACCACCCCCATCATCTCCAGCCCCTCAGGGTCCAACCCCATCATTTTGAGCCCCTCATGGTCCATTCCCATCATGGTCCATTCCCATCATCACCAGCCCCTCATATGGAAGGGCCCCAGCCACTCCTGACCCCAGGAAGGCTACCAGAAAGACAAGGGGTGTCCCTGAGTTCCTGACGGAAAATCTCACAAGGGAACATGACCGTCAGACCCGGCATATGGGTGAAGTTGTGGTGGAAATGAGATGCCTGGAAGACAGCCTGGCCTCCTCGGACCCCTTAAGTGACACTCTGCAGGATGTTTCTGGGAACAGTGCTGCGACGGTCACCTGCCTGGGGGAGCTGCAGGCCACAACGTCAGAACTCGTGGCAGAGGTGAAGTGCCTGAGAGTGGACGTACAGGCACAGACAGCTGCCATGGAGGCGGTACTCACCCGCATAGCGATGGCTTTGGAGGGCAGGCAGCCAGCCAGGGAGGGACCAGGGGATGCTCCTCCACCTGATGCCCCACCCCCCCCCACCTGAGGCTCCCCCAAACAATTGAGGGCCAGGAGCCTGGGCACCAGGCGTAGCCCATGCCAGGGCAAGTGATTGCATATTTTTAGGAATATGCTCTGGTGAAGATTTTTTTTTTTGCTCTGGTGAAGAGTATTTTTTATTTTTTTGCTCTGGTGAAGAGTATTTTTTTCTTTTTCTCTGATGAAGAGTATTTTTTTTAAGGCCTGCACATGGACAGTAGTGCAGGCTAAAGTGTGACTGGTGTGTGAATGTGGGGGTGACACTCCTGCCAGTAAGGGGTGTCACCCTGGGTCGTCGGGGAGAAATTATCCTCACGGCCATATGAATGTGGTATGAATGGACAGCGACACCATTGGGGCCTTGGCGCGGCGTTGCTGCTCCCAAATCCTGCATGTTGGACTTGGGCTAATCCAATGTGATGTGGATGTGGTGTGTGTGATCTAGGGACCACAGTGGTGTGCATGCGTGCATTGTCCGTGTGCCATGATGAATGTGTGTGTGTTTAACGTTCAAAGATATGTTCCACGAGGCACCTCCTGACTGCTGTTTCTTCAACAGACGGGGTAGCCTCTAGCAGGGGGGGACTGTCTGGTTCAGGGGTCAGGTCATCACATATGTCAATCTCCAGGCCCTTTCTCACGGCAAAGTTGTGCAGCATGCAACATGCACCTATAATCTGGCACACAAAGGTATGGGAATACAACAGGGTACCCCCGAACTTATCCAGGCATCGGAAACGGGACTTCAGGAGACCAAATGTGCGCTCCACCACTGCACGGGTGCGTATGTGTGCATCATTGTATTTTCTCTCTCCTCTGGTTTGGGGATTCCGGAATGGAGTCATGAGATGGGGCCCAAGTACATATGCCGAGTCACCTGGAAGGGAAAAAACCGGAGGATGTTAGTCGTGCATGTTCCCCTCGTGATGTCTGCATCATGGGGTCGGACAGTCATGCCTGACTCCCATGTCACTCACCAACCAACCAACCAGCTGTCCTTGTACACGTTCTGTTTGAATTCTGTTGGGATGGGGCTTTGACGGTATATGTAGCTGTCGTGGCTGGCCCCTGGGTGTTTGGCACGGACATGCCATATGATGGATTTGGCATCGGCTATCACGTGTACGTTGATGGAATGCCAATGTTTACGATTGCGGTACATGTGCTCTGTGGCACGGGGGGCTGTAGTGCCACATGTGTGCAATCAATGGCCCCGATGGTGCGTGGGAATCTGGCAATGCTGTAGAAATCCTGCATTGCCTTCTGCCGCAGGTGCTCCTGGGTGGTTCTGATGATGTGGTGGGACATGCATCTGAGGATTGCGGGGAGAACCTGGTGCACACATCTGCTCATGCTGGTTTGTGCCATCCCAGCCACAACTCCACTTGTACGCTGGAACGAGCCACTGGCAAGGAAATGGAGTGTTGCCAGTACCTTGACCAGTGGCTGCAGTGCATGTGAGCAGTGTGTCTTGCTGGTGATGTCATCATGCAGGGCTGTGGCTAATTCCAGGATGGCAGCAGGGCGAATCTGAAGATGCGCTACACCTCCGATTCACCCATGACAAAGACGTTCATGCGCGTTCGGTATATCCTCTCCCGTGCCCTCCTCCTTCTACGCGCCTCTGCACACACTAGTAGTGCTATGACCATGCCTGCCCCTGGCATGTTGGCAGACGAATGTGTTGCCCTGCAAGTGTGGTTGCTCAGCTCGTCCGTAACGGTGCTGCTGTAGTTGCTCTCCAGCTGACTTGCGCACATCTGGCGCAAAGTTACCCCTTTATGAGGTGTAACTTTAGGCCACACGTACGTCTTACGCGGACCGCGCGTAGCCTGCGTCGGGTGCACGTACGTTCAGGAATCAGCGTATGTTCCTCATTTGCATATTTGAATACAAAATCAATGGGTGCGCAAGATGCGCCTAGCGTAAATATGCGCCTAGCGTAAAAATGCGCCTAGCGTAAATATGCATCCACGCTACGCCGGCTTAGAAAAGTTACGTCGGTTGGAAGAAGCCTATTTTCAGGTGTATCTGTTTCTGTGGGTATGGCGCATAGATACAACGGCGCACATTTACACTTACGCCGCGCATCTCGAGATACGCCGGCGTAATCTGAACTGTTAAACAAGGTCGATTTGGTTTTGTTGAAGGCTAGTTGGTAAGTGAGCTGGAAATCTTTGTTTATTTTTGATGTACTTGCAGCTAGGTGTCAGAGATGTTTGGCTTGCATAAATGCACATGTATATGGAATTATAAGCAGAATAGAGACCAGGCAAACGTATGTATGCATGAATGCGCACGGGCCCGCACACAGTGAATGTTGGTGCCAGATGGCTCTGCTTATGATTTGGTACTTCGCTGCCCGCCTGTTGATGACCCTGGCTATACCTTTAACCATACTTCTAACACTGATCCTGGCTGTCCCTCCTGCTCGATAATTGCCTGACTGTCCACTGCAGCTGCTTTGCACTTTTCTGAGAGTTCTAACATGCTACGCGTCCTGAACCTGCAGCACAAGTAGTGTTCCTCCTTAAATCTCGGCAGGTTTCCTGAGCACAGCTACTGTTCCTTTCCTGATGTTTCATCTGTTTCTCAGGATCACCTACTCCAGCTGCAAGTTCTCCTATCAACACCTACTGGCACTTGTGTTCCTCCTGTCCCTCAGTACCCTATATTCCACATCTCAGTGGGACCAGGGCTGGAGATACCCCTCACATTTTTGTAAATATTTTATTATATCTTTTCACGTGACAACACTGAAGAAATAACACTTTGCTACAATGTAAAGTAGTGAGTGTACAGCTTGTATAAAAGTCATTAATGGCTGTGTGTTGAATTGTTTGAGGGGACATCAAATTTACAAATTTATGTTCTTCAGTATTGTCACAAGAAAAGATATAATAAAATGTTTACAAAAATGTGAGGGGTGTACTCACTTTTGTATGATACTGTTTAATAGAGGTCAAACTTGTCATATCAGTCTCCTATCAAGTACGTAACTGTGAAAGATACGAGAAAAAGCTATTTCTGTATGTGGGAATAAAGGTCAGTTGAAATGTACATTTTAATGTGAATTCTAAAAAATGATTTCACCAATCTTGTTGAGCTTTTAGAGCTAAAATATATAGGTCTAATCATCTGAATAGTTTTGTAGCCAGTACAAGTTCCACAAACCTCTGATTCCAGACATACTGTATTAAATAACCTGTGATTTGGCAAAGAGAAACACATTCTTTCAATGAGTCAGCTGAGGCAATATAAGCTTATCTTAAATGCAAAATACTGATTTACACATTTCTTCAACACTTGTATCCCAACAGCTTTTACAGGCAAAACAAAACTTGTGTGCGACTTCTGACAAACATTCCGAGTGTGGGAAAAAAAGACACATGGAAATGAAAACTTCCATTGTAATTTTTTTTGTTTACTGATTTCTGGGGAAGATTTATACGAAAACGTATTTTCTAAGGAATACTTGATGAGATTTATTGCATTTTGTGCATAACTTATAGAGATATTAAAGATTGGTAAGCTGCATAGTATTCTATTTTTGGTTTTGAGTTTAATACCTCTTTAAAGTGGAAAAAAATCTCTAACTTTAACTATTCCTAAATGTGTCATCGTCCCACCCCCCCTTCTGTTTTTAGTCCACTCGTGTCTGGTCACATGATCCTGCAGCTTCAACTCCCCTGTGTAAGGGAGCGCTCGACAACAGTTGTGAACTCTTGGAACCGTGATGTCATCCATAAGCTCCCATGGTCTAGCCATTGTCACCACGCCCACCTCTCCCCTGTAGCTGCAGCTCAGTGACACAGGGGAGCCGAAGCTGAGGGATCAAGTGACCAGACCAGAATAAAAATAGGTAGGTACATCTTATAGGTATAAGGAGGGGGAGGGGACATTTTAAAGAAGAGCTATAGTTAGACTTTTCTTCCACTTTCATTGAAAGAATCAATTTCAGTTATTTATGTTTTCGTTTCAGACATTTCTTTAGGAATGTAGAATTTAAAAAAAGATAACTGCACTTTTAAATCCCCCTATTAGCTGGTTAAAGTGGTGTTTAAAGGTTTGGCTTTTTTTTAATAATAAACATGTCATACTTCCCTGTTCTGTGCAACAGCTTTGCACAGAGCAGCCCTGATTCTCTTCTTCTCGGGTCCCAGCTGGCAATCCTGGCTCCTCCCTCTATTCCAGTGCCCCCAATATCAAGCCACTTGATATGGGGCACTGCTGAATGCTCGCTCCTGAGCCCTGCTCTATGTGTCCATAAGACACAGAGAGCTGTGGCTCAGCCCTGCCCCACTTTCTCTTCATTGGCTCGCTGGCTGTGATTGACAGCAGTGGGAGCCAATGGCTCCTGCTGCTGTCTCAAATAATGAGGAAAGGGAGTTCCGGGAGAGCCGAGGCTCTTGCGCTCATTGCTGGATCAAGAGGGAGCTCAGGTGAGTATTAGGGGGGATCTCTCCCCTCCTAAAACCTATTCTGACTAACCTATGTAAGAAAGATCTGTATACTTACCTATATTCAGGCCACTCCAGTCTAGTCATATGAATGGCTCCACCCCAGTGTTGCCAACCTACCAGATTGAAATTTACTGGCACGACACCTGAAATTTATTGGCGCAGCCACGTTTTTACTGGCATTTCACAAAAGTTACTACATAAAAATTTTTAGGTGCAAATTTCAGTATTTAGGCTACAAACAAGTACGCTAGGCAAATAGCAATGTGAATTAAGGTAGATATTAAGGTAAAAAAAAATATTTTTGTTATTTTCGATATAATAAGGGCAAATTATTTAGTCACATCACCTCCTGCCTCCATCCCCCTCTGCCACCAACACCCCCTGCCTTCACCCCCCTCTGCAGTGCCACAATCTACCCCTGCCTCCAATCTCCCCCTGCCTCCAATCTCCCCTGCCTCCAATCCCCCCAGTCCCCCTGCCTCCATCCCCCTTCCACCAACAACCCCTGTTTCCATCCCCCACCCTCTGCGGTGTCACCATCCCCCTCTGCAGGGCCTCCAATCACCCCCTGCCACTATCTCCCTCGCCTCCAATCTCCCCCTGCCTCCATTGCCCCCTGCCTCCATCCCCCTCTGCGGTGCCACCGCAGCCACCATCACCCCCTGCCTCCAATCACTCCCTGCCTCCAATCTCCATGTGCAGTTCCAAGCCGAACCGATCTCGGCAATTTTTACTCGCACATTCCCGCAACCACGGACATTTACGAACGGGGGAAAAAAGTTGTCGTTTTTACGAACTGTCTGTAAAAATACAGACGGTTGGCAACACTGCGCCACCCTGTCAGCCAGCCCTGGCTGCAGGGGAGGGGAGTGAGCGTCAAAACAAAGAATGGGCCATAGTAAGTCTATAAGTGACATCACTACTCTTCTCTCCCCTGCAGCCACCGCTGGCTGACACAGGGGATCATGGGACCAGACTGGAGGAGACTGAAAGCAGTATACAGATCTTTAATTCTACAGGTTAGTCAGAATAGGCGTCAGGAGGGGGGGAAGCATTTTTAACAGTAGTTAACCACTTAAGCCCTGGAAGATTTGGCTGCTCAATGGCCAGGCCATTTTCCTGACGCCAGACATGGCAGCATACCTATGATATAGCCCCGCCCCTATATCCACCCACAGGACACGTGATAACTCTCTATAAAACTCTGACTGAGAGCTACCTCCCCCATTCTCCTTTTCGTCCTCAAAGATCAACCTACAGACCGTTTCATTCAGGATAAGCCCTTACCTGCCGACTATGTCGAAGTTCCGGCTGGGTTCAGCCTTTCCCAGTTCGAGGTCCTACATCTTAGGCACGCTAAATGCACCAACAAGGTGGGGAACCCCTTCTGGTGGTCTTCTGGGGTTGAGGTGTTCTCTAATCAGAGATGACAGTCCTCCTTTGGCATTCCGGCGATGGAGTCTGATTTTAGCAAGCTGGGACTGCATGATGACTTCTTCCTATGGAAGCCCTTTCCAGGTCTGTCAGTTTCTTTCTTGTTCTCATGTCTTTAAAGGCCCTATACACACTGCAACTTTTGTTGTCTGATTTCCTTTTGAGTTGCCAGGACCATGTGGTGCCTGCCTGATTGCATACAGGTTGAGGCTTTAGGCTTTGGCCTCATGTTGTTTGGTTTTGATAAATCTCTTCTGCAGAAGATTGTATGGTGTGTAGCCAGCTTAAAGGTGTCCTTTTGTGTGGAGGGGTGTTGGCCTTTCCTAATTGTATTAGAGTAGAGGTGAGAGAGGACTGAGTCTCAGGTGATAGAATTGCAGGGAGCAGATGGACAGGTAATGAATGTCTTTTCTATTCAAGCATCCAGAGAGGAAGCATCTCCTTCTGAGGTAAGTCTTATCTATCCTAGTAATGGGGATATATGGGGGGAGGAGTAAGGAGCAATGTATTACTAGGGGGATGGGGGTTTTTGTTTTTTGCCAGATATATTTTGTTTAAATTATTACTATTTGTAAAAAAAAAAAAAAAAAAAAAAAAAAAAAGGCTGAGATATATGTATATATTTTTCTCTTTCACTTCCTTTATTTCTGTAGTCATGCAGTCCCCCGTGCACCTTTCAGTAACTCCCATCAGCATGAGCCTACTGCCACATAACAAAGACCACCCCCGCTATCAGGCAAAGGGCCAACTTTTGGTAAGTAAGAAGACGCGGGAGAAAAGAGTGCATTGAGCCCTGACGAGAGTGCCTTCTTATCTGTTGCAACCCCGGCTGCTCACACCCGCTCAAGGAGGTTCAGAGGCCCTTTCTGGATCATCAGGATTTTCAGGGCGGAAGATGTCTCCTCCAGTCCTGGCAGACCGCAGTACAAATGGTGCAAATGTACGCTTAAGAGAACGCACACAGCTTCTCCTCTGAGGGCTCAGCGCCCGAAAGGCGAATGTTGGTCATGTGGAGATGACCCTATGCCTGGAATGCTATTTTGCAGCGACTGCTTCAGGCAGCTTGCCAGAGACCAGGAGTTTGAGAGTCAGCAGGTGTCAACCTTGCTCAGCAAAATAGTCCCCAACCCCCTGGCTAAATTTTCCTGTCATCTCCGATAGCCAGGGACAGTAGTGGTCAGATAGTATGGGTGCTACACCAGGTCTAAACCAAGCCATTCAACCCTCTCTAATTCGAGGGATACCAGGCACTTCAGGGGTGTCTCCAGCCCAGCAGATTAGGCAGGCTAGTTCCCCAAACCCAGTATTGTAGCCAGCCTTTTAGGCAGAGGGAGATGATATTGCCTCCTCCTCATCAGAAGATCCGGAAGGTTGAGGCTTTGTTTTAAGCTAATATCCTCATTCGTTATGGCAGTAAAGCTGCACTGAAATAGGTGGATCCGGAACCTCCTCCAAAGAGGGAGAAAGCCTGTTATTACACACCGTACAATCTGATTTTAAAATTGTGTGACAATCGCTGTACAATATGCATTAGGTACCGTTATTCTTTCAGGGCACCCCAAATGCCATGCGATTCTGCTGTGATAGGTCACGTTGTAGAAAGCACCTTTCAAAACATTGGGTAAAGCTGGTCGCCCTCAAATGGGAGCAGGGGCTTCTATTTGCGCACATAGGGCAACCAAGTGAATGGGCCGCACCCATGTGATTTGCAACATTGTGTACAAATCGCTCTTTGAAAGTCGTATTGCATATACATTGGTCTACTCTAAGTGACAATATCAAATACCTCTGAAAGGTGACCTAAGCACAGATTGCTTTTCAGTGCAATGGCAGATCCTGCTGCAAGTGTAAACAAGCCTTTGGGTTCCATAGGAGGAATCTAAAGAAGCAGATAAGCTACCTTTTCTCTTATGACAGAAATAGGAAGCCTGTTTTAGGAGGAATGAGAAAAGGGAGAGAGAAAATCCTCCTCAGCCGATAGGTTGCAGAAGTTGTATTCATGAATGGGAAAGGATACGACTCCTTTATCTACCGACCAACGGTGGATGCGGCAGTCGCCAGACTGACCAAGAATGTGACACTTCCGATGGAAGGCTCTTCCTCCTTTCACAAGATCCTTGTGAGACGCATTGCTTTAGCATCTGTAGCAAGTACTATGTGAGTGTGTGGGAGCAGAACTTGGAGTATGCGATTAAAACCAGCTGCCAAAGAGAAGAGTCATCAAGGCTCTTGATAAGATAACTTTCAGCGGACTCTACAGGTGAGGCAGCTAGAGAAATCATTCGATGGTCATCCAGAGCCATCCTTGGCTCAGTCACAGCCAAAGGTGCACTGGGGCAAAATCCTGGACGGCTGGCCCATCCTCAAAGCTGAGTTTCTGTAAGCTGCCTTTTGATGGGAAGTCGCTGTTTTGCCTAAAATACTGGAAACCATCTTCTCCACGGCTATAGGAGGAAAATCAGATCTTCTACCCCAAGATCGAAGAGCCAGAGGGGGCAATCATTCAGAGGAGTGCCAAACAGGTACTGCGATTTTGGAGGCTTTCGCCCATCCAAGGGCGTCAGAAGGCGTTAGAGGGGTACATATTCAACCTTCGTAAGATCGCAGGAGGCCAAGACCCATGCAGCTCCCCAAGATGCTCAGAAGCCCATTTTAACGCCAGGCCTGCCCAGGAGGCAGTTGGAGCCAAGTGGCTCAAAGTGACCCAGTTCCGGTAAGACCACTACTGAAGAATGGTGGTTTCAGCCCTCGGTGGCACAAGGCCATGTAAGAAAAGAAATGGCTGCGCATCCAGGAATTTTGATTTTTCCTTTTATTGTTTAAAGTGATGACACCAAAGACACCAACACGAGGTCACATAGACGCATTTCACACATTTATTTTGTGCTTAATCATTACCAATGGCAAGGCCGTTATTGGTTGTTCAATCGGCAGCCTCCAGAACTACGTCAAGAGGCTGAATCAATTTATACGGATAGACTCAAGAGGGAGTCTCTCCATACCATAAATCCAGTTCAGTCAACAAGGTTACGGGAGGATTTCAGTGGACCTGCAGTATATCTATCAGCATGTCCTGATCCTTAAGCCATACCAACCGTTTCGAGTTGAGGGGCAAGCATTGCCAAAACTAGCTGGCGCCTATGCAGAATATGCTCTACCTAGGGGCCCGATTTAATACTCAGGCAGCCTTAGTTTCTTGCCATCTCAAACTCCCCAAAGTCAGGGAGATGTTCCAACAGGCGTTGGCTGCACCAGTGATGTCAGCATCTCAGTGCATGAGTCCTCTCGGGACAATGGCTTCTTGTGTTCCGATGATCCTCTGGGCTCACTGGAAACTCAGTTTTCCAACAAGGCTTCCTGATGCAGTGGAAGCGTTTGTCTAGCCGGAGGCACCAGAGTTCAGGTGATTAAAAAAAAAAAAACTGCTAAATGGCCTAGTCTATTAGGGCTGCAGCCATGGATCATTGTTGCTACAGATGCCAGCACAGCAGGGTGGGGCTCCACCTGCGAGCATCTTAGGATCCAGGGCGAGTGGGAATTTCCCACTTAGGGCCTAGTTTCCAATATTCTGGAACTCCTACCAGCATTCACATTAAACACTTTCCTGCCACACATATAGGGTCTGCCAGTCCTACTCCATCTGGACCACATGGCAGCAGTCCTATATACAGCGACAAGGTGACATGCACAGCCATTCCCTCTTGAGAGAGGTGGAACCAGCAATATCTCCCAGATTTGAGGGCCATATATCTTCCAGCCTATCAGAATTTGGAAGCTGATTGTCTATCTGGGCAATTCAAGGATCCCAACAAATGATCCCTTCAGCCCGAAGTGTTCCAAGGGATCATCCACGAGTGGTGGTTACCACAACTGGATCTGTTTCGCCTTATCGGCCTACTACAAGGGGAACCAGTTCCTCTCGCGCTACATTCATCCATTAGTGGAGGGGACAAGCGAAAATGCTGTTTTTTTTATTTTCCTTGCATGTCCCCCTCAGATCTACAGCGACTGCACTTCCAAGTGCACTTGTAGTGCAAAGTGGATTTGCCTTTAGTAAATATCTTTTACTTTTTGCTATACTAAATACCCCAATATTTTATACTATGGCATAGATTTATGGACTTTTTATTTATTTTTTACTAGTACTGGCAATTTGTAGCGGGACTGCAACATTGCGGCAAACAAATCTGAAACTAAGTGACACTTTTTGGGGACCAGTGACACCAATACAGTGATCAGTGCTAAAAACAATGCATTGTCATTGTATAAATGACACAAGCAGGGAAGGGGTTAACATCAGGGGTGATCAAAGGGTTAACTGTGCTTCTTGGGAGTGTTTTCAAACTGTGTGCGGGATGGTCTAACTGAAGCAAGACAGAGATCCGTGTTCCTGCTTAGCAGAAACAAAAGATCTCTGTCTTTCTTACTAGCAGAATAGCGATCTGCCCTTTTTACATAGGCAGACCACTGTTCTGCCTCTCTGTGAATGCTTGCTGGGTTTCCAATCACAGAGGGAGCAGGTCTTCGGCGGCACTAATGCGCGACCCAGACCTGGCAGAAGGAATCACGTACAGGTACATGATTTGGCACTTAAAGAGGAAGTAAACCCTTCACTTTAAAAAAAATAAAAAATACTGCAAGAGAAAGGCATAATGAGCCGGTAGGTCCCCGCGAATGCGCGGAAATATGGCATTAACTCCATTAATGCCATTAACAAAAACGACACACTAAGTGCGCCAGCACCGTTGTAGACGTCGTAGACATCGGCACTCGTCTCAATTGTAAATATCTCCTAAACCGTGCAGGTTAAGGGGATATTTCTTGCACCTACAGGTAAGGCTTAATCTAGGCTTACCTGTAGGTGCAAGATGTGTGGTTGGGTTTACAACCACTTTAAGGTCCACCCTATCCCGGTAAATGTACATGGGGCAGTCCTTAAGCAGGTAAAGACATTCAGCCCATGTGTACTGTACAGCTTCCTGTCTGACAGAAGCTGGTCTCACAACTGGCTTCTGTCGAACAAGCATGATGGAAAACCAGTATCCTATCAGCATTTGCAGCCAATCAATGTGTGCTTTGTGAGGGGGGGGGGTCCCCCCATCAGAACCTGATAGCACATCGGGGAGATCGCTGAACTAACATCGGATGTCTTCGTTTTTGTTCTTGTTTTTTTTTGTCCCACTGGTTTGAATGAAAAAAAAAAAAAAAACTCCCCATGTGTACCTAGCTTAGGTGTCTGTGCTTCACTGTCAAAGTTTCAGTATGTTGGACAGCAGTTCAGCAAATCAGAAAAAGGGCGGGAATCCTGCATTATTTGATATTTGGCAACACTAGTTACACAAAACACGTTGGCTAACATTTGATAGGGTCTAAGCCAGAGGTATCAAACTGGTGGCCCTCTAGCAGTTGGAAAACTACAAGTCCCATCATGCCTCTGCCTGTGGGAGTTATGCTTGTAACTGTCAGCCTTGAAATGCCTCATGGGACTTTTGGTTTCACAACAGCCGGAGGGCTACCAGTTTTGGACCCCTGGTCTAAGCTGTCAGAATATTTGTTAGGAACGCTGAGAAAGTTTCCAAAAAGCACAAGTAGCCTTGAGCTGTTAGCTTTTACAGTGTATCAGATACACAGAAGATTGCTGAGGGGTATTTGACATTATAACTAAGTGCACCTGACTGTCACAGACATAAAATGTGAGACGTTTTATAGAAAGAGTTGTAGTTTTTCTACATTCACTATAATGTATTATAGTGCAGAGTAATGCCACCCTAGTGGAGTTCCATACTAATAAATAGGATATACTGTGTTAGAAAGCAATCACAGATGAGCAATAAGGAAAAGATGAAAAGACTTTTGTGGACATTTATATTACGGTACTTCAATGAAAACATGTGTTAAGGTTCCCCAGTTCTCAGAACTGTGTATGAATTCACAAAAAGGGGACAATTCTATCCTTTTAAGTGAACTGCTTTATATATAAAGCTGGCCATACACTAGTACATTTTCCAAAGAACATTAGTACAAATATTCACACAAAAAACTCTTTATACAGTCGATAAATGGACCAATGTCACTGAAAAGAGTGCTGAGAATGCATTAAGATAAAAAAACAAAAACCTTTTACCTTTACAACCACTTTAAGTGTTGTTTTCTAAGGGACGTAGTCAGGTTAAGAAATATAAGTATAAAACAGCTGGAAAAGATGCCAAGTAGCAGAAATATATTGAGCACAATAGTCGATATGCATATGTGCTAGACACACAAAGTACATATTTTATAGCTTTGGAAGGTAACCTCTTGTATTTGTAATTCTTGTGGGGGGAGGGGGGCTTTTTTTAACTATTACCATGGTTTTCTGCTTCAGACCCATGAGACCCATGGAGTCGGTGTTGTTTTTCCATCTGTAGCCCAAGACTACAGATTCAAGCTATCTTTCTGCCAGGGGTGGACTGACAACTCATGGGGCCCCCAGGGCAATAGAAGATTATGGGGCCCCCGGGCTTACAGATGGCCATCAAGCCAGGAGGCAGTGCAGAGGCGGGGCAGCTAAAATCTCTGGATTTTCACATCAAAAGCATGTCAGTTTCCGACATATCAGGGACAGATGTAAAAAAAAAAAAAAAGATTTTTAAATACTGTCCCTGGTTTTACTGAGCCTGGCAACCCTGATGGGGCCCCCTAGTGGCATGGGGCCATCGGGCAGTGCCCAAGTGACTCAATGGTCAGTCCGCCCATGCTTCCTGGGTAAAGACATAGGGGGTTGGTTTTCTAAAGGCAAAATAGGTTGTTAACTTTACAAGATAAATTGCAGTTTACAAGGGAATTGCCCCAGAGCTTAGTGAATATAGTGAAGCTCTGATGACTTCCATCAAACTGTCACGTGCAAGTAATTTTGGGGTATTCTGTGCAAAGTGAAATGTCACCACATTTACTGAGCTATGGGGAAAATTCCTATGCAAAGTACATCCTTTAAAAAGGGAGTAGTCTATATGCCTTTAGTAAATCAACCCTATAACCTCCAAATTGTTATTTTGAGCCTAGTCATTCCCACTCTTTACCTACCTCAGTGCTTAAATTTGAGCAAAGCACAAATGGTGTTTATTTACTAAAAGCAAATCCAGTTTGCACTAAAAGTGCACTGCAAGTGCACTTGGAAGTGCAGTTGCTGTAGACATGCAAGGAAAATAAAAAACAGCATTTTTGCTTACACATGATTGGACTTCCACTCATTTCAGATCTGCCCCTTAGATCTACAGCAACTGCACTTCCAAGTCGTAGTAGTAGTAATACAATACCCTATATCTGCAGTGTTTACTAATCTCTCTCCAAAGCTCTAAGTGCCATTTCTCTCTGGTTCTTTGTTTCTCTTTTATCAGCATGAGTCATGTCTGAGAAGTTTTTCCAACACATGAGATACATTTGTGTTGGGGGGGAGGAGCTCAGAACAGAACTCTGAATGGAGCTTGTCTATTCAGAACACGGTTCTTCTGCTGTGTAAAGGAGCTGTGTTCCTTTCCTCCAATCAGCTCTCACACAATGTAACTTCAGTCTCTCCACCCCCCTCTGTGACAGACGAAGAAAGAGATTTTTAACACAATCTGCCCGTTAAAGGGGTGTAGAGAGGGGAAGACTGCAAATAAACAAGTAAAACCTATGTAGGAGGATTTGTTTCATCTCTGTGTATCATCTGAAGCTGTTCACTTGACTGGGTATATGTGAGGGGTAACATCCACTTTAACTAAAGCTCGTTTGTTTTCCAAGTCCAAATCAGTCAAGAAATGTAGACTGTGCTAGCATACATCACCAATAGTATAAGGTCCTTCTATGTTTGAGATGCGGAGGGGAAGAGTTTTACAAAATTCTTCCCACAACAATCCAAGGCTACCTATATCACACAATCTTTTTTGGCAGGCACAAAACCTCTGGATTGTCGTTGAGAGCATACTAGCCTTGCATGATGACGTAATTATTATGAGAATACTTGTGTGAGCCAGAAGTGCTCAATGTTTTGGCCTGAGGTAAGCCAAAACCACAGACTGCTCGAGAAAATGTCGGTAAGAAGTGGTAAGAATTACACATACTGTATATATTTACTAAATTCACTAGGGTTTTAACAATTAATTATTATTACATTCAGTTTTATGCTGCTAATGACAAGTGCTCTTTAAAATAAACAAGTATGGTAGAAAGAGCAATTTGGTTGTCCATGGTTAAGTTTCTCAAGCCTCTATACCTATGATAAAGTTGTGTTTATGTCTGAAAACTCTATATAAATTAATAACAATATTATTGAAAAAATATTAAAATCCCAAACTATGATTAAATGGTTTCATTCTGTTATAAAAGTCTTGAGACACATACACTGGAAGTTTCAGTATTTAGTTAGACCTTCTAATTTTGCCAAGGACACACAGTATACTTTGAGTTTTGTGTTCTTTCGCTATGCATGCAGATTCGACATAAAAAAACGACTCTGTCTGGAAGCATAATTTTTTTACGAAATTCTCCTAAATGCTTCATATTATCAGAGTACATTTTGTACAGTAAGTGCAATGTAGACATTTCTGAGGCTTATTTTCCGTTCTGGTAATGCATGTTCTGAAATGCTACACGCACTAAGGCAGGTCATGTGAGGATACAGTGAGCTAAATGTATGCTTTTAGCAGAAGTCTTAAACTGTTCTAGACTGTTCTTATCCCCTGAACAAAAAAGGGAAGAACAAAAGAAAATATTTAAATCTGACACAAATTTACAGCACTTCAATACCACACATTCAAATCCATTCAAGGACACATAACACGACAGAGCTAATTTAGAACAGTGAAGCGAAAAGTACTTACGTAGAACATTGTATATAGAAAAGCTGTACAAAGTCAGAAATTGCTGGAGGCCATGAGAATGTTTAATTAATCAACATGAATTTGATTTCATCTTTACATTTCACTATAATTTCTTTCCAAAATGAACAAATTGACTAGGAAAAATGTTTACTGTTTTACCCCCTCCCCCCCCGTTGCTCAATCGGTCGCGGATTTGCTCGCCCGTGGCCCGCCAGGCCCCCTGACAGTCCTGCACTTACCCCATCCAGGTCACGGCTTTGGCAGCTCCCCCCCTGCGTCTCCTCCCGTGTCTCGCGGTTGCTTCTCCTCTAGACATGTGCAAGTCGTTTAGTTCCGAATTTCAACAAATTCCTTTATTCGAAAACATCCGAGTTAACGAAAATCCATTGACAAATTTTTCTGAATATTTCTAAATTTGTAAATTAGAAAATTCCTAAATTCGAAATTTGAAAAAAATCAAAAATCCAAAAACCCAAAAATTTGCAAATCTAAAATAATATCTAACTATTAAATTATAGGTATTGGAATTTCTTTTCAAATTTAGCTGTTAGTGAACGTAACGAATATGAATTTATTCGAAGTTACAAATTACCTGAAATAACGAATGCTGTATCTAAATGATAAATAATAAATAACAATATTAAACCTTTTTATTATTATTAATTTGTTCCGTTTTGTTTAGATGCGTCATTATTTTTTTGGATAAACTGTAATTTTGGATACATTTGTATTCATTACGTTCACTAACTAAATTTTTAAAATCTCGAATTTACAAATTTACAAGTTTTCAAATTTCCGGATTTCGAATTTACGAACAAATTTTTATGAATAGCAATCATAACGAATGACCCAAAAAATGAAAACAAAAAATGAATAAAACTAACTCATTTTTTGGCAGTGCACATATCTATTCTCCTCCCAGTCAGTCAGGACTTAGGACTCGTGGCCAATCAGGTCTTAGGACTTCCAGCCAATTAGGTCTCAGTATCTGCTTCCTGATTGGTTGGGAGGAGAAACAGGAAGACATTAGCGAATATTTATTTGCTAATGTCACACAAATGGCTCAGAGCACAGTACTCTGCCCCCCGAGCCCACATCTTTTTTTAACTTAATTAGAGCCTCAGGCTCTAATCATGTTCTTAAAAAAGAAATCCATGCATCCAGCACCCTGCATTTAGATCAGGGAATGGGGCTGGATTAGGGGGGTGGCGGCCCTGCGCCCTGTATGAGCGGCGGCCACTGGACTGACCTCTTACAGCAGACCTGAGGCAAAAAACACTACATTAACCTCCTTAGCGGTAATCCCGAGTGTGGCTCGGGTGAATTTTCACTACCAAAAGCGGTAACCCCAAGCCCCACTCAGGATTGCATCGCTGGATCCATGAACAGGTTGCTTACCTTGTCCCCTGAATCCTGCAATGTCTCCCGGCTGTGCCTGCGAGCTGCTCCTCCTCCACTCGATTCACAATGCCGAGCTCCTTTTCCTGCGAGCATTGCGACGCAAGGGGACGGAGTTCGACGCCGAAAAATTTAAAACACAGTATACATACAGTACACTGTAATCTTACAGATTGCAGTACTGTATAAAATTATTTCACATCCATTTTGTCCTTACTGGTTTGTCCAGTGTTCTGCATGCCCTTTATATTATAAATACAGTTTTTTCTGCCTGGAAACTGGAGATTGTTAATAGCAACCAAAAAGTGTCCCTTTATGTCAAAAGTGGTTTTAGACCAGCTAGAAAACAGCGATAATAAATTAGAATCACTTGCAGAACTGAGCGATAGTGATTTGTGGGGAAATTCATCATCAAACACTGAAAGTAATGACAGTGACAATTCTACAACTGAGCAAATTTTAGTGTTTTTGATTTGATTACATTATTGAATAATTTTTATTATTATTATATTATTATTTGTTATAATTATTTTTAGTTATTTATTATATTATAATTTATGCATTTGTGCTTCAAACGTTATCATACTCGGGATGTCTACTAAACTCTTGTTTGGACAGATTTAAGTGAGTTATTCCTAAGAATTACAGGCCTACAATATAAAACGCCACATTTCCATGCGAAACAATTGTACCGCTTTAAGCATCAAAAATCTGACATAATCATACCGCCAGGGAGGTTAAGAGCAGGTAGCTGAAATCATAGGGCCCTCTGATGCCCGAAGCCACTAAGGGGTTGATTTACCAGAACTGGAGAGTGAGAAATCTGGTGCAGAAATCAATCAGCTTCAAGTTTTTTTTGTCAACGCTTTATTAAACAAGCTGATTGGCTACGCATGCACAGCTGCGCCAGCTTATGGCAAATTGAAGGACGAAAACTGGACAGCCGCACTCCGAAATCACTTAAAATAAGTTGTCTTTTATTTTTCAACTGTACACACAGTCACTGCAACCAACAAAATACAGTATGGCCGACGCGTTTCGCACTTACAATCAGTGCTTAGTCAAGTGTGTACAGTTGAAAAATAAAAGACAACTTATTTTAAGTGATTTCGGAGTGCGGCTGTCCAGTTTTCGTCCTTCAATTTGCTATCATTAGCATTGCCAGCACCTTGGTGGTTCAACAACCCTTGATGTCACACGGGGCTCACCTGGAGCGGTGAGAAATTTGTCTGCGCCAGATTAAAAACAATAAAAAATAATTGCGATACTAGAACAATAAATTATGAGAGTAAAAGCGGCCTACATCAACGATAGAACAAATCGAAATAGACATATAAAAAATAAAAAATGTGGCGCTAAAAAGAAACACTCAAACGACACAAAGGAGGGAGTGTATCTCTACCCCAAAAAATAAATGGTGATATATGCTATATAGTGAAACATAAACATATAGTGATAAATTGTGATATATGCACATCAAAAAGCAATCCAAGCAGGAACCGTGTAAGGGGAAAAAATAAGGCCCCTTGAGGGCTAAAAAAAAAAAAGTTCCAGGTAAGTCCAGGTAGTATTGACACTACAGTACTAAGAAAGAGTCCGGTGTGGGTAGTCCCGATGGAAGCTGACAATCCAATGGAGGGAAACAGAGGATCAAACATACATTCCAAAGTTGTCAGAAGAATTAAACACTCTTACCAGATACGGTGGACATACAGACCATTGGTAGTATGTCAAATGGGCAAAGAATGGATCCTCAGTCAGGTGTAATTCATGTAAGGCACATCCGATGATATCCCCAGGAATCTCCAAATTTCTTAAGTCTCACCCTTCCAGGATAACAGGGAAGTTCCCAATGGAGTATGGAATCATATGGAAGCACATGAAAAAAATAGAAGGAGGCTCCACATAGTGCGGTTAAAACCCAATTGATAGGGTATAGCAGCTTTAATCATAAAAACAGGTATGTAACAATACCATACAAAATAAAATTAATAAATTAAAAAGTACAAGCCAGGTGAAAGAGCAGGTACAGGTGATCACAAAAACCCAAGGGTACATGGCCTGCAGCCACTTATCCATTTACCACGCTTCATTTTTTTGTGATCACCTGTACCTGCTCTTTCACCTGGCTTGTACTTTTTAATTTATTACTTTTATTTTGTATGGTATTGTTACATACCTGTAACTACCTGGGACTACCCACACCGGACTCTTTCTTAGTACTGTAGTGTCAATACTACCTGGACTTACCTGGAACTTTTTTTTTTTTTATTTTATTTTTTTTAGCCCTCAAGGGGCCTTATTTTTTCCCCTTACACGGTTCCTGCTTGGATTGCTTTTTGATGTGCATATATCACAATTTATCACTATATGTTTATGTTTCACTATATAGCATATATTACCATTTATTTTTTGGGGTAGAGATACACTCCCTCCTTTGTGTCGTTTGAGTGTTTCTTTTTAGCGCCACATTTTTTATTTTTTATGCGCCAGATTAAGCATCTCTCCAATTTTATTAAATCAATTCCTAAGCTTATGTCCTTCCTACTGAACATTAGGCATGCCCTCCTTCCATTTTTATTTGCTTTTAATAAAAGTCAGGTGTTTTTACTACTCGAGAAAAGGTGCTCTTTTTATTAGATAACTGCACCAGGACACTTTGGCTCATGACTCGTACACACGTATGGGTTTCCCGGCAGACATTTTACCTTCCGGGGAAATGTGATAGAATTATTTTAAAAATCCCTATTTTGATAAGTTGAGCTAATCCTTTTTATTATAACCACTAATATGTTTCTCCATTATATTCCTTTAAGTTTTTATATATTCTTTTATATATATTCTTTTTATGCCTTCTATATATATATATATATATATATATATATATATATATATATATATATATATATATGTATGCATGTATGAGATTATGTATCACAATAAGCGTATATTTTCCTTATAAAACCTGAGTTAGAGGTTTTTCTCAGTCTGGAAGCCAAAGTTTATTTTGAAAACCTGGACTTTGCAAGAGAAAGCCAAAAACCATCCCCCCACTTCCTGTACTGATGGAATGTTGATCTTGTGGCCAGGAGGGGCTGTGCTGGACTGTTCTACCTTATATGGCAAATAATGAAAGACTGATTAACCAGAGAATTTCTTCCAAATATGAACTTCCCCCTTGCTCTTAGACTGTTCCTCCCCCTTGTAGTCCATCCCATTGGCCAAAGGAATGTTCCTTGGGGATTTCTGTGGGAGACCCTGTATAAGGACTTTAAACAAAGGACTAGCATGCGTTCTTGAGTGGGCGTAGATGAGGGCGTGAATAAGGGCATATATGGGGGTGGGTCAATGGCTGGATGGGAGGGAAGTGGGTGTGTTTCTATCATGTGAAGGTGTGTTTTATCATGTGAAGGTGTGTACTTATTATGTGAACCTATCAACATGCCTGTGTCTTGTGATGTCATCGAGCAATAAAACTGGAAGGGGCTGGCTGAGCTCCAGCCACTTTTCTCCTTTTCCTCTACTAGCAAGAATCCTGTCCATTTTCTTCCCTGTTGCAGTGGGACAGTACAAGCCTCTCCTGAAATTGTGTCAGGAAAATCAAAGTGTCTACATCAGAAACCCGAGGGGAAAACTGCCATGAGAGCTTTGGCCTGGGAAACCCAGCCGTGTGTATAGGAAAACTGCAGAGAAAAAGACCACCGGGATTCCCAGAGGTTTTCCTGCCATGGAGCATACACACGGCCAGTTTTCCCAGCCAAAAGCTGTCATGGCAGTGGTCGTTGGATGAGGCATTAGAGTATGCAAGTTAATGATTGACCATTGGTGGTGGCAGTAGAGAGCGTTCTACAGTGCAGTCCATGTGGTTTGAAGAGGAATTTTTGTAAAAGAGAGGCTTGGAGAGTGGAAAAGCAGTTAATTCTGGTGTCATTGGCTTGCGGCTAAATGGCCTGGCCCACATTTCTTTGGAGTGCAAAAAACTTGAGTTCAGAGCTTAGGTTAGGGAAGAGTTCAGAAAAAAACCAAGCTCACCTTAAGCTGGCCATAGATGGATTAAAATTAGGCCGATAGCAGGGACCAGCTGATTTTTGTTTAGTGTGTGGTTGTCCCTGTTTAACACAAGTTGATCATGGACAGGCTGGAAAACATTTGCCAATCTGTGGCCGCAGCTGCTGATCAGTGTATTCTGACAGCACTAGACCCCCTGTGCGAATACAATGTCCCAATGGGTGATGAGGGGGGATCTTCCATCCACCTTGTTTTTGTGTGGATTTAGGCCACGTACACACGATCAGACCGGCTGCATTTAATTGCCACTGGTCAGGCTGCATTTCATGGGCAATGGTAGGGCTGCATTTCATTGCCACTGGTCAGGCTGCATTTCATGGGCACTGGTCAGGCTGCATTTAATTGGCACTGGTAAGGCTGCATTTAATTGGTACTGGTAAGGCTGCATTTAATTGCCACTGGTAAGGCTGCATTTCATTGCCACTAGTCAGGCTGCATTTCATGGGCACTGGTCAGGTTGCATTTAATTGCCACTGGTCAGGCTGCATTTCATGGGCAGTGGTAGGGCTGCATTTCATTGCCACTGGTCAGGCTGCATTTCATGGGCACTGGTCAGGCTGCATTTAATTGGCACTGGTAAGGCTGCATTTAATTGGCATTGGTAAGGCTGCATTTAATTGGCACTGGTAAGGCTGCATTTAATTGCCACTGGTCAGGCTGCATTTCATGGGCACTGGTCAGGCTGCATTTAATTGCCACTGGTCAGGCTGCATTTCATGGGCAATGGTAGGGCTGCATTTCATTGCCACTGGTCAGGCTGCATTTTATGGGCACTGGTCAGGCTGCATTTAATTGGCACTGGTAAGGCTGCATTTATTTGGCACTGGTAAGGCTGCATTTAATTGGCACTGGTCAGACTGCATTTCATGGGCACTGGTAAATATTTTAGTACACCATTTGGTTCAGAATGTTTTTTTTCTTGTTTCCCCCTCTAAATTCTAGGTGTGTCTTATGGAGCGATAAATACAGTTTTTCTAAAAAAAAAATATTAGACCTATACAAAAATGTTTTGCCTTTCATTTCTATTTTAAATACTGTGGTTTGTTTTACAAGGTGATCATTCACAATCACTTTAAGTGTGAACTTTAAGTGTGAACCTACTCTTATGCCTCGTACACACGATTGGAATTTCCGATGGAAAAAGTCAGACGTGTGTGGGCCCCATTGGATGAAAGAAAAAATGTATATCGGAAATTCCGTTCGTCTGTATGGAACTCCCACGGAGAAAACAATTTGACGCATGCTAAGAAGCATTGAACTTCATTTTTCGAGGCTCGTCGTAGTGTTGTACGTCACCGCGTTTTTGACGGTCGGAATTTGGTGCGTCCGTATGTACGCAAGACAGCTTGAAAGGAATTCCCTCTGAAAAAGCTGTCAGTTTATTCCGACGGAAACTCGGATCGTGTATACAGGGCATTATGTGAAAGTTGTGGAAACAGCCTTCAAACTTGTCAGCTCTACTATAAAAGATACGCAATGTGATTATACATTTTAAAGCCAAGATCACCAAAGCGGTGTATAAAAAGTAATAACATTATGTCATTTCAAATACAAATTGATGTTTAAATGCCTGGTTCAGTGTATATGGTTCATCTGTCTTTGCCTCAGGCATGTAAATGCTCAGTACAGAGGGTTCCAATAAATTATATATGCAACGGAAAACAAACTGACAGAGTGGATTACATGAAGCGCTTAATGGCAAGAATAGACCTAATGGAATTGTTTGTAATCATTTGCTAGAGCTTTCCATTAGAATCCCAAACAAATATTTTTGCATAATGGACAATGAAGCTAATTTACACCACATCCATAATAGTGCTACTCTGCATATTTATGCAGTAAGGAAACAGTGCTAAGATTGTAAGCAGTGGCAGCTTCAATGCTGCCTTTTGTAATAGAGTTGGAGTGCTTCAGGAAGAATGTGTTGTTGTAATCTTACACAAGAGCTGGAGCTACAAAACATGCGGGTCACATGAGCTTGTTTCCTGTCACACGCTGTCAGCATCAATGGCATTGTTTCTGCCAAGTCTACTTGATCTACCAACTTAGATGGAATGTTAGTGCTTATGTGTAGGAATGAGCTTCTTGTTCAGATGAAACAGCCTGTTTGCAAACCACTGAACAAACCGGACAGATTACGTTAGTTTGCCAACCTAAACCCTTGGCTTTTGCTGGCTAACAGACCAGCCAGAGATAATAACCATATTTTATTAATGACCCCACCAATGATCACCGATCGGTTTGTCTGAAAACAGAAACCTGCCAGGGATTTATCATTTGTCATAATAGTAGCGGTGGCAAAGCATTATCACATGATGGGGCAACATCTTCGGGTGTTGGGGTGTTGTGGCAGCAGGCTATTGTGATTGACAAGGTTCTTCATTGCTAGATGGTGTGATTGACAATGGAATTACATCATGAGACACTGTTTACATTTTTTTTATATCAAATATTATTATTATTATACGGGATTTATATAGCACCAACAGTTTGTGTAGCGCTTTACAACATGAGGGCAGGCAGTACAGTTCCAATAAACTTCAATATAGGAGGAATCAGAGGGCCCTGCTCGTTAGAGCTTACAATCTAGAAGGGAGGGTAATAATAAAAGTCATCATCATAGGTTCTGTGTTAGTGAGGCTCTTGCGCCACCAAATAGATTGAAAGTGGAATAATAATATAAATGCTGCTCAATCTAAATTGTAATAAATGAATAAACAATAATGATAATGATAATGATCTCTGATGAAGCTGCGTGGTGCAGCGTAACATGTAAGACCCGGAACCGGAAGTAGATGTGTTACCCGATCGTACACTCGTTTGTTTACTTTATGTAAGTTGTTACTTTTTCATTAAACCGTTATTTCTACATACTTCACTATGGCATCATCCCTTTTTATTTGAGCACCACTGGAACACACGCATCTCCACACCCTGGAACATTGGACCCTCATTTGGATTATAACATCATCCTACAGAGAGGATAGAAGGACACCTGCTGGAGACCTCACCTAAGTGTTTCACAGTTCAAGGCTTTTCCTTTGCCTTACTAAGGTAAGCGCAATGTGAGCTCACTTTATTCAAGATCATCACCCATTTTCACAGTATTAATTGCCACATCACGGATGAACTTATTATACTGTTTGATATTTATTTGATATTACAAGAAAATTATCATATGCATTCGCATTATCACGGATATATTTATTTGATTATTTGATTTATTTGATATTATAGGACCACTATTATATCTATTTGCACGTTGCTGCACAGCTTGCTGCACAGTTTGCACTTTGTTGCTGTGTTTTTTGTTTTTATGCCAGATCTATAGTGGTATATATTGCGCTCATCCCCCCTTTTTTACTTATCATAGGTTCTGTGTTTCTATTTATCATTTCTTTTTATTATTTTACAGGAAAGCTTACAAAGAGATACATGTACAGTGCCTTGCAAAAGTATTCACCCCATTGGCATTGTTCATGTTTTGTTTCCTCACAACCTGGAATTAACATGGATTGTTTGAGGATTTGCATCATTTAATTTACAGAACATACTCACAACTTTGAAGATGTTTTTATTTTTATTGTGAAGCACACAACAAATAGGACAAAATGGCAGAAAATATGCATAACTATTCACCCCCTAAAGTCAATACTTTGTAAAGCCACCTCTTGCGGCTATCACTTTGTATAAGTCTCTATAAGCTTGCCACATCTTACCACTGGGATTTTTGCCCATTCCTCCTTGCAAAACTGCTTCAGCTCCTTCAAGTTGGATGGTTTGCACCTGTGAACAGCAATCTTTAAGTCTGACCACAGATTTTCTATAGGATTGAGGTCTGGGCTTTGACTAGGCCGTTCCAACACATTTACCTTTTTCCCCTTAAACCACTCAAGTGTTGCTTTAGAAGTGTGTTTGGGTTAATTGTCCTGCTGGAAAGTGAAACTCCATCCTAGCCTTAAATCACACACAGAGTGGTACAGGTTTTGCCCAAGAATATCTCTGTATTTAGCACCATCCATCTTTCCCTCAACTCTGACCAGTTTCCCAGTCCCGACTGCTGAAAAACATCCCCACAGCATGATGCTGCCACCGCCATGTTTCACTGTGGGGATTGTGTTCTTTGGGTGATGTGATGAGTTGGGTTTGCATCAGATATAGCGTTTTCTTTGATGACAAAAAATTCTATTTTCGACTCATCAGACCAGAGTACCTTCCTCCATACATTTTTGGAGTCTCCCACATGCCTTTTCACGAACTCAAGACATGCCATTTTGTTTTTTGGTGAATGTAATGGCTTTCTTCTGGCCACTCTGCCATAAAGCCCAACTCTATGGAGCGTATGGCTTATTGTTGTCCTATGTACAGATACTCCAGTATCTGCTGTGGAACTGTGCAGCTCTCCAGGGTTACCTTAGGTCTCTCTGCTGCCTTTCTGATTAATGCCCCCCTTGCCCGGTCCGTGAGTTTTGGCGTTCGGCCGTCTCTCGGCCGTTTGCTGTTGTGCCATGTTATTTCCATTTGGTTATGATAGATTTGATGGTGCTCCTAGGGATCATCACAGACTTGGATATTTTTTTATAACCTAACCCTGACTTGTACTTCTCAACAAGATTGTCCCTTACTTATTCGGAGCGTTCCTTGGTCTTCATGGCAATTTTTGGTTAGTGGTGCCTCTTTCTTAGGTATTGCAGCCTTTGGGGCCTTTCAAAAAAGTGTGTATATGTAATGACAGATCATGTGACACTTAGATTTCACACAGGTGGACATCAGTTCACTAATTATGTGACTTTTGAATGTAATTGTTTGCACGAGAGCTTTTTATGGGATTCATAACAAAGAGGGTGAATACATACGCACATGCCAATTATAATTTTTTAATTTCTGAAAAATAGTTTTATGTATGTATTTTTCTAATTTTACTTCACCAACTTAGACTATTGTGTTCTGACCCATTACATATAATTCAGATTAAAAAAACATTGAACTAAAGGCTGTAATGTAACAAAATATCCAAAAAGCCAAGTGGGTGAATACTTTTGCAAGGCACTGTATAACCTGTATTTATAAATGATTAACCAGAGCTAATATGTACACATTCACATGGGGGGGGTGAATATTTGGGGGGCTCCCTTATTTTAAAGGGGACTTCCATATCCTTACCCCCCCCCCCCCTGCACACCTCTACATCCCTTTTGGGGCAGGATATGGAGATCAGGCCCTTGTCCCCTCAACAAGGAGAAAAGGTGTTTTGAAAAGGGGATGCTTTGCCACACTTACTGTGCTTCACTTCCTGGGCCCCCAAGTAGCATGCCTGGATAGGGGCTACTTATGCATTTTAGGGGGATTCCATTACTTTTTTTGTCAGTCTTTTTCATTAATGTGTAATGATCCTTTAAGAAATGCATGGGATCCCCCATAAAATAAAAAACAGGCCCCTATCCAGGCATGCCGCTTGGGTAGCCAAGTAAGAGAATGCAGTGAGAGTGCAGACCCCCACTAAACCATATTAGGCCACATTACTTCCCCATTGGGAGAGTACCAAGGATGAGGGACAGAGCCTCCCGCTTGCAAGGAACCAGTGTTCACATGTTGAGGGTACAAAGATTTTATGCTCCCCTCCCCATCTTGAAGTTACCTTTATAACTGAGGCCCAAATATATACATACTCACCCAGTGGAATTCATATATAAACATGTACCCCTTTTTACTCATTCTCTAAAAAAAATGTTCCATGATGTAAATCCAGCATTAATCACATTGTCCAATAATATAGATCCAGCATCAGTCATGATGACTCACCACCTGACAAAGTTGCATTGCCAGATGAGCAAACTGAGCAAAGTTTGGTTCAATGCACATTTGCCAAACACTTAAAAACATTTTCAAACCCTGAACATAACACTTGAACCACATAAATTCTATAAGAGCAGAATCTTGTGATTGTGGCTGTCTTTTTCCAGTCCAAATTGCAAATTTTTGAAAAACAAAATAAATGAAATAAGTGTCAGAGTGTTGCCATGGGTGTTGCCATGTACCAATGCAAAACATTTTTTTTTTCAAAGTACCGTTCAGCAAAAAGTGGGTCTTTTCCAAAAAGTTTTAAAGGGTTACATTAAAACAGGCCAATTCCACCCCTGGACCCATATTGAGGTTCCTATTTAAGATATCTCTGAGAAAAAAAGTGTCCATTGCCCTCTATATACCCATATCCCCTTACTTCTTCCATCCTTTCCTCTTTTTTTCATCTTTCCCCTGTCTACTTTAGTCAAATTTTTATCCCCCTCCCTTTTTTTCTTTTACATTTTTTTTCTTGCCATCTTTTCTTTGGTTTGTCTCAAACTACATTACCTCTTTGAACATGCCATTAGAACAGAATTACAGACTTTTGTCCAGTAAGCTATTACCTTTTAGATACCGTATTTATCAGCGTATACCGCGCACTTTTTCCCCTTAAAATAAGGGAAAATCGTGGGTGCTTGATATATACACCAATACCCGCTTCACGCGCTCAGTTTGAAGTGAGCTGCCGACATATACCGAGTGCAGTACACTCGGGTACATTCGGCTAGGCTCGGCTATGCTCGTGCTCACGCATAAACGTCACAGAACGTGAGCACGAGCGAAGCCGAGCCTTGTCGAATGTACCCGAGTGTACTGCACTCGGTATATGTCGGCGGAGGTGTTCAAACTGAGCGCGGGAATTTGACTCGAGACAGCGCTGGAGAAGTCGGGAGGACGCCACCGAGGCCACAGACGGACGCCGGACCGGACAATGGATGCCGGGCAAGACACCAAAACTGTAAGTAATAAAATGTTATAACATTTTTTTTACAGGAATTTAGGGGCAACTTTAGGGGTGCACGCTATACGCGGGAGCGCGCAATACCCCGATAAATACGGTACATATGTTCATTATAGCTTAACAGGAGATTACAAAAAAATTATATTCCACACCATTTGTTAATCAAATAGTTACATTTCCTTTTCTTATTTATTGTTAGTTCTGTTACTCCTCACTTTATTGAAGGTGACTCATTTGTTTTGAGATTTCTGAACACCTGACTATTCTTACGTGTAAGGACTATAATACTGTATTGTATCAATGGAAAACTTTCCAATAAATATCACATAAAAAAAATCCTTGAAATAACATGTTTGAGGGTTGCCTTAAACCTGCACATGAATCCGCGCACCTGCAAGATGCCCTCCATGGGGTACTCCGGCATGGGGTACCACCCAAAATCCAAATCATATCCTTATCTGAGGTGACCACCTACATAACCTCAACATGAGTGGTCACCTTGCCAGGGGGGGCCTTGCAAAGCACCTTGCCCCAATGCTGATGGGGACAAAATCCTCTTCCTCGCATACCTGTCCTGATGGGTGAGGGGGTCTGTGTGGGTGGTTCTTCTTAATCTGGAAGCCATCTTTAGGATAGCGGGGCCTCCAGATATCTGCCACCCTACAATCATGAGTAAGGAATACATAATGCAACAAGATACTCATCCACAAAAAGATATATAATAAATAAACATACACACGCCATAGATAAGCGATTTTAGTTAAAAAACATGTCCAAAAAATTATTTCCAACAATGTCCAAAAAAATTACATCCCACAAAGAAAATGTTCTGCGACAATCTTCTCCCACTGGTACTCAGTTGCAATGACAGCTCATTGCCAGCTGCTGAATGTAAACAAATCACCTAGGTTGCTGGCTGACATTATCAACTAAATACAGCCATGACCAAATTTGGTCTTTTATGTTAGCTCGTCCACCCGACAACTTGTTATCAATGTGAAACAAGTCAGCAGGTGGAAATTCATTAATTTAATGGTGGTTGTGATACTGCCACTAAATGAATGGCTTTGGCTGTTCTCACAGATCATCCCAGCCTGTACTAACAGAAAATGATCTGTGAGAATTACTGCTATCAGTTCAGCATGGGAAAAATGCTAGTAACAAAACAATAGGGTTGTTGTAAGAGTTTCCTTGCAAACCAATCAATGGCAAGTGAGTGCACTGGCTTTGTTACAGCCCTGGCATTTGGCAGAATGAAAGTGCTGCGTTGCATTGTGGGATACTGTATAAAAGTGCTCAGGGGACTTGAGCCAGGGAACAAAGCATAGGAGGGAGAGAGGCAGCAGCTCTCTCCTCCGCAGAGGAGGCTGTGCAGAACTGGGTGGTCGACACAGGGGCCTATAGAGAGAGAAGCTGAACCCAGAGGTACTGCAGAGCTGACTAGAAGGGAGACACCAGGAAGGATCTGATTCTGCCTACTGTGGGTACAGATCTGTGTCTTTGGGGCCTGTGGAGTGAGGGCTGCTCCCTTCAGCTAGAAGAGTCAGGGGTGTCAGTAAAGGGGATGCTAGAGAGTGTCCTGAAGATAATTTAGTGCATCAAGTCTGCTGCTAATGAGTAGTGTTGAGCGGAAAACTCGATATTCGATTTTGCGATATTTCACGAATATATAGAAGAATATTCGTGATATTTTATCCAAAAAAAAAGGAGCTAGCAACATAGTGGGTAATCCTTGTAAACTAAGTGAGAACCCATAGCACCATAGTGGGGAATCCTAGCAACCAAGCAAGGACCCTGAACAATATAGCAGGAGCCCTCTGCACCTGAGGGGAAAATCCTCTGCACCTAAGTGGGAACCCTCTGCACCTAAGTGGGAACCATTGTCAACCAACTGCAGGTAACCAGGGAGAGCCCTATGAAGTCAACATTCAGCAAGCCCTACGGGGACAGTTCTACATACCCAAATGATGAAAAACATCTAAACTGACTACTAAGGCCAGCCATACACAGAGCAAATTTATTTTCTGCATTCACGGGTTGCATTAAAAATAAATGTGCTTGATTCTCTCATCAACACAGACAGTGTTGATAGGGTAATCCCTCCTGCCGGGCCATTGTCTACTCCCGGCGGGGGAGGGTGCGAAAAGTGTTTCCCGCTGGGAGAAGACAGTGATTATTGCTAGCAGGCAATAGCAGCCACTAGTGATAATCACAAGAGAATCCGGCAGACTGGTTGTACTTAATTTGATTAATCGATTCCTGCTGAATCGGCCAAGATTCAAATCATGTATGACTGGCCTGACTGGACTGCTCATTTTAGCCTGAACAATTTTCTAGTTACGAATCAGAGGTAGGTGTATCAAGACAAGGTTATATTTCAGCTTTTGCTGTTTTAGCAGGACAAGTAACCCCCTGTCTAAAGATTAACATCTTCATGTGAAATACTGGAAAGCAGATTATAAGGTCTGGGTCAAATTGGTATATTAAATAACATTTATATTCAGATACATTAATTTATGAAAGTAGAAAAGAATAAGTAATGCAGATTCTGTCAACCTGACAGGATTCAACGGAGTAATTTGCAATGTATGGGAGTAACATGAAAAGCTTAAATGTAAGGAACGTACAAACTCTCAGCAGTCATGAATGCTTCCTTTGGTTTGTATTCATCATGTAAGACTAAGAGGTTTTATTTGTTTTGGAAATGAAAAAGCACTTTGCTCGCAAATTCCCATAAACAGCTGGCTGAGACAGTGGGAGCTAATCCAAATTTTAATTATTTTGCCAATGTTCCAAAAGTCTATTACATTCAATAAGAAATGTGTACTGGAATTGCAAAAATCCAAATTTGGGGGCTAGATTTGTAAGCTCAGAAATGATTGCAAAGGAATGAATAATGTGCCAGCTACTGTATAAAATTCCAAGCCCAAAACCAAAATATAGTTTAGTAAAGAAAACCTTAGAAAGTGCATTGACCATTCATAATGGTTTATCAAATTATTCATGAAGCCCAGAGATTTCAATAAATGCACCACCTCCTATGGAGTATAACAAGAAAGTGTATAGGCCCCAAGGGGGCAGTACGTTTTAATTGAACATTCATAATGGTTTCCCATTTCAAATGATGCAGCCTAGTAGGAAGAATTGCTGCAGAGATTCTACAATAATGTCACAGACAATAGACGTTGGGAGTAGATACAGTAGATACAGTATGGTCCAAAAAACTCTTAAGCCCTGTACACACGATCAGATATCTGATGGAATCTAATCCGATGGATTTTTTCGTCGGATATCTGATGAAGCTGACTTTCATCAGTCTTGCCTACACACCATCGCTCATACATCCGACCGTGTCCAAACGCGGTGACGTAAAACACTACGACGTGCTGAGAAAAATTAAGTTCAATGCTTCCGGACATGCGTCGACTTGATTCTGAGCATGCATGGATTTTTGACAATCGCTTTTTTCTATTGCTTTTTTATTCATAGGAACATTTTAAAACATGTTCTATTTTTTTTTTACCGATGGAAAACAAACCGTTGGGGCCCACACACAATTGATTTGTCAGATGAAAACGGTCCATCAGTCCATTTTCATCAGAGAAACCGATTATGTGTACAGGGCTTTAGTAGGCATGGCATTGAGACACATTGACTATGCAGTAAATATTTATTTTTTTTAGGTGGAGGGAAAGGAGGAGAGAAAATGATATCACTGAAAGGTGCAACATTTAGTATAGTATATAAAGCTGTCTATACAAAGTTAACTCCCCCTCCCCCCAAAAAAAAGAGCTCCTGTTTTTTTTTAACAGGTTAGACAGCACAGTGCTTGTGCTGTCTAATCTGCCCCTCTCTAAGCTGTAAAAAACCTGACTGATCCTGCCTAGTTCTACCCACCCCTTGTAAACTGACCACGGTTTATTATGGCTGCTGAGCCCTGACATTGTGCTCAGTTTATGTTCCTCAGTCATCCGCTGCTCTCCTTTGTCCTCTCGCTCCCCTCCCTCCCTGTCTGTCAGTTCCCTGTGTCTGTGTGAACTGTCTCCACTCCCCTCCTGCCGCTATTAGTAGTACATACAACTTTAACAAATGTCATTGCCTGACCCTCTCATTTATCCAGCGATAACATACAGTGTAAGTGTTTATTGAAATCAATGCCTCTAAATACCTTTTTAAGTTATTATCAGGCCTGTCACGTGTCTCCGCTCTGCTACTCCAATCTAGGGCTACAGCGGGAGGGGCTGAATGGTCAGGTGACCTCACGGCTGATGTCAGAAGGAGATCTTGGCCCCTCTCACTGTAGTCCTGCCCTGAAGATATATGAAAAAAAAGGAATTTAGAGGCATCGATTTCAATAAACACTTACACTGTATGTTATCGCAGGAAATGGGAGAGGGGCAGGCAGTGAAAGGGGTTAATAAGGTTACAAACACTTTAAGGCTCTTTCACATGGGTGGTCGGGGATAGTAAAAACAGGTGACTAAGGTGGTTTTACTGCTGCCCTGGCCTCACACCTGAATTCTATCATTACAGTCTGACAGGGCTGTACACATCCCACAGCCGAGATGCTTTGCTTCATGGCTGTGGCATTTTTAACTTGGGTTGCAAAGTCTGACAGGTGGCACTGCCTGTTTGTAGGTAGGTGCAGCAGCAGAAAACACTCCAAATGCAGAACAGGAATATATTATAATTGAAGTCTGGAAATACGCAATAAACCCAATGGGAAGACAACCCGACCAGGAGCACTGGCTGTAACAGCGATGTGTCAGTAACAGAAGGCCACAGGTCTGCTGACAGCATCTGTCTCAAGAAGCGGAATGCGGCCTGGCCAGTCTGTACCCAAGTGAGAAGGCTTCCAGGTAAGATGCCTTGTCCCAGCGTTTTCCTTACTCCTCTGGAAACTTTCCCTGATGCTAAATACTGTCCCAAACAGACGAGAGACCTGTCCATTACTCTAGCCACACATGAAATGCACGCCAAGTCAGGGAGCCAGGGTCTTAAGTACACTCTGCCTTACCCAAGATGGCCACCAAAGTCACATGGTTTGCCAGCATCCAATCAGATAGCTGCAACCTGTGACTCAGGAAACCATAGAGGAATTAGGTTCCTCTTGGCTTCCTCTCCCTCTGCAGTGCCGCTGAGTTTGAGCTCCACCTGCAGTGGAGACTATAGATTTCACTTGCCTACATGTCAAAATTACCATTGAGATTAACGGGGTTAAACTGCAACTCCATACCAAGTGATTCGCTCACAGTTCCGACACAGTCTCACAATGTAAAATTGTCATTCGTCATTTAAAAAAAAAAAAAAAAAACAGAAGTCAATTACAGTTAACATTTCATGCATTTGAGAAAAAATCCACCCATTGTATTGACCCCTTTAACGATTAGAAAATCTAAACAATGCTCCAAAAATGAAAATTATCAAACAAAATGCTATTTCACCCTTTTTTGGAATGCCAGACTGCATACTAAGACAATGTTTAGTGTGGATTTTTGAGGAATTTCACGCTTTTTTTCAGAAGATTTTGTGTGGGTTCCACCTGGAAAATGTATTAGATAGATCTTAGGGTGAACCAAGCCATTTTTTGTTTTTTGCATAGGGGTTCCCTTAAAAAAACATCCAGACCTGAAGGACCTGGTATGATTTTAGGTAGAAACCCCTTAATGTTTTGTTTTTTTAAACAATCCAGGACTCCTTTCTTACATGGCTGGGGATTTCCAGCAATGTGACCGGTGACATCTTTAATTGCTAAGGACTCAGTGCTGCCTGCACTTCTTAGCCATAGACAGTGGAAAGCTGTCACATATAATAGAGGAGATAATACTGCTATCATACATGATGCTTAACTCCTGCAAAACGAGTAAATGTTCAGGCATTCGTCTGAATACTTAAACAGCCAAGATTCGGTCTGAACTTGCATTTGTACTAACATTCATCCCTAGTCGGCAGACAAGCAACACTCATGAAAATAGATTTTTCAAGAAGGCTTATACTGAATGTTCAAATATAACTACAGTATTTGTATTGTGGCATAGACCTTATGCTGCCTACAGACGATCGGACATTCCGACAACAAAACCGTGGATTTTTTTCCAACAGATGTTGGCTCAAACTTGTCTTGCATACACACGGTCACACAAGTGTTGTGGGAAATTCCCAATGCCAAGAATAGTACAACGGCACTATTAAAGGGAAGTTCAATACCAGTCGTGTTAGTAGAAGTTTGGCGACAGACGGTTCGCGCTTTTCATCCTTGTGCTTTTCAGTCCATTACAGCGTGACGAATGTGCTATCTCCATTACGAATGCTAGTTTCACCAGACCAAGTGCTTCCGTCTTGCACTTGATTCAGAGCATGCGTGGAATTGAATGCGTCGAAATTGTCTACACACGATCAGAATTTTCAAGAACGGATTTTGTTGTCGGAATGTTTGAGAACCAGCCCTTAAATTTTTGTTGGCAGAAATTCCCACAGAAAATGTCCGATGGAGCCTACACGCGGTCGGAATTTCTGACAACAAGCTCCCATCGAACATTTGTTGTCGGAAATTCCGAGTGTGTGTACGCGGCATTATAATAAAGATGTGTGAATAAATCACGCCACAATCTCACAATTATTTCATGAAATAAAGCACTGACACTACTTTTAAAAAAACAGGCAGATCATAAAACAGACTAGTAAGTGAAGTAATTATTTACGGATTATTTACGGATACGGATCCTACTCTTTTTTTACAAGCGATGTAGCGTTTGCAAACCTAAGTTACCTATGTTACCTATTTGTAATGATGTTAACAACAGCAGCTAATCAGCTTAACTTGACAGTTAAATGCTTGGTGGTTTATATAGGAAATAAAAAATGTTCCTTAAAGCATATTTCCACATTTGTGGTGAAATTTGAGAAAACTCCACTTGCTACTTGTTCCCCTTCACACAGCATCTAAAAAAATTGTCATGGCAGATTCAAAGAATTTCTGGAGAGACTCATAGTGGCTCTGTTCCCACATAGACTCTAGCTATCCATCATTAAAGTTATTGTAAAGTCTCATTTTTTTTTTTGATAAAAAGAAAAAACATGTTATACTTACCTGTAGCAGTAGTTTTGCACAGAGCAGCCCAGATCCTCCTCTTCTCGGGTCCCTCTTCTGTGCTCCTGGCCCCTCCCTTCTGTTGAATGCCCCCACAGCAAGCAGTTGGGGACACCTCCCTGTGTTCATTTAGACATGGAGCTTCAGCCTAGCCCTCTCTCTCTCCTCATTGGCTAACTAACTTTGATTGACAACAGCGGGAGTCAATGGTGCTTCGCTGCTGTCTAAGCCAATAAAGAGGGATTGTAATGGGCAGCTGAGTCTCTCATGCAACATCGCTGGATCAAGATGGGCTCAGGTAAGTATTAGGGGGGCTAAGGGGGGCTGGTGCACACAAAAGGCTTTTTATCTTAATGCATAGATACAGTCATAAACATGATGGTCGCTACTCAGATGCTTAATTGGTCAGATGGCCTTTGTCAACACCCCTTTGATCTCAGAGAAAAGGGAGATGCCAGTACAGTTTGAACCGAGAACCTGCTCAGTCACTTTCCCCATGTACACACCAGAGGTTTTACTGTCTGAAAAACTGCGGTTGAGAGCTTTGGCCGGGAATCCTGGGCCATGTGTATGCTCCACTCCAGTGTTTCCCACCGGGGATCGTGGCAGGAAAAAAGAGAACATGTTCTAATTTTTCCTGCCGCGATTCCCGGTGGTTTTAATGTCGGGAAAACTGCCATGGGCCATACACACGGACAGTTTTCCTGGCCAAAAGCTGTCATGGCAGTTTTCACAATGAGCAAACTGGTCGTGTTTACGAGGCATTAGAGCGGTGGTTCTCAACTCCTGTCCTCAGGACCCACTATCAGGCCAGGTTTGCAAGATAACTGAAATACATCACAGAGGATAGTATTTGCTGCTCAGTGATTGCAATATTCTAGTGTGCATCTCCCCAAGGTAAAACTTAAAATCTGGCCTGTTAGTGGGTCCTGAGGACAGGAATTGAGAACTACTGAATTAGAGGAAAATCCTATACAATGAGAAAAGATGTCCCTAATGGAAGACTAACCCTCTATTCCTGTTCTGGTGGTAATTTCTTTCAATCTCTGTGATAATAGAAAACAGGACAGTTAAATAGTGCTGTCTCTAGTTATACCACACACACACGTATATACACAAAAACAAAAGCAAATGCTTACATAAAATTAAACCCCCCATTCCTGACTCCACTCCATTTTTTGTTATTCACAAACAGAGCATGTTATGAATATAAAAATTGGTGGTAATAATCAATAATTTGCCATCATCCAGTTATTGCATTCTAGTTTAAGTAAGGTCAGTCACTACTTTGTACCATCACTTTTGCATTCTCTGACTGTATATGATTGTTTCAATAGCATTTCACACAGAAATAAACCCATTCTAGTCATATGGTCAATGTTAATTAGTTGCCATCATTTCATTTAATTGTATCATATATTTAGTATTGTTTATTTGACTTATCCTCTAGCTGAGCATTAAATTGCAGAGCTTACAACAGAAGGTAAAGACAACAAAGCATTTACTTTCATAGTCCATACACCTCAGTAAAATCATTTCATTAGTACACTTACCATTTATTGTTTACAGTTAATTAGGTAACACATTAGCAGTAAAACGTGTTCTAATTTAATTACTGCAATATGAAAATCAAGGGATAATAAAGGCAGATCACCATACACAGAACTATATTATTGCCTTCTGTGAGAGTTGTGGCAACCAAAAGGCAGCCATTAAATTCTGCCGTTGTATATAAATTTTTAATGCTATTGGTTCACTTTAAGACAGAAATGTGATGGATATTCCATTTCATGCCAAAAATGTGAGTCCACCCCACCTGCCATGTGGCTGAAATCTCCACAAAATTAAAATCGATGGACTGGCAACAACGTATTAAACACTAAATGAGAAAATGTATTATAGGTTTGCCAAAGAATTCTGTGGATGGGATAAGTGAGAGATAAGCACATTGGTATGTTGAATATAGCATAACATGAGAAGGGTTAAATGTTTGTATAAAATAATATGAAAAAGTTTTTAAGAGGATAGATGAGCATTAGAAATTGTGGGCCAGATTCACGTACATCGGCGCATTTTTTGACTGGCGTAGCGCACCTCCTTTATGTTAGACTGCCGCAATGTAGCGGCGCAATCACCGTATTCTCGTTTGATTTGCGCAGAAATTAGCGCCTGTGCAACGTAATTTCAGAGGCGTAAGGCGGAGTAATTCAAATTGGGAAGGACGTGGGCGTGTTACATTGAAATGAGCCGTGACCCCATGCAAGTGAAGGGCCGGCCGGCTCACGCATGAGCACATGAAGCAGACCATGGTCAGCACCTCTGTGCGCATGCTCACAACTCGGGAACGGCGCAATCAGTGAAATTGGAAGTGGACCCGGGCAACTTAGTGAACTACGCAGACAGCATATATAGACAGACACAAACGCACTTCCTTTGCAAAAGTACATCCCTTTGCATCCCTTCCTATACAGCAAGGTGCTTTTGTTTTGTTGTTTATTAGCGTTTGTTTGTTTGTGACGTGTCTTTGAGATATTTGGGGACTGTTTTGCAGAGTGATTTTTGTCTTTTATGTGTTTTCTTTGTTGTTATTTTTTTTAATTAGATTTTTGCTGCCCATTTTTTATTTTTGCTGGTCAATTTTTTTTTGGGGGGTTCTGTTTGTGAATGATTTTGGAATGTGGGGGTGACATTCCTGCCGGAAAAGGGGTGTCACCCTCATTTGTGGTAGAGAAGTGATCCCCAGGTCCGTGTGAATGGTGTATGAATGTACAGTGACATAATTGGAGCCGTGGCATGGCGTTGCTGCTCACAAGTCCTGCATGGTGGGCTTGTGCCAATCCAATGTGATGAGGATGTGATGTGTCTGTGCTAGGGACCACAGTGGTGTGCATGCATGCATTCTCATTGTGCCATGATTAATGTGTGTGTTTAACATGCAAAGATGCCTAATGTGGGCTGGCTCCTGGCTGCTCTTCCCTCAGAAGACGGGGTATCCTCAGTTAGGGGGGGATTGTCTGGTTCAGGGGTCAGGTCATCACGTATGTCAATCTGAAGGCCCTTTCTTACTGCGAAGTTGTGCAGCATGCAACATGCACCAATGATCTGGCATACAAAGTTTGGGGAATATAACAGGGTACCATGGGGGGTTCCGTATAGGAGTCATGAGATGGGGTCCCAGTGCATATGCAGAGTCACCCTGAAGGGATTAGACAGTAGGGTGTTAGTAGTGCATGTGCCCCTTGTGATTTCAGTATCATGGGGGGGGACAATCATGCCTGCCACCCATGTCACTCACCAACCAGCCAGCTGTCCCCATACATGTTCTGTTCGAAATCTGTGGGGATGGGGCTAGGATTGTATATGTAGCTGTCATGGGTGGTGTCTTGTGTTGGGCTGGTGTTGGGCTCCTGCAGGGTTGTGGTTAATTCCAGGATGGCATGAGGGGTGAATCTGAAGATGCGAGACACCTCAGAATCACTCATGCCAAAGATGTCTATGCATGTGTGATATATCAAGTGAAGAGTGAGGGGCTTGTATCAGATTAGATTATTATATCCATCAAGTTTTTAAAGGGCTATTGAAAGATAGTGAGACCGTGTTTGTAATTTGCATGTATGTTATGTATTGATGTATATATGTATGTATTTTTTTTGTAAAAATGTTTATAAAAGCAAAGAGAAATTTTTTGAAAAAAAAAAAAAACCTCTCCCGTGCCCTCCTCCGTGCCCTCCTCCGTGCCCTCCACCTCCTTTGTTCATCTAAAGTCAGTAGTATAGCTATGAGCATGGATGCCACTGGCATGTTGGCATACAGTTTGTTGGGCAGCAAGTGTGACTGCTCAGCTCCTCACTAACAGTGTTGCTTTAGCTGACATGTAGACGGATTGTCTAATTTTATACCACCTTTTATATGGTCTAATTTTAGACAGAACAAGCAGCTGTTGCGCACAGCGCGTAGCCTGCGCTGCACCAACGTTCTTTTGTAGATCCCCGTAACTCCCTCATTTGCATATTTGAATAGCAAATCAATGGTGTGTCTAGCGCAGTTTTGCGCGGACGGATGCGCCTGTCTATCGAAATTACGCGGGTCAAAAAAAAGTAGATTTCTTGCGTATCTCGTTTTGGGGATGCGGCGCATCGAAACGCATGCGCAAATTTACACTTACGCCGCGCATCTCCTGTAACGCATGCGTAATCGCTCTGTGAATCTGGCCCTGTATTTTTATTATGCTAGTGTGGTTTTTCTAGGTTTATATGTATTTGATTTGATATACATGTTGGCTTTCTGTGAGTGTCATTGGAAGGAACTACAACTATATTTAATTATATGATTTTTATTATCGAACGACAAATACATTACTTTATTCTTGTAAAATTATTTGAGTTATTATACCTCAGATTAATAAAATTATTAAATATTCAAGACTGTGTATCTGTATAAACATAGCCACCTCAGAGACATTTGCTATGCTGTTGTTTAGTTGACATCCGAGGGGGAAATGTGCTGAAGGACGGTCTGGGAGGAAGAAGTTAAGGCAATTAAGAGAGACTTTAGCCTGCAGCCACACTAGGTATGATTTAAAGTAGTGCAATTTAAAGTAGAAGTCCAGCCTGAGCTTTTTAGGCTGGGCTTCTCCTATGAGTCACAGCAGTGGCGTAACTAGAGACTTCAGGGCCCCGGTGCAAGAAATCATGAAGGGCCCCCCCTCCACAGTGGCATGACAGTCAGGTGGACCCCTCACACTGGCAGGCGGTAGTCGGGCACCTCAAACGGGTAGACTTGGCAGAATTACAGGGCCCAGTCGCAACGGCAACTGCTGCGACCCTGATAAATCCACCATTGGTTAAAGGTGTGTTACGTGCAGAGTTCAAGGTGTGCTATGTACAGAATCCGTGGTGTGCTTCGTACAGAGTCCGGGGTGTGCTACGTACAGAGTCCGGGGTGTGCTACGTACAGAGTCCGGGATGTGCTACGTACAGAGTCCGGGGTGTGCTACGTACAGAGTGCAGGGTGTGCTACGTACAGAGTGCAGGGTGTGCTAAGTATAGAGTCCAGGGTGTGCTACGTACAGAGTCCAGGTTGTGCTACGTACAGAGTCCGGGGTGTGCTACGTACAGAATCCGGGGTGTGCTACGTGCAGAGTCCGGGGTGTGCTACGTACAAAGTCCGGCGTGTGCTACGTGCAGAGTCCGGGGTGTGCTACGTGCAGAGTCCGGGGTGTGCTACGTGCAGAGTCCGGGGTGTGCTACGTGCAGAGTCCAAGGTGTGCTACGTACAGAGTGCAGGGTGTGCTACGTACAGAGTCCAGGGTGTGCTACGTGCAGAGTCCAGGGTGTGCTACGTGCAGAGTCCAGGGTGTGCTACGTGCAGAGTCCATGGTGTGCTACGTGCAGAGTTCAGGGTGTGCTACGTGCAGAGTTCAGGGTGTGCTACGTACAGAGTTCAGGGTGTGCTACGTACAGAGTTCAGGGTGTGCTACGTACAGAGTTCAGGGTGTGCTACGTACAGAGTTCAGATTTCAGAAGTGCCAAATTTATGCGGAAAAAAGCCTGGAGTAAAAGTATACAGTGCAAACACTGTCTACAGCCATGAAACATACAGCCACAGCACCTGTGATCATCATTATCATGCTGATGATTACACTGTACTTCATGTGACTGCACTGTATATAGGCTGTACAGTGTGATCATCAGCATGATAATGATGATCACAGGTGCTGTGGCTGTATCTTTCATGCCTGCAGACAAAGTTTGCTCTGAATACTTTTACTTCAGTATACTATAGCAACCACTGCAGTCTGAGTCTCAATACATGCACACTCACATACATACATATTCACATGCACACACACATTCATACATACATGGCATGCAAACACACACACAGTGGCAGTCTTTTACCTTAGCAGCTCTTCCTGTCGGGTACTGCACTGTAGGGGGAGACAAAGAGCACACACACTGTGCTTTCACTTTGTAATGACTGTGACGAGCTCCCCGCACAGTGCCGATTACAGTTTGGCTTGGGATCGGGGAACTCGTCTGCGCTCCTTCTATCGAAGCACTGTATACAGGGGGCCCTCGGGGCCCCCTCCAGCAAGGGGCCCGGTCACCATGGCGACCTCAGCACCCCTATAATTCCGGCACTGAGTTACAGTATTTCTGTTCAGTTTTTACTGCTATTCTGGGCTTCCTTTGAGATTGCAGGGGAAATCGCTCTTACAGAGCCCTAAAAAAACACGTATTTATCAGCGTATAACACGCACAGACGTATAACACTCACCCTAACTTTAAGAGGGACGTTTCAGGAAAAAAACGTTCCACAGCGCCTTGCGTATAACACGCAGGCACAGTTTAATCTCTATTTTCAGTGTAAAAAAGTGAGTGTTATACGCCAATAAATACAGTAATTAACAATGTCTAATTTATAGTAGCATTTGTGATATCATAGAATGCTGTGGATAATTATGCTTTTAGCTTACAGTTTGTGATTCATCAATGAATAAATTGTAAAACTGAGTTCACCATATCGGGAAGTGCTGTATTTGTTCCTGATGTTACAGATTGCTGTTATTATGTTTCTATTATTATATTAGTTCCTCTTTCCAGTTGTCCAAAATGATATTGTTAGGTGATTTCAGAGCTGGAAATCCCAAACTGTTCACCTGAAAGCTGCTTCCTTCCTTTTTTTAATACTGTATATTCCTAAAGTAAAAAAAAAAATCTGGGGTGTTTTTACATGCAAAATATCCCCTATTGTTATGGTCATGTAGATGTATTTGAATAGACTTTTTGTATGAATAACAAGAAAGGAACTGGTAAAATTATACCTAAAACAATAGGGACTGATCACTTTGCTGTATTTTTGTATTTTTACAATAGATTTTGAGCAGCGACAACCCTTCAAGCTAAAGATGTTTATACATTGGGAAATCAATTTAATTTTTACAGACGCTCTAAACTGAAACTACAATGCTAGCAACAGGTTTTGCCATCTGCTGCACTATTATTCTATGTGTTAATCCTAAGTGATGAACAACAAGGAAAATTAGAAGAACTACTGTTGGACCTCCAGAACATAGATGAGTAACTGCATGAGCAGAATGGTGCCATCGTAAAAACCCCAGAGATGTTCAGCAGTAAGATGATCACCAACTAAAGTGCTCCTCAGGGAGAGGGTAGGTATGCACGGCATACTTGTATATTATGGCACACGTTATGGCCTATTTACCCTCAAGAGTGCCCTTCTCCAACGCTGACTGATCAAAGCTTCTCCACCAGAGTTCTTCATTGCATCTCTTTGGCCCATGAGCACGGTGTCTGAAAGATACCAGGAATGAGTGCATAGTAAAAAACCCTCTACACCTCCAATATGGCTTTTACAGGCCAAGGTGGGCTCAACAACCAAGGTGCTGTTAATATATATATATATATATATGTAAAGTGTCTGATGTCAATGAAGTAATATCATTTTTTTGTCCACACACTTAGCCTAACAGTGCCCCAATGCTCAGATCCCTGTAAAAAAAATAATAATTGGTCATCTACAAAAGTAGTCAAGGCATCAATGACATCATCAGCACTGGCAAAACGACCACCAAACAATTCCTTTTTCAGTTTTGGAAAAAGGTTGTAGTCTGATGGTGCAAGATCTGTTGAGAGTGGTGGATGGGTAATCAGAGAAAAGCTACATGAATCGATGAGTGCACGTCTTCATTTTCTCTATTTTCAACTTGACTACAGGGATTGCCAAGTGTTTGCACAGAGTGTACAAAAACTGTAAAACGGTAATGCTCATTTTCATTGTTGAACATCTGGAAGAGTGTCTTGGTGCGGTGATAACGTTTCTGTGTGGTCACTCCTTCCACATCATGACGTAAACTTTTGGAACTCCTCTCCTTATTGTTACTTAACCAATATGGAATTATGGTTCCTCACAAGAAAGACTTATCTAAATTTATCAACCTGCAAAATACTGTCAATAAAGAGCACATGCATTGGGATTAACTCTGACATGTGGGCAAAGAAAGACACGGACCAGAGTGACCTGTTTAAACCCTTAATGGCACTTATAACAAGTAGATCGGTGAAAATAAGGCATATACAGTCTGTTAAACAATGTTTAGTTGATTCATTATTTGCAATATTACATTTATTACATGATGCCCTCAAAAATTTGTTTTTGTGCTCCTGCTGTAAATACATTTCATCAACTGGCATTAGCTGAAGACTGGAACAGCTCCACTTACTTTAACCTGTTCCCTACCGAGTCATTGTAAAATGATGATGTCGGCATCTCTCAGACTGGACGTCATATGATGTCCTAGCCTTCTCGGGTGGCTAGGGGGCGCGCTGCATTGCCCGGGACCCGATGCACGTGCCCGGCGGCTGCGATGTCTGTCGGGCACCCGCGATTGCCCGCAATTACGGCAGGACCATGGATCTGTGTGTGTAAACACACAGATCCATGTACTGTCAGCGGTGAGGAGACAGATGTATGTTCTCAGTACAGAGGAACACACATCGATCTCCTCCCCTTGAGAGTCCCCTCCCCCTACAGTTAGAACACACTTTAGGGAACATATTTAACCCCTTCAGTGCCAGCTAGTGTTAACCCCTTCCCTGCCAGTCACACTGTATGGAAGTGGTTAAAAGAGTTCTGATTTAGAACCCTTTCCATCTTAAATAATGAATTTGATCTACTAAAAGAGTAGAGACCATTTGCTTAGCACCATAAATGTTCTCGTGACACATTGAATAAACTGAAGCTGTTTAATCATCCAATCAGATTCTAGCATGAGACCTGTTTCCCTAATCTTCCTTGCTTTGGAGATTTAAAATGAATAAAGCTTCACGTATTTACTAAGCCAACTGAAAACAATCATTGTATAGTGAACCTTACAAGGGCAATACTCTCTCCCTCCTTAGAAAATTATCCTTAGCCCTGGTTTACATTTACGCTACTTTGAAATCGCGCGACTTCACTTGAAGTAGCACAATTACAAAGTAGCAAGGTCAGCGCGGTTTCAGGTGCTACTTGATAGACATCTGTGTGGCTTCATGCACAGATGTCTATTGAAGTCTCACCTAAATTCGGCAAAAGTAGTTCAGGAACTACTTTTGCAGATTGGTGTGGCACCGCAAAATTGGTGTCGCACTGATCGAAATAGTGCCATTTCCGCCAATAGGCTGCGATTTGTCATGCGATTTGATATCTCAAATCGCATGACAAATCGCTCCACTGGGAACCTAGGTTTTTTGAAATTTGGCCATACATATGGACATCACTTCATTTTTTTTTGCACATGCACAAACCATTAGAGGTATAAGATCACCATAATGTTTTAACAAATTACATTTTCTAAAATGATGGCAGGGATTCTGGTATGTGACCAATTCAGATCTTTATCATGCTTATTGAAGCTCTTTTTTTCACTAATTTGATTTGAAATACCCATCATTACTTAGTCTAGCCACAACTATTTTTCTATATACATTAAGCTTGTTAAAAAAAAATAACATGGTGTTTTGACATGTTCAATAAGAGATCATTATTCATACGCGATTCTGTTTTTTTTTTTTTTTTTTAAATAGTATTCATCAATTTTAATTGCAGATTTAAGTCTTGATTTAGCCAAGTTTGATTCTTATGTGGATTATGCTCTCATATGAAACTAAATGTAACATCTGCACTCTCCAGCAGGTGTGTGTAATGATGCAATCTGTAAAATATAGCAAGAGAACACCCTGGGAAAGTAGGCTTGGCTGAAATCCCAATAAATATTACATTCCTTAAGGTATTAATCACCATATTCTTTGCTAAATCTCAAGACAACCACAACTCATTACCACTAACACTTTCTATTTTCGGGAAATGTATAAAAAGTACAAAACAACATTTTATTTCTGTTTTACATAAAAAAAATAAAAAAAAATATTTTAACCACTTCCCTACTGGGCATGTAAACCCCCTTCCTGACCAGGTGAAATTTCAGCTTGCGGCACTGCGTCGCTTTAACTGACAATTGCGCGGTCGTGCGATATGGCTCCCAAACAAAATTGGCGTCCTTTTTTCCCCACAAGTAGAGCTTTCTTTTGGTGGTATTTGGTCACCTCTGCGATTTTTATTTTCTGCGCTATAAACAAAAAAGGACGACAATTTTGAAAAAAAATACAATATTTTTTACTTGTTGCTATAAAAAATAGCCCAATTTTAAAAAAAAATTCAGTTTAGGGCGATACGTATTCTTCTACATATTTTTGGTTAAAAAAAAAAAAAAAAAAAAATCGCAATAAGCGACTGGTTTGCGCAAAAGTTATAGCGCCTACAAAATAAGGGACAGAATTGTTATTTTTTATTATTTTTTTTTTTTACTAGTAATGGCGGCGATCTGCGATTTTTATTGCGACTGCGACGTTATGGCGGACATATCGGACACTTTTGACACATTTTTGGCACCATTCACATTTATACTGCAATCAGTGCTATAAATATGCACTAATTACTGTATAAATGTGACTGGCAGGGAAGGGGTTAACACTAGGGGGTGAGGAAGGGGTTAATGTGTTTCCTGCATTGTGTTCTAACTGTGGGGGGAGGGGGGGGTGACCGATCTGTGTCCCTGTGTACTAGGAACACAGATCGGTATGCTCTCTCTATGACAGGACGCTGTCATTGTGAGAGCCGGCAATGAGAAATGATCTCATATGTTTACATATGAGATCATCTCTCATTGGCCCATCAGATCGCACCGCAAACGGCCACTCTGATTGGCCGTTCGCAGTGATCTGTGATTGGCTGTGTCCAAGGGACACAGCCAGTATACAAGTTCCCCGCTACGCGCTCTGGAGCGCGCGCTGGGAACGAGGAAAGGGGCTGCCGTGAAAACACGGCGGCCCGGAGATTTAGAGCCACCCTGCGGCCGTATATACTCGTACGGCCGTAGGGAAGTGGTTAATATATTAACGTATGATGATATTATGTACATGTAAAACTCCAGTCAGAAGCTCCCTTGCACCCCAGTCCTCCTCAGAACCTTCCACGTAATTTTTAACAACTTTTAGAATACATACATAATCTTTTGGTCAGTCCCCTTTTTTTTACCACTTTTTCTGAGGTGTGCAGTCTTCAATACTGCAGAAATCATCACTAATGATAAGACAACAACTCCGCTCTCTGCAGTTGTACTGTGATCCCGTACTGACATGGTAATGCACCCCTAGGGGGTGTTTTCATGACAGCCTGGGCTCACAGGAAGTGGAATGACACTAAGCTAGCACCTTATTGAATGATTCATCTTATTTTCTTAGCTCTGTAGCAGGGGCGGACTGACCATTGGAGCTCTCGGGCACTGCCGAGGGCCCCATGCCACTAGGGGGCCCCATCAGGGTTGCCAGGTTCAATAAAACCAGGGACAGTATGTAAAAATCTGTGTTTTTTTTACATCTGTCCCTGATATGTCTGAAACCGACATGCTTTTGATGTAAAAATCCTGGGATTTTAGCTGCCCTGCCTCCTGACGTGGTGGCCATCTGTAAGCCCGGGGGCCTCAAAATCTTCTATTGCCCGAGGGCCCCATGAGTTGTCAGTCCACCCCTGCTCTGTAGGCATTCACTCTAAAAAGTTAATATTCAATTTTTCTTTAGTAATCAAACTCAAATGATCACTGTCACACTGCTACACACTCACAGGAAAGTATCAGGATTAAGCAGATTTAGGAGACACTGTTAGACTAGGGCTACTTCTATGATTTTTACAAGCTCAGTTGCTAAAAGATGAAACAATAGGCATACTGTGGTATAAGCTGCACAAAGTGCATGCACTAGCAATCGATTGCATATAATTAGAGCATTGTGTAATAATGCAAGATTAATCTTTACTATATGTTACTTTTGTAGTTTACACAGGAAGAAGCCATTTGTTCATCCAATTAATATTTGATTGTTGCTCCTAGCTTCTGATTATTAGGAATTTAAAAGTGTGATTGAGATACAAAAAATCTCTTGTTTATCTCTATCCTGAGTAGCGATGGTCCGGATGACATAAGATTGACTCGAACATCGGTTTTTCGCCATTTGGCGAATACTGAACATTATGGGGCATTTGCTGCAAATCCGAGCACCGCGGAATTCCCCATAATGCACTGAAAGATCGCAGTGCATTAATGTCTGATGATAGGCCAAAGCATGCACCTGACCTGCATGCTTTGGCCAATCACTGTGAAATATAATTTTGCTGCTGCACAGTAAAACATATCAAACAGATGCGCCACTTTACAGGCAGACTACGGGGACCCCAAGGCATGATATTCAAAGGAATATTTCATTTTTATTGTTTCACTTTAAGCATTATTAACCACTTGCCTACTGTGCACCTACACCCCCTTCCTGCCCAGACAAATTTTAGCTTCCGGCACTGCGTGGCTTTAACTGACAATTGCGCGGACGTGCGATGTGGCTCCCAAACAAAATGGACGTCCTTTTTTTCCCACAAATAGAGCTTTCTTTTGGTGGTATTTGATCACCCGTGCGGTTTTTATTTTTTGCGCTATAAAAGAGCGACACGTTTGAAAAAAGACACAATATTTATGGGGTTTTTGCTATAATAAATATCCCATTTAAAAAAAAAAAAATCTCAGTTTAGGCCGATATGTATTCTTCTACATATTTTTGGTAAAAAAAATTAAAAATAAAATCGCAATAACCGTATAGTGACTGGTTTGCGCAAAAGTTATATTGCCTACAAAACAGGGGACATAATTATGATTTATTTTTTTATTTATTTTTTACTAAAAATGGCGGCGATCTGCGATTTTTTTTTGGGACTGGGACATTATAGCGGACACATCGGACACTTTTGACACATTTTTGGGACCATTTACATTTATACAGTGAACAATGCTATAAATATGCATTGATTACTGTATAAATGTAACTGGCAGGGAAGGGGTTAACCACTAGGGGGCGGGGAAGAGGGTTAAATGTTTCTCCTACATTGTGTTCTAACTGTGGGGGGAGGGGACTGACTGGGGGAGGTGACCGATTGTGTCCCTATGTACAAGGGACACAGCATCGGTCTCCTCTCTCCCTGACAAGGTCGTGGAGCTCTGTGTTTACACACAGAGCTCCACGTCCCAGCTCAATTGTCGGCAATCGCATGTGCCCGGCGGCCATCGCGGCCGCCGGGCACACGCACGGTGTTCTAAGTGACGCGCCGCCGACGCGCGCCCCTAGCAGCTTAAAGTGACAGGACTACATATGACGTCCTGTCAGGACAATAGGGTATCAAGTGGTTAAAATCACTGCTCCTGAAAAAAACGGTTGTTTAAAAAAGTTGAATTCTCTAATAACAACAACAAAAACAAGCAAGAGACTGTTCATTGACTGGAGAAAGTGTGCCTGAAATGGATGTCTGACCAAGCAGGGTGATGTGTGGAGCTGAAACATGCAGCGACCCCACGGGGACACCTCTACACACACACATATATATATATATGTGTGTGTGTGTTTTTCTCTATATATACATGCTTACATATAAAAATATAGTTTATATTCATTTTTAACTCACTGGTGCCGATATATGGGAAGAAAGAAGCTTTCTTCCTCTAATCACACCAGCTTCTCTCCCAGAAGCTCCACCTCTGAGCTAGTGAATCTGGAAAGGAGATATTGAGTAACAGCTGTGAGATCCTCAGATCTCACTTTCATAAACTGGTCGTTTGTGACACAACGGTCATGTACTGTGATGAGAGGCGGAGAACATGTTCTCTGCTCCTCATCTCAGCTACATAAACCGGTATACGCCAGAGATCAACCTTGATCCCTAGGATCATGGCTGATCTCTGTTTCATAAACTGACACCTTTGGCCACCTTTTTGGTTTTAGCAAAGCTAAAAATGCTCTTCATGTTTTATGTAATATTTCCAGTGGTTTTACACTGATCTAAGTTCCATGTTCCTACAATATTTATGTTTTCTAAGAAGGGTACTGGCACTTTTAGTAGCATAGAAGCTTCAGCATTCCAGCCAACAAGAAAATGAATCAGGTATGTGACATCAGGTATGCTGTGATTTAAAGTAACAAAAAATATATTTACAAGTAATATGCTATAAAGCCCTGTACACACGATCGCTCCATCCGATGAGAACGGTCTGATGGACCATTTTAATCGGTTAACCGATGAAGCTGACTGATGGTCAATCGTTAAAAAAACGATTGCTCCAGAACGCGGTGACGTAAAACACAACGACGTGCAGAAAAAAATGAAGTTCAATGCTTCCAAGCATGCGTCGACTTGATTCTGAGCATGCGTGGATTTTTAACCGATGGTCGTGCCCACAAACGATCGTTTTTTTTGCTATCGGTTAGGTATCCATCGGTTACATTTAAAACAAGTTTGCTTTTTTTTAACCGATGGATAAATAACCGATAGCGCCCACACACGATCGGTTTGGACCGATGGAAGCGGTCCATCAGACCGTTCTCATTGGTTTAACCGATCGTGTGTACGTGGCCTTATTGTTTTTAGTTGAAAAATACTGACTGCCAAAGCTAACTAACGAAGATAGATTTTTTTTTCTATCTGTAGAGGCAAAAACACCAAGTAATAAAAAGGAACGGCATAAGCAGCATCTGGAAAATATGATGAGAGTGCACATAGACTTCTCCCTGGTTATAAAATCACCAGATTTTGATGCTCAAGAGGTAGTGAATGTGTAACTAGATCAAAAGCCTAAGCTGACCTAGTTTGCCATCAATGTAATTGTTTATTTAGAAACAAGAGAAACTAAAAAAGATCTCACGACCAAGAAATAATACGTTAAAGTGCATAAAATGTGTAAGTAAATAATTCCTGTGAATTTAGCTGCTACAGATTAAAATAAGTGCTATATAGATAAAATACTGAGTTCAAAAGCTATTTTTTTAAAGTTGGTCAACTTCCTGAAGACGTTCAATCAGGAGGAAACTGGTTGAGGTTTGGTCTATACACTGACGTAATTTCTGGCGACGTCATATTCTCCTGTTGGAGTACACGCTTGTTTCCTATATATACACAGCCGAGACCAATGTTTTCCTCCCTATGCAAGCCATACATACCCACTGTTGGTTCTTATAGGCACCTACAAATGTTAGCATACATTTTTAACATTTTTTTTGCGTGTATTAATAAAATCAAATGGTTTTACGTTATGAGATCCTCCCTGGTATTTTATTTGCATTCTGTGTAGCCCCTTTTCCTTTGGGACACTTACTTGCTATGTCTGTGCCCTTTTGCTTCTTTACAATAAACACTTTTTTTGATTTAAAAAAAAGGAGCAATAGTAGGTCAACAACTTGTGGTGAGTGTCTGTCTGTATGGGAACACTGGGAACCTGTTTTGTTTAAACCTGCACAAGCACTTTTTTATCTGGGACTTTTTACTCTGATTTATTAACTGTTTATATGAATACTTAGCCTTAATGGTATTTTGTACTGTCTGTCTGTTATGGTCATGCTTTATATTTTGTCTATGAAGGTTTAGAAAAGCTCAGTTTTTTGTGGAATTCGTTTTAGTTTAGAATCAAGTGTCTTGTTTCCAACATATCACTTTATGTATTAAGAGATTAATATTATTGATATCAACCAGTTCTGGATAAATACAAGTTTTTAGCTTCCTACTCCAATACTAGTAAATAGATCAACCACCGACTGTAGCTGTTACCATCCCTACAGGTTCATAAAATATATGTCTGTTTTTTAGTCCAAAGACTTCATAATTGTTCTTAGTCCGCATAACTGGGGTTGAGGTGGATGAGTGTACTTTGCCTATTTTGGGGTTGATTTTCTAGAGGCAAAAAGACTGTGGACTTTGCAAGTGCAGTTGCTCCAGAGCTTAGTAAATGAGGGGAAACTCTGGTGACTTCCATCATCCAATTATAAGCAAGCAATCACCCATTTGATTGGGCAAAGTGCAGAGTCTACTTGCCTTAAGTAAAGCAACCTCACTTTGTAATTATAGTGGAACTTCAACCCCGCCCCCCTATTTTTTATATTCATACTCACCCTCCCAGTGGATCCAACGTTTTTCTACTGACATCTGCTTCTTTTCTGCCAGACCCCCTCGGTCCCACTCCACCATCTTTGGCTCTTCCGGGTTCAGCTGGCGGCTTTATGATGACATGCAATCTGGCCCCTCCTTCCTCCTTCATTCTCAATGAAGGACTATGACTTGCAGGATGTGTGACGTACATATCCCAGGATGCACAGCGGGCAAAGTGCACGTCATTCGCCTAGGCAGGTGACATGAATGGGGGGTGGCTGAAAAATAAACAAAAAAAAGAAGGCCCAATTTACACAGCTAAGAGGAGGAGTGATATAGGGGAGGCAACATTCAATTGAGGGTGAATATCAGCTTTAACTGTGCCCCTCTTTCTTATCTCAGATAGAGGGACAGTATTCATGCTACACTATCTATAATAATTTCTTCCCTGTTAGGTACAAAGCAGACATTTTGGTTTATAGCCCAAATCTACATTAGGATTCCTAAATGACTTGGGTGCAGATTTTACCCAGCCTCTCCACCATTGTCACTGATTACTAGCTCTCCCTCTTGCATCAGTTATAAGAAGGAACTCAAGTAAGTGTGTTTCCTTTGTCATAGTGTATTTAATAATAATAGTCAGTTAACTGGTGCAACTGGAAGCTTTGTCATTGGCTGTCTTAATCACAGTAACCGAGGCATCTGTCACTATGTGTGAATACGTGCTTTTAAACAGGTACTCATACCTAAACATGAGAAGGACATGGCTATATGCAGGATTCCTTTCTACATCTGACCAACCACAGCCTTAAAGGAATTATTTAGTGTCCCTTATGGATAAGGCCATAGTGTGATTCTATTTACAAAAAAAAATCAGTGAAAACGTATATTTGGCCATAATACATAAATCATATTGCAAAAGGAATGGCTTCCAGCTGTGGATGCTTCATAGAATTCAACAGAATAACTGTTATTTCCAGCCACCCAGCAGTGATTATAGTCTTTATAGGCTTTACAGCAAATTCCCTTCCATTCAGCTTTTATTGGGTTAACCTTACTGTAGGAGCAAAAAGATTTAAATAATGCATTAGTGTACATACACATCCACTGATACATGTTGTGACCTCTGTTTGAACCACTTGTTCCTTCATGCAATTTTAAAACTTCTTGGTTAGAATTAATCTGCCATTTGCCAATCTGCTTTCCAATCCACTTTCTTTTTTTGTGTGAAAATGACTGTTACAAATCTCTATACATGACGTCTGGAATTCCCTCTTGCCGTACTGGCAGTAAATGGAGAAACTCTTTTCCTGTGTAGTGTTACATAATTTCTCATGAAACAGCTTTCCCAGTCAGAGATACATGTTATTATATGGAAATGATTATTGTGCAACAGGCTTGTAGTGGAATGAATGTCGATTCCAGAGAAATTCATAAATGGCTTCATGTTTAATTCACAAACAATTTTACAAAATGGAATTGAGTAATGTACAGACTACATACTATCAAATTGCACCTGACTTATGCTGCGTACACACGATCGGACATTCCGACAACAAAACTGTGGATTTTTTTCCGACGGAATGTTGGCTCAAACTTGTGTTGCATACACACGGTCACACAAATGTTGTCTGAAATTCAGAAAGTCAAGAACGCGGTGATGTACAACACTACAACGAGCTGAGAAAAATGAAGTCTAATGATTCCGAGCATGCGTTGAATTGATTCCGAGCATGCGTAGAATTTTTGTGCGTCGGGATTACATACAGACGATCGGAATTTCTGCAAATAACTTTTGTTGTCGGGGAAAAATGAGAACCAGCTCTCAAACATTTGTTATCGGAAATTCCAACAGCAAATGTCCTATGGAGCACACACACGGTCGGAATATCCAACCAAAAGCTCACATCAAACTTTTGTTGTCGGAAATTCCGATCCTGTGTACGCGGCATAAGGCTATCAGGAAGAATTCAGGTTTAGAGATAAATCAATACTGATTATCCTATATGGAGTCAATTCAGTGCCACTGACAGTTATGCAGTTGTTTTATATATATATATATATATATATATATTAGGGCTGTGCAAATTAACTTTTAATTAATCGATTAATCTTTAATTTTTTTGATCGATCAAATTTTTTTTCATCGATTATAATTCTTTTGATTGGTACTCACCTCTCCGCCGGCTTCTGGGCCTTCAGGGAGTTCCGTCGGACATCCAGTGATGTCACGGACACCGGCGGGGCTTCCCGTGTCCATTTGAAGGGCTCCTTTGCTGTGCCTTAATATCTGCATGCCAGGGGGACCTTACTATCTGCCACACGCAAGGGCTGTTACACTTCCCTCTATCAACCTGGAACTCTACAGCCATCCACTGGGAGTTGTGATAGATCCCTTCATGGGACATCTACATGATGACGGACTGATGTTAACCTCTCCTCATCTGGATTCAGCAGTGGTATCGTTGTACACATTTTTATACCAGTATCATACTTAGCTACATGTTTATATGACTGCTTTTGGTACCGTTTGGTATTACTCGCACCATTTTTACAGTTTATGTAGCTACATCAATTTTATCTCCAGTGCAATATTTATTTTGTTACCTACTTGAAGATTATAAAGGTTTTAATGCTATTACCATCGAGCGCTGCCTTTGTGTGTTTTTTGTATCCTGCTATCCATTTTTCCAGTGGTTGGTAGCTGCACTGGTAATCAGCCTGCAAGGAGATCAGCTAAAAGTAGTTGCATCTGTATGTGAGTTATAATTAATCGAAATTAGTCGATTAATCGATTAAAAAGAAAAACGATTAATCGAACACAAACATTTTGATCAGTAACAGCCCTAATATATATATATATATATCAGTACTGTTTTGGTAGAATAAATCTTTTTAGATAAAAGAGCCCACTGGTGTCTCCATAACAGCCCATTTGGTAGCTCGACATTGGCTTTTGCCAGTTTAGGCCTAACAGTAATGTGTGTTGAGAACAAATAGTGCAGCGCTAAATGAATAAAACTTAAAGTGACTAGTATAGTAACATAAGAGCAATAGATGCTACGTGAATATATCACAACTGAATACAATGATGTGGAAGTCCATATATATATGGTGACCACGTGACTTGTAAATGCTTCTTGGGAGCATAGGATGTTGTATGACCAATTGCCTGAAGGCATCAAGGTTACTTCACCCAAAGAGAGGATAAAATACTATTACCCTTAGGCCCCTTTCACATTGAGGCGTTTTTCATGCGGTACAGCGCTAAAAATAGCGCTGCTATACCGCATGAAAAATCATGCCCTGTAGTGTTCAATGTGAAAGCCCGAAGGCTTTCACACTGAAGCGGTGCGCTAGCAGGAACGCTCCAAAAGTCCTGCTAGCCGCATCTTTACCGCGGTATAGGAGCGGTGTGTTCACCGCTCCTATAGCGCGCCTTCCCATTGGAATCAATGGGAAACCGCGGTAATAGCGCGGTAATACCGCCCGCAACGCGGGCGGTATTAACCCTTTTTCGGCCGCTAGCGGGGGTTAAAACCTCACCGCTAGCGCCCGAATATCGCGGTAAACACGACGGTATAGCGGCGCTACAAATAGCGCGGCTATACCGTCACCGCGGCTCCACGCCTCAATGTGAAAGGGGCCTAACTTCAAACAAAGAGAGGATAAAATACTCTTACCCTGTGTTGTGGACTCATCTGTTTATAAAACAGTGGGTCTGATGAGCTTGTGGTCTTTCAAAGACCTGAATCAGTGTAGCAGGATCTCCCAAGTAAGCAATGCAGTCTCGGTAGCTCCTATGGAGTGGATCTCGAGGGCAGGAGCGATGAGCCAGTGGACCTTCTGCTGTAAACTGGATGTGGACCAATTCGTGTAAACTTGTCTGTGTATCAGCCTTAGGGCCCTAAGGCTGATACACTGCCGCACTCCTTTAAAACAATGTCTTTATTGTACAAATGAAATATTTTTTGGGGATTTCATTTGTACAATAAAGACATCATTTTAAGGAGTGCGGCAGTCCAGGATCTTCTTCTATCCAGGATCAATTATGGGGATTTCTTTCATGCACTGAGGGTCAATCAGGTGTCTTCCTGGATGTTTTTATAGGGTGAAATGAGTTTGCAAAGAATGTTTGTGAGTACAGGGCTTTACTTTAGTTTAAAGGGGTGTTATGAGGGTGTCACGTGATCCTGGTGCACTGTAAGGAAAACGGGATTTCCAGGAGAAAACCAGTATGAACATATGCATGTGTGCATTGTGCTTGCCATACTTCCAGCCAACAGGGAAATTACAAATGTTGTGGCATGGGCTGGTGTGCGCACGTGCGAATGCAGCAATTAGGGTAAACACTCGGTACTGGGTTTGGAGCCCAGTGGCCTATTTAAACTGATGTCTTACTGAGAGAAGATGCTATATTGTCTTTAGCTTGTTCCCGTTCTCCTTGAGACCTGACCCACTGTATCTGTTAACTCGTTTATAACCCGGCTTCCCCCATGAACTTCACCTCTGCCTTCTGCCTTATCTCAGCACCCATCCAACTACAACTCCAGGTTGCTCATTGGACTTGTCTTGCCTCCTGATTCTGCACTTAGGGGCTAAGAATATGCATGCATCATACATGCTAGGGGAGTACAACTGGGGGGATCTGTAGTGGAGAAGGATCTGGGGGTTTTAGTTGATCATAAGCTCAATAATGGTATGCAATGCCAAGCTGCGGTTTCCAAAGCGAGCAAAGTCCTTTCTTGTATTAAGAGAGGTATGGACTCCAGAGAGAGAGATATCATTTTGCCCCTGTACAAATCATTAGTAAGACCTCATCTGGAATATGCAGTCCAGTTTTGGGCACCAGTTCTCAAAAAGGATATCGGAGAACTGGAGAAAGTGCAGAGAAGGGCAACTAAACTGATAAGAGGCATGGAGGAGCTCAGCTATGAGGAAAGATTAGAAGAACTGAATTTATTCACTCTTGAGAAGAGGAGAATAAGGGGGGATATGATCAACATGTACAAATATATAAGAGGTCCGTATAGTGAACTTGGTGTTGAGTTATTCCCTTTAAGGTCAACACTGAGGACACGGGGGCACTCTTTACTTCTGGAGGAAAAGAGATTTCACCTCCAACTACGGAAAGGTTTCTTCACAGTAAGAGCTATGAAAATGTGGAACAGACTCCCTCCAGACGTGGTTCTGGCCAGCTCAGTAGATTGCTTTATGAGAGGCCTGGATTCTTTCCTAAATGCATGTAATATAACTGAGTACTAAGATTTGTAGGTAAAGTTGATCCGGGGGTAAATCCGATTGCCTCTCAGGGGATCAGGAAGGAATTTTTTTCCCTCCTCTAGCAAATTGGATCATCGCTCTGCTGGGGTTCTTTGCCTTTCTCTGGATCAACTGTGGGTATGGAGTTGGGTGTATGGGATTGTACTGTGTTTTATTTTGTTTGTTTTATTAATTTTATTTTATTTTTTATGGTTGAACTGGATGGACTTGTGTCTTTTTTCAACTTAGCTAACTATGTACTTCATTGCCTGGCTGTTACCAACCTCGGGTTGCTTTCTGGACCTTACTCTGTGTGCTGATTCTGTCCCATGCTGCCTGGCTGTTGCTGACCTTCCCCTGTTCTTCAGATTCCTGTATTGCCGTCTGCTCTGATACTAAGCGGCACTCTTCTACAATGTGGATTCTGCCAACCTGCAACCACAGCTCTTGTGCCACTCCATGCCCTCACACTTTCTGTTTCCACCTTCAGGAGTGTTGGGCAGGAGGTACAAGGGAAGTCTCCTAAACTTTCAGTCTCCACCAGATACGCGATATGTGCTTTCTGTTTGTTTTATAAGGATTCCCACTATGGAGAAAGCAGCAATGACTTGGATGCTGTGTAGTAGAACAATAAGAGAACGTTTATCTAGGAGACATTTTTCGACTGTTTGTATCTACTTATTAATCATCTTAATGGCCTAAGGCCTGTGTAAATTTACACAATGCTCCTGCTTTACGTTTTTATCATTTTTTTAAATGGGCTTCCCTCCTCTCCAGAAACACACTAATGCCGCATACACACGATCGGTTAAACCGATGAGAACAGTCTGATGGACCGTTTTCATCGGTTAAAACTGATTGTGTGTGGGCGCCATCGATTATTTAACCATCGGTTAAAAAAAAAGTCAGCTTGTTTTAAATTTAAAAATCCATGCATGCTCAGAATCAAGTAGACGCATGCTTGGAAGCACTGAACTTTTTTTTCAGCACGTCATTGTGTTTTACGTCACCGCGTTCTAACACGATCGTTTTTTTAACCGATGGTGTGTAGGCGCGACGGACCATCAGTCAGCTTCATTGGTTAGCCAATGAAAACGGTCCATCAGACAGTTCTCATCGGATGGACAGATCGTGTGTACGCGGCATAAGAAGCTCATGTACCAAATTTTGGCACTGAGCCAAGTGTATTGTGCACCAGGTTCTTTTGCACATTTTGCGATTTTTGCATGGTAAACACTTGGCAAAACACATGACAGCTACCTGTGTTTGGGGTGCCATTATTTCTTAATAACAATGCAAGCGCATTGTGCACTTTGGCATGTTTTTGTAATGTTTTCACAAACATGGACAAAACACTACGCCCAGATGTGAACAGGGCCTTATGGCTCCATGCACACTGAAGCTGATAAACTGCAGTTTATTGGCGTTTTGGCATTTAAAAAAAAAAAGCCCATAAACTGAACTCTATGTTAGCCTATGTGTCCATGGACACCTGGGCGTTTTTTAGCTTTAATGAGCTTTGGAGTTTATTGACTTTTTTCTGAACGCCCGAAATTTGCGTTCAAAGTGCCGTTTTTCGGCGTAAAAAATGCCAAAAACCGCTTATATGCTAATTAACGCTAATTAAAGGCCGTTTATGAGCTTTAAAAAAAATGCATTCTGGGAGTTTGGGAATGCATTGTGGGATTTTTGGAGTGTCCTTAGTGTTTATACAATAAAAAAGCTCATTAACGCTGACGCTGATAAACGCTGATAAAAGCTGATAAAAGCTGATACAAAACGCTGATAAAAGCTAGATTTTAAAGCAGCTTTTTCTGCCAGAAATCAAAACCCCAGTTTATCAGCTTCAGTGTGCATGGAGCCTATCTCCCCCTATGATGCTGTTATTTTTCTTTTCTTTTTTTTCTATTTCTTGTGATTAGGAAAAAAAAAAGATATGTTTTCATTTTTTAGTCATGAAACGCTTTAAGTAAAGGCTAGAAATTGCCTTATTTGCAAATGTATACCAGGTCTATCCTAACTGCTTAGCTGGAAAAACTTTGTCTCATGCAGCAAAATGTCACATAAAATATTGCAAAAAGGAAGGCTTTTTATTGCCATAGGGTTGATTTATTAAAGCCAGGCTGTTCACTTTGCAGGGGAATTTGCAATTCTCAAGAGAATTTTCCCTTAGCATAGTGAATTAAGTGATGCTCTGCTGACTACCATAATCCAATGATGATTGGATATTCTTTGCAAAGTTATATTTCACCACATTCACTAACCTATGTGAAAACTCTGACGCAAAGCATACATTTTCTTGCGCTCTGGTTGTCCCCATCAACATGGGAACAAAGTGCTTTGGGGTGGGGCTCTATACTAAGGGTACTTACAAGTAATAATTATTACTATAAATACGTACAAATTATCGATAAGATAAATGTTACACTAATAAAACACAAATGCACCTGTGCTCCATAAGGTATACGAGAAATGGAGTTTAAAAAAGGAAGAACCAAACAAGGATAAGAGAGAAGAGAAAATAATACAACTCATTTCCTGATATGGATAGATGGTGACACCCTCCACTAAAATTTTACACAAAAAACATCACAAATAAGATATAGTAGATAACTATTTATGAGATGCGATGTATGGAAGGGATGATGAGAACTTCAAGCTATAATGATATATATAATGAGAATGAGCTCATATGAGATAGTGTGGCAAATATAAATAAAACTGAACCAGAATACTGACTGATACCAGTGTGCATAATTAAATGCTGGCTGTCCAATGTAGGGTGAGTGTGTGGATTTCTAGTTCCTCACTAAGACCACCTGGAGGTAGGGTATCTAAGGTGTAAATTCAGAATGTCTCTCTCTCACAAGGATGCTTGAATCTTTTAGCTGTTAGTAGATTGCTTCAATGACCCAGACTCTGAGATCTTGTGAGGATGTATGATTTAATTCTAGCCAGAAAATGTCAAAGTACACTATGTTTGTTACTACCTTCATGCGACAAACCGTCGGTGTTCACCAAACCTCTTTCTGATCATCTGTACGACCAACATAAAGGAGACTGCATGGGCAAGAAAGACAATAGATGTCAAACTCTGAAGAACAGGTGTAGGTCTCAGGCCGCGTACACACGAACGGTTTCCTCGACAGAATCCATCATGAAACTTGGTGGCAGAGCTTTTTTGGCGAGGAAACCGGCCGTGTGTATGCTTTTCATCGAGAAAACTGTCGAGGAACTTGACGAGGAAAAAAGAGAGCAAGTTTTTTTTTTCCTCGACGGGAGTCTCAATTTCCTTGTGGTGTTCCTCGTTGGGGTGGTTTTCGACAAGAAACACGTTGGTGTATATGCTTAGAAACCCGCGCACCTTCAGTAAAAGTAGCGTTTGTAATGGAAATAGCACATTTGTCACACTGTAACAGACTGAAAAGTGCAAATGTCTCTTACCAAACTTTTACCTAACATGCAGTAACATGAGATTAGCAAAAGGAGCCCCAAGGGTTGTGCCAGTGTAATCGAACTTCCCCTGCTGTTGTATGAATTGAAGTCACTGCATTTGAGAACGAGGAGATTTGGTCTTGACAGTGTGTATGCAAAGACAGCTTGTCAAGTTCCTCGACAAGCCTAACAAGGAACTCGTCGAGGAAAACGATGTGTCTTTCCCGACGAGTTCCTCGGTGGTGTGTACGAGGCCTCACCCTTAGTAGTTAAGTATTTTTATCCGTGTCGGACATGTTTACATGTCAGACATTTGTATTTTTTTGCACTAAAACACGCATTTGATGCTAAAAAATGTTAAGTGGGGGCTGAAGGTGCTGTGAGCTGTTTTGACCTACCTGGGGGCTAACTGACCTGTCGATAGGAAATTTTAGGTTTCGCTTCAATGGTTGTTTTTAGATGGGGATCTTTCATCAGGATGGATCAATGTTTTTGCATAATGTGTTCCATTCTTCTGAATTGGGTATGAACTTGGGTAGTAAATAGGAGAGATTGTTCAGTGTGGTTTGGGGTATCTTCCCTACATGCCTTGATGGTACCTGCAAGGTATGAAGAGTAAGCTTCCTCAACAAGGGAACTGAGGTAACCTTTCTCTAGAACGTTTTGTTTCATAAGTTGACCATGTGGGGTGTAATCTTGATCCCGGATACAACTGTTCCCAAGGTGGCAAAATTGGAACTTCTGTATGTTTTTTTAATCCATCTAGGATGTTGACAACTATGGTAGTGCAAATAAGAGTTGCCGGCAGTGGGTTTGATGTCATTTTGGCTCTAAATCCAAGAAGGTAAATTTGTTGACATCACAGGCAAAAGTAAAGGCTAGATCCATGTTGTTAGTGTTGCACGTGCAATGAATGGGTCTTTTGAGAAGTAGGGGGCCATCCCAGATGATTACAATATCATCTATGTATCACCCATATGGGTTATCTTGCCAGATCGACTAGCGTTCCCATAGTCTCATTGTAAGGTTGGCATTGATGGGGCAAAATAGGTCCTCATAGCTGTGCTGTGAGTTTGTAGGTAATATTCCCTGTTGAACATGTGGTGTGAGATAGTATTCTGTGGATTCCAAGATAAAGCTTGCGTGTCTAGGGTTAAATAGGGGATACTCTTCCAGGAAATGTTGTGTTGCTCTTAAGCCAACTTTGTGGGGTATCAAGGTGTACAAGGCATGACGTCCAGAGAGACACAAATTTGTAGGTATCCAGGAAAAAAATTCAGCATATCTGATGTACATCATCTTAAATAAAAGATGGGAGCTTTCCATAGCTGCTGCTATGAGGGGTCCTGGCGGGCAGACAGGATCCTTATGGGCCTTATTAACTAATGCATCAATAAGGGTTTTTGCTTTGGATAAAAGGTCAGAATATATAATATCCCTTTGTTGAATAATGATTTCTATCTATTTATGGAACTCAGATATATTAGACCATTCTTGTTAAGAAAGGAGCACATTTCAGTAATTTTGAGATCTCTGGGGGAAATCTTACATTTAAGATACTGTTCTAAAAATAACTTGTTTCACCAATAACAGTTAGTTGCTATATAGTGTCCTCTATTTTATCAAAATAGTCCGCACAGTTGTCTTTTACTCTTTGTTCAGTGTAATTGTGTGTTAGTAGTTGTTTATGCACTGCCCTAGATTTGCTGGGCTCTCTAGTCTGCCGGCTGATACTTGCCCTTAAATACAATCTCCAAGATGGCCACTCTCATGGCCTGATCAAGGAGCAGGCATGCTCTGCACATGTGCTACGGTCACTGCTTCCTCCATCGGTGGTGTATGCCCTTTCTGGACCAGTATTTACATGGCAGTTTCCACAAGAGGGGGATTACTTACTATGTTTTGTGAATATTTTTGTGAAATAAGGATGTATTCATGTTTAACACAATGTATAAGTAAATAATGTAATATTTTAATTCATGGAGTCATGAGTCACTAGATGCACCTTAAAAGCCCCATGACATCCAGATTGGGTTTGAATATATAGGTGGTGCTGCTTCACAAATCCTTTTGAAAGCACAACTTTTATATTTTTAACCCATAAATATTTACAGTATATATATATATATATATATATATATATATATATATATATATATATATATATGTAGCGCTGACCCCCCCAGGAGGAGCGGCTGATTGTAAATTTGGGCCTGTACTCTGCCTTGACACCCCCGAGTATTTTTGGTCTCACTCCCCTTGACACAGCTGTGGTGCAATACAGATATAAAGCTTTGGTGTTGAAGGGGAAAGTAATCATACACAGGCTGTGCTGAAACAACAGTTAGTTTTACTGAAATAGATTCTGTACTTAACCATGAGAACACATTTGGTGGGCAACAAACATTACAGGAAATTATAGGCAGCAATCCCCTAATGTCCTCCCCTATCAGCAGGACTTTGGCGTCTCCAAGTGGGACTAGTGCGCAGGCCACAACTCAACACTGCGCACCTTCCCACTTCCAGCACACCATACAAAAATCAGTAAACACGCTATGCAACGTACAACATCTAACAAGAATAAGATCACAGCGTGTAATGGACTTAATGTTCCCACCTCAGACAGTGTCTGGTAAATGGTAGCAGTACTGCAAGGCCTTGCAATGAGAACAGTCTAGTCTCTGATCTACTTTTCTTCTGCTAGCAATTTAAGAGAAAGATTTGTAATCCAAGGGCTCTCTGGTTAATGAGTGGTGTGAAATAAACTGAAACTGTAGTCTAACTGTGGGAGGTACCTGTACACTCTCTCCTGGGAGCACAACTCCAATGACCGGCACCAACAGTTGGTTTAGGCTTGAGGCCTTTGCACGTGTGGCTTTATGGCACACCGCGACAGCGTGGAACTATCAGTCCCAGCAACACTACCAAGGCAGCCTAGATGTGTGTCAAACAGTACAAGACTTTGGGCATGAGCCCTCTCACCACACGAGGTCCAGGCGGATGGATGCCTTCACTCCTCACGGTCTCAGTCCGGTCTCTAGCAATCATCCGGTTGTCTGATTCTCCTCCAGAGCCGATCGGAAGTCCTCCGTCACCCTTCTTGAGATCGATGGCTTGCTTCTGCAGAAAGTAGGCCGGAATTCCGTAGATCGCACCGAAAGAGGGAGAGAGAGAGCTCTTCCAGGGCGTATGTCCCAGGAACCAGAGAGAGCTAAAAATGGCCACCACCAAACCTTTTATCACCTTCCCAGCATGCCTTGCAGCCCCGAGTGTTCATGGGTAAGTCCTTCACATCACTCCTCCCATGCTTCTTGGAAAAACAAAAGATGGTGCAGTCCATTCCACATTTTCACCACTAGATGGTGCCAAACACCTATTTACAACACCAGTCCATAGAATAACATTGTAAAACATCAATATGTCTTTGGAGAGGCAAAAACTGTCCCCGCTTCATACTCCCCCTGCTTTGATTCTTTGGTCCCCAAAGACATTCAAAATATTTGGCTCTGTTACACATTTTTGCCTCTATGCGGCTGCACAACACTGACAGAGGAGCCTCCCACCAATTCTCATATGATGGGGAGCTGTTCTGTGCACTCACAGGTGACACCATGGTGCCTAGTACAGATGTGTCAAGGGGTGAGTTGGGGTTTTCTCCTTCTGAATTGACAGTAGAGAGACCAGGCATTTCAGGATTTCTTTTAGCAGTAAACTGAGCCTGGTCAGAGCTTTCACCCAGCACATCATAAGTCAGTCTTTTGGGTGCATGAATCTCTCTTCTAACCCTTTGTCTCTTGGGAGTAGGTACTATCTCCTCTCTCACTTCACACTCTTGTACTTCAGTGTCAAAGGGTGGGTGATCTTCAGAGTTTTCATTTTGTGGCACAAATTCTGGGGCTTCTGGTCTCAGAATTACAGTGTCCTTTTCCTGTCTGTGAGGTGAACAGTGTGCATCAACTCCTGGCACTTCAGGTGGCCACAACCAGCTTATCTCCATCTCCTCCTCCTCCTCACTACCTCCTGTGGCCAGGGATCCCGATTGGGACCTAGTTACAGGTCTAGGCACAGCCATAGGCGATAGTTCCCGTTGTGGAGTTTTTCTGACTGCTTCTGTTAAAGGCAGAAGGTGATTCCGGTGCCATATTTTTAATGGTCCTGTACTCCCTTCTGGTCTGATCTGATATACCGGCAGTCCTGGGAGACGTTTGCATATGATGTATGGCTGTGACTTCCAGCGATCAGCCAGTTTGTGTTTGCCTGGTATACCCAGGTTCCTCAACAAGACTCGGTCACCGGGTTGTAGGTCTTGAATCCGTACCTTGAGGTCAAAATTCCTCTTATTTCTACTTCCTCTTGCGTCCGATGTGGCTTGGGCCTTTTCATATGCAGCCTTCAAACTTTTCCGCAATCTGTCTACATACCCTCGGTGAGAGGCTTCCGAGGTGTGGTCCAGAGAGGTTCCAAAAGCCAAATCCACCGGTAGTCGGGCTTCTCGTCCAAACATCAGACGATAGGGTGAATACCCTGTAGCATCACTTACGGTACTATTGTAGGCATGTACCATGGCTGTGATGTGTTTACTCCACTGTTGTTTTTGTTCAGCAGCCAACGTTCCTAACATATTAAGGAGGGTTCTGTTAAACCTTTCCGGTTGAGGGTCCCCTTGTGGGTGATAGGGAGTAGTCCTGGACTTCCTTATGTCTAGTAGATCCAGCAGTTGTCTAATGAGGGTGCTCTCGAAATCTCTCCCCTGGTCTGAGTGGATCCGCTGAGGTAAGCCGTAATGAACAAAGAATTTTTCCACTAGAGTCCTTGCCACTGTAGATGCCTGTTGGTCCCTGGTAGGGAATGCCTGAGCGTATCGGGTGAAATGGTCCGTGACCACCAGGATGTTTCCTTGTCCACTGAGATCGGATTCCACACATAGGAAATCTATGCATATTAGGTCCATAGGTCCTTGGCTCTCTAAATGGCCCATTGGGGCGGCTCTCTGAGGTAAGGTCTTCCTCTGTATGCACCTGAGACAGGAATGACAGTAACTCTCTACTTCAGATCTCATGTATGGCCAGTAGAACCTGTCCCTCACCAATTGAAGAGTCCTTTCTGATCCCAGATGACCATGGTGATCATGCAAGGCAATTAGTACTTTCTCCCTATGCTTCTCCGGCAAAAACAACTGCCACTTCTCCTCAGGATCTTCAGAGGGGCCCCTTCTGTATACCACTCCTTGCTGTAGCTGCAACCGATCCCACTCTTTGCATAACAGGCGAGCTTCCTTCTGAGCGCTCTGGAGAAGTAGATCAGGGTGTTGGCTCTCTAAGGCCTCCAATACCAGACCACAAAGGGGATCTTCCTGCTGATCTCTCCGGAGGTCCCTTCTAGACAGCTTAGGTAAACCCTTCGCCACCATCTGAGTGACATCACAGTAGCACCTAGGCACCCCCACAGCGGACACTCCAACTTCCTCAGCCCGGGCTCCACCCTTCACTGGTTGTTCTGCTCCCTCACAAAGGGCTCTCACACCTTCAGGGGTAAGCTGGGTCCATCCTCCTGGTGGGTCCTGGGGACAGTGGGGCCTTCTGGACAGTGCATCAGCGTCCCGATTCCCGATCCCTGGTCGGTATTTCAGGCTGAAAGTAAATGCAGAGAGTGCAGCCAACCATCTATGCCCTGTGGCGTCTAGTTTTGCTGTAGTGAGCAAGTATGTGAGGGGATTGTTATCCGTCTTGATCACAAATTCAGCACCATACAAATAGTCTTTTAGCTTGTCTACAACCGTCCACTTCAAGGCCAGAAACTCGAGCTTGTGAGTTGGGTAATTCCTCTCGGCAGGTGTCAGACTTCGGCTCACATAAGCAATAGGTCGTAGATGTCCGTCGTACTCCTGATAAAGCACTCCACCTAGCCCATCTCGACTGGCATCCACATGCAGTTCGTAGGGTCTGGTAGGGTCTGCATAGGCCAAGACCGGGGCAGTGGTAAGGCTCCGCTTCAACTGTCTAAAGGTCTCTTCGCACTGTGGGGACCACTGATCTTCAATTGAGTCTTTCTTCTTCCTAGGACCCTCTTTTGGTTTCCCAGGTTTGCCCGAGTCCAGATCAGCTCCCTCTTCGTTCTTCAACAGCTCAGTGAGCGGGTGGGCTATCTTGGCAAACCCTTCCACGAATCTACGGTAGTACGAACAGAATCCTAAAAATGACCTAAGCTCGGTCACATTTGTGGGTCTGGGCCAAGAGGTGACAGCTTCCAGCTTCTGTGGGTCTGTGGCCACTCCTTCTGCAGACACGATGTGGCCCAGGTAGCTTACTGACGGCTGATAGAATTGGCACTTCTCCATGGAAAGCTTCAGGCCTTCATCATGAAGTCTTCTCAGGACTTTCTCCAAGCGCTCCTTGTGCTCCTCCAGTGTTCTGCCAAACACTATCACGTCATCCAGATATACCAGCACTTCAATCAGATTCATGTCGCCTACAGTCTTCTCCATTAACCTCTGGAAAGTGGCCGGGGCCCCTGACAAGCCTTGTGGCATGCGATTGAATTCGAAGAATCCTACAGGAGTAATGAAAGCCGTCTTCTCCCTATCTTCGGGGTGCATAGGGATCTGATAGTATCCACTTTTCAAATCTAGCACGCTGAACCACTTCGCTGCTGACAGGCTCTGTAGAGCATCTTCTATTCGGGGTGTGGTGTATTGGTCGGGAATGGTCCTCCGGTTCAATGTCCTATAGTCGATGCACAGTCGTAACGACCCATTCTTCTTCCTCACTACCACTATTGGGGAAGCATAGGGACTACGGGACTCTCGGATGATTCCTGTCCTCTTCAACTCAGCCAGCTGTTCTCGCAGGTCTTCCAGATCTCCCAATGGAATCCGCCTGACCCTCTCTCGAAAGGGTTTGTCCTCCTCCAGCCGAATCTTGTGTTCAGCACTCTTTGCAAGCCCCACATCGAACTCACTCTTTGAAAACGCTGTCCTCCATCTCAGCAGCTGGGTTTTTGCCCTCTCCATCCACTCGGGTGACAGGGGGGTGTCTTTCGGATAGAACTCTTCCATGGGGATCTCTCCCCCTTGTCCTCCCATTATTCCATACGATGAAACTGGAGTTGCTTGCTTCACCTTCCCTAGCAACACTTTAGCTGGCATCTTCACCGGTGACGTTGTGGTGTTCCGGACACTGACTGAGACCTTTCCTCTGCTCCGCTTTAGTGACTTGGTCGATAGCAGTTCTGGGATTATTTCCAACTCTTTGGCCTCTTTCTCTCCGTCCGTCTCAAGGACGATGAAAGGTCCCGGCTGTCTCCAAGTCAGTTTGACAGAAGCCTTCAAGCAGACTACTTCACCAGGTTGTACCACCTTCTCACTTCTGTCCAACCGCCAGATTTTCCCCACTCCTTCCGCCGGGGCTTTCTGCTCATGCAATAGATTCTGATACACCTGTGTTAACATTGGGTGTATCTTTACAGTTGGAGAACCCTGTGTCTGTACAAGCGGTGTCAAGAGTCTTCGGACTAGGTCGGTGTTGGTCCCAATAATGAGGGAACTTTTGTCAGCCCCTGGTGGGTGGGGACACACCACTGCCAAGGCATCGAAGACTTCGGCCTTCCCTGCCACACTCGGGTCGAAGGTGAGCCTAATGGGTAGATAGCCATCGTAAGGGAAGTTCTGAGTCCCTAGACCCCATATCTCCAGCTCCTCCAGCTTCTGAAGTGGCAGGTGTCTGAGGTGTTTCTCGTAGAAATCTCTGTAGAGTAAGGTCACTTGGGCTCCAGTGTCCAGCAGGGCTTTGGTGTAAATCCCTTCCACTTGGATAGGGACAATGGGAGAAGGTCCCACTAGTTCAGGGGGGAATCCATGGGGAGTGGTAAGATTAGCCTGTTTGGTGGTTTGCACTTTTACACCTCGCTTCGGTGAGCGCTTGCTCGAATTCGGCCTACATGCGTCCCTAGGGACCTGGTATGCATGAGGTTGTTTGGAGTTGACTGTTGTGACCGGGCGCCCAGCTGACTCCTTCACTGGGGCCCTCTGAAGTTTTCCGCCTGTTCTTGGCGCCTTGTTTCAGTCTTCGCCGGGCTTGGGCATACTTGGCGGTAGTGTCCAACTCCCCCGCAGTTGAAACAGGTCTTTAGCTTCGCCGGTCTCTCAGTCAGGGCGGCTGCATGATCCACTGGGGTCTTCTGTGTCGAGACTTCCTCCCTCTGTGGTCCCTCCAGCTTCTCAGTCAACAAAGCCATCATTTTCAATATTTCTTTCTGCACCCGAAACAGTTTTCCTAATTCAGACTGGGGCATCTCATCACTGTTCGCTGTCAGGACACTAGCTTCCTGGGAGCTCGATGAAACATCAGATTTGTGCCATCTGATCCTTGCGGTGGTACTGGACTGAGTCTTCCTTTGTTTCTTCTCTCTTTCCATTTCCATCTTGGCTGCCTCATTGGTCTCCTCAATGAGTACCTCATCTGTAGTGGAGGGATCATCCAAATACTGCCTCAACTGGAATTTGACATAGTCACTCCTCAGGCCTGTAGCCACAGACCTCAGAAACTTCTTCTGAATTAGTCCAGCCCCAAAGTGTTCATCTGAGTCTTCCCCCTGGGAGGCGGACAACAGGCGGTCTTTCAATTCAATGGCCCTGAACAGGAAATTCTGAGGAGTCTCCTGACTGTCCTGTGCCATATTTATCAGTTAATGATACAACTCAGTGGCACCTTCCTCCTTGTAGTAGCTCTTTAGTATTCTCCTGAGTTGTGTTAGAGTCAGTCCATTTTTCATTTCTAGCATGCCTCTGATACTCAGGCCTGGGCTAATGGCGTTGACTACAGCCTCTACAATTTCTGATTCAAGATAGCCTCTTTGGAGTCCCAGCTCCATCTGGTGCAAGAGATTCGTGTAGGACAGATTCCCCTTCTGTTCCTTTTCTCCTATCTGTCCTTTGATTTTGAAGTCCTTCCGAATCGTCACCTCTGGCAAGTGGCTGTGGGTGCGTCTCTGGAGAAATGAGGCAGGTCTTGACCTTTGCTTACTACCAGTCGAGTCCTTACATGAGGCACTTAACCCTTCAATGTGTTCTGCGATCATGCCGGAGGCCTCCTTGAATCTTTCTTGTATAGTGCGGCACTGCCGTTTTAGGTCAGATAGTTGTCGTTCCGACTGAGAACCTCCCCTGCTTGTGTCAAACACAGTCTTTTCCCCCCCCTGAGGGGGCCTTGAACCGGTTTTGGTTGGGGTTGACCCAAAACTAACTCCCAGCATCGTTGGCTTAACACAGCTAGAGTTGACAGGGCTCTCTTCAGGCCCTTCTGGGTGCGTCAGGTAAAACTTGGTTCTCCCAGCTAGCTGTACACTTGAGCCTCTAAAGTTCTCCGGAATTCCCTCCCTCCATTCCAATAGAGCATAAGTATGGGAAGTCTCACAATCTGATCTGGTTGCGACCACCCAGGCCTTCCTAATTGGGGACAATGCCTTTACAATCTTGTTGACCTGTTCGTTCTCCCAGGCTTCTCCCGGGAGTGCGATTGCTACGCTCGCTTCTGAGCGAGCGCCTTCCTCCCCACACCATCGGGCCACTGTACTAGGATCCATATTGGTGCCAAGGGGTGGGCTTCACTTGCAGAGAGACAGGAATCCCGGACGAGCCCCCACGTGTAGCGCTGACCCCCGAAGGAGCGGCTGATTGTAAATTTGGGCCTGTACTCTGCCTTGACACCCCCGAGTATTTTTGGTCTCACTCCCCTTGACACAGCTGTGGTGCAATATAGATATAAAGCTTTGGTGTTGAAGGGGAAAGTAATCATACACAGGCTGTGCTGAAACAACAGTTAGTTTTACTGAAATAGATTCTGTACTTAACCATGAGAACACATTTGGTGGGCAACAAACATTACAGGAAATTATAGGCAGCAATCCCCTAATGTCCTCCCCTATCAGCAGGACTTTGGCGTCTCCAAGTGGGACTAGTGCGCAGGCCACAACTCAACACTGCGCACCTTCCCACTTCCAGCACACCATACAAAAATCAGTAAACACGCTATGCAACGTACAACATCTAACAAGAATAAGATCACAGCGTGTAATGGACTTAATGTTCCCACCTCAGACAGTGTCTGGTAAATGGTAGCAGTACTGCAAGGCCTTGCAATGAGAACAGTCTAGTCTCTGATCTACTTTTCTTCTGCTAGCAATTTAAGAGAAAGATTTGTAATCCAAGGGCTCTCTGGTTAATGAGTGGTGTGAAATAAACTGAAACTGTAGTCTAACTGTACACTCTCTCCTGGGAGCACAACTCCAATGACCGGCACCAACAGTTGGTTTAGGCTTGAGGCCTTTGCACGTGTGGCTTTATGGCACACCGCGACAGCGTGGAACTATCAGTCCCAGCAACACTACCAAGGCAGCCTAGATGTGTGTCAAACAGTACAAGACTTTGGGCATGAGCCCTCTCACCACACGAGGTCCAGGCGGATGGATGCCTTCACTCCTCACGGTCTCAGTCCGGTCTCTAGCAATCATCCGGTTGTCTGATTCTCCTCCAGAGCCGATCGGAAGTCCTCCGTCACCCTTCTTGAGATCGATGGCTTGCTTCTGCAGAAAGTAGGCCGGAATTCCGTAGATCGCACCGAAAGAGGGAGAGAGAGAGCTCTTCCAGGGCGTATGTCCCAGGAACCAGAGAGAGCTAAAAATGGCCACCACCAAACCTTTTATCACCTTCCCAGCATGCCTTGCAGCCCCGAGTGTTCATGGGTAAGTCCTTCACATCACTCCTCCCATGCTTCTTGGAAAAACAAAAGATGGTGCAGTCCATTCCACATTTTCACCACTAGATGGTGCCAAACACCTATTTACAACACCAGTCCATAGAAAAACATTGTAAAACATCAATATGTCTTTGGAGAGGCAAAAACTGTCCCCGCTACATATATATATATATATGTACATATATATAGATATCTATAGATATCTATAGATAGATATCTATAGATATATAGATAGATAGAGATATATATATATATATATATATATATATATATATATTGTATAGCCAGTATTTATATTGTATATATACTGCAGTTGTTAATGACTAAATTATCTTTAAAACTCACCAATTCACCAGTGTTCCCAAATACTTTACCGTAACAGTACCTGTTTATTCTGCTTTGCTTTTTCCTTATTCAAAGTAAACAGACTGTCTCCAGTAGCCAACTCTATTTTAGTGGAACTTTTGCTTTTTTTTCTATGCTTGCCCAGACAAGTTAATAATTGCTTTCAAACAGGGCAGCACACATATTTTGGTGTATTACAGTTGGAGATTCGGTAGTGTTGCCATTGAACTACACATTGCTATAATTATTTTGCAATTTTTAATAAAAAATAAAAATAAATAAACAACTATACTAATATATATATATATATATATATATATATATATATATATATATATATATATATATATATATATACTCTACATACACACAACATCAGATCAGCCAGAAAGGTAAAAAATAACATAAGGGAATATTAACAAAAGCATGTAACTTTAAGTGTTAAAAAATGTTGTTAGCTTTGGATGTAAGGAGAAAAGCATAAACCCTATAACACAGCAATAAATTGGTGAGAAGTGAAACCATCTCAGAGCTACCCAACATGAATATATTTGGGCAATATTTTTTTTGTAATGAGTACCTCTTGGTCTCATTTACTTGCGTGTACTGATCTATACCCCCATGTGAAGAAGCTGTCTTCACCCACCTATGGGATGCACAGGTGCTCTAGGCAGACCTGTGCAGGTGGCCTGTTAAAATCAATGACAGGCGGCCAGCTGCATGGACCTGCACAGATTTGCTAAGATTAAAGAAGAACAGACAGCTGGTGATAAAAGATGATTCTATAATCAGAAGGACAAGTCACTAGGATGGCCTCAACCGAATACATTAGTTTGCTGTCTCCCTGGTACCAGGGTTCATCATGTGGTGGACCGGGTTGATAAGTTACTGGGAGGGGCTGGGCATGACCCAGCTGTCTTGGTCCACGTTGGAACCAATGACAGAATATATGGAAGGTGGAGGCTCCTTAAGAACCAATTTAAAGAACTAGGCTCCAAGTTGAAAGGAAGGACTTCCAAGGTGATATTCTCTGAAATATTGCCTGTGCCGTGCGCAACCCAATAAAATCACGGGGTGATCAGAGAGCTGAATGCATGGCTAAAGACCTGGTGTAAGAAAGAGGGATTTGGGTTTTTAGAGCACTGGGCTGACTTTTTATTTGGGTAAAAATATTTTAACCACTTGACCACTGGGCACTTAAACACCCTTAATAACCAGACCAATTTTCAGCTTTCGGTGCTCTCACATTTTGAATGACAATAACTCAGTCATACAACACTATAACCAAATTAAATTTTTGTCCTTTTTTTCCCACAAATAGAGCTTTCTTTTGGTGGTGTTTCATCACCTCTGCGGTTTTTATTTTTTTTGCTATAAATGAAAAAAGAACAAAATTTTGCAAAAAATAATAATTTTTCTTCATTTCTATTATAAAATTTTGCAAAAAAGTAATTTTTCTTCATAAATTTGGCCTAAAATGTATACTGCTACATATCTTTGGTAAAAAAAATAAAAAATGTTGGATATTATTTAGTCTGGGTGAAAGTTATGGGGTCTACAAGCTATGGTACCAAATCCTGAAAATTGATCAATTTCATCACACCTGAAGTACTGACAGCCTCTCTCATTTCTTGAGACCCTAACATGCCAGAAAAGTACAAATACCCCCCAAATGACCCCTTTTTGGAAAGAAGACATTCCAAGGTATTTAGAAAGAGGCCTGGTGAGTTTTTTAAAGTTGTAATTTTTTCCCACAATTCTTTGCAAAATCAAGATTTATTTTTTTTTCATCAAATGTTCATATTATTAGGTTATTTTTCACACACAGTATATGCATACCACAAATTACACCCCAAAACACATTCTGCTATTCCTCCCGAGTATGGCGATACCCCATGTGTGAGACTTTTACACAGTGCGGCCACATACAGAGGCCCAACATGCAGGGAGCACCCAGGCCAATTCTGACATTTCTCTCCTACATGTAAAAATCATCATTTATTTGCTAGAAAAATACATAAAACCCCAAAACATGATATAAAGATACCTCACATGTGGTTTGAACACCGTTTTTATATGTGGGCGGGACTTGCGTATGCGTTCGCTTCTGCATGCGAGCTCGCGGGGACAGGGGCTGCTGTATGCCCAGAGTATTGCTAAGTATGCCCAGAGTATTGCGGAGTATGCCCAGAGTATTGCCCAGAGTATTGCCAGAGTATTGCCAGAGTATGCCCAGAGTATGCCCGGAGTATTGCCAGAGTATGCCCGGAGTATTGCCAGAGTATGCCCGGAGTATGCCCAGAGTATTGCGGAGTATGCCCAGAGTATTGCAGAGTATGCCCAGAGTATTGCAGAGTATGCCCAGAGTATTGCAGAGTATGCCCAGAGTATTGCCAGAGTATGCCCAGAGTATTGCCAGAGTATTGCGGAGTATGCAGAGTATGCCCAGGGTATTGCAGAGTATGCCCAGGGTATTGCAGAGTATGCCCAGAGAATTGCGGAGTATGCCCAGAGTATTGCAGAGTATGCCCAGAGTATTGCAGAGTATGCCCAGAGTATTGCAGAGTATGCCCAGAGTATTGCCAGAGTATGCCCAGAGTATTGCCAGAGTATTGCGGAGTATGCAGAGTATGCCCAGGGTATTGCAGAGTATGCCCAGAGTATTGCAGAGTATGCCCAGAGTATTGGCAGAGTATGCCCAGAGTATTGCAGAGTATTGCGGAGTATGCCCAGAGTATTGCCAGAGTATTGCAGAGTATGCCCAGAGTATTGCCCAGAGTATTGCCCAGAGTATTGCCAGAGTATGCCTGAGTATTGCAGAGTATGCCCAGAGTATTGCCCAGAGTATTGCCAGAGTATGCCTGAGTATTGCAGAGTATGCCCAGAGTATTGCCAGAGTATGCCTGAGTATTGCAGAGTATGCCCAGAGTATTGCCAGAGTATGCCTGAGTATTGCAGAGTATGCCCAGAGTATTGCCAGAGTATGCCTGAGTATTGCAGAGTATGCCCAGGTGAGTATTGCAGAGTATATGCAGCAGGGATGGCTGAGCAGGGAGGGAGGGATAGATGGATCTGTGACTGCATTTGTCACAGATCCAGCCCGCAGCACTGGCGCTGCCATCCGCTCCCTCCCCTCTCCTCTCACACTGTACCGATCGGTACAGAGAGAGGAGGGAGGAACCGGCGTCATCAAATGACGCCGGTCTGTTTACATCTGATCGCGCCGTCATTGGACGGCGCGATCACGTGGTAAACCGCCGCTATCAGCGGCGATTTACCGTGATCCGTGATGCGCCGGGTCCTCTGGACCCGGCGGTCACGGATGTTCCCGTGTGCGCGCCTCAGGAGGCGCGCGGGAGCGCGATTCTGACAGGCCGTTAATTAACGGCCAGTTAGAATACAGCAACCGCCCTAGAGCCGTACTTTCTGCATAGGGCGGTTGCAAAGTGGTTAAGCAACAAACAGCATGGATTCATGAAAGACAGAAGTTGTCAAACAAACCTGATTTATTTTTATGAGGAGGTAAGTAAAACATTGGAAGGGTCACTGTGGACCTCAATGCTCTGTCTAATTGGGCAACTAAGTGGCAAATGAGGTTTAATGTTGATAAATGTAAAGTTATGCACTTGGGGGCTAAGAATATGCATGCATCATACATCATAAGGGGAGTACAACTGGGGGGATCCACAGTGGAGAAGGATCTGGGGGTTTTGGTAGATCATAAGCTCAATAATGGCATGCAATGCCAAGCTGCGGTTTCCAAAGTGAGCAAAGTCCTTTCTTGTATTAAGAGAGAGATATAATTTTGCCCCTGTACAAATTATTAGTAAGACCTCATCTGGAATGTGCAGTTTAGTTTTGGGCACCAGTTCTCAAAAAGGATATCGGAGAACTAGAGAGTGCAGAGAAGGGCAACCAAACTAATAAGAGGCATGAAGGGGCTCAGCTATGAGGAAAGATTAGGGGAACTGAATTTATTCTCTCTTAAGAAGAGGAGATTATGGGGGGGGGTATGATCAACATGTACAAATATATAAGTGGTAGACTGAAGATGGCCATACACCAGTAAAATTCTGTTTTAAAAAATTCCCTTTTAGAAGGTTTGTTTGATTTCCTTATGGCTAATGGGGTCACATTAAAGCTCTGTTTTGACCATAATGACAAGAACATTGGATTTTTCCTCAAAGAAATGAAATTCTAAGGCCTCTTACACACAGATCAGTTTTTCTTCAGGTTTTTCTTTTCAGTTTACCAAATCCATCTAATATGAGGTCAAACCTCAAGAGTCTCAATTTGTATGCAATCAGGCAGGCCCTTGTACTACATAGTTTTGGAGCCACGTCGCACGACCGCGCAATTGTCTGTTAAAGCGACGCAGTGCCGAATCGCAAAAACACCTTGGGTCATTTACCAGCGTATTGGTCCGGGTCTTAAGTGGTTAAGTAAGAATTAAATTGTGGTTATTATGAATTGCTGCAAGTTTTTAGCCTGTTCGCTGCTGCATGCCAGGATGCATAATGTAAAGATATAAATGTGATTCCAGTTCATAATAAAACAAAAATAGCAACTTCCTATAACTGACGTACATGTGTTATGTTATGAAATAAAATGTTCTTACGTGATAAAACATTGAAGGTACATGTTTTCTGGTATGTAAGGGCAGCAACCACTTGCTAAAAACATTTAACTCCACCCTGACAGAACATCGAAACCCTTGAGGAAATGAAAGCACATTGTTTCTTACCAATTGTGCTACTATGTGAAATTGCAAATCCTTTTTTTTTTTTTTCATTGTGACATTAATTGAGCAGAACAAGGCTATGGCAGTTCAGCAGCTTTTCCCACAGTGCCATCATACTAGTGTATGCTAGGCTTAATGCCAGCATAATGAATGCCTGTTTGCATTCCTTCTATTTCTACAAAGAGAGGCTTTTTATGGACACCTTATATTAGAAACCACACAGACATAATTGCTGGTCCTGTGAAGCCATTACCTACCAGTTATAGAAGATCAGGATTGCATATTACAATCTTTGGATCATGTAAGGCTAGTTATTTGGAATTATTTAAAAACTGTAAGTCCTGAAATATTCCATTAAAAGTACAGCATTGGAATGAATAAATGCAAGCGTAATTGTTCTCTACCTGTCTATGCTCACTGAAATTAAAGGTGTATCCCTCTGCAGGGATATTACTGGAAATATTTAACCACTTCCATACTGCTGAATTTCATATGACGTCCTGTATTTGAAGTAGAGACATTTGAATGCATCATTCAGGCCGCGTACACACGATCAGACATGTCCGATGAAACTTGTCCGACAGACCGTTTTCCTCGGACCACGCTGAAGTGGTCTGTTGGTCTGATGTGCGTACACACCATCGGACCAAAATCCCACCGGACAGAACGTGGTGACGTAGAACACAACGACGTGATGAAAAAACGAAGTTCAATGCTTCCAAGCAAGCGTCGACTTGATTCTGAGCACGCGCGGGTTTTTGGTCCGATGATTTTGGGTACTAACCATCGAACCTGTCCGACGGACAGGTTTCCATCGGACAGGTTTTAAAGCATGTTTTGAAACTTTGGTCCGCTGGAAAACGGTCCGATAGGCCATACACACGATCGAACATGTCCGCTGAAACTGGTCTGCGGACCAGTTTCAGCGGACATGTTCGATCGTGTATACGCGGCCTCAGATATCTTTCTCTGCCGGCGATTCCCTGTCATGTAAAAACAATCAAAGCAACTGTTCAGCCGCTCTGTTTTTTTTTTACAGGTGGTGGGTGCCACCCTCTGGTGCAACTACTGGCTCGCCTGTGCAAACGCCAAGTCAGAGAAGGAATTAGCTAGTGGCATCCGTTTATCATAGAGCTGACCAAGGACCAAATTAAAACCCTGCTCTTCTGATGTCAAGAGAGAGAAAAACAACGAGTGCCCAGAAGCGATTCAGTTTGCATGTGCCGCGCTATAAAATGTTTTGCAAATAAAGTGCCCCCGCATACATAAAGATATTGAAATATATACTTATGCACAAACCACCCTAAATAAAGTGCCAAAAAATTGCAGCAGCCAGCATTCAAAAGGTTGAAATAACCTATATGGCTCTGGCCTTATTTTTGGGATATGTTATTGAATGAGATGTAAATGCTTTCTGTTTAAAGAAGACTATACTGTGTTTCACACTGTTTAGAATGAGGGATTTTTGATTACTATAGTCCCTTCTCACCATAACCAGCATGGTTATACAGTGGAACCTCGAATTGCGAGTATGGTTTACGAGCTTTTCGTATTCAAGCTGCTGTGCAGTACTGCATTTGGCCAGAGGTGCGGGGGCGCCAGTAAAATTCAGAGACACTAGGAGACGCTCAGAGATGCTCGGAGACACTCTGTTCCCAAGTGTCTCCGAGGGTCTCCTAGTGTCTCCTAGCATTTCTGAGTGTCTCCGGGGCCCCCACAGCTCTGCCCACATGTGGTATTGCATAGACAAGCTGTGGCTGCGGAATGGATTATCTGAGTTTCCATTAATTCCTATGGGGAACTCACTTTGATATACGAGTGCTTTGGATTTCAAGCATTCTTCTGGAATGATGGATAACTTGCCACAAATTTGTGGCAGTGTTGAATTGTAAGTGTGGTAACGTGTTTCACATTTTCACTGGAACATTGTACACTTGCAGATCACTTGAAGTTCTAGTTGACACTTTTCCTATTTGTAGCACATTTGCATGGCAAAGTTGCAATGGTGAGCCTACAGCAAGAGCTCTGCAAGTTTACAGCATGAAAATCCAGCCATAGTGACCTCTGTGGTGGGATAACTATTGCACAACATAACTAAACCAGAACTTGCAGCAGACTTCCATAATGTTTGCAAAGAAAGTTGATCTGAAATCATGCAATATGGACTTTCTGCAATTGTGCAACAAACTTGTGAAGCCTGGAAAGTCTAACAATAGCTTAGCAAGTCATTTTCAAACTTGCAAAACAATTGGTTGCTATCTGGGTGAGCCCTGTCCCGTAGAAGCCATGGTTTCCATATACTGAACCGATGATGGCCAAAAAGCCTGAGACAGCTGTGCATAAGTTTGGAATAAATGGATCTATAAAATAAAGCTATAGATGCACCAGCTGTTCTGGATGTATATCTGGCCAATAGGGTGTAGAGAAATGTTTTGCATGGCTCAACCCATGACCCTAAAATGAGGAGAAATCATTTTATTTTTGTGATATATCATGAAAAGAGACATATGAAACCCTTTTCTTTGAAGAAACCTTCACTGTGCTGTGCAATGGTCAAAGCGAGGAGGTTTTTTCATCTTTGTTTTAGTCCCATCTTACCATTACATGTATGGCTATACTGTCTCCCTGTTAAATAAAAATAAAATGCAAAGAATAAAATGTTTCTAAATAAATAAAATAAAAACGACAAAAAGCAAGGACTTTCAACCCTTAATAAACAAGACTTCTATACACACGCAGTGAAATGCCACATCCATTTCGTATGCCAATATATCTGAATTCAATTCATTGAACAGTATTAATGTCCTCTGGTAATTCAGATGAATGTTGCATTTTAATCCCCCTAATCCATCAAGATCAGAGGCCTAAAATAAAATCAAAGGGGGCAGCACACAGAAGAAATCCCCAGCATGTTTTCTGTTAAATTGGTTCATGTTACATTTCACAGAAATCCCCAAGCTTTCCTCTCTGAAAGTCTCAACATAAAAGACAATATATGTCACCGTAAATACGATGAGTCTTACTATGCTGATTATTCAACATACACACACCAAGAGCTATTTATATCATACTTTTTCTATGAATTCAAAATAAGTTCACAGAGTACATTTTGCTTCCTGCAGAAGTGGAATATCCACATGCATGGGCTGCCTGATTTACCTGATCTTAGAGGTCTATGTACAGATGTCAATAGTATATAGGGCAGTAAACAGATGTCATTTATATGTAGGGCAGTGTACAGAGGACAGTAGGATGTTGGGCAGTGTACATAGGACAGTAGTATATTGAGCAGAGTACAGAAGTCAGTAGGATGTTGGGCATTGTACAGAGGTTTGTAATATGCAGGACAGTGTACAGAGGTCAGTAGGATGTTGGGCAGTGTACAGATGTCAATAGTATATAGGGCAGTGTACAGATGTCAGTAATATGTAGGGCAGCATACAGGGGCCAGTTATATGTAGAGCAGGGTGCCGAGGTCAGTAGTATGTAGGGCATTGTACAGAGGTCAGTAATATGTAGGGCAGTGTACAGAGGTCAGTAGTATGTAGGGCATTGTACAGATGTCAAAAGTATATAGGGCAGTGTACAGATGTCAGTAGTATGTAGGGCAGTGTACAGAGGTTATTGATGTGTATGGCAGTGTACAAAGGTCAATATGATGTAGGGCAGTGTACAGAGGTCAGTAATATGTAGGGCAGTGTACAGAGGTCAGTAATATGTTGGGCAGTGTACAAAGGTCAGTAGGATGTTGGGCAGTGTACAAAGGTCAGTAGGATGTTGGGAAGTGTACAAAGGTCAGTAGGATGTTGGGCAGTGTACAGAGGTCAGTAGGATGTTTGGCAGTGTACAGACGTCAATAGTATATAGGGTAGTGTACAAATGTCAGTAGTGTGTAGGGCAGTGTACAGAGGTCAGTGATATGTAGGGCAGTGTACAAAGGTCAATATGATGGAGGGCAGTGTACAGAGGTCAGTAATATGTAGGGCAGGGTACAGAGGTCAGTAGGATGTTGGGCAGTGTACAGATGTCAATAGTATATAGGGCAGTGTACAGATGCCAGTAATATGTAGGGCAGTGTACAGATGTCAGTAATATGTAGGGCAGCATACAGGGGCCAGTTATATGTAGAGCAGTGTACCGAGGTCAGTAGTATGTAGGGCATTGTACAGAGGTCAGTAATATGTAGGGCAGTGTACAGAGGCCAGCAGTATGTAGGGCATTGTACAGATGTCAAAAGTATATAGGGCAGTGTACAGATGTCAGTAGTATGTAGGGCAGTGTACAGAGGTCATTGATATGTAGAGCAGTGTACAAAGGTCAATATGATGTTGGGCAGTGTACAGAGATCAGTAGTATGTTGGGCAATGTACAGAGGCCAGTAGGATGTTTGGCAGTGTACAGAAGTCAGTAGTATGTAGGGCAGTGTACAGAGACCAGTAATATGTAGGGCAGTGTACAGAGGTCAGTAGTATGTAGGGCATTGTACAGATGTCAAAAGTCAATAGGGCATTGTACAGATGTCAAAAGTCAATAGGGCAGTGTACAGATGTCAGTAGTATGTAGGGCAGTGTACAGAGGTCATTGATGTGTAGGGCAGTGTACAAAGGTCAATATGATGTAGGGCAGTGTACAGAGGTCAGTAATATGTAGGGCAGTGTACAAATGCCAGTAGGATGTTGGGCAGTGTACAAAGGTCAGTGATATGTAGGGCAGTGTACAAAGGTCAATATGATGTAGGGCAGTGTACAGAGGTCAGTAATATGTAGGGCAGGGTACAGAGGTCAGTAGGATGTTGGGCAGTGTACAGAGATCAGTAGGATATTGGGCAGTGTAAAGAGGTCAGTAATATGTAGGGCAGTGTACAGAGGGCAGTAGGATGTTTGGCAGTGTACAGAGATCAGTAGGATGTTTGGCAGTGTACAGAGGTCAGTAGTAGTGATGAGCGGAATACGCCATATTCGATTTTGCGATATTTTGCGAATATTTCAAAGAATATTCGCGAATATTCGTTAATATCGAATATTCGTGATATTTTATAAAAAAAATGCGAAATGCGAAATTTCGCTATTTTTTTGGGATAAAATATCACGAATATTCGATATTTACGAATATTCACTATATTTTATAAAAAAAAAAAAAATAGCGAAATTTCGCATATGCGAAAGCAAAAATGATTGCGAAATTTCGCTAATTTTTTGGGGATAAAATATCACGAATATTCGATATTTACGAATATTCGCTATATTTAAAAAAAATAAAAATTTGCGAAAAAATACGAATATTCGAAATAGCGAATATTCGCCGCGATATTCGAGTTATTCGCGAATACTCGAATATGCAATATTCGTAGCGAATATTCGCAATGCGAATATTCGTGAGCAACACTAGTCAGTAGGATGTAGTACGGTGTACAGAGATCAGTGGGATGTTGGGCAGTGTACAGATGTCAGTAATATATAGGGCAGTGTACAGAGGTCAGTAATATGTAGGGCAGTGTACACAGTGCAGCAGTGTCTAGGATGTAGGGCAGTGTACAGATGTCAGTAATATGTAGGGCAGTGTACAGAGGTCAGTAATATGTAGGGCAGTGTACAGAGGTCAGTAATATGTAGGAAAAATGACAGAGGTCAGTAGGATGTTGGGCAGTGTACAGAGGTCAGTAATATGTACGGCATTGTACAGAGGTCAGTATGATTTTTGGCAGTGTACAGAGGTCAGTGTGATGTAGGGCAGTGTACAGAGGTCAGTAGGATTTTTGGCAGTGTACAGAGGTCAGTAGGATGTAGAACAGTTTACAGAGGACAATAGTATGCAGGGCAGTGTACAGAGGTCAGTAGTAGGTATAGCAATATAAGGAAAGGGATGGTCGGCACTCAGTGTGCATTTCGGACATTAATCCTTAGCCATGACAAAGGACTAATGTCTGAAATGCATAGGCTGTTTTACAGCTTTGTACATGTACTTAATAAAGAAATACTATTTTGTTAACCACTAATATTCCTTTATACTGGCTTTTGAAATGTACAAATGCAGCAATTTATAAATTGGATGAAAGGCTTAGCACTGGTAAACACCTTTTGACAGATAAAGTCTAATGATTGGTAAGCTGAAATATATTACATTTTTGGCTTAATACTGCTTTAAGGTGGCACAGCACAATGCAAGCTCCATACTAAAGATAGTTTATTGTCCATTTATCAACCTAACCAAAGTGTGTAAATGACTGCTGGATTTCTTTGGTAGCGTAGAAGTCCAGATTGAACATATTGCAAGTGAACAGCTGCTAAGCCATCTGCGTGACAAACTATAAGATATAGACATATCTTGTGTTATGCTTTATACAACTCATTATCTCCAAGCTTTTATGCTGTGGATTATTAGATTTTATTTACCTCAATTGGTTCTAATAATTCTACAGTGTACAGTGTATAGTCATATTGCCCTTTACTATAGGAAGGTTCACAGAAGACACTCTGACAGCTTTTTACTCTGGTGTGCCCAACTAAAGTATTTGGAGGGAGGAGTAATTTCGGGAAAGGTAGAGTGTTGCTTGTGTCAACAGAATCCCAACATAAAATTATGTTACTTGTATTTTGCGGTTAATCTGCTTGTGAATGTTGGCAGAAAAACATACCTATAATATTAATCTGCAGGTCTAGATTGCAAAATAAAACCTTTCCAAAATAAAAATAGCTTTGAAAACTCATGAAAATCAAAGGGTAGCACACATACTGTGACTGTGCTGTAGTAATTCTCCTGCGCCAAATGCATTAGGTATCATTTTGAATGTTTTCTGGATACTATGGGATGTTGTGAACTCATTAAGCACACAAGCTTTTGTACAGTACCTTCATATGTCTTAGCTTTGTGACATTTACATTTAATTATAAATTTGTCAATACTTTTGATCAGGGCTTTTTTTCTCAGAGAAAAGGTGGTGGAACTCACCCTCCCTCCCCTGGCCACGCCCCTACCCACCCCTAGGACCGCCCCCTAGAACCACCCCTTTAGAGAACAGGGATGCAAGTAAATACATTCCCAAATGCGTAGCAGCAGAGACATTCCCAAATGTGCAGCAAATACATTCTCAAATGCGTAGCAGCAGAGACATTCCCAAATGTACAGCAAATACATTCTCAAATGCGTAGCAGCAGATACATTCCCAAATGTACAGCAAAGAGACATTCCCAAATGTACAGCAAATACATTCCCAAATACATTCCCAAATGCGTAGCAGCAGAGACATTCCCAAATGCGTAGCAGCAGAGACATTCCCAAATGTACAGCAAATACATTCTCAAATGCATAGCAGCAGAGACATTCCCAAATGCGTAGCAGCAGATACATTCCCAAATGTACAGCAAAGAGACATTCCCAAATGTGCAGCAAATACATTCCCAAATACATTCCCAAATGCGTAGCAGCAGAGACATTCCCAAATGTACAGCAAAGAGACATTCCCAAATGTGCAGCAAATACATTCCCAAATACATTCCCAAATGCGTAGCAGCAGAGACATTCCCAAATGCGTAGCAGCAGAGACATTCCCAAATGCGTAGCAGCAGAGACATTCCCAAATGCATAGCAGCAGAGACATTCCCAAATGTACAGCAAATACATTCCCAAATGCGTAGCAGCAGAGACATTCCCAAATGTACAGCAAAGAGACATTCCCAAATGTGCAGCAAATACATTCCAAAATGCGTAGCAGCAGAGACATTCCCAAATGCGTAGCAGCAGAGACATTCCCAAATGTACAGCAAATACATTCCCAAATGCGTAGCAGCAGAGACATTCCCAAATGCGTAGCAGCAGAGACATTCCCAAATGTACAGCAAATACATTCCCAAATGCGTAGCAGCAGAGAAATTCCCAAATGCGTAGCAGCAGAGACATTCCCAAATGTGCAGCAAAGAGACATTCCTAAATGCGTAGCAGCAGAGACATTCCCAAATGTGCAGAAAAGAGACATTCCTAAATGCGTAGCAGCAGAGACATTCCCAAATGTGCAACAAAGAGACATTCCTAAATGCGTAGCAGCAGAGACATTCCCAAATGTGCAGCAAAGAGACATTCCTAAATGCGTAGCAGCAGAGACATTCCCAAATGCGTAGCAGCAGAGACATTCCTAAATGTACAGCAAAGAGACATTCCCAAATGTACAGCAAAGAGACATTCCCAGTGCATTAGAGCCACAGTCCAGCACAGAGACCACCCAGCTTAGTCCAACAAAGACTGGCCAGCCCAGCAAAGAGACTACCCAGCAAAGAAACCGCTCATCCTGCAAAGAGACAACCCAGGCAAAGAGACTGCCCAAACCGTGCCCAGGGAAAGAGACTGCCCAAACCGTGCCCAGGGAAAGAGACTGCCCAAACCGTGCCCAGGGAAAGAGACTGCCCAGCAAACAGTGCCCAGGGAAAATTTCCCTGGGCATGGTTTGGGTACTCTCTTTCCTGGGCACTGTTTGCTGGGCACTCTTTTCTTGCCAGTCTCTTTCCTGGGCACTGTTTGCTGGGCAAACAGTGCCCAGGAAAAAGACTGGCCAGAAAAGAGTGCCCATGAAAAAGTGCCCAGGAAAGAGAGTGCCCAGGAAAGAGAGTGCCCAGGAAAGAGAGTGCCCAGCAAACAGTGCCCAGCAAACAGTTCCCTTGAAAGAGAGTGCCCAACTGTCACAGGCCTGGTACAGAGCAGAGCCTGACGTGCGGGAGTGGCCACTCTTGCTCCTCTGACTCCGGAACCCCTGGTAGTGTGGACAGGAAGCGCTGGAGTTCAGAGTCGCACTAGCGCCTGGCGGGGATGCTGTGCAGGAACTGCGGAGGTCTCCTGTAGTCTCAGGAAGATGTCAGCGGGGCTGGAACAGCAGGTCCGTAGACAGCGGGAGCTGGATACAGGTGACCAGGAACAGCAGGGAGACTGAGTTCAGGCGCTTGGTGCAGCTGGCTGGAACAGGCGGCAGGAGGGAGGTGTTCTGTAGTGCTGGGCGCTGATCGCTGGAGTAGTTAGCCAGAGGAAGGTGTGCTGTAGTTCTGGTGCTGACAGATAACAGGAGCTAGTGCAGATGACTGGAGCCGTTGGCAGGAGGGAGGTGTACTGTAGTACGGATGCAGGTAGGGTCAGGCAGGCCGGGTCGGATTCAGTCAGACCGATCAGGTGCGTGGATAGAGCAATAGCGGAGTCGTAGTCCAGGCCGGGTCGGCAGCAGGCGGGCAACAATCAGTTAAAGGGTAAGGCAGAGGCAGCGTCAGACAGGCCGGAGGTCAGGGCAGGCGGAGATCAGAAGGGTCAGAGATGAGCCGGGATCACGGGAACAGACGTCAACAGGTAACAGGTCTCAGGTGGGCAACAGGAACGCTAACGACCGGGCAGCAAGAGGCTGTAGGATGAGCCCCATTAAATAGCCTGGACTGGCGCCAGAATGGCGTCAGCACGTGCCCGCGCACCGCTCCCGCGATTGCGCGTGCACGTGCGCGTGCGCGTGCACGCGCGCACGCGCGTGCGCGCCGATTTGCCTCAAATTCGCACTCCCGGCGCCCCCGTGCGCGACGTATTGCCGCTAGCGCCACCTGGTGGTCGACCACGTTCATGACACCAACCCAGTGAGGAGACCACCCAGCACAACCTCATTGAGCATGATTTTTTTTTTTTCAATACACAGAACTGGCCTGGGGCTAGTGAGGAGGAGTAGGAAGATCGCCTAAAAGTACCGCCACCATTCACATGAGGGGAATCTCCCGCACAGCACTGAGGGGCGGCGCAGAGCTGCGGAGTACAGATTACTCCGCCTACCGCCCTCACAAGCTCTCAGGTCAGACGGAGGAGCAGAAGGAGGAGCCGGCCCGGGACTACAAGCTTTTACAGGCAGGGACATCAGGTCAGTCACCTTACGGTACCATTCAAATTTTATTCACAACAGCGATCTCTCGCACAGTACTATGGGGCGGGTCAGAGCCTCTCTTACAAGCCCTCAGGGCAGACGGAGGAGCCGGCTCGGGACTGCAGTGCAAAGTGCTACGGAAGTTTTTACGGGCGCGCCACTGGCTGTTTACTGCATTAATGAAGAGGGACACTGACTCAAAATAGGTGGCGGAACGCCGTTCCGGTGCGTTCCGCCAGAAAAAAAGCCCTGCTTTTGATGATAAATTTCTTAAATTTTCTTAAATTTCTTTAAGAAATATTGTCTTCCCAAAATGATTTTATTTTCAGAATATTCTAGTCACAAAAAAATTATCTCTTATTTGACCAGTGTTAGGCCCGCCATACACGGAGCAATATTCTGCACCCATGGTTGCAGGAAAGAAATGAGCAGGATTCCCCCATCAGCACAGACAGTGTTGATGCGGGAATCCCTCCTGCTGGGCTATTATTTTCTCCTGGCCAGGGGGTGGGGGGAGCCATCTCCTTCGGGAGAAGACAGTGATTATTGCTAGTGGCTAGCAATAATCGTAAGAGAATCCGGCAGGCTGGTTGTCCCCAAGTTGATCAATCGATCAACTTGGTACATTCAGCCTGCCCATTAATGCTTTGAATGAGATTCAAACCATGTATGGCCCGGCTTTAGTTTAAAAACAACTACTGTCACTGTAGATAAATAGTTAAAATTGTATTCTGGTTCATCCCTCCCCAAACCCTTAGGCTACATGCCCACGGATGTTTTAAAAAAACGGGCTGTAAAGCTCGTACAGACTCCAGGAAAAAAGCGGTGTTTTTAATTCGATTTTTTCCATGTTTTGCATTGAATTCAATGCACGTTTCGCCGCGCTAGCTTTCAGGCACGTTTTTCTTTCTCTATTCACAATCAATCGTTCCCTATGGGAGCCCATTGATTTGAATAGAGGTCGCACCAGAAGTCGGATCAAGATGATCCGACTTGCGAGGGGCGACTCGTGTGTGGAGAATCTTGAAGGGGAACCCCGCAATTTTATTTTTTTATAAATGTGCGTGAAATTCCCCTCAGGATGATGCCAGACCCTTAGGTCTGGTATGGATCCTAAGGGGGATCCCCCAGGATCCATATCAGACCCTTATCTGAGCGCACGCAGCCCGGCAGGTCAGGAAAGGGGGCGAGACCATACCAGACCATACCAGGCCACATGCCCTCAACATGGGGGGGGTTGGTGCTTTCCCCATGTTGATGAGGACAAGGGCCTCTTCCCGACAACCCTGGCCGTTGGTTGTCAGGGTGTGCGGCAGGGGGCTTATTGGAATCTGGAAGCCCCCTTTAATAAGGGGGCCCCCAGATCCAGGCCCCCCCACCCTATGTGAATGAGTACAGGGTACATCGTACCCTGACTTCTCCGCTCTCGCCGGCATCTTCTCCCGCTCTTTCGGTGCCTTCTCTGCGCTCTCCGATTCTTCTCTTGCTCTCCGGTGCTTTCTGCCTTCTGCCGGGCTCTGCTATCTTCTTCCAGCTCTTTTACTATTGGCAGCCCGGTCTTCCCCGTCGTTTTCTTCCCTCTTCTCGTCTGATGTTGATTCGTCAATCTCTCCCGCTGTAATGCCGTGTGCGCGGTCCGCAACTATTTATATAGGCATGGGGCGTGGTCACCGGGTGATGTCACCCGGTGACCCCGCCTCTTATGATGTCACCGCCCCGAGCATGATGGGACTTTCACACTGTCGAAAATTGCGGCGGTATTCGGCTGCTAGCGGTGCGGTTTTGCCCCCGCTAACAGCCGAAAAATGGTTAATACCACTGGCAATGCGCCTCTGCAGAGGCACATTGCCGGCGGTATGGCCACGGATTCCCATTGCTTTCAACTGGAAGGAGCGGTGGAGGAGCAGTAAACACACCGCTCCTTTACTGCTCCAAAGATGTGGCCAGCAGAACTTTTGGAGAGCTCCTGCTAGTGCACCGCTCCAGTGTGAATGCCCTCGGGGCTTTCACACTAGAGAAACAGCAGCTGCTGTTTCAGGTCAGTGAAAAATGAAAAATAAAGGAAACAGAGCCAATAACAAAATAACTGGTTACAACAAGTGCAGCTCCAAAAATTTGTGAGAACTAATATGCAGTGATAAATAATGAAAAGTGTGCTTTTAGAAAAGGGTTCTTTAATAGGGTTCTTTAGGGATTGATCCTGTTTGAGGAGAGGTCGAAAGAGAGAAGACACTATTAAAGAACCCTTTACATGCCTGATGGTCATTTATGGCCGAATACATTCGATAAGCGTATTTGATTGTCACATCAGGTGAAGCACTTTATGCATGCACGCTGCACTTTTATGAAAGAACGGTGGTTGGAGAATATACATTTGAAATATAGCACTTGTTTATTGCTAATTTTATATCTGCATTTCTTTGGACTTTTCAACCATATATTACATGTTTATTTTATGGACTTTAAATTTACACTTGTTGCACCCTTTTCATTATTTATCGCTGTTTCAGGTCGGTTTGCAGGCACTATTTTTAGCGCAATAGCGCCTGCAAACTGCCCCAGTGTGAAAGGGGTCTTAAGGCAAAGTCATTTATGTGCAGAAAAGCATATGTAAATTAATGTTTGTGTAGTACTACCAGAGTTAACATTTAAGAAATGTATTGTTTCCTTAAGTAAGGGTTTGGCTCCCTCTAGTGACCACTGACACTTTATCAGGGTTTTGCTTTCTTTCCTTCATTTAAGAGGTAAACAGCTATGCATTGTGGGATATATAGGACAATGAGGAAGTGACTTATGTGGTTAGATCAGTCTGGGAACTACTACACCCACAATGCCAAGTCACAGAACAGCCTGTTGGGTAAGCAGATAAAAGGACAGGCATGGCCTGTTTTTCTGTCTCTCGGGGTGCCATTCAACAACCAGCAAGAGGCCTGTGTGTGTTTGCCCAGGGCTGGGAGAGCCTGCGGCCTACACCAGAGAGTGGATCGCCTGCCTTGCCTCGCCTGCCTGCCTTGTGAGCAGCCCTGCGGATTGAGCAGGAGGACTAGCCATCGCTTCAGAGCCTTTGAAGCCATCTGCCTTCCAGCACACAGGGAGGGGCAGCACTGCATGGAGGTGCCATCTACACAGAACTAGTCCACAGCCAGCTGGGATCCATAGTGGTGAGAAGGCATCTGCCTATCCAGGTAGTGACTGTAATATTCATAAGTGATTGCCTGCTATACAGACTGCCGCTGAGACCTGTAGTTTCACGGATGTGGATATATTGCACCTAAGTATTCTATAGCTGGATCTTGGGGTTTCTGTTTCCTTTTTCCCATGCTGCAAGGTCAGTACTGTACTGTTCACTCTCAGAAGGAAGAGCAAGTGAGAATAGTTTGCAGCTAAGTAATCAATCTCACCATATTCTACAGTTACTGTTTCCTTTGCTATTTTGGATTACAAATACGTGCACCACCTCACACTGCAGTATAATTAAGCTAGCTGAAGAACAAACTGGGACTGGAGGAACTTCCACTACTTTATTCTTCCACAAGGCTTTACTGCTATACAATTGTGCATCACTCGGAACTGTACTCTAGAGGGAGCCATTTAGCAACATACAGTCGTGCATTTTTATTACTGTGTTCACTGTTGTGTATTCTGCATGTATTGGTCTGTGTCATTGATATCTTGTGTGAGTCTCTATTCACTACCACAGCTGATGATGTGACTGAATCCAGAGTCTTGGTAAATATACTACATGCTCTATCATTATTGTGTTTTCTCTCTGTTGCTGGGTTCTACACTAATATTACTAAACAGGTGTGCCAGAGGGGTTGAGGCTGTTCTTGGGGTTGAGAAGCAGAGTGCAGAAACATACATACATTAGCAGCTCCTATGGGGGTAGCGCTACATTTACATTTTTTTTAAATGATCCTTTGTCCTGAGGTTTATGTATCTGTAAGACTGACACTTTTGTACAGTGATAAGGAGTAATATGTGGGTATTCTGAGGACTGGCTTATGTGTGGAGTGTATACAGGGTGTAGGCTCAGTCTCTGTTTAACCATTCCCCTTTAAGCCACTCCCACCTGACCATGACCACCATTTGCCACAGCACAATATGTGTGCCTTTGGACTTGTTTTTTGCTCAATAACACAGTTCCTCATGTCTGTATTAATCCTAGCCATGCTTACATTTTGTCACACTGTTGACTTTGTCATTTTAAAGCCAAGCAAATTACTTGTTATGGGCATTGTTAAAGCGGTGGTTCACCCTAAAACTACTCTGTCTCATCCCATCCAGCATACTGGCGTCAGCGCCAGTATGCTGTTTTTTATTTTTTTTAATTGCTCAACATACTGTTTAATGCGCACAGACTTGGAGCTGCGCACAGACCTAGAACTGCGCACAGACCTAGGAGCTGACTGCGCAGGCACCGTATATAGCCGAGTCCTATTTCGGCTTTTTTCGGAGGGCGTGATGCGCCATAGCCATAGGACTCAGATATATACGGCGCCTGCGCAGTCAGCTCCTAGGTCTGTGCGCAGGCGCCGTATAGCCCCGGGAATAGCCGAGTCCTAAATCGGCTATTTACAGGAGGCGTGACGCACATAGCTGCGCCATTCACCCGCGGTGTACAAAAAAGAAAATTATTCATTAAACAGTAAGTTGAGCAATTAAAAAAAAAAAAAACAGCATACTGCTGCTGACGCCAGTATGCTGGATGGGATGGGACAGGGTAGTTTTAGGGTGAACCACTGCTTTAATGTTTACATATTGTTTATATTTTTAAAAAAATCAATTCTCATTGGTGTTTCTGTCATATTTCAGGTTGTCAGTAAAAAATGTGCTCTGTCAGTATATTGTCCATGTTTTGTCAGTGAAAAAAAGTTGTGGGTGTTTGGCAACCTTGTTGGAAAAGTGGCTTATTAAGAAAAAGTTTTATTTTTTCACTTAAGAAAGAACCAGGTCACGTTATGCATTTGTCTAGGAGAACTAATGTGAGGGGGGATTATTGTCAACAAATATTATGTCCAGTGGCGACAGCCCCATTTGGGGCGCCGCCCCCCTAATCCATTCGCCCAGCCCCTAATCTAGGTGCAGGGCGCCTGAATTAAAGCATCAGGCTCTAATTGGCTTAAAAAAAGGGCACTGAGCCGAGAGATTACCCAGTTGTGTGACAAGAGCGAATTAATATTCAGTATTAATATTCGCTATTGTCTTCCTGATTCTCCTCCCGGTCAATCAGGAAGCGGGTCAAGAGGAGAAGCGACCGTATTGGCGGCCGAGGCGGAGATGTAGGGAGAAGCTGCTGAGGAGGAGACACTGAGTAGGAGTCGCTGAGAAGGAGACACTGAGGAGGAGATGCAGGCCCGCGATCTAGATGGGGTAAGCGTGGGGTCTGCCGATCGTCCGAGCGATGGGGGGGATTTTGACTGATGGACTGAGGGACCGAACAGGGGTTTGACTGACCGACCGGTGAGTATGCGGTTGGTTTGTGTGCCGCCCCCCCCCCCCCCAAAGAAATGGAGCACCAGGTGCCACTTATTACGTCCGTTATACAATGCCAACATGCAGTTATCCTGCTCCGCTAATTGTGTGAATGTACTAGGTGTATCTTCATAACATAGTACAACCTGTGCAGAAGAACTTTCTTGGGCCACTCATGCTTGTGTGGACAGGCTCCTGAGGATGCAATTGAACAGAATTTGGAAATCTGGCACCTATAAAAACACATATTTATAATGTCCTGCTGCTCAGGAAATGTAGGGACAATAAACTGCATAAAAGTAAAGCAGTGGACAGTGTCAGTAGGGCAGTGGGACAGTGCCAGTATAGCAGTGGATGGTGTCAGTAGAGCAGTGGACTTTGTCAGTATGGCAGAGGACAGTGACTTCCCCACCCCTCCTCCTCCCACCACCAATAGCTGATACTTATGCATGGTGCCCTCTCTCCCACTGAATATCCCTTCATCCACCCCAGATAGGGTGACCACGTGTCCCGGATTTTGCAGGTCTGTCCCGGGTACCTTTATTCCAGGACAATACAGTGCCCTGAAATTAAACTGACACAACCATTACCTGGGCCAATCAGATGGCCACAAAAAAGGCCACCACATCACCACTTTACTCACTGACAGTACTTGTCCTGACTGGGATTGTCTGGGGGGGCACAATCCCTATGCCCTGCTTGGAATTGGAGAAATCATAAATCCTGCCTCTTGTCTCCAATCATTGTGATGTGATTCGTTACAGCACAAGCTGATTTTTGGGAAGGAGGGTGTCCCTGAATGGTAGTTTGGAAATGTGGTCACCCTAACCCCAGAGCCTCACAAACTGAGTAGGCTCCAGAGATGGAGCTTCAGTGTAAGCTGGAGAACAGGAGAGAATAGTACCTAAAGCTGTGTGTGAGTGTGAGGATGGGTCTTTCCATCTCCGGCTATTCACAGAGGAAGCAGAACTTTTTGCTTATTTAGTACTAGGGGAGGGTCATGGGGGGCAGAGTGAGCAGACTGCAGAATGCAGGGCTAATCACAGGAGATCTCTCCACATCAGTCCATTGCTTTCTGTGCAAGGCCTGTTAATTTTAGGCAGCTGGGCCTATATTAAGGTAGGGGCCTGGAGCTGTGGCTCCAATAGTCCCTTCGGTAATCCGGCCATGGCAACATGTTCCCCAGACTTTCCATTTCCCATTGGGCTGCTGCAGTTGCCTACCCGAAAAAAAACTGAATTTTTCCCCCCTTTGACTTTAATTGGATTTGGAATCAATATCTCCTCTATCTATTCAGCCAAGCTACCCACAAATCAAACACAGTCAAGCAACACTAGAAGTGAGATAAAGAAATGACATCTTATTAGGAGGCACATGATCTGTACGTAAACAGTGACATTTTTGAAGTCTTTGTACTTTGTACTTTCATTGAAAGAAATGCCTGAACTGCCTGTTCAACTTTACTCTAGTTCATTTAAGGCGAGGAGATCATTTCCAGCCTGATCCACACAGCAGCAGACGGGTTACACAAACATCTAGCAGGCATATCCTGTGACTTTGTACTGTAAGTGTGGGAGAATGGCGCTGTCACATGATATGTCAAGTGCAGATTACTGATGAACCAGATGACTGTACGCACAAGGAGATCATTTGTGTTTACATTACAGGAAAGGATATTATTTTTAAGGAGTTTCTAAAACAATAATATAAATCACAAGGTATTGAACAGACAGTGACAGTGCTGACTCTGCAATGAATTATCCCAAATTCACAGTCTGTACTTTAGACCGCTAAGTATTATTTATTCCACTGTAATTAGACGTTAAAGCTGTAACCATGTTGTGTTATAATGTGTAAAAGTATTTCTTAGCAGACTATTCATCTTAATGTGCATTGTAGTCATTTTATTTCTTTGCTTAAGAGAGAGCGAACACTACTGGTCAGTTATTATAGGTGTCAGTAACTAAACACTCTTTGCTTTTAATATCATCATGAACATAAACAAAAAGCGATCAAAAATGTTGAACAAAAAACATTATTTTTACTTTCTGCTATAAAAAATAGCCAACAAAAAATGTCATCATCAATTTAGGCCAATATGTATTCTAATACATATCTTTGGTTAAAAAATCCCAATAAGTGTATATTGATTGGTTTGCACACATGTTATAGCGTTTCAGAGGCGATCAAGTTCGCATGTGCTGCGCTATATAAGTTTTCATTCATTCAATATATTTATGTATTTTTTTTCAATTTTTTTACTAGTAATGGCAGCAATCAGGGACTTATAGTGGGACTTTGATATTACGGTGGACAAATTGGACACTAACTGCCACTTTTGACACTTTTTTGGGGACCAGTGACACTAACACAGTGATTAGTGCTAAAAATATGCACTGACCCCCTTGGGAGGGTACAAAGCACCTCACCGGACACAGTATGCTCCCTTTTGGGGTGTCAGGTGGGGAGCAGGGCCCAGAATGCTCCCTGGTGCAAAAGTATTTTTCCCGCGATAACGTTCTGTTGAATTATATAATACAGGAGCACAGTTGACTCGATATTCTCTGAATGTATGACTTGTATATCAATCAATATCATACGGTTACATTATAGGACTCCATTGTTATTTTGGATGTTATGTCATGTTGTTGTTTTTTTGTAAACCCCAAAAAAATGTAATGAGAAAAATATGCACTTTCACTGTACTAATGACACTGGCTGGGAAGGGGTTAGCATCTGGGCGATTAAAGGATTAACTGTGTACCTATCTAATATTTTAGTGAAGTGTGGGAGGTGCTTTTACTAGGAGAAGGCATGGATCCATGTCCCTGCTTTGCAGGAACACAGAATCCATGCCTTCCTTTTTGACAGAACAGCAATCTTCCTTGTTTACATAGGTAGACTGTCATTCTGCCTGTGTACTGGATGATCTGTGGGTGTTGGCAAACATTGGGTTCACGGGACCTGCTGATTGGCTCCAGTTGTGTAGAATGACAATGGGAGTGAGCAGCCGGCGGCACACACTCACGCCTGCTAGCCCAACCAGAAGTGCAAGATCAGGTAAAACTGCTACAGGGCAGTTGGAAACTAGTTAATCACTTGCAGAACCATCCGCCGCAGATGTACTGCAGCAAGGTGGCTCGACTGCATAAATTTCCGTACCGGTATGGCGATTTGGCCAGCACGGGAGCCAATCAGCAGGTCTGACGGACTTGATGTCCTTAAGCCGCCTGTGATCGTTCCCCACGGAGACAGAACGGGATCTGCCAAAGTAAACAAGGCAGGTCTCTGTTCCGTCAGGGGATGACATTGAGATCTGTCTTTCTGCTAGACAGGAAGACAGATCTGTGTGTTTCCCCAGTCACACAGTTGCCCATACAGTTAACCTGCGTACACATGAGCAAATATATCTGTTCAAATCGGTCTGACAGACCGATTTGAACAGATATGTCTGCTGGCTATTTTGGTTTGATCGCTGTACACACGATCAAACCAAAATCCCCGCCGGCAGACAGCGCGGTGACGTGGCGGTGACGTTGACGTCGCCACGTCACCGCACCGGGAAGTAAATTACTTCCACGCATGCGTCGGATCCAATCGACGCATGTGCGAGCAGATATGTCTGCTGGTTAGCGTACTAACCAGCAGACATATCAGTCCGACGGGTTCCCAGCAGACAGATTTTAAAGCATGCTTTAAAATATGTCTGCTGGCCAAATCCGTCGGCTCGTCCATACACACGATCGAATCTGTCTGCTGAGACGGTCTGTAAAAAATGTCAGGTGTCTGATCTGTCCGGTGCAATGTTGCAGTCCCGCTAAAAATCACTGATCACCGCCATTACTAGTAAAAAATACTTTTTTTTATTAAAAATGCCATAAATCTATCCCCTATTTTGTAGACACTATGGGCCAGATTCAGGTACACGTAAATTTGCGCAGCGTTTTCAAAATACTATGCTGTCGTATTTTACCAGGCTCTAAATCGAATTCTGGTAGATTTTTGCCCGTACGATACGGCAAAGTAGTCTATTTCTCACCGCGTAATCGAAATACGCGATTAGGGGGCGTGAAGCGTTTAAATTATGCGCGTCCCCGCGGCGATCGAACTGCGCATGCTCCATTCAGAAATTTCCCGCCGTGCATTGCGCGAAATCACGTCGTTACGACATTTTTTGTTTGAGTAGCGTCGTTTACGAACATTCCTATTCCCGGACGACTTACGTAAAAAATAAAAAAGACGTCGGAAAACGTTGATATTCGACGCGGGAACGATGGCCATACTTAACATGGGAACAAATTGAAGGACAAAAACTGGACAGCCGCACTCCGAAATCACTTAAAATAAGTTGTCTTTTATTTTTCAACTGTACACACAGTCACTGCAAAATACAGTATGGCCGACGCGTTTCGCACTTACAATCAGTGCTTAGTCATGGCTAAAAAAGGTTCACACTAAAATGACATATATACTCAAACACATAATCACATGAGAAAAGATCCCCCTATGGCAGTAAAAAATTAATTAAGTAATTAAACACTAAATCAAACCAGCTGAAGGGGGTAGGGCCTCCCTCAAAATTAACACTTTCAAGTAAAAAACATATAAACACATGTAATGTATATAGGAACACCTGTGTGTATCCAAATACCCCTATAAAATCTTAATTAAAACCACAATCCACGTGTCTAAAGTTTGCAAGCATATACTTGACAGGTGTGATGCGCCATTCCTTACTTTGCCAGGTGTTTCAATGTGACACCCAACCAGCGCTTATATGATTGGAACCATAATAACTATGCTGGGAGGGCCAGTAGATTGATCTAAACTGTGTAGAAACATAGACAGACTATGGAAATGGACCGACTATGTAGTGAAAAATTAATAATAATAGTTAATTAATAATAGTAAGTGATGCTGTCCTTGTGAAATGTGGCAAAAAGTGTCCATAGTGGCTGCATGAAAGGGTTAAACCTTAAGCTTCTAAGTGTAATGTGTTGCAAAAAAAAATTGATGATCTAGTGTAAAAGTCTGTGATCTAGTGCCATAATGAACGGTCATTTTCACTACGTTACAAAATGGCCAAACTATAGCCGGTCAGTTTCTGACCGTAGTATAAATATTAGTGATGGATCCATCATACAAAAGCATGATGATCTAGTATAAAAGTCTGTGGTCTAATGCCATAATATACGGTCCTTTTCACTATGTTAAAAAAATGTCAAAACTATAACCGTATGGCTAGGTCACTAAAGGTATTCGTGACCCTAATATCTTAGAGGAGCTCAAAAGAAACATTCATTTGTGACCATAGTGCAAATATTAGTGATAGATCCGTCATGCAAATGTATGATGATCTAGTGTAAAAGTCTGTGGTCTAGTGCCATAATGAACGGTCATTTTAAAAAATGGCAAAACTGACCGTAATACAAATATTAGTGATGGATCCATCATACAAATGCATGATGATCTAGTATAAAAGTCTGTGATCTAATGCCATAATAAAAAATAAAAAATAAAACATTATAGGGGGGGGGGATGCATTACTATAATGTGTGTGATGAGAGAGAACAAAGACCCCTATACGTACGGGATCTGTGATGAATAATATGTTCTAAACTATGGGCTTCAAGAATGAAGCTCCGCTAGAACCGGGGTGTGGTGGTGTCTGTCAGGTATCCGCCCGGGGAATGCCCAAAATTTGATAATAGATGCTCCAATAGGATGCATGTATAGCACCAGTAAAAGTTGGACTGTATAGTATGTCACAAATAGCGGAAATAACAAAAGCGGAAGAGACCCAGAAACAGTGGGTGGACATTAAGGCCATGAGCAACTTATTGTAGAGGAGCCCATGTGAAACCCAGAACTAATTCAAAAGGCCTCCTCCGCCTACCGCCAAATTTAAAGTGACCTTGAATGCACTCCCCGTGCAGTAACCTGGTACACCCACCACGCAGAACCCTCCCGTCCGGTCCTGAATGATCGGAAGGGAAACCTGATCGGATAAGATGTATAAAATGATTAGATAAACAAACAATAATGTAAACCTATAGTGTGGTCCACCTGTCTGTGGACTAGTGTACACGTCAGTCATGGTAAACTCGCATAGTGTGGGTAGATAGATGAATTAATGAAGATGGTACAGACTACAGGCACAGTTCAAATCGAAAAAGCATATGTAGGTGTGAATGAGAATGGAAAGGACATGTATAACCACTGCAGTTAGAGGAAAGAAATGCGTGTGCCAAAGCAGGGGGGTGTGTTCAATCATAAAAATGGGACACATCCCAGTCGAAGTTGAGTCCATGGGGCTGTCTACAACTGAGATGAAATATCCAGAATACTTCTCATTTGCAGAGAAGTTTGAATTTATCTCCCCCCCTGGGTGGGCACACAACCCTCTCCATGCCCTGTATAGATAAACTGGAAATATTTTTGTCATGTACGTTGTTCCAATGTTTAGCCACGTTGGTATTGTGGTTTTTCTCAATATCATACAGATGGTCACCGAGTCTGTCCCTTAGTCTCCTAATAGTCCTACCCACATACTGGACACAACAAGAGTTGCATGTGATCACATAGACTACGAATTTTGTGTTACAGTTGATGAATTGTTTGATTTTAAAATCTCTACCGTTAGAACATGATTGCACGACTTGGCCAGTTCCTATTAAGGGACAATATCTACACCCGTGAGTGCCACATTTGAAGGTACCCACAAAATTCAACCAGGTTTGGGAAGTGGATTTGGATACAAAAAGACTGGGTGAGAGAACCCCCCCCCCAATGTTGGGGCTCTGCGACTCACTGTTTTAATGCCTTCGGACAAGATGGATGCATAAGACATGTCACTGTATAAAACAGGAAGGTATTTGTTAACAATCTGTCTAATCTTATTGAACTCCATACTGTATGGAGTGCAAAAGATAGGGGCTAATCCGTTGGCCATGGGGCTGGTGTGCATATCCCTCGACCCCCTGTTGGCCAACAGTGAGTCCCTGGAGATAGTGCTGACCCTATAAAAGGCTTTATTAATGACTGCGGCTGAATAGCCTCGGTCCTTGAACCTGTGAGCCATTGCCCGAGCCTCACCTGTGAAATCAACAGAAGAGGTGCAGAGCCTCTTAAGGCGAAGGAACTGCCCATAGGGAATACTGTTAACGGTGTGTGAAGGATGGGATGAGTCGGCTCGTAATAGGGCATTGCCTGCTGTGTTCTTTCTATAAAGACCCGTGGAAATGGTGTCATAGGCACCTGTAAGCTTTACATCCAGGAAATCAATGGTAATGGGCTGTAGGTTGCCCGTAAACCGAAGGTTCAGCTCATTATCGTTGAGATAGTGTAACCATTCATTCAGATCTGCAAACTCATCTGAAACGATGAGAAGCAGATCATCAATGAAACGACAGTACAGGACTGTGTCAGAACGGCGGGGGCTGGTACCCCCAAAGATGCGGGACCTCTCCCACCACCCCATGTACAGATTGGCCAGGGATGGTGAGAACTTGGCCCCCATCGAAGCCCCGCATCTCTGGAGGTAGCAGACCCCGTCGAACATGAAAAAATTGTGGGTTAGTAAATATTCTAGAGCTAAAATAATGAATTCCTGCAATACCAAAGAGTACTTTCCTGACACTTTCAAGAAATGGGAGACCGCCTGTAGGCCCAGGTGATGTGGAATGCTAGAATATAAACTGCATACATCAAAACTCATCCACCTATATCCGTGCCTCCACGGTACCCCCGTCAATTTGCATAAAAGATGCTTCGTGTCTCTTAGATACCCCGGAAGGACGGATACGAGCGGCTGCAGCTGGCCATCCACCGAGTCGATCATTGAGCGACCCGATGCCTGCCACAATTGGTCTACCAGTTAGGGGATCCAAACCCTTGTGAACTTTTGGTAGATGGTGGAAGACCGGCATAATAGGGTGTGCAGGAACAAAAAGCTTGCTATCCGATTCTGAAAAAATACCTGCAGCTATCCCCCTATCCAAGAGTGAGACTAAGTCTCGTGTTTACTCTGTAGTGGGATTGCTTTTGAGGCATGCATAGGTAGAAATATCAGATAGTTGTCCGCATTTCTAATGACAATGTCCTGATCAGAGCTCAAAGATGTCAAGGCTTTTCTCTCAGAATGTGACAAATTGGAGGGGTATGGAGTGCAATGGCAACTATGAGCCAGGTGAGTAAGATCTCTCTCCACTAACTTTTGATATAAATCAAGCTCGCTGCCCCTGGACCCTAGTGGGTAGAACCGAGACTGCAGTTTAAAAGATATTGGAATCAAGGTGTCTACAGGATCCAAGGGGTAGGGATCAGATTCGGCAAGTAAATCAGTTAGGTCTTGGAGACCGCAAACATCTTTAAAAAGAATGGGAGAAGAGATCAACTCACCTGGCTCCGAACTGCTCACCGATGAACTGACCTCTTCAGTAGGTGATTTAAAAAAATGTTTCTTAAGGGTGAGCTTTCTTGCAATCTTATTGACATCCAGTATAGTCCCGAATAGATTGAAATGATTAGACGGACAAAAGTTCAAACCTTTAGATAAAAGGTGAATTGCATCTGTGTTCAAAACTTTTTTTGAAATGTTGATGACGTTGTCAATTACTTTCTCCTGGTTCCCCGCAAAGCGTATGGGGTGCGTGTAGTTTTTGGATCTCTTGCCTCCCCTTCTTGTCTTCTTATGGTGGGTTTTCGTTTCTTTGTCCCCTTGGTTCCATGAGGGTGTCCGTTTGATTGTGTATCCTCATCCGACAACGTGCTAGGTGTTACCATAGGACAGTCCGGGGATGACTCTGACCCAGATGTGACTAGGGTATCATATGCAAACTCATTTTCAATGTCAGAGAAGCTCACCTTTTTCACTCTGTTCTTTCGGGGGCGTCTGGACTGGAAGGGAAATTGTGTACGTATATAGACTTTGTTACTTTCATAATCTGCACGATCCCTTAATTGCTTCCCCTTTTTGGTGTCAATGACACATTTTTCAAGCTTATCCAGTCTCTTATTCAACTTGCCATCCACTTAACATGGGCTGTCTAATATTAGACCAGCAAAAAGCTGGTATAGTGTTACGCAAAAAAAAGATGACTAAAGATGCTGTAAGAGATTGCGATTGAAGATCGTAATTTCGGGGATAGCCGGCAAAAGCTCATTAGCATACCCCGACGCGGAAAACAACAGGAAGTCCACCCAGTGGCCGCAATTTTATTGCAGCGTAGATACGAACACGTAATCCAGTCGAATTGAAGCCCGCAGCCGTCTTTTCATGGTTTGGGATTTCAGACTAGCTAAAAAATGTGCGTAATTCGAAAGTACTCCAGTCTAACACCAGTTAGACAGGAGTTACGGGTCTCTGAATCTGGCCCTATAACTTTTGCGCAAACCAATCAATATACGCTTATTGGGATTATTTTACCAAAAATATGTAGAAGAATACATATTGGCCTAAACATTTTTTTTGGATCTGTATTATAGCAGAAAGTAAAAAATATACAGTATAGTATTTTTTTTTTTCAAAATTGGCAGTCTTTTTTTTGTTTATAGCGCAAAAAATAAAAACCCCAGAAGTGATCAAATACCTTCCAAAAAGAAAGCCCTATTTGTGGGGAAAAAAGGATGTCAATTTTATTTGGGTACAGCTTCGCACGATGGTGACCGTTTGTGAACTGCAGTCTTCAAGTCATTCCACAGATTTTCTATAGGGTTTAAGTTTGGGCTTTGACTAAGGCCTCGTACACACTATCGGACATATCCGATGAAAACGGTCCGCGGACCATTTCCATCGGATATGTCCGATCGGGAGTTTGATCCGATGGCGTGTACACACCATCGGATCAAATTCCCCGCCGCCGGACGGCGCGGTGACGTGGCGGTGACGCGGCGGTGACGTTGAGGCCGCCACGTCACCGCCACGTCACCGCACCAGGAAGTTAAACACTTCCGCGCATGCGCCGAATCCATTCGGCGGCGGCGCGGCGGCGGTGGGGGACGACATGTCTGCTGGTAAGTGTACTAACCAGCAGACATGTCGGGCGGACAGATTCCCACCGGATAGATTTCAAAGCATGCTTTGAAATCTGTCGGGTGGAGAAATCTGTCCGCTAGCCCATACACACGAGCGGAGATGTCTGCTGAAACGGTCCATCGGACCGTTTTCAGCGGACATATCCCCTCGTGTGTACGAGACCTAAGTCATGCAAGGACATTCACCAATCGCGATGACCGTCGGCCACAAGCAATTGCAGGCACGAGAGGCAGAACAGGGAAATGTGTGTGTGAACACACAAACCCCTGTTCTGTTCTGTGAAGAGACACAGATTGTGAGTTCCTAATAGCTAGGAACCACAATCTGTCATTTCCTCTAGATCAGTCCCCTTACCCCACAGTAAGAAACATACTAGGGAACACAATTAACCCCTTGATCTCCCCCTAGTTTTAACCCCTTCCCTGCATTGACATTTTTACAGTAATCAGTGCATTTTTATAGCACTGGTCGCTGTATAAATGCCAATGGTCCCCAAAATGTGTCAAAAGTGTCTGATGTATCCGCCATAATGTCGGAGTCTCAATAAAAATCACAGATAGCCACTACTAGTAAACAAAAAATAATAATAAAAATGCTATAATTAAATGACAGAGAAGGACAGAGCAGGGCTGCGGATGATGGAGGCACGTAAACGGACCACGATGTCAGGGCTCAGCAGCCATGATATACCATGGTTAGTTTACAGAGGGGAGTGCATAGCCAAGCAGGGTCAGGCAGGTGTTTTAGGTGGTACACTGTGCTGTATAACATGCTTTAAGGAACAGGTTTGTTTTTTCTTTAAGGGAGTGGGGGGGGGTGGTGGTTAACAAACACTTTAACTGAACTTGGGCAGTTCTGCAAAGAGTGGGCAAATATCGCAAAGTCTAGATGTGCAAAGTTAGTAGAGTCATATCCCAATAGACTAAATGCTATAATTAAGCAAAATATGGTCCAACAAAATACTGACATAATGAGGGTGATACTTTTTCCAACTCTGTGATTCTATTTTTGATTTTTTGAATTTTTTTCTGACATGGTGTTATATCGTTCACTTGGATGTTTATAAATTGCACTAGTAAATACAGCTGGATAAGACAAAAACTGTGTATGTCTTCATTTTAGGCTGCAATTCAACATGATTTTAAAGACAGTGGCCCGGATTCACATACATCGGCGCACATTTATGCCGCCGTAGCGTATCTCTTTTACGCTACGCCGACGCAGCACAGAGAGGCATAGCGTATATTTCGTAGGCGTAAGCCGGCATAAGTGGAAGTAGGTGGAAGTAGGCTGGAAAGATCCGCGTCCGCAAAGATCCGCTTTTTCGGACGGAAGAAAACCCTATTTTGCTTCCGTCTGGCGGATCGGATAAATACGGACAGACGGTCTGTATTCATCCGATTCCCCACTGTGCAGAGACCGCCCTGTCCGCCGACAGCTCAGCAGGGATTTATGGACGATCCCCGCTGAGCCGACGGACACACACGGAGCGGATCAAAAACGGTCCGCTCCGTGTGAAAGGACCCTAAATCTTGTGCTAATCTTGTGTAATGATATTTCATGACTAATTCTAAAAAAATTGGTATTTGGCACCATCTAGTGGCCAAAATGTGAAATGGACTTCAGTTATGGTTTTACAGTTTTTTTCAAGAACATGTGAGGGATTATGCAAATAGCCTACCCATGAACACTCGGGCTGAAGTGCATGCTGGGAAGGAGATAAAAAGCCTTGTGGTGGCCATTTTAGGTCTCTTGCTCCGGGGACACATAGCCTGCCAGGAGAGCTCTGTGTGTGTGTGTCTCACAGAGCTCTAACCTACTTTGTGATGAAACAAACTAGCTATCCTTGGGGAGGTAACTGAGAACTCCCAGTCTTTTTGAAGCAGAACAGCAGTGTGGGCAAATCAGTGATCCTTGGGGAGGTAACCGAAAACTCCTGATCGTCTGCAAAAGAAGAACAACGTGACAGTGTGATTGCTGCAAACCGAGGGAGATCCCATGGAGCGGAGGCATCCATCTGCCTGGATATCGTGTGGTGAGAGGGCTCATGCCCAGATTTTGTACTGTTTGTCACACACCTAGACTGACTGCATAGTGCTGCTGGGACCGGTAGTCCCACGAGACAGTTCAGCTCAATAAAGTAACATGTGCATAGGCCTCAAGCCTGAATTGATTGTTTGGTGACTGCTGCTGCTGGTGTGCTTCTAGGAAGGAGTGCACAGATACAGGGCCGATCCTAGAGTCACAGGCGCCTGGGTGCAGAAATATTTCTGGCGCCCCCACATGGGCGTTGTCATTTTACTAACTCCTCCCCTTTACATCTCATTATACATCACATCTGTAGATGGACTAGGCACAGGAATGGGCAGGGACTGTGTATCCTATGCAATCTATCATGCCATAAAACATCTAGAGCAGGGGCAGCCCAGAGCACGTGTAAAGGGATGCTGGGGAAGCCATCCTCCAGCACATTGAACACTGTGACTCACCTCAATTCTCTCACTGTGCAGCCCAAGATAGAGATGGGAGGGGGAGGCATTCCAACTGGAGTTGGTGGAGACAGTGCGGGATCCAAGACTCCCAGTGTTGTGAATCTGGGCCAGTAATTTATTTCTATACCCACTGTGAGTGTGAACCTGTGGTAGATCAATATCATGTATACACTTTAGTATCTCACTGCTGAGTCTCACAGTGCCGGACTTCCAAAGGATGCAGATTGTTTTATTTTAATACATTTCTTGTTATGTATACAGAAACCAACTTATTTAAAAAGACCCTGTCACTTGGAGACTGCTGCAGCTATAAAGAGCCTGTATGTACTTGCAGCAGCAAAGCCGAATGCCAGGCATTCAGAGAGGCGAATATTTAACGCTTTTATGTAGTGTTGGTGTTTAATGTTATGCTACGGCCCCAAATATTCCTACTGGTCCATGACTATAATGGGCAGCCTGACTGACCAATTAGAATCTATAGGAGGTAGGAAGGGTTGGGCAAGCTTCTGCACTTTCAATTATTGAATGCAGTCACAACATCTCATGCCGCGTACACACGGTCGTTTTTTGCGATGAAAAAAAAACGACGTTTTTTAAAACGTCATTTAAATTGATCGTGTGTGGGCAAAACTTCGTTTTTTGTCTTCAAAAAAACGACCAAAAAAAAATTCCAACATGCTTGAATTTTTTGTGTCGTTTTTCAAAACGTCGTTTTTTGTTTCACAAAAAGTCACCGTGTGTAGCAAAAACGTCGTTTTTCAACCCGCGCATGCCCAGAAGCTAGTTATGAAGCGAGCTTCAATGGAAAAGTGTGGTGAACGTAACCTCGTTTTTTGTGAAAAAAACGATGGTGTGTATGCAACATCGTCTTTGAAAGTGACGTTTCAAAAACGTCGTTTTTTACTTCACAAAAAACGTTGTTTTTTTTCATCGCAAAAAACGACCGTGTGTACGCGGCATAAGAACTGATGTGCTGCAATCTATTAAATCTTTGTTTTTGGATTTAGAAACACTTTCGAGCTTTTACATTACTTAGCATAGATGCACTTCACATGAAAAAATATGCCTCGTGTCAGGTCTCCTTTTAAGCTGAACTCTGGGATAGGCAAATATTATCTAAATACAAGAAGCATGTGTATATTTACTTGAATCTTGGTGTGCTTTGTGTATTTCTCCCAGATTGGTAATATCCGGGTTGCAAAGACTCACACAAAATAGATTTTTATCCTTTGTGGCTCTTAAAGGAATACCTTTATATAAACATTTTTGTGACCAAAGTTGAGCTTTAAAAGAGAAATATGGAAATTCGTTATTTTTTTTCGGGAATCATACTTACCTTGGTGGATGCTGCATCTGTCCACCGCTGGTTCTAAGCCAGAGAACCGAGTGATTAAACACTGCCGATCGCTCGGTTCTCAGAACTCCCTGAGCAGAGAGATGCTGGCTGTCAGTCACCGGCTCTCTGCTCTGTCCCCTCCTTTTTATTTGTAGTTGTTGTCTTGGTCCTTGTTAGGAAAATCTGCTCTCTACCTTCGCACTTGGGCTGTTTTCACACTTGAGCATATCGTTTTCAAGCGTTTTTCATTTTGTGTTTTTTTGGCATTTTATGAGTGTTTGAGCGTGTTACGAGTGTTTTTCTGCTCAAGTTAGGCGTTTCTTTCTACTGAAGTCTATAGAGCCAAAAACGCTTGTAATCTGCCAAAAAAGAAGCTCATTTACTTTTTTGAGCTTTAGGCATTTTGCTTCAGGGGACAAAATGCTCATATGTGAACAGGTGAAGTGAATGGGATTTTGCTTGTTGGGCGTTTTGTAACTTTTTACATGAGCGTTTTACGAGCTGAAAACACTGAATACAGCCTGACATGAAGTGAGCGAAAATGTTTCAAAGGGTGCAAACAACAATAGATGTACCTTTTTCATAGATCCCTACAGTTTTTTTTAATTGTTGCCTATGCTCCAGGTAATAAGGTTTCCTCACTTTATATCCTGCATGACAGGAGTATGACAGGGTGTCACCAAGGCAATAATATATAGGCAAATGTCCCCAGTGGACAGAGACAACAATAAATACCAAACTGTGGTTCTAACCCATGCCTGCTCTATTCAAAACTAATAGAGCTTGGCGTGGGACTTTAAGGTGCTGTATTTACTTTTGTTGGTGTTCTGTGTGTAGTGAATAGGGATGAGCCAAACACCCCCGGGTTCGGTTCGCACCAGAACGTTCGAACAGACAGCGGGTTCACACGAACATTTCGAACCCCATTGAAGTCTATGGGACCCGAATGTTCGAATTCAAAAACTATTATTTTAAAGACCAAAATTAAATTTAATGTTGGAAAACATCGTTCAGAACCCAGGTCTTGCCCCAGGGAACATGTATCAATGGAAATTTTTTTTTTTAAAACGTCCGTTTTTTCCGGAGCAGCCATTTTAATGATGCTTAAAGTGAAAAAAAAAATTCCTTTAAATATCACACCTGCTGGGTGTCTATAGTAGTGGCACGTGTTTAGAAATGTCCCTGCACAACATGAGAGGACTATAAAAAAAAAGTAATTAATACTACTTGCGCAAGTTCTGTGTGGCAACAATATGTCGAATATTTTAGCGGTGGTGGGGGGCCATTATTGTTTTGTGAAAGAAATTTTTTAGAAAAAAGGGCACCCCTCAAACATACTGTAATTGGAGCGCAACAAGGAGCCACGTGCAAAGTATTGCATCAAAAATTGTTATTAGGCGCCCCTGTTAAACAGTGGCTGAAAAATTGGGCCTTGGGCACAACACAACACTTGCAACCCCTCCCAATAACTCCAATTGGAGCGCAACAAGGAGCCACGTGCAAAGTATTGCATCAAAAATTGTTATTAGGCGCCCCTGTTAAACAGGGGCAGAAAAATTGTGCCTTGGGCACAACACAACACTTGCAACCCCTCCCAATAACTCCAGTTGGAGCGCAACAAGGAGCCACGTGCAAAGTATTGCATCAAAAATTGTTATAAGGCGCCCCTGTTGAACAGGGGCTGAAAAATTGTGCCTTGGGCACAACACAACACTTGCAACCCCTCCTAATAACTCAAATTGGAGCACAACAAGGAGTCAAACAGGGGCTGTTAAACAGGGGCTGAAAAATTGTGCCTTGGGCACAACACAACACTTGCAACCCCTCCCAATAACTCCAATTGGAGCACAACAAGGAGTCACGTGCAAAGTATTGCATCAAAAATTGTTATTAGGCGCCCCCGTTAAACAGGGGGAAAAAAATTATGCCTTGGGCACAACACAACACTGCAACCCCTCCCAATAACTCCAATTGGAGCGCAACAAGGAGCCACGTGCAAAGAATTGCATCAAAAATTGTTATAAGGCGCCCCTGTTAAACAGGGGCTGAAAAATTGTGCCTTGGGCACAACACAACACTTGCAACCTCTCCCAATAACTCCAATTGGAGCACAACAAGGAGTCACGTGCAAAGTATTGCATCAAAAATTGTTATTAGGCGCCCCTGTTAAACAGGGGGGAAAAAATTGTGCCTTGGGCACAACACAACACTGCAACCCCTCCCAATAACTCCAATTGGAGCGCAACAAGGAGCCACGTGAAAAGTATTGCATCAAAAATTATTAGGCGCCCCTGTTAAACAGGGGCTGAAAAATTATGCCTTAGGCACTGGTGGCGGAGCCCAGAAACACAACATTTCTTACTAGCTATCAGCAAGAAAAGTGAGGAGGAGAAGGATATTCCATCAGCAGCATAAGAGGATAGTCACTCAGCATCAGCATACGCAGTCTAAAAGGGATCCGACATTTCAACAAAAAGATATTATTCATTAATATCAGCATCAGGTGCTTGGTAGCTGGTGTTGATCCAAGCCTGATTCATTTTGATTTTGAGCCGGTGGAGAGGCACACCCTGTGATCAGTCGCAAAGCCTCCAGCAGCACTGAATGTCCGTTCTGAAAGAACACTGGATGCAGGGCAAGCCAGTAGCTCAATTGCGTACTGGGCAAGCTCTGGCCAGTGATCCATCCTCAAGACCCAGTAAGCCAGAGGATTTTCGGTGGGGAAGGTGTCCAAGTCGGATCTTGCCCCTAGGTATTCCCGGACCATGTAAACCAGACGCTGGCGATGGTTGCTGGAACTGGTCAGACCTTGGGGCTGCAGACTAAAAAACTGCCTGAACGCATCGGTCAGACGACCACCTTCTCCACCGCCCCTTCTGTGACTCACCGAAGCCTCAGCAAGACGTTGTCCAGAGCCAGGTTTTGGTAATCCCCCGGTTCTGGGAACGCATTGCACAGACCCTTCTGCAAGGCCTCCTGCAGAAGTTTCATCTTCTGCTCCCTCTGCGATGGCAACATAATGTCCGCAACCTTACTCTTGTAACGTGGATCAAGGAGAGTCGCCAGCCAGTAATGATCCCTCTCCTTAATAGCACGTACACGAGGATCCTTAAGCAGGCTTTGCAGGATCAGGGAGGCCATGCAGCATAGGTTTGCAGAGGCATTCGGGGCACAGTCCTCTGGGTCACTGAGGATGACAGGATCCACAGGCACCTCATCCCAGCCACGTAAAAGTCCACGTGCTCCTTGGGACTGTAAATGATCCCTTGAAGACTGCTGCTGCTGAGTGCTAGGCTCCACCCCCATGCTGCTGATACAATCATCCTCCTCCTCCTCCTCCTCCTCCTCCTCTTCCTGTGTGCTAGGTGGGCAAGCAGGACCACTGTCTGGGTAAAGGGGGCCCTGTTCATTATTCCACGTAGCGTGTGCTCCAACATGTGAATAAGAGGGACAGTCTCACTGATGCATGCACTGTCACTGCTCACCATCCTCGTGGCCTCCTCAAATGGTGACAGGACAGTGCATGCATCCCTGATCAAGGCCCACTGGCGTGGGGAAAAAAACCTAGCTCCCCTGACCCAGTTCTGCTGCCATATTGGCACAGGTACTCATTGATGGCCCGCTGCTGCGTGTGCAGCCGCTGTAGCATGGCCAATGTTGAGTTCCATCTGGTGGGCATGTCACAAATTAGGCGGTTCTTGGGCAGGTTGTATTCCCTTTGGAGGTCAGTCAGCCGAGCAGTGGCATTATATGACCTCCTAAAATGCACACAGACTTTCCTGGCCTGCTTCAGGACATCCTACAAGCCCGGGTACCTGCCCAAGAACCGCTGCACCACCAAATTGAGGACATGCGCAAAACAGGGCACGTGGGTGAGTTTTCCCTGTCGCAGGGCAGAGAAGAGGTTGGTGCCATTATCGCTGACCACCATTCCAGGCTTCAGCTGGCGTGGCGTCATCCACCTCTCAGCCTGACCCTGCAGAGCTGACAAAACCTCTTCCCCAGTGTGGCTCCTGTCTCCCAAGCACACCAGCTCTAGCACCGCATGGCATCTCTTGGCCTGCATTCCTGCGTATCCCCTCGTACGCCTACGGAGCACGGCTGGTTCGGAGAAAACATCCCCACAGGAAGAGGCCACAGAGGAAGAAGAAGAGAAGGGGGTGGAGGAGAGAGGTGTGTCACAAGCAGTAGTAGTGTTTTGGAGGCGTGGTGGCGGAACAACCTCCAAAACTACTGGATCTTGCCCTGCATCCTTCCCAGCTGCCAGCAGAGTCACCCAATGCGCCGTAAAAGACAGGTAACGTCCCTGTCCATGCCTGCTGGACCATGAGTCAACGGTAATATGCACCTTACCACTGACCGCCCTGTCCAGCGAGGCATGGACATTGCCTTCCACATGCCGGTAGAGAGCCGGAATAGCCTTCCGTGAGAAAGTGGTGTTTTAGTACTTGCCACTGAGGTACTGCACATTGCACAAACTCACGGAAGGGGGCAGAATCTACCAACTGAAAAGGTAGCAGTTGAAGTGCTAGCAATTTCGCTAAGCTAGCATTCAACTGCTGGGCATGTGGATGGCTGGGATTGTACTTCTTTCAGCGCTGCAGTAGCTGGGGCAGGGAAATTTGCCTGGTACTATCAGTAGATTGACCGCTACTACTAGCTTGTGACACACCTATTTCTACACCTTCACTGCAGGCTTCAGAGAGGACTGGGGGTCTACTGGGGTTGACGGTCCCAGAAGGGCAAGGGGGGTACGCTTTTGTCTTTGGTGTGGGTCTTTCTGGTGTGCTTGCCAATGAGCTGCATGGCAGGTCGACATATGTCTGAACAAGCATGTGGTACCCAGGCGGTTGATGTTTTGGCCATGCGAGATGCGCTTGCGACATAAGTTGCAAATAGCAAAGGTACGATCTTGTGGACATGTTTCAAAAAAGGCCCACACCAAAGAACTTTTGCTGTACCGGTCAGACACAGCAGCGCCATGCACAAGCACCATAGATGTGTGCTGTAATGCAGTGGGTGTGACCTTAAGCTGACCCCTGGAGGGCATCCTGCCTCTTTGGACATGTGCCTGTGCCTCGTCCTTCTCCTCCTCCTCCTCCTCCTTCTCTCTCCTATCAGGCACCCAGGTAGAGTCAGTGACCTCATCATCCCCTCCCTCCTCATCACTGTCAACAACCTGGCAGTATGCTCCAGCTGGGGGAACATCATCACTGCCAGATTGCTGTCCCTCTCGGCCACCCCCTCTCCCTGGGCTCACATCAATGCCTTCCTCTATCTGTGTTCCGTCATCAGAGTCTTCAAAACGCTGCGCATCTTCCTGCAGCATATACCCAACACTGTGTTGAAACAGTTCGGGGGACTCCTCAGGAGGACATGGTGGTACTAGGAAAGTATTGTGTGAAGCCATTGTGCAGAGGGAAGTGGACGCCTTGGCAGCTGCTTTGCCAGATAAACTTTGATCAGTCTGTGTGAGAGAGAATGAGGAGGATGAGGACGGCTTGGTCATCCACTCTACTAATTTCTCTGCATGTTGAGGCTCAACACGGCCAGCTCCCGAAAAGAAGGACGAGCGGCCACGGCCACGGCCACGTGCTGAAGAGGGTGCACCACATCCACCACCAGCGTTACCTCTACATGCAGAGCCTGCTTGCCCTTGTGACTCTCTGCCTCTCTTTGTTGTCCTTCCAGACATATTTATGCGTTCAGTTGCTATGTAACAGCACAAGCGCAGTGACACCAACTGCGTTCAGGTGTTATGTAACAGCACAAGCGGAGTCACACCAACTGCGTTCAGGTGGTATGTAACAGCACACGTGCGGTGACACCAAATGCGCTAAGGTGGTATGTAACAGCACACGTGCGGTGACACCAAATGCGCTCAGGTGGTATGTAACAGCACAGGTACAGTGACACTAACTGCGCTCAGGTGGTATATAACAGCACACGTGTGGTGACACCAAATGCGCTCAGGTGGTATGTAACAGCACACGTACAGTGACACTAACTGTGCTCAGGTGGTATATAACAGCACAGGTGCGGTGACACCAAATGCGCTCAGGTGGTACGTAACAGCACACGTACAGTGACACTAACTGCGCTCAGGTGGTATATAACAGCACACGTGCGGTAACACCAAATGCGCTCAGGTGGTATGTAACAGCACACGTACAGTGACACTAACTGCACTCAGGTGGTATATAACAGCACAGGTGCGGTGACACCAAATGCGCTCAGGTGGTACGTAACAGCACACAATACAGTGACACTAACTGCGCTCAGGTGGTATATAACAGCACAGGTGCGGTGACACCAAATGCGCTCAGGTGGTACGTAACAGCACACGTACAGTGACACTAACTGCGCTCAGGTGGTATATAACAGCACAGGTGCGGTGACACCAAATGCGCTCAGGTGGTATGTAACAGCACACGTACAGTGACACTAACTGTGCTCAGGTGGTATATAACAGCACAGTTGCGGTGACACCAAATGCGCTCAGGTGGTATGTAACAGCACACGTGCGGTGACACCAAATACACTCAGGTGGTATGTAACAGCACACGTGCGGTGACACTAACTGAGCTCAGGTGGTATGTAACAGCACACGTGCAGTGACACCAAATGCGCTCAGGTGGTATGTAACAGCACACGTGCGGTGACACCAACTGCGCTCAGGTGGTTTGTAACAGCACACGTGCGGTGACACCAAATGCGCTCAGGTGGTATGTAACAGCACACGTGCGGTGACACCAAATGCGCTAAGGTGGTATGTAACAGCACACGTACGGTGACCCCAAATGCGCTCAGGTGGTATGTAACAGCACACGTGCGGTGACACCAAATGCGCTCAGGTGGTATGTAACAGCACACGTGCGGTGACACCAAATGCGCTCAGGTGGTATGTAACAGCACACGTGCGGTGACACCAAATGCGCTCTGGTGGTATGTAACAGCACATGTGCGGTGACACCAAATGCGCTCAGGTGGTATGTAACAGCACATGTGCGGTGACACCAAATGCGCTAAGGTGGTATGTAACAGCACATGTGCGGTGACACCAAATGCGCTCAGGTGGTATGTAACAGCACACGTGTGGTGCCCCTAAATGCGCTCAGGTGGTATGTAACAGCACACGTGCAGTGACACCAAATGCGCTCTGGTGGTATGTAACAGCACACGTGCGGTGACACCAAATGCGCTCAGGTGGTATGTAACAGCACACGGGCGGTGACACCAAATGCACTAAGGTGGTATTAAACAGCAGGCAGCCAATCCTAGACGACGTCCGTGGTGACGAAACGCGTAGGCGTGGCTTGCTGTACTGACGCCATCACGCTGGTCCTATCGAGGAAGCCTGAACGAATACGAGCAGGAGAAGGACAATCAGCCGCCGGCTTTACTAAAAACATTTGGACACACTGCTGTTTGACAACTTCTTAAATGTGAGTGCACCAGCTTTTATTTTGCTACAATAAAATTATCTGTGGTATTATGCTATGGTCCCTTTTCTCTTCTGTTTTGGTAAACATCGAGTCACATTAGAGAACGCCATAGTGACAGTACAGAGGGTCAGGAGGGAGACCATAAACCCCCGCGCCCAGAGTGACCCACATATCGGTCAGGATACATGGTAAGGATACTACATCACTACTCCTGGGTGTCTTTTGCGGTGGATTAAGTTCATTCTATCCCCATCTTTCACACATGGATGAATAATTGGACTTTCTTTTGGGACTTTTTTCTTTTTCTTTTTATCATATTGGATATTATTGAAGGACTCTTTTCATTATATGTATTCTCAGCACATTCACATTGTTCACGAGCTACATGGGTGTCTTTTTTTGTCATTTACATGTATTTGATTATAGATGTTTATGTTAACCCTTTTGAGCCTGATCTGACCTTTTGATCTGGCTCTCTCAATCATTAGCGCCGTATCTTTCCCTTTTTCTAGGTATTAAACAGCACACGCACAGTCAGAGCGACTGCGTTTCTGTGCAATTCAATAGCTCACTTGCATTAAAGCGGTTGTATACCCTCCGGTCCTAATTTAACCATGCATATGGTTTTTAATATCATACAGTACTTAAACGATCAAGCGCTATGGTTTGAACTACATTCGTTTACTCACTGTTTTAGAGATGATCGTGTAAAATCATTTCTGCTGTTATAGCCGCGCCATGTTATTTGTGGTCTTCCTTGTTTAGTTCCCTTTTTGCTTCCGCCCACAGTTTCTTCTGCGCTGTGTAATCCCGCGCGTGTTTATCTGGCACTTCCCTTTAGTTCTCCTAATTTGATAATCGCGCCGTCTGTCTCCTTTAGCCGTGTGACGTTGGAGTCACATGGTAACCATGACCCTCTTGGGGGTGAAAGTAGCTGCCTAACCATCGCGGGATGTCGGGGCTGACGTCAACATCAAATGACGCAGCCCCAACATAAACAGAGACTGTATCCGGCCGGGTCTCGGCTTGCCGGATTTAACAATGATACGGCGCCTGCGCATGTCTACGTCATCACTCGGGAATACAGCGATTTATAGGGAAACAATGCAGGTAGGCAAAAATGACACATAGCATGTGATTAAGGAGATTAGGAGACGTATTTAAATGTAAAGTAACTTTTTTGGGTATACAACCACTTTAACAGCAACTGCCTTTCTGTGCAAATAAATAGCACACTTGCAGTAACAGGTAATGCGTCTATGTGCAATTAACTAGCACACGTTGACTAACACGTTAGAGTATTAAGCACAATCTCCTGCCTGACAGATACTAATAGCAGATCTAGCTAAGCTATACAGTTTATAAATATATTGACAACTCCTAGGGATGTCAATATATTCTATACAAACTGTTAATTTAACTATACTAACTAGTAGCCTCCCTGATCTATCTATCTATCTATCTATCTATCTATCTATCTATCTATCTATCTATCTATCTATCTATCTATCTATCTATCTATCTATCTATGTGAAAAGACACAGGGGTAGATTCACATAGATCAGCGGATCTTTTGATCCGCGTGATCTATCTTTTTTACGATCCGCCTGCGCCAGTTTTTGAGGCAAGTGCTGTATTCAGAAAGCACTTGCCTCGTAAGTTGCCCTGGAGGATCGTAAATCCCCCGGCGGAATGCAAATTCCGCGGCTAGGGGGAGTTTACTATTTAAATCACGCGCGTCCCCGCACCGATCGTACTGCGCATGCGCCGCCGGCTAAATTTCCCAGCGTGCATTGCCTCAAATGACGTCGCAAGGACGTCATTGTTTTCGACGTTAACGCTATTAATGTATGGCCGTATTCCCGAACGACTTACGTAAACGACGTAAGAAATTCAAAACTCGACGCGGGAACGACGGCCATACTTAACATAGGATACGCCACACTTACCCCGCATATAGCAGGGGTAACTATCTGCCGGAAAAAGCCGAACGCAAACGACGTAAAAAAAAAGCGACGGCCGGGCGTTCGTTTCTAAATCGGCGGTTCTCCTCATTTGCATATTCGTCGCGTATAATAACAGAAGCGCCACCTAGCGGACGGCGGGAGATTGCAGCCTAAGATCCGACAGTGTAACTCACTTACACCAGTTGGCTCTAAGGGAGATCTATGCGGAACCTGATTCGAGGAATCAGCCGCATAGATCCGAGCGTCGGATCTCACAGATACGATGGTGTATCAGTAGATACACCGTCGTATCTCTATGTGAATCTACCCCACCGTCGTATCTCTATGTGAATCTACCCCACTGTGTCTCTATCTATCTATCTCTCTCTCTGTCTGTCTGACTGCAAAGCAAGCCGGAACACACTACACGAGGCCGACCGGGAGGCGGCGTTTTATGGTGTGGGGCGTGTGCTAAAGCCCTGAGCCCTAATTGGCCAAAGCACCCAGGCTTTGGCCAATTAGGTCTCTTCGTTTTTTGGGCGCTGTGATTGGCCAAGCATGCGGGGTCATGGTGCATGCTTGGCCAATCATCAGCGCGCAACGCCGCAGTGAATTATGGGTCATTCGAATTTGGCGCGAACGATTAGATTTGTTCGTTTTCGACGAACGATCGAACGGCCGATGTTCGATGCGAACATGTGTTCGCATCGAACGCAAAGCTCATCCCTAGTAGTGAACAAACCATATTCATACCTGGTCAGTATGTGTTTGGATATAGAACATGAAAATGGGGATTTGGTCATAATACTCTGCCAGTGTATAAGGCCATTGTAATTCTTTTAGTTAATCCTTCCACGTTTTTTTTTTTCTTTTTGTCTATGGCAGTCAGTTACATTTCAGACTAATGCCATATACTGGTTGATGTATACAAAGCAACAGATTATAGTACAGGCGGTCCCCTAGTTACAAACATCTGACTTACAAATGACCCCTACTTACAAACAGAAGGAGACAACAGGAAGTGAGAGGAAATCTACCTCTAGGAAGGGAAATTCACTCCTGTAAGAGCTATTATGGGAAAAAGGCATCTCTACTGATGCTTTATCACCAAGGCTTTTTTCCACAACAACACAAAATTTACAAAATCCAATTATCATTGGGACAGAAAGTGAGGTGAGGGGCACAGGCAGCAAACCAAATGTTACAGGAGTGTTAACCCTTCCCTTTTCTATCCAAAAAGATTAAATTGTTTTTGGCTGGAGCTACAATGTACCTGTTCCGACTTACAGATTCAACTTAAAGCGGAGGTTCACCCAGAAATCAAGTTTTTGACATTTGCTCCAGCATACTGCTAACATCTGCAGTATGCTGCGTTTTTTTTTTTGCTACTTATCATTTTATGACCCGTTGTAATCCGCCTCCGAGCGGGGAATCCTGCGGGCAATGAGCGTTGCTAAACGAAGGGGAGTTGATTGACGGCTGCGGAAGGAGCGTCACGCCTTCCGAAAATACCCGAAGTGACGCTCGGGTGTTTGCGACGCCTGCGCCTGCCGTGTAGAGCTAACTGCGCAGGCGCCGTAAACACCCGAGCGTCACTTCGGGTATTTTCGGAAGGCGTGACGCGCCTTCCGCAGCCGTCAATCGACTCCTCTTTGTTTAGGAACGCCTATATCACCGGAAGTAATCCCCCCGCTCGGAGCCGGATTACAACGGATCATAAAAAGATAAGTAGCAAAAAAAAAAAGAAAAACCAGCATACTGCACATGTTAGCAGTATGCTGGAGCAAATGAGGTAATGACAGAAAGTACATTTTTGGGTGAACCCCCTCTTTAAGAACAAACCTACAGACCCTATCTTGTTTGTAACCCGGGACCACCTGTATAGGTTCAGCTAAATTATCTGTGTAAGGGCCTACTTGCAATCATTTGCAAACTTTGCATTTACAATCAATCACGCAGATTTTGTTGGAAATATTTTTTTTTACAACAAGAATTTAAATATTGTATTTTTTTTGTTTTTTGTATTGCAAACATTTCAATTTGCAAGTGTTTACTGGAGAGAGAATCTACAGTGGGGTCAATGGTGAAATTAAGACGGGTGAATTTCTCATTTTGAACTGTCATAGACTTTAAACCGAGGCTCAAACTTTAGCTTCTTGGCCTTTATATGGCATTTGTCCTTGGACTTCGCATTATTAGCTATCACATGCTCTACTTAATAATCCGAAATATTTTGTCATTTTGCACTGCCTGAAATACTGTAATGTCTATACCAGTATTAACAGTAGGTGTGTCGCCAGCCAACTGTGAGATAGCAATCCTAGTTTAAGCTGACTTCAAGTCTACAGTATAAACAAAAGTTATCGTAAACTAGGTTATTGACCATGACTGTCATTGTATCACATGCCACAGAAGTCACTTACCATGTGATACTTTCCTTATATTTGTCCTTGTGTGTCCAGTTACCAGTATAATACTTATTTATATACAGTATAAAAATATTAAAAAAATTATATTCAAACATAACTGATCCCATGTAATGAGTCTTAATGTGGTTTAATATCACTTGTGGTTGTCCAGAGGTTGCATAGTGTCTAGGAACTTTGTAGTATAAAATAATCTTGACTCCAGGGTGCTGAGGTGTGTGGCAAAAGAAGCTGATTTGGCACCCATTAGGTCTTACTACAGTGGAATGTGAGGTCTGGGTGACCCCATTTATAGTATAGCAACGTGTACCAGGAAATTGAGCTGAAAGGAATTCGGAGAAATGTAATGTAAGCCAAAAAATAAAGAAAAAGAAAAAGGGAGGGGTGGTGTGGGGTGGGGAAGAGATTTCAGGGTTTTGGTAAAAGTAGAGATGCTATTGTGGTTAGAAATGAGGGTCCCTTAAGTTCCTAAATCAATCCAATCACCTTGTGTATTCGCCAAGATGTAAAGCCAAAATTTGCCTCAATTCTAAATCATGCATCAGATGACATTATCTAGTTGTAGGCATCAGTTGACTTGTAGTATATCCAGCATGCTTAGGTTTGGGTAAGTTTTTGCTGGTGGTTTTGTGCAATATAAATAAGTAGAGTTGGGCAGACACCTGGATGTTCGGGTTAGACAGTTTAGGCCAAACTTCAGAAAAAAGTCTGGGTTCGGGACCCGAACTTGACCCCGAACCCGAACCCCATTGAAGTCAATGGGGACCCAAACTTTTCAGTACTAAAATGTCTCTAAAAAACTAATGGAAAGGGCTAGAAGGCTGAAAATGGCAGCAAAATGTTGGTAAGAGCATGGCAAATACTATGCAAACAAATGTGGATAGGGAAATAACCTAAAATAACATAAAATACATAAAAAAAGTCTTGACCTAGGAGGACGAGGTCCATATGGAGTAGGAGGTTGAGGCGGCGGTGGATGTGGCGGTGTAGGTGAAAGCGGCAGTGGAGGAAACACTACAAACACTGAAGGAAACAAAATATATGTTTTTGCCCTAAATGGGTGTTTTTTGAATAACAAAATAGAATAACACTAGCTAAAGTGTTTAACTCACACGTACAGATATGGAGGAAACACTGCAAACACTGGAGGAAACACTGCAAACACTGGAGGAAAAACTGCAAAATATATTTTTTTGCCCTAAATTGGTGTTTTTTAAATAGCTAAATAGAAGAACAGTAGCTAAAATGTTTATCTCACATGTACAGATATGGAGGAAACACTGCAAACACTGGAGGAAACACTGCAATTTTTTTTCCCTGAATGGATGTTTTTTGAATAGCACAATAGAAGAAAAGTATATAAAGGGTGTATCTCACAGAAACATATGCAGTGCTGTTATAATTAGATTTCTGAAGCAAGACTGACTCCTATTTCTCTCCCTAAAAGCAAAAGCAGGCAGGAATCTTTCCCTAAAGTAACTATCTAAAGCAGAGTGACTTGCTGTGCTATGTAGATCGCTGAGTAATGTGATTTATGAAGTAGGACAGTCTGACTCCTATCTAATTCTCTCCCTCAGAAGAGCAGCAGCAGCCTTTCCCTACCCTATCTAAAGCAGAGTGACGAGCTGTGCTGTGTGCCTCTAGCTTATATAGAGGCTGGGTCACATGCTGGGTCACATCCTGCACTGGCCAATCACAGCCATGCCATTAGTAGGCATGGCTGTGATGGCTTCTAGGTCACACGAGTAAAACAAATGGTGATTGGCTGCCCTGCAGCGCGCCATTACATTGCCGAACACCGAACCCGAACTTACAGTAAATTGTTCGGGTCCGGGTACAAAAAAAACTAAAGTCCGGTACGAACCCTATAAATAAGCTCTTCTATATCTGCAATTTTGTAAAATTTTCTTCAACCTGATGTACCATTCTTTCTGACTTTGGGATTGGGGGGGGGCACCATTGGATGGGGGTTCACTGCCTAGCAGCATTAATCATGTGCATAGTCAAAAATTTGCTGTGATGTTTCTTGGGTATGGGTGATTTTTGTGCTAGTGTAAAATAAGTTGCATTGCCTAAGACCAAGGCATTGCCTAAGACCGAGGTGGTATTGTACTGTACCGGTGTCCACAAAGATGTAAGAGGGGGCAATGTCACCACATATTAAGTAAAATGCCTTTGGCTTTATTACAGTGCCAGCATTTTTCAGGTATGGAGGAAACAATTTTTGGAAAATCACTGGGGTCCTGTACCATCTAGAACATAATTTACAGTATATGTTGTCTCCTGTCTCTTCAAATATTCCTTTGAGAATTTAAGGTCTAAATCTGTCTCTCATGCCTTCCAAGCTGGGCCCGTGTCAGAGACATGAGTAGAGGACATGCTACTATGGAGTGAACGATCCCTATGGGATTGGCTCCATCTTGGTATCATTCACCAGGTTCACCAACCTGCCCTTAAACAACTCCTGTCTAAAATTGATATGTTCAGGGTTGAGAATGGGGCCATTTCTTTTTTTTTTTTAGGAAGTTTGGTGACATTCCCGATTCAAATCTGGATTTATGCACAAGGGAGGAGGGTATGTGGCAAGGAAGACAAAGAGGGATTTACATGCTGCATAGAAACTGTTAGCATTGCGCCTATGAGCTGATGAGTACGATTATTTTTGTCAATATGTTTATCCACCAGCTATAGGCCGGAATCTAGTGGTTATTGTGCTATACCAATTTTCAGGCCCACCTAGTCTTTCTGTGGGCAAGTTAGAGCTTTCTGGGATTTTTTTCGAACTCTTTATTTGACATGGCAAAAGCAACAAATAGATATACAACACAAAACATTTATTATTATTGTCTGTAACTGACATATTTTTATTTTTGGGTTTTTGGGCCTCTTGCTATGGTGGCACTCATAGGTGTGCACAGGTGTGCCTGGGCACACCGTAATCACTCTGTAAGGTGCCGATTCCCCCTACTGCCTGCCCCCGCTGTGTTGCACCCCCACCGCAGTGCTGATTAGGGATGAGCTTCGCGTTCGATACGAACGTATGTTCGACTCGAACATTGTCTGTTTGTACGTTCGACGAAATTCGAACAAAAGCAGTCGTTCGCGCCAAATTCGAGTGACGCAAAATGGCCCATAATTAACTGCGGCATTGCACGCTGATGATTGGCCAAGCATGCTGTATGTCCCACATGCTTGGCCAATCACAGCGCGCAAAAAACGAACAGCCATAACTGGCCAAAGCCTGGGTGGCTTTGGCAAATTATGGCTCAGGGCTTTAGCACACACCCCACACTATATAAGGCCGCCTGCTGGGCGGCCTCGTGTAGTGTGTTCCGGCGTGTTAATGAGAGCAGTCAGAGAGACAGAGAGATTGTCTTTTTATATAGCTAGATAGAGCAGGCAGGCTAGTCAGTTTAGCTTATTTACAGTGTGTAGAGGATATATATACATCCCTAGGAGTTGTACATATATTTATACACTGTATAGCTTAGATAGATCAGTTCTTCCTAATTTACTGGCAGGCAGGTGATTGTGCTATTTAAAGACGGTATCACAGGTATAGACACCCAGCAGGTACAATATTTAAAGGAATTTTTTTATTTTTTTATTTAAGCATCAATAAAATCAATGCTCCTGGAGCAGTGATTTTAATGATGCTTAACTTAAAAAAAAAAAATTAAAATTCCTTTAAATATTGTACCTGCTGGGTGTCTATAGTTTGCCTGTGCAAATGTCTTTGAGAACCCGGGTCTTGCCCGAGGGAACCTGTATCAATGGAAAAAAAAAGTTTTAAAACGGTAATTTTTTCAGGAGTCCTGCTCCTGAAAAAAACGACCGTTTTTTAAACTTTTTTTCATTGATACATGTTCCCTGGGGCAAGACCCGGGTTCTCAAAGATGTTTTCCAACAATTACTTGAATATTAGTCTTTAAAATGATCGTTTTTGAATTAGAGTCCCATAGACTTCAATGGGGTTCTAAATGTTCGCGCGAACGGTCGGTCTGTTCGACGGTTCTGGTGCGAACCGAATGCGGGGGTGTTTGGCTCATCCCTAGTGCTGATGGCTTTCCTCCTCTCCTCTCCCCCTGGCTGCTGCGGGGGGATGTTTTAGGATGGGGAGTGGGGGAGGGGGCTAATTAAAATGTCATTTACTGACCCCTGCTTTTTCTAAATGAACACAGTGAATACACACAATCACTGTGTTTAATCACAACAGAAGCAAAGTAAACTGTTTACTATGCTTCAGTTTGTGAATTAACAGGAAGCGCTCTGCACAAAGCACTTCACAATCATTCACTGTCCACTGCAGCTAAGGCTGCAGAGAGAAGCATGTGGCTATTAGTTTTTGGGTGCACACCTTAATGCAATAAGCTGTGCACACCTATGGAGGCACTTGAGCAGGTTTACTCCTGAGCCGTTCCCCCCGTGAATAGACTATGCCCATTCAGATACAGACTATGGCTTAGCCCCACCCCCTCATGCACATCGCTGGATTGAGATAGAGTTTAGGTTAGTACAAAGAGGGGCTGGGGGCAGGCTGCACCCAGAAGTTTTTTTTTACCTTAATGCATGGAATGGCTTTTGAACCACTTTCAACTAATGTGCACATAATAATATTATTTCAACATGCACGGGTTCATGTGAATGCTGCGGTGTACCACATATTGCCTCGAGTAAAGACATTCATCAAGCATCTTTCTTTTTAAACAAGATTTTGAGCTCCAGGGATATGAAGAGGTAAACAGTGTGATTCTGGAAGGTTTACAGACATAAGATACCAAAGCACCTCACATGGCTAGATTGCTTTTTTAGTTCAATAGCTGGAAATGGGGAAAAAAAGTCTTAAGCCCTGTACACACGACCGCGAATCCCATCGGGAAAAAAAAACTTTGGTATTCCCAACGGGATTCCTGCCAGACTTGACTTGAAAAGCCATGTATACACACGGCCACACAAAATCCCGCCGTTCTTTTGAATAACAAGAACGCGTGACGTTATCAACTACGATGAGCTGGTGTCTCGTCACATTCGATGCCGTTGCCGCCATCTTGCTACACCCCACACTAACCTTGTATGCTACCGCGCATGCATTAAAGTATTATCGAGCATGCGCATTTTTTCACCCATACAGACAACCAGTTTTCTCGGCAGGAAACACTGCCGAGAAACCAGACAAGAAAATAGAGAGCAGGGTTCTCTATTTTACCGTTGGGATTCCCAGCTGTTTTCCTGATGGGAAAAATGCTAGGGAGCATATACACGGCCGGGATTCCCAGCCAAATGCTCTCCTGGCAGTTTTCCTGCCGGGAAAACCGGTCATGTGTACGAGGCTTGAATGTTGGGGGTCATTGTTGAGATTATCACTAATGTACCTAAAAGTTCTAGGATGTTCAGGATGTTTTACTGTACCTTATATATGCTTCCTCTAAACCAGGTGTAGCCAACCTTGTCACTCCAGCTGTGCTGAAACTACAAATCCCATCATCCCTTATTTCCTGGGGGTCATATCTGTGGCAGTCAGATTCTTGCAATGCCTCTTGGGATTTGTAGTTCTACAGTAGCTGGAGCACCTGGGTTGCCTATCCCTGCTCTAAATCAAGAATTATTACATCACTCACTGAGTTCTTTGTAATCATAATTTAGTGCCTGGCCTTTAAACTTAGGTGGGCTCCCCTCACTATGAAAAGATGACATTTGTTTTATGTGTGATAGAGAAAGCATGTGGAGGACTGCTGATAAACTGCATAGTGAGAGATTAGTGTAGTATTTGTGAGCACTGGCAGGTATTTTAAAGTAGAAGTAAACCCTTACTGAATGTCATGTAGCAAAATGTTATGTGTTTTAGAGAATTGAGGGTGCATCTTGCTGCCTGCCTTGAATAAATGGACATATCAGTGGTGTTGCTGGAGTGCGATCCTTTTTCTTAAGGGTGGCACCCTAGTCGCCCCTCACTTGGATGACCCATATAATGTTGTTCTTGCACAGCCATTTGAGCATAAAATTCCCCAGCTACCACAAATTAGCCTGGAATGTTGTAAATACTTTGGAGCACTTGCAGAGACTCCCGCTGTCCTTTCCTTGCTCCCAGTGCCTCCTCGCCACGACCCCTCCATGGGTTTAAAAAAGGAAGGTACTGTCTGCACTCGAGCCCAGGCCCATGTCGCCCCCCTAGACTGGGGAGCTCCCTCAAAGACCACAATAGCTTAACACAGACTCCATCCGGCTTCCACCCAAACTCTCCTCCCCTGCTGGGCTGATCCAGAGTATTTGAGGGAGCCTGCCCCCTTCCAAAACAAGTTAGGGATTGGTAAGGGCCCTCAGAATACTCCAGGCAGCTCCACCTTACTTCCCCTTCCATTTTTCTAGAAGGTTCCAGTACATTCTAGAAATAGGGGGAGGTCTCAGTGATGCTGCCTGTGAGTCCTCCAGCTCTCCCTGGATGTCTGCCCAACCCAGGAAAAACACAGACAGGCTTGGCTGCCAACCAAGCCTGCACAAATGTACCTAATCTAAACACACAAAAACTATCTACACTTCTAGCACTAGAGTGCTACATATGATTTGGATGGCGGGTGGGTTGGGGGTCATGCTATTTTTTTTTAAGAGAGACATTTTTTCATAAAAGGGGAAAAAGTTGCATGGGATTCCCCCTAAAATTCAAACCAGTCTCTTATCCAAGCATACAGCCTGGGTGGCCAGAAGGGTGGGGTTGACATGTGCCCCACCCCCCCCCCCCCTCCATTCTGACCTATTCCAGGCCACATAACTTCAGCATTGGGCAGGTACTTTGCAGAGGTGGGGATTGCAGCACAAAGAGGGGGCTCTCAGATATCCAGCTGGGTTTGCAGAACACTCCCCCCCCCCCCCCGAAATTGAACTCTATATCACTGTACCCAGATCCCAGGCCTCTCCAGGCCTAATGGTGACCTCCAGAGTTAGGGACAGCTGACATCCTTCTATCCAGAGTGGGTTACGAAGCATGGTGGGTGCAATGCTAGGTAGATTAATGGTTGCCAGACACTTCTTGAATGCAAATAGATTTATTGCCTCTTAAACAGAACTGTGGGAGAGAGGGTTAGGACCATGACACCCTTTAGTAGTTGCAATGTTAATTGGCAGACTCCAAGACTTCTACAGGTAGACAGACACGCATGCAAAGGAATCCAGGAAGACACCACATCTGCACGAGAAGGATCGCTGTCTCCTATGGCAACAATTCTGTAACAGTTTCTAACAAAAGTAACAAACTCCTTTACTTCCTCTACAATCTCCTCTTGTAGATCTTCACTCAACTGAACTCCCAATCTCTTTGACTAGACTTGCTGATCCACTGCCACTGAAACCCCTGAGCTCTTCCAATCCTCTCACTCAGTATCTTCCCTAAGCGTCCCTGCTGGGTGCCTAGCTTGGCACTCACAGATACTCCTCAAGCGTTACCCCGCTGGCTTGCTTGGTCCCTGGCTTGACACACAATACTGCTCTGCAAGTGTCACCTCCATTGGCTGGGTCCCTGGCTTGGCATCTGCAGAGGTTTCTCAATTCAGTGAGAACACTGCTCTGGTACTTGCTTCAGCTACTCACAGTGGTCCATGGTAATAAGGTGAATAGTCCCTTACCCTTGACAGCTTCCCCTCTATCTCTGATTGCGACAGGTTCTCAAGCCAGCAGAACCAACACTTCTGGTTGGACTGCAAGCCGCAGTCACAACCTTACGCTGCTCTCTTGCTTCTGGATAGGCCTCTCAGAGAGCCTAGCAACCAGATGCCCCTGGGATAGGCCTCAGACTCCAGCCTAGCAGCCCGCAGTACAACACATGTCCACCCAGACAGCCATCCAGGTGGCACAGAAGCCCGATCACCTGACCCCACTCAGATAAAAAGGCTCTCCCAGCAGGCCAAGGGATCCAAGAAAATCCCTTCCCATTGGCTGAGACACCCCATTCATTCCTAATCTGTCCTTGTAATGCCCTTGTCTGATCTAATGTCACCAGGTACCAAGCCACCTAGCGACAGAAGAGAGAAGTTCCGCAATTACAGAATTAGGGTGAAATCATTTGACCTCCTAACAATTGGCTAGGCAACTACTGCCTGGCAACTAAATCTAACAGCATCTGTAAGAGGGCTGCTAGAGCCGTTCCCGCGAATTCGCGGGAGCGCGCGGGAGCGCAAATTCGCGGGTGCGCGCGCGTGCACGCGCACGTGCACGGGAGCGCGCACCCGCGTCCGTTGGCGCCAAACGGCCTATTTAAAGGATGCTCTGACCCTAGCCGAGTGCTGATGGATCTCAGCGGTTCCTGTGTCCTGTACCTGTCCCGTGCTCTTGTTCCCGGTTACCGATCCTTGGCTTCCTTGACCTTGTTTTGGACTCTCCTCACCTCTGACCCTTGGCTCCTGATGTCGGCCTTCCACGCGACCCTGTTTCCTGCCTGATGACTTGGTACCTCGCTGCCCGCTCGTTGCTGAACCTGGCTTCCCATGAGACCACGATCCTGTTCCCTGTTTGGCTCCGCTTTACCTCCCGGGTACCTGCGACTTCGCTACTGCAACCTGCTGCGACTTCGCTGCTGCAACCTGCTGCGACTTCAGCCCTGCAACCTGCTGCGACTTCGCTGCTGCAACCTGATGCGACTTCGCTGCTGCGACTTCAGCCCTGCAACCTGCTGCGACTTCGCTGCTGCAACCTGCTGCGACTCCGCTGCTGCAACCTGCTGCGACTTCGTCCCTGCAACCTGCTGTGACTTCGCTGCTGCAACCTGCTGCGACTTCAGCCCTGCAACCTGCTGCGACTTCGCTGCTGCAACCTGCTGCGACTTCGTCCCTGCAACCTGCTGCGACTTCCTGTCTTGCTGGACTTGCATCACCGGTTGTGGGCTTCCCCAGTCACATCTACAGGCACTCGTGTCTCCTCTGGCCCTTGGTTCCCCCTGTCTCCACTCTCAGCGGGACCAGGGCCGGAGATTCAAGAGAGGCTAACCTCGTCATTTCAGACTTCACCCAGGTACGTGACAGTATCCGTCAGCCAGCAATGGAGTCTGAAAGGGAGGCCTCTTCTTTCAAAGACATTTACCATTCCCTCTCTGCACTTGCCCACACAGTACAGAATCTCCAGACAGATCTGAATCGGATGGAGGGTCAGCTCCGGGATCAGCCCGTTCCCTCTCCTCCTATGGTGAACTCGTCAGTTCAAACGGACTTCAGTCTGCTCTGTGTGGCCGCCACGCCTCCGGAACCCAGAGTGCCATTGCCTGAGCGTTTTTCTGGAAATCGCAAACAGTTTCGTACCTTCCGAAATGCCTGTGAACTGTATTTTTCCTTGCTACCTCAAACCTTCTTTTCCGAAGACACCAAAGTGGGGTTCATCATCACCTTGCTTCTTGGAGAACCTCTTTCCTGGGCCCATCATCTTCGGGAGCAACAGGACCCGGCCCTGGCAACCACGGACTCCTTCTTTTCCGCCATGTCCCAGTTGTATGCCGACCCTTTTCTCCAACAATCCGCGGAGTCCACACTCAGTAGACTCCAGCAGGGTCCAAGGGCTGTGGAAGATTACGTGTCAGACTTTCGTGTCCTGAGTATGGATACTCAGTAGAATAGAGCTGCACTCCATCATCAATTTCGTTGTGGACTTTCTGATCAGTTAAAGGATGAATTAGCACGCGTGGGAATACCCACCTCCCTGGAAGATTTAATTAATCTTGTCATTCAGATTGATCGGCGGTTGCGAGAAAGACAATCAGAGAGAACCAATACCAAGCCACCTGCATTTTCTAGCCCCGATCCTTCAATTTCAGCCTGTTCTGTCGGGTCATTGAAAATGTCCAGAAAGAATAAGGACCCCCACAAACTCTCACGTGTAAGCTATCCGAGACCAGCTCTGTCTTCTTCGGAACGCCTCCGGCGACTACAAAATAGACTATGTCTTTACTGTGGGGGAACCAGTCACTTTATTCAGACTTGTCCTGTGAAACCTCCCAAGCCTGCCTCCCTGTTGCCCCACGTGATGCACCTCCCTGGAGGAAGTCCAAACCATCTTTCCTTACCACTTCAGTTACAGCTACCTGAAAAGACTATCCTTGTACCTGCTATTATAGACTCAGGGGCTTGCAGTTGCTTTGTGGATGCTGCATTTGCGACCCTTCACCAATTACCCCTATGCTCTAAGACGCAGGGGCTTATCGTTCACTTAGCAGATGGGTCTGGTCTCAAGTCTGGACCAGTAATCCAAGAGACTATACCTATTCCTTGCCGTACTGCCTCAGGACATCTGGAACTCCTTCGTTTGGATGTGATTGCTTCTCCCATGTTCCCTATAATTCTGGGGATACCCTGGCTAAAAGCCCATAACCCCCATATAGATTGGGCCACTGGAAAAGTTTCCTTCTCATCCGACTATTGTCAGACACAATGTTTTCCAGAAAGGATCTGCAAGCCTACTTCCCTTCTTAGTATTTGTCCGGATCCTGAAACTGTAAAACTGGTGCCAGTTGCCTATCATGAATTCTTGGATGTGTTCAATAAGAAAAGTGCAGATACCTTGCCCCCACACAGGACTTATGACTGTCCTATAGAACTTTTACCCGGATCCGAAATTCCTTTCGGTCGAATCTACCCACTTTCTGAACCTGAACTAGAAGCCCTGCGCAAATATATAGACGAAAGTCTGGAAAAAGGGTTTATTCGGCATTCTTCCTCACCTGCAGGAGCTGGTATTTTCTTTGTAGAAAAGAAAGACCACTCTCTAAGACCCTGTATTGACTATCGAGACCTTAATAAGATCACTGTCAAGAACCGGTACCCACTTCCGCTAATTCCTGAATTGTTCCAGAGGTTGCGCGGAGCACGGATATTTTCCAAACTTGATCTTAGGGGTGCTTACAATTTAGTCCGGATCAAAGAGGGAGATGAATGGAAAACAGCTTTCAGAACACGCTTCGGGCATTTTGAGTATTTGGTTATGCCCTTCGGCCTCTGCAATGCCCCAGCCACCTTCCAGCATTTGGTAAATGACGTATTTCGGGACTTTCTTGATCTGTTCATCATAGTCTACCTCGATGACATCCTCATATTCTCCGAAACGATTGAACTTCACCGCACCCATGTGAAAAAGGTCTTGAGTAGACTCCGCGAACATCACCTCTATGCCAAGGCTGAGAAGTGCGACTTTGAAAAGCACACCGTACAGTTTCTTGGACTCGTCATCTCTGCTGATGGCATTTCCATGGATCCTCAGAAGGTTGCTGCAGTTCTAGAATGGCCGGCCCCTACGGACAGGAAAGCAGTACAGAGGTTCGTGGGCTTTGCAAATTTTTATAGAAAATGTATTAAAAAAATTTCTGGTATTATCTCGCCTATTACTCAACTAACGAAACAGCATGTTCCTTTCCGATGGACTCCTGAAGCACAAGTAGCATTTGAACAATTAAAGACTCTGTTCACTTCTGCTCCCATCCTGAAACATCCCGATCCGTCCCTGGCCTATGTTTTGGAGGTGGACGCCTCCGAAAGTGCCGTTGGGGCTATTCTGTCACAGCGACAAGGTCCCAAATCTTTATTGCATCCTGTAGCCTTTTTTTCTAAGAAATTGAATCCTTCTGAAAGGAACTACGATGTTGGAGACCGGGAATTGTTAGCCATTAAAGCTGCACTTGAGGAATGGCGTTATTTGCTGGAAGGAGCCGCCCACCCTATTCTCATCTTCACTGACCATAAGAACTTGGAGTATCTGAGGACAGCCAAGAGACTAAGACACCGGCAAGCAAGATGGGCATTATTCTTCTCCCGTTTCATATTCCATATTACTTTCCGTCCTGGTTCTAAAAATGGCAAACCAGACGCGCTTTCGCGCATGTTCCATGATTCAGTGCAACCTTCTGAGCCAACTACCATTTTGTCAGCCAAGAACTTTCTTCTTCTCCAGTCAGACCTAATGTTTCAAATTAAGACAGATGTGACAGAGCATCCTCCATCCCCAGATTTACCTCTCCAGTTTAAGGATGGGCTCTACTATCACAAGGAACAGATCTACGTCCCGGAACAGTTCAGAGTCTCTGTTCTCAAACGGTGTCATGATCACCCCCTGGCAGGCCATTTCGGTATCCACAAGACTATAGACTTAATTTCCCGTTCTTTTTGGTGGCCCGATCTGATACAGGACTGTAACAAATATGTAAGATCCTGTGCGACATGTCTACGCTGCAAAACCAGCCGAGCCAAGACTTGGGGCCTACTTGAAAGCCTTCCGGTGCCCAAGAAGCCTTGGAGCATGATTTCTATGGATTTCATTGTTGAACTTCCTCCTTCTGAGAACTTCACTTCTATATTTGTCGTAGTGGACCGTCTGACCAAGATGGCACACTTTGTTCCTTTACAAGGCACCCCTTCTGCCACCGAGACAGCTTCCACATTTATCAGGGAAATAGTGAAATTGCATGGGATCCCTGATAACATTGTATCTGACCGCGGGGTGCAATTCACCTCAAGATTCTGGAGGTCCCTATGTGAATCATTAAACATCGAACTCCGTCTGTCCACCGCTTACCACCCCCAGACAAATGGACAGACGGAGAGAACTAATCAAACCTTGGAGCAGTACCTGCGGTGCTTTTCCTCATTTTCTCAGGATGACTGGTCTTCCCTTCTCCCACTGGCGGAGTTTGCTTACAACAACACTATTCACTCTGCAACCAAGCAATCTCCCTTTTTCGCCAATTATGGCTATCACCCCTCATTTTTACCTGAACTGCCTGTTGAGTCCTCCGTGCCTGCTGTACAAGACAGACTAGACTTTTTTAACTCCAACAATAAATTACTCCAGGATACCATCTCTAAAGCCCAAGCGAGCAACAAGAAGTTCTTTGACAAAAAGAAGAGGGGTAACCTAAATCTGGAACCTGGAGACAAGGTCTGGTTGTCTACTGTAAATCTAAAGTTGAGTTGTCCCTCCAGGAAACTTGGCCCAAAGTTTCTGGGGCCTTTTCCGGTTAAAAGGAAGATTAATCCTGTGGCCGTTGAGTTAATTCTACCTAAGAGCCTGAAAATTCATCCGGTATTCCACATCTCCCTGCTAAAACCAACAGTGCCTAACCCATTTTCCAATAGGGATCCAGAAAACCCTCCTCCGCTTCTCGTCGAAGGCAACGAGGAATATGAAGTTGAAGCTGTTCTGGATTGCAAGACCAAAAGGGGTCAAACGCAATTCTTGATTAAATGAAAGGGTTATGGTCCGGAAGAGAACTCTTGGGAACCGGCGTCCAATGTGCATGCCCCACAAAAGATTCGTGCCTTTTTCCAGCGCCATCCGGAAAAGAAACCCCTGAGGGGCATCCGGAGGCTGCCCATAGGGAGGGGGCAATGTAAGAGGGCTGCTAGAGCCGTTCCCGCGAATTCGCGGGTGCGCGCGCGTGCACGCGCACGTGCACGGGAGCGCGCACCCGCGTCCGTTGGCGCCAAACGGCCTATTTAAAGGATGCTCTGACCCTAGCCGAGTGCTGACGGATCTCAGCGGTTCCTGTGTCCTGTACCTGTCCCGTGCTCTTGTTCCCGGTTACCGATCCTTGGCTTCCTTGACCTTGTTTTGGACTCTCCTCACCTCTGACCCTTGGCTCCTGATCTCGGCCTTCCACGCGACCCTGTTTCCTGCCTGATGACTTGGTACCTCGCTGCCCGCTCGTTGCTGAACCCGGCTTCCCATGAGACCACGATCCTGTTCCCTGTTTGGCTCCGCTTTACCTCCCGGGTACCTGCGACTTCGCTACTGCAACCTGCTGCGACTTCGCTGCTGCAACCTGCTGCGACTTCAGCCCTGCAACCTGCTGCGACTTCGCTGCTGCAACCTGATGCGACTTCGCTGCTGCAACCTGCTGCGACTTCAGCCCTGCAACCTGCTGCGACTTCGCTGCTGCAACCTGCTGCGACTCCGCTGCTGCAACCTGCTGCGACTTCGTCCCTGCAACCTGCTGTGACTTCGCTGCTGCAACCTGCTGCGACTTCAGCCCTGCAACCTGCTGCGACTTCGCTGCTGCAACCTGCTGCGACTTCGTCCCTGCAACCTGCTGCGACTTCCTGTCTTGCTGGACTTGCATCACCGGTTGTGGGCTTCCCCAGTCACATCTACAGGCACTCGTGTCTCCTCTGGCCCTTGGTTCCCCCTGTCTCCACTCTCAGCGGGACCAGGGCCGGAGATTCAAGAGAGGCTAACCTCGTCATTTCAGACTTCACCCAGGTACGTGACAGCATCCCTGCCTAGACATCAGGGTACTACATCACAAAGGAGCCAATGGTAAGATGTTGAGCAGCATGCACACACATTTGGCACTCTTTGTAAGACTGGACAGCACTGGCTATGGAAGACAGCAGAGTACAATGCACATTTGTAAGTCACATTGCTATTTTCTTTTTTTAAAGCAGTGGTACGGTCATACTGCTGCTTTTTTAAATGTACCCCTTGTCGAGCATTCAGAAGGCTGAGACATGCACAAAAGGAATCCACCACCGATATTTTTTGATATTTAATCAATTGAAATAAACAATAGAATCAAGAAAACTTTAATTGTGCACCCATATAACCACTGAACCCCACTTAGGAACAGTTAGAGTTAATCATTATTTTTAATCTTTATGTCAAATTATAGGACATTTTACTGTATACTACCTATTGAATCAATTGCCTCTCTATTTAGATTGTGAGCTCTCACGAGCAAAGTCTCCGTAACCCTATTGTATTGAGTTGTATTGTAACTGTACCGTTTCCTTTTATTTTGTAAACTGCTGTGCAAACTGTTGGCGCTATACAAATCTTGCATAATAATAATAATAACATAGCTTTTCAATTGTCATGCCCTTTGAAATGCTATACTTTATAATTGTTCCAGTTCAAACCATGAAGAAGTTGATAATATGTTCACACAGTGCCACCATCTGACATATATTAGAAATTAAGACACTGGATTTGATTAATTTTGTAAATGAAAATAGCATAAAATCTGTTCAAAGTCTTTATGTGCAAAATGTAATCCAGAGGAGTTACATCAGCTCATTAGCTATTGCATATGGCTGATAAACATTTTTATACAAAATTTTTCTTAATGCTTCCAATAGTTACTTCCTGAAAAAACGAACTTTACCATACCAGCAATACAACATGCACATTGCATTGTTTTTTTTATTATGTTCTAGATAAAAGCGTATTCATTTGTTCGAACACATCACATAAATTGTATCACAAACATATTACAACAATCATATCTACACCTAAGCGCACAATGCCCACAATAACTGATGGTGATGGTACAGGTAATCAATATGGATGGTATGGAACAGTTTTGAATGGGGGTTTAAAGAGAATTTGACCTGAACTCTAACTGTATGAGATTTGCCAAATGGGCAAACTAAATGCCCAGATTAGTTGGAATTGTTTAATTTAGTAGCAATATTACTATCACCATTAATTAATGATTTCACAGTTGGTCTGCCCACCAGCTTGTTGATGCTACCTAACATCAATGACCAAATATGATCATGACCACTGACGTCAGATAGCATCAACAGCCAGTTTGTTTACATTCAGCAACCGGCCCAGGACCTGTCAGTTGCAGCGAGAGTCCAGAGAGAGTGGGAGCAAGATCATCCTGTGCATGTCAACATGTTTTCTTAAGCGGGTCTTAGGATGTCTTTCATCATTACTGACAATGTACCTACAATGCTGGGTGATGTGATTTTATTAAATACTATATATGATGGTGACTTTGGAGTTTTACTAAGGGGTACCCCATATTTATTAGGGGTTGGAAACTTTGGGCCCTTTTATGTTTAAGGGGGCATCCAGATTCCGATAAGTGACCTCCCTGCAGGTCCCCCACATCCACTGGGCAATGGATGTGGGGATGAGGCCCTTGACCACATCACATGGTGTCTTGCCAGGAAGTGGGGCTTAGTTATCCTGTTCTCCTATGGGAAGTGAGGGGTCCAGGGCATACATAGAGATCAAGAAGGGAAACCAATATCAACACTGCAGCCTACATGGGAATGAATTTGTTTTCTGAAGAATTTAAAGAAGCGAGTCACAATTTACTTACACCAATATATGGGTGTGGGAGATGTGGATCAATATTTGTTGTTACTTAATGATTTTTTTATTTATTATAGACAAAGATATAAACAAATATCCCAAATGAAGAAATATTTTTAACTGTTTGAAAAGCGTTGGAAAAGCTGCTCTTCTTCTGTCTCTGGTTGACCTGGAGGTTTTTGAATTATGGCCATTGTATCATTTGTTTCTATTTTTTCTTGACCAACTTCATGTTTTTAATGTTTCAAATTTATCATGTGATATATACCAATACATTTTTGTAAAAATAAATGTTTTTTTTCTATAATCCTGTTGCCTGTTGCCGATATAATCCCAATATTAGAGGTTTCCAATTCTATTTTGACTTTCACAGGATGATGGCAACCACATGTTTTCATGCATGAGCCGCTTAAACTTACCTTCTACTTTCTAGCCCCCATTTTTCAAATTCCAATTTCCTATATTTTATTCTGTCTTTCCATTATTTTTGCCTTTTCTGCCTTTCCTTGTACATGTAAGAATCCCTTTATCCACCTTCTCCATCCACTTTTTTTTTTTTTAAATCACAGGAGAAGTTTGGTCAATTTTGTGTCAGTATTCAGCAATGCATCAATGATATCTATACAGAATGATCTACTACAGTCTTATTGCCTTAGTGCTCTTTTAATGTTTGTTCACAATCCTGTCAATTTGTGTCCACTACTGTGTGCTTTCTATTTATCTTGCATTGCATCATGTTTACTTGCTTTCTTATCTGTATTGACATGGTTAACCTACTTTAAAGCCCTGTCTCTGTATGCCTATTAGTAAAAAAAATACAAATGTAAAAAACAAAAAAAGAATAGAAGCAAATAATAATTAAAAAAAAAGTGGTATGGGTTTTAAAGGGGCCCCTGGCCCCGAAAATTGCATAAGGTCCCCTCAAATCCATACCAGGCCCTTATCAGAGCATGCATCTTGACTGGTCAGGAATAGACAAGACATTGATTGTGCTGCCTTCCCTTTAACCATACTAGGCCATATGCCCTCAACATAGGGATGGTACCTTGACAGGTGGTCTCCCTGGCAAGGCACCTTGTCCCCATATTTCTTCCTCAGATTCCTGGCTTGGTGGATGTCAAGGTTTGTGGCTAAGGATAAGGAGAATTAAAAGTCCCAGATATCTGTGGGCAATCTGCAGACCTCCTCAGGACCAGCATCTGAACCCACAACATCTGCTGCATCCGGTGGTGGCTTTTCTTGCTGAGCCACCTGAGATGCTGGACAGCTCCCTGTTTGAGCCTTTAGAATTTTCTGCCTCTTGTTTTAATGAACCTTGAACTTCTTGCTCCTACCATGAACGTCCTGATTTAGGCTATGTCTGTACACTTCATGTGTGCCAGATTGTTATGCTCTCTCTAGCTGATATCTTGCTCTTTTGTGTACCTGCACTCATCCTAATCTCCACTACCACTCCTTGACAACCTTTGGTTTGTTTCTTGACTATGCTTCTGCTGGAGCCCTACCTGTTATATCTGCTACTGGACCCCGGATTTCTCACCTTCTGGTGGGGCAATCCCAATGACCATAACTTGGTACTAACAGGCAGGAAAACCCATGTCCACCATCAGAAGCTCTGGTGAATACTGGTCAGTACTTAGACCCCACACCTCAAAGGAAACCACGTCATCTGCCAGGGTGACCTGCTTGTTTACTTATCCTGCTGCTCAATGAAAGCCACTATACTGCTAAAGCTACTGGTCTCTGAGCCTGACCCCTGACAACACCTCCCTTTCCTGTCCAGTCAAGCTACATGCTCGAATAAGGGCCCGGTATGATTTTTTTGGGGACCTCATGGTTTGTTTGTTTTTGGCATGGGGTTCCTTCTTAAAATCTCTAGCAGCATTGTTTTAAGCAAATGGCCTGCAAATTGAAACCAGGCCAATTCACTTATCCCTAGTGAACAGATATTTATTTTCAACCTGCTGCCTTTACAATTTCTAACTATGAGGGCCATATCTGATGGGTGGTCTTGTAGCAGTAATTCCTCACCTCTACAAATCACTTGCTGCACACACTGAATTACCAAGCCACTGAACTGCAATTCTTAGTGCAGTTATTGAGTTAGTGATCTCATAAAAAGTAACTATGATTTGTTCAGCAAGAAATTGCTAATAAAAAAGAGAAAAAAAATGCTGCAAATAAATTTCCCATGTGACACGGCTTGAACACCCAATCCACTTTTATTCCACTATTATGTAATTGCTAAAACACTAAGGCCCAGATTCATATACATCGGAGCATATATATGCCGCCGTAGCGTATCTCTTTTACTCTACACCGGCGCAACTCAGAGAGGTAAGCATGGTATTCAGAAAGCAAATGCTCCCAACGTTGCGCCGGCGTAACGTAAATTCGTAGGCGTAAGCCGGCGTAATTCAAAGTAGGAAGGAAGTGGGCGTGTTCCATTTAAATGAAGCGTGACCCCATGCAAATGAAGGGCCGAATGAACGGCGCATGCGCCGTGACGTGGACGTATGTCCCGCACCCCTCTGCGCATGCTCACAACTATGCCTGGCTTAACCCCTAGGATACGCCGGCCCACCGCCTACGCCCAGAGCATAAATACGCCCAGCCATACACCCGTACGGTGCAAAAGTACATCCTGCTTGTTACCCCCCCTGAAGCAAAGTACTTTTGTTTTTGAGATGGCTGATGTTGAGTCTGAGAGGGACAGGAGAAAGAAAAATTTCTCCCCAGATGAGAAGGCTGTCCTCATCTCGGCCATTGAGAAATATGATATTTTTCTCCATGGCGCCAAGAGTCGCCAGACCAGCAGGGCCAGAAAACAGCAGATCCTGGAGCAGATCACCATTGAAGTTAATGCCCTTGGTCATGAGCCCGGGACCTCTAAGGACATTAACAAAAAAATAAATGATTTACATCGGCTTGTCCGGGATAAAGTGGGCACCATCAGAAGGCACCAGAGGGGCACGGGGAGCGAACCACCATCTGATGTGCGGTTGCCCCGGAGGAGGAGGTGGTTGCCAGATGTCTGGAGTGGGAGCAATTGGAGGGCCTTGAGGGCTTTGACTCCATTGATCAGGCCTCGAGGACAGGTAAGTGTTTTTTATCTCCTATCCGGTGTGTAGCATGTGAGGGGGTGGAAGGGATCATGTGACAAGTGTGTGGGTCCACCAACATGTGAATGCTTGTGTCATCCACAGATGTGCTGGCGGGAGCGGGGCCATCTGCTGCCGGTGGCCGTCCCACGCCATCCCCGGAACATCTGGCTCAGCCTGACCCCCTGGGAAGCCAAGAGACAGCGGTGGAGGGGAATGGCCACACCTCTTCTCTAGAGGTGGTTGAGGAGGAGATGGTGAATCTGGATCATGAGGTTTGCCTCTACTTTGAGGAGTCTTCCCTTTTGGCTGGGCCCTCTCAGACCTCCACCCCCATCAGGGAAAGCCCCTCAGGGTCCACCCCCATCAGGGGAAGCCCCTCAGGGTCCACCCCCATCAGGGAAAGCCCCTCGGGGGTCCACCCCCGTCAGAGGAAGCCCCTCAGGATCCACCCCCATCAGGGGAAGCTCCTCAAGGGGAAGCCCATCAGGTTCCACCCCCATCAGGGGAAGCCCCTCAAGGGCCTCCCCGTATAGACGGCCCCAAGAAGGCTACGATGAAGACAAGGGGTGTTCCTGAATCCCTCCTGGAAAATCTGACAAGGGAACAAGGCCGCCAGACCCGCCATATGTGTGTCATAGCCGGGGACCTGCGCCGTGTGGCAAACGGCCTGCCCTCCTCGGCCCAGATAGCTGACAGCGTGCAGGATGTCAGTGGGAACTGTGCTGCGATGGCCACCTGCATTGGGGAGCTACAGGCCACAACAGCAGGCTTTGTGGCAGAGGTAAAGAGCCTGGCAGTGGCTGTAAAGGCCACTACTGCTGCCATCAAGGCGGAGGGGAGGCTGACTAGGCGCCACCAGTGGCATACCGCCACCCGCCAGCTGAGCATGCAGGCGCAGACTAATGCGGTCCTCACCCGCATTGCCATGGCGTTGGAGGGCAGGCAGCCAGCACCTGCCGGGAGTGGCAGACCTGGGGACGATACTCCTCCTCCTGATGGCCCACCCCCCCACCCGAGGCTCCCACCAGACAACTAAGGAGCCGGAGCCGTGGCACCAGGCTTGGGCAATTGATTTCTATTTTTTTCTTATCTTTGCTCAGGTTATGAGCTTTTTGTTTTTCTTTGCTCAGGTTATAGGCTTTTTGTTTTTCTTTGCTCAGGTTATGAGCTTTTTGTTTTTCATTGCTCAGGTTATGAGCTTTTTGTTTTTCTTTGTTCAGGTTATAAGCTTTTTGTTTTTCTTTGCTCAGGTTATGATCTTTTTTATTTTTGTAGTGACTGCACACGGTCAGTAGTGCAGGCTACAGTGTGACTGGTGTGTGAGTGACATACCTGCCAGTAAGGTGTGTCACCTTGGTTCGTCGGGGTGAGGTTATCCCCACGACCATGTGAATGTGGTATGAATGGACAGCAACATGATTGGTGCCTCGGCGTGGCGTTGCTGCTCCCAAGTCCTGCATGGTGGACTTGGGCTAATCCAATGCGAGGTGGATGTGGTGTGTGTGAGCTAGGGACCACAGTGGTGTGCATGCGTGCATTGTCCGTGTGCCATGATGAATGTGTGTGTTTAATGTGCAAAGATACGTTCCACGAGGCAACTCCTGACTGCTGTTTCTTCAGCAGATGGGTGAGCCTCGGGCAGGGGGGGACTGTGTGGGTCGGGGGTCAGGTCATCACATATGTCAATCTGCAACATGCTTGATGATCCGATCCGATTATCTGAAAACACAAAGTTTGGGGAATACAATAGGGTCCCCCCGGACTTATCCAGGCATCGGAAATGTGCGCTCCACCACTGCACGGGTGCGTATGTGTGCAGCATTGTATCTTCTCTCTCCTCTGGTTTGGGGATTCCGGTATGGAGTCAGGAGATGGGGTCCAAGTGCATATGCCGAGTCACCTGGAAGGGAAAAGACAGGAGAATTTTAGCCATGCATGTGCCCCTCGTGATGTCTGCATCATGGGGTCGGACAGTCATACCTGACTTCCATGTCACTCACCAACCAGCCAGCTGTCCCTGTACACGTTCTGTTCGAATTCTGTTGGGATGTTGCTTTGACGGTATATGTAGCTGTTGTGGCTGGCCCCTGGGTGTTTGGCACGGACGTGCCATATGAGGCATTGGGCATCGGCTATTACCTGTACATTGATGGAATGCCACTGCTTACGATTGTGGTATATGTGCTCTGTGGCACGGGGGGATTGTGACATCCCAGACACAACTCCACTTGTACGTTGGAAAGATCCACTGGCGAGGAAATGAAGTGTTGCCAGTACCTTGACCAGTGGCTGCACTGCATGTGAGCATTGTGTCTGGCTGGTGATGTCATCATGCAGGGCTGTGGCTATTTCCAGGATGGCAGTAGGGCTGAATCTGAAGATGCGATACACCTCTGATTTCCCCATGCCAAAGACGTTAATGCGCGTTCGGTATATCCTCTCCTGTGCACTCCTACACGCCTGTGGGCACAGTAGTAGTGCTATGACCATGGCTGCCCCTGGCATGTTGGCATACGGATGTGTTGTCCTGCAAGTGTGGTTGCTCAGCTCGTCCGTAGCGGTGCTGCTGCAGCTGCTCCTCAGCTGACCTGTGCACGTCTGCTGCTGAGTTACCCCTGCTTTATGAGGGGTAACTTTAGGCCGGACGTACAACTTACGCGCACATCCCCGTATCTCCCTCATTTGCATATTTGAATAGGAAATCAATGGGAGCGGCAGGTGCGTCCAGCGTAAATATGCACCCGCGATACGCCGGCGTAGGAAAGTTACGTCAGTCGGAAGAAGCCTATTTTCAGGCGTATCTAGTTCTGTGGGTACGGCGCACAGATAAGACGGCGCATATTTACGCTTACGCGGCGTATCTTGAGATACGTCGCCGCAAGTCCTACGTGAATCCGGGCCTAAGTATACATTCACACCTATTATTAATATGGTTTTAGGGAATGTAACCTAATGGTTTTACGTTTTGTGTAGTGGTGAAGACCTAGAGGTTGTTAAGGTACATATGAAACGTGCCAACATTTGGTTCTAATTTATTTATAGGGAAATATCTAAGCTCTTATGTAGTCCTAGCCTAAAGCCCCATACACACTATTAGATTTACTGCAGATTTTTGTCTTCAGATTTACCAAAACCATGTAGTGCCAGGGCCTGCCTGACTGCATACAAATTGAAACTCTTAAAGGGGTTGTAAAGGTTGTTTTTTTAGAGTCAGGGCGCTCGCTGTGTTGCAGATAGAGAAAGGAGCTGTGTGCTAGTGGGCGTCCTGACTCTCCGTATTCCAAGGGAGGGGGCGAGCACGACACGCCACACCAGGGAGAAAGCCTCGCATTACTGTGCGGAGTTACAGACAGAAGGACAGGAAGTGAGGATTTCTCAGAAGAAATAAGGACATTTAAAAGCAAAATCGAAGGATGAGGAAAGTGAAGGAGGACTGCACTAAGGTAAAGGAAGCTATTTAGGAAAAAAAATTGTTCCTTTACAACCCCTTTAACCACTTGTCAACCGCCCGCCGTGAAGACTCCATTGTTCTGACAGGACGTCATATGATGTCCTGTCTTTTAAAGCCTTTTAAAGTCTTTTAAAGGGGGTGCGTGCAACCGCCGCTTTGCTGAGGTCCTGATGCGCGTGCCCGGCGGCAACGATCGCCGCCGGGCACACGCGATTGTCCAGTAACTGAGCGGGGACGTGGAGCTCTGTGTGTAAACACAGAGCTCCACGTCCTTTAGGGAGAGAGGAGACCGATCTGTGTCCCTATGTACATAGGGACACAATCGGTCACCTCCCCCAGTCACCCCCCTCCCCCTACAGTTAGAACACAAACTAGGCTACACATTTAACCCCTTCCCCGCCCCCTAGTGGTTAACCCCTTCCCTGCCAGTCACATTTATACAGTTATCAGTGCATATTTATAGCACTATTCACTGTATGAATGTGATTGGTCCCAAAAATGTCACAAAAGTGTCCGATGTGTCCGCTATAATGTCGCAATCCCAATAAAAAAAATCGCAGATCGCCGACATTACTAGTAAAAAAAAAAAATAATAAAAATGCCATAAAACTATCCCCTATTTTGTGAACGCTAAAAAAAATTGCGCAAACCAATCGATAAACGTTTATTGCATTTTGTTTTACCAATAATAAGTAGAAGAATACGTATCGGCCTAAACTGAGGAAAACTATTTTTTTTATATATATTTTGGGGAATATTTATTATAGCAAAAAGTAAAAAATATTGCATTTTTTTTCAAAATTGTCGCTCTATTTTTGTTTATAGCGCAAGAAATAAAAACCGCAGAGGTGTTCAAATACCACCAAAAGAAAGCTCTATTTGTGTGAAAAAAAAGGACGCAATTTTTATTTGGGTACAGCGTTGCATGACTGATTAATTGTCATTTAAAGTGTGAGAGCACAGAAAGCTGAAAATTGGTCTGGGTAAGAAGGGGGTTATATTTATGTGTCACTGCCATATACATTAATATTCAGTTGCGGGTGGTTACAAGAACACAAACATGGCCTCGCTGATGAACTGGGCCCATGCATTCTCAGTGCAAGTCAGACAATAACCTAGACATGTAGTACATTCACTTGCAGCTGATTACATTTAGAATAAAGGGAAAAGGGGGATTAGGCTGTTTTCAGGCCCCCCTTTTCCTCATGGGATTCATGGCAGGGGGCAGTTTCAAGTTTTCCCTGAGGTTTTTAGGCGGGAATCATGGGGATTGGTCAGAGCAGTTGGTGTTGCTAAGGTTAAAATTGAGCCTGTGATAGGTGGAAAGGGTTCTTGAGCGGGAAAGGTCAGGATTGGTCAGGAATTTCGGTTACTGGGGAAAATTTGGAAAGGTAGAGGCTCAGGATAGGTCAGGTAAGACCATCTGACCTTCCAGAACATTCCAGAGCGGGAAAAAACCCTATTTAAGGAGCTGGTTCCGTTGGTTCAGGGCCAGCCGTTTCCAAGGGTGAACCAGCAGTGGATCTCCCCCCCCCTTCCCTTGTCGCGGTATAGCTATTTGGTAAATCCATTTGCTTGTTGGCAAATGGGATAGTGTTTTTTTTAATGATTTGAGACAATTCATGCAGCTTGAGTCTTAGTGGCTGAGCTGTGTATTTTTATTTGGTACAGTTAATTATATAAGGTGTAATATGGAATGGTAATGTTTAATGATTATTTAAAGAAACCAATAGTTATGCCGCGGCCTGTAATTTATCCCCAAAAAAATGGGTGTTATTTGATTAATTTATGTTAATAAAGTGGTCTGTGTGTATATAATTAATAAATTATTTACATAAGTTCATAATGGTGTGTGGTCTCAAGTTTCTGTTGGTATGTCCAGGCATCCTGCATTTAATCCCATGTGCCTGAAGGAAATGGTGACTGACATAAGGAAATGTTACCAATGCAACCTAATAGTCTTCAACTGAAAATAGGAATAATAGGTGAGGTGGCAGCCATTATTACCACCATTATTCCTACTGTGTCTAGAAAACTTCTAGCAAACTGTTAGGGCTATCTTACACTTGCTCCATAACAAATCTTGTGACAAGCTTTGTTAAAGCTCTCTGAATGCCAGTCAAAGCTCCTGTCACTAAATAAAATGGTTAGCTTACAGTCCTCTTTACACTTTGCTTTTGCTTGGTGCTTTGGTGGAGCTTTAATGAGGCTTTGGTGGAGCTTCAACGGGGCTTCGATAAACCTTTGGTGGGGCTTAGACGAGGCTTTGTGAGGCTTCGATGAGGCTTCAAGCAAGCTTTGCCATAGACTTCTATGAAGGCTTTGAAGACGCTTTGAAGCACCACTAAAGCTACATGGGGGATAATTTTTCAAGCAAAGCCGAAGCAAAGCAAAAGCGGGTGTAAACAGGACTGTAAGCTAACCTTTATATTTAGTGACAGGGGGCCAGATTCTCAGCAGCGCTACGATGGGGTATCTTAAATACCCCGTCGTATCGCTGTTTTTTTCCCCGTGTATCTATGCGTGTGATTCCTAGAATCACTTACGCATAGATACAGATGAAGATCCGACAAGTGTAAAACAATTACACTGTCGGATCGTAGATGTAATGACATCGGCGGCCGCTAGGTGGCCTGTACGTTGTTTTCTCATTTGCCTATGCAAATGAGGCTAATACGCCGATTCCCGAACGCTTTTACGCCGCCCCGTCGTAGTTTACGTAGTTTTCGTACGCGTAAGGTTACCCCTGCTAATATGTAGAGTAACCTTACGAAGTGCCGTCGGATGCCATGTTAAGTCTCGGGACCACGTCGTGTTGTGCGTCATTTACGTCGTTTGCGTACGTCGATTCTCAATAGGGCTGGCGTATGCTACGATTACGTCTTTTACATTGAATAAATGTGACGTCCTTAGGAGCATGCGCACTGGGATTTCATCGCGGCCGGCGAATGCGCAGTTCGATCGGCACGGGAGCGCGCTTAATTTAAATACAAGCCGCCCCCTTCGATTTACGCGGGGATACGCCGGGCCATTTACGCTACGCCGCCACAAACTACAGAGCAAGTGCTTTGGGAATAAAGCACTTGCTCTAGTACGATGCGGCGGCGTAGTGTAAATGGCTAACACTATGCCACCGGAATTATATGAGAATCTGGCCCAGAAGCTTTGACTGGTGTTCAGAAAGCTTTTACAAAGCCTGTCCAAAGCCTTGTTTAAAGCAAGTGTAAACTAGCCGGTACTGCCACAACAGAAACTGCTAATGATGTAATTGAGTTTTCCGGTTGTAGGTTTGGTTCATATATTGAATAATTAATAGAATAAGTCAATATACAGTATAAACAGACTATCATGAAACTGTTAATAGTTGATTATATTTTTTATTGCATCTTTTATGCCTTGTACACAAGATCGGAATTTCCGATGGAAAAAGTCAGACGGAATTTTTTCATCTGATATTCCGACCATGTGTGTGCCCCATCTGAGTTTTTTCATCAGAAATTCCGACACATAGAAAGAGAATATGTTCTCTTTTTTTCTGCTGAAAATTTTTCTTCGAAAATTCTGTTCGTCTGTATGGAACTGCGACGGAGAAAAAAACATGCATACTCAGAATCAAGTCGACACATGTTCGGAAGCATTGAACTTAATTTTTCTCGGCTCGTCGTAGTGTTCTACATCACCGCGTTTTGGACGGTCAGAATTTGGTGTGACAGTGTGTATGCAAGACAGCTTGAACGGAATTCCGTCAGAAAAATCCGTCAGAGTTTATCCCAATAGAAATTCCGATCGTGTGTACGAGGCATACATTTTCTACAAGTTTTGTCAGCAGCTGTAAAATTAATGCTATCTCCCTGAAGATAATAGTGGTGTATTTCCTGTTACACATTATTTTCTTTGAGTCATCTATCTTTAATCACATTTCTTTTCTCAGTTTATCCTTACCGATTCACTGAAATGAGAAACTAAAATCTTTTACTCTTTTTATCTCGGTTAACATATTCCTGAGTAAGAATTTCCTGTACTCCTCTGACAAGAAAACAGGAAGAATGATGTTCCATGACATGAGAGGACAGAACTGGGAAATCCACAGACATTGAGAGATATAACAAATCAGTGCTGACTAACATTTGCACTAAGATAATTTGTAGGCTGCAGCTGCTGGCTTTTAAAAATAGGACACTTACCTGTCCTGACATAGAGGGATGGATGGATGGAGGGAGGGATGGATGGAAGGAGAGATGGATGGAGAAATGGAAGGGGGGATGAATGGATAGATGGAGGGAGTGATAAATGGAAATAGGAATGGGTGGAGGGATGGATAGAGGGATGTAAAGAGAAATGGATGGATAGAGTAAAGGAGTGATGGATGGAAGGAGGGATGAATGGGTAGATGAAGGGAGTGATAAATGGAAATAGGAATGGATAGAGGGATGGAGAGAGAAATGGATGGATAGAGGAAAGGAGGGATGGATGGATGGAAATCGGAATGGATGGATGGAAGTCCATTTCTGTATCACACACTGTGAAAACAGCTTCTGCTTTCTCATTGCTGGCAGAAGCTGTTTCCTTATACTCACAGGCTCACTGCAGAGAAATTATCCGTCTGCCTTTTGTAAGCCATCAGCTATAGCAGGCTGTGTTCTCTTCACTCCTCTAATGCCCCCTCCTATCGATCACCTCCCCTTGAGACAGCTTATCTTAGAACTCAAATTAGGCGGGCTGAGAAAGAGGGCAGGTAGAATGCTTTCTCATTGGCTGAGGAAACAGCAGAGAGGTTGTATACCACTACGCCTCTGAAATCAGACTGCCGGGTCAAACTAAAGATTATCGGCTTTTGCTGCCGGAGCAGCTGTATCCCAGTCCCCAGCCTTCTAGCATCAATAGAGGATGCGCAGGTACACAAAAACAATTGTAACAAATGCAAGTAGCAGCACCTCAATTTTGGGGGAGCTATGTACACAGTGCAGCGATCAGGAGTGTGCTACATACACAGTGCAGAGTTCAGGAGTGCGCTACGTACACAGTGCAGAGATCAGGAGTTCGCTGCGTACACAGTGCAGAGATTAGGAGTGCGCTACGTACACAGTGCAGAGATCAGCAGTTCGCTACGTACACAGTGCAGAGATCAGGAGTTCGCTACGTACACAGTGCAGAGATCAGCAGTTCGCTACGTACACAGTGCAGAGATCAGCAGTTCGCTACGTACACAGTGCAGAGATCAGGAGTTCGCTACGTACACAGTGCAGAGATTAGGAGTGCGCTACCTACACAGTGCAGAGATCAGGAGTTCGCTACGTACACAGTGCAGAGATTAGGAGTGCGCTACCTACACAGTGCAGAGATTAGGAGTGCGCTACGTACACAGTGCAGAGATCAGCAGTTCGCTACGTACACAGTGCAGAGATCAGCAGTTCGCTACCTACACAGTGCAGAGATCAGCAGTTCGCTACGTACACAGTGCAGAGATCAGGAGTTCGCTACGTACACAGTGCAGAGATTAGGAGTGCGCTACCTACACAGTGCAGAGATCAGGAGTTCGCTACGTACACAGTGCAGAGATCAGGATTACGCTACGTACAGAGTTCAGGAGCATGCTATGTACACAGTACAGGGTTCAGGAGCATGCTATGTATGGAGTGTAGCATCCAGGCATGCATCGCATAGAGTACCATTTTGCGAAATTAGCTAATTCTCTTGAAAAGATTAAAATCACAATTATAAAGAAGGCAATCTTAAACTAGATACCTCCTTAACCTTATGTGTGATAGATTATTTAAATTTAAAACACCAGAGTGTTAATAATGTGCAAATGAATTGAATCTTTCCAAAAAAAAAAAAAAAAAACTGTGAAAATAAAACCATACTGTTTATATATCAATGTGCCATTCATGATAAGTTTTGTGCACATAAAATAGTGCTAAAAAATTAAAATATTTAAAGTCCTTATTAAATTGTGTCCACATCTGGTTCTATATATTGTAATTTAATTAAATGCTTCCCATCCAGCGTGTGTCTTCGGACAATTCCAAAAATAAACATGCTCCACCACCAATGATACAAATACTCACTAGAGCCCGAAGACCCGCTGGACCACAAAGCGTATATAATAATATTAAAAACTGCCAACATGGGACTGCCGATTGATTCCTCTACAATTCACCGATGTTCCATCCTCTCAGTGGGATATGCACCAATTATCCAGAAAGAAAATAACATGGTAATCATGCAACACAATTTCACTTTTAAAATTTCCACTTAAAACCAATCCCCAATTAAATGCGCTTACATTTCAGGGTGCCCAGACCGGCACCAGATCGACCAGCATAAACGCGTGTATCTAAGTATAATATCCACCGCACTGCGGCTGAATGGTACAGACAAAGGCGCCATCTGTCTCCCAGATTCCGGCGTGCGTCTCACTACTTGAACGGATGTGACGTTACCTGCGATCCACGGGAATGTCAACAATGATCTGACCTCTATGCATTTCGCTGTATAGCGTCATCAGGAAGTGCCTAGTCCTTACTAATCATTCTTTATTCTAAATTGTGTTATTGCTTTTGTTCTTCCATTTTCATGGTTACCTCTTTACCCACCATGCACCATATATACATTTTGCCTTAACTAACTGATTTAGTGCCTGTTTTCTTGGATATGGTAGTATTAATGGTTACCAGATATTACTTTCAGTGATTTTCTGTGGTATTGCATGCTTTGTACACACAACCTAATGTGTCAGAGGGTCTGAAGTTCTTATGGAGGTTGAAGCAAAGAACAGAGGACCTATCTTACCTATGGCCCCTATGGGGGTAGCAGGAAAGACAAATCCTGCACGCTTTTGACATCAATTTGAGAGTATGAGGAGGAGTAATTTTGCTCATGTAAGGCAGGACTTTACAGGATTTTCATTGGATGAAGAACATTTTTCTGTGCCTACTGATCACCATACTGGCCACCATGATCCCAAAATGCCTGGACATATAAAAAAAATCGGAAGTCCTCCTCTGTGGACCAAGGATAATATTTTTTGCCAGACTTTCTCTCTCTACCTTAGCCAACTGACCAAAATACTGCAGTATGATGACTGCTTCTACTATTAACTTTTGGGGTATCCTTTTTGGATGCATCTCTTGCAATGTTGCCCAGTTCTCACAGTTTTCTGCTGTACGTAGTGCATGTGCACTCTGTTGATGGCCACTGCAGCTAAATACATAATTGAATTACATACATGTGAACTCTTTTTCTTGCCAAAGTGTTCTGTTCATCCAATATCGTGATGTACCGCCCCTCTCTGCCCAACAAAGAACAAAAGATGATCAGCACAGCCGCACTCTAATTCAACGTAACTTTAAAGCCCCATACACACTATCAGTTTTCCTGATGGTTTTCTCTTCAGGTTTACCAAAACCATCTAATATGAGGTCAAACCTCAAGAGTTTCAATTTGTATGCAATCAGGCAGGCCCTTGTACTACATGGTTTTGGTAAACCTGAAGAGAAAACTGTCAGGAAAACTGATAGTATGTATGGGGCTTAATGTAAAAAACTAGAACAGACACTACAAGTCACAGCAACGGAACCTAGGACAGCTGACGCGTTTCACACTAACTTCAGTGTTTACTCAAAAGCTATGAGTAAACACTGAAGTTAGTGTGAAAGGCGTCAGCTGTCCTAGGTTCCGTTGCTGTGACTTGTAGTGTCTGTTTCCATTTTTTTTACATTAAAGTTACGTTGGATTGGAGTGCGGCTGTGCTGATCATCTTTTGTTCTTATTTGCTATGTGAATTGCTAGCACCCTCAGTTCCTGAGAAGAAGATTGCACCCAACAAGACCTGCCTGGAGCGGCAATCTCTGCCTCTCTGCCCAACCTCTGACTAAACAATGAAAGAGCAGCTGTGACACCAAAGAAATCACCATCCCACTCTTTTTTTCTTGTCAGTAGGCTCCTAGTTTTATACTGACAGCACTGTGCAATGCAGTAGAGCATATTACAGAAAACAAATATTAGGACAGGTTTATATGCCAGTGTTATGTACATTATATGGCTTTTTATAAAAATATAACTGAATTAAATGTTTTTTATGTCTGAGTGACTACAGCTCAAGTTAAACTCATCTCTACATTATGCTTGCCAACCAGCTCTGCCTAATGAGAAGATGGGTCATTGGAGAAGGCTTTTCTTCATGACCACCTTAACACCCCTGGCGGTATCCCCGAGCGTGACTTGGGGTGTTTTTTTTTGCTGAAATCGGTATCCCCGAGTCACGCTAGGGGTAGCTATGCAGAGCCTGCAGCGCGTTCTGGCTTACCTTGTTCCTGGATCCAGCGATGCATCCGCGCTGTGTGAGCGAGCGGGTGCTCGCTCGATTCACACAGTGTCCCTGTGTGCCGTTGATCTCCGTTCCCTGCGACGTTACAATGCACGGGGGTAGAGAACAGCGCCAAATTCAAAAACGTAAACAAACACTATACATACAGTACACTTTAATCTTATAGATTACAGTACTGTATGTAAAAAATACACCCCCCCCCCCCTTGTCCCTAGTGGTCTGTCTTGTGTTCTGCATGCACTTTTATATAATAAAAACTGTTCTTTCTGCCTGGAAACTGTAGATTGTCCATAGCAAAAAGTGTCCCTTTATGTCAAAAATTGTTTTAGATCAGCTAGAAATCAGCGATAATAAATTATAATCACTTGCAGAATTGAGCGATAGCGATTTGTGGGGAAATTCGTCATAAAAAAAAAGCAATGACAGCGACAATTCTGCAACTGAGCAAATTTCAGTGATTTTGAGTTGATTACATTATTGAATATTTTTTATTATAATTACATTATTATTTGTTATAATTATTTATAGTTATTTATTATATTAAAATTTATGATTTTGTTTTTCAAACTTTATCATACCGGGATGTCATGTTTGGACAGATTTAAGCGAGTTATTCCTAAGAATTGCAGGCCTACAATATAAAACGCCAAATTTCCATGCAAAAAATTGTACCGCTTTTGGTATGTAATTCCAGACAGAATCATACCGCCAGGGAGGTTAAGCCAATGGATGGAAACTTAGACCCAGATTCACAAAGACTTACACCGATGTATCTACTGATACGCCGTCATAAGTCCAAATGTGCGCCGTCGTATCTATGCACTGATTCTTTAAATCAGATACGCCTGAACTTTGCCAAGATACGACAGACGTAAGTCTCCTACGCCATCGTATCTTGGGTGCATATTTACGCTGGACGCATTCGGCGTTCCCATTATAAATATGCAAATGAGCAAGATACGCCGATTCATGAACGTACGTACGCCCGACGCAGTAATCTACGCCGTTTATGTAAGGTGTTTTTCCGGCATAAAGATAAACTACCAAAAAGGTGGCACATCCCATGCAAAGGTACGGATGTCGGAACAGCCGTCCTTTTTACGACATTTACGTAAGTCGTACGTGAATGGGGCTGTGACGTTCACGTCGTAGGCAGTGTTCGACGTGTATCATAGGCATTCTATGCAACGTGATTCTGAGCATGCGCACTGGGATATGTCCACGAACGACGCATGCGCACATCATTTGCATGAGGTCACGATTCATTATAATACAACACGCCCACTGCCTTGCTACTTTGAATTACGCGGGCTTACGCCGGCCCATTTATGCTACGCGACTGTAACTTACGGAGCAAATGCTTTGCGAATACAGCACTTGCCTCTCTAAGTTGCGGTGGCGTAGCGTAAAGAAGATACGCTACGCCCGCACAAAGATACACCTCTCTACGTGAATCCGGGCCCATGTATTCTTTTACCTAAACTGTAATAATGTCCCTTTATATTCTTCTTCATTACTAATGCTACTCGTGTGTTACTGTTCTAGCACAGTGAATATCAAAATCAGGGACTAAAGGTAGGTTGATGAATGGGAGTATTACTGCTTGGGTATCATGCCGCGTACACACGGCAGAGAAACTCGACGGGTGGAACACATCGTTCCGCCTGTCGAAGTTCTCTGCCGGCCGTCAGATTCGGCGACCCGCCCGTCGGAAAGGCAACAAGCCATTCATCCCGACGGGCCGTCGAGCAAATAGAGAACCTGTTCTCTATTTGCTCGACGGGTTTCCCGACGGGCGGGGCTCGCTGAGAGCGTACACACGGCCGAGGTTCTCGGCAGAATGCGGCTCCCAGCGAGGTTCTCGCTGGTTTCTGCCAAGAACCTCGGCCGTGTGTACGGGGCTTCAGACCAAAACCACATTGACAGTCCCTTTGACTTCAGGATATAGCTGTCCTGTTCTGTCATTTGTAAAGGCCCTGTCTGTACTGTGCCCTTCCACTTAGTTAATGATATTTTGCTGTTAGAATGTTTTATGATGAAAATCCTAACAAAAATGTGGCACATCAAAGTTCATGGTGTAATTAATCTTCAAAGGCTCACAAATAGAACGGATTAACCTTCTTATAGTCTAATTTTTGTATAAAACATTCCTACTTGTGTGATGATTTGTAATAAATATTATGTATACATGATTCTATATTTGAACCACAGTTTAACATTCTTTCAAGGATAATTAACTATTAAGACTTTTCATCTCAGCAGGCATCCTTTATTAACAAGTTCTGTCTTGCTTGGAAGGAAAACTACTCCTTGTGTAAATTTAGACTACACTAAGATTATTTTAATGGTCAAAGTAAATTGAAATAGGATGGAATAAAACAATTGTTATACAGGCTAATTTTATGTATAGCTGACATTTTTATATATTGCGGTATATACAGTATCATGTCACTCACTCAGACAGGGTTAAAAACACATTTCCTAGGTGCGGCCCTATCATGTTTATGGAAGGGACAAACAACTTAATAGGTTAAAAAACATGTTTCAAACACTATTATTCTTTCTGAAATATCCCCCCCCCCCCCCCCCCCCACATTGACTGCTCTCTCTACAAGAATAATCATGAACATTCAGTTCAGCCAAAAGTTTGGTTGTATGACACTGCCAGGACACAGAGGTCAGCCATATAGGGTCTTCATACAGTGCCCAAAAACATACCTCCTTGAAAGTTTTCTTTTTTAAGTGTCATAGAACATTGAATAATAGTGGATTATTATAATTTTATATTTTTACAGTTATCAACAAAAATAGGCTTCCATATGAATGCAAAAAACACTCCCTGCAACTCTTTAAAAGGTTTAAATTAATTATAACAAAATAAATAAATAAATCATTTTAAGAGTATACACCTCCTTCAAGTTAGGATTGTGTAGCTGCACCTCAGCAATTCGGTTCTTCAATCTGTCTGGATAAGTCAACTTTGTGCATCTGGACACTGCAGTTGTTGTCCATTCCTTTTTTAAAGCTGCTCAGGCTTTGTCATTGGGATCATGCGTGAGAAGCCTTTTTTAATTTCAGACACAAATTTTCCATTAGATTGACATCTGAACTCTGACTTGGCCATTCTAGAACATTAGCTTTAGTGGAAAACTTGACTGGAGGAACTTGACTGGACTGCACCAAAAAGGGGGTTACAACAGAATTAGAAATGTGGAGTTACAAAGTGGTGTTCCATTATCTATTAGACATGTGCCCACTGAAATATTTTGTTTTGTAATTCCGTTTTCGTCCGAAAAATAAATGTATTTAGTTACTCCCGAAATTCGTTTTTATTTATTTTGTTTTTCGTAAAAAAAATGCATTCGTCCGAAAATCCAAATTAAGGTTGAATCTGTCATTGAAGGCTCATGGTGTCTGTCGGATGTTCTAAGAAAAAAAAAGATGATTCGACAGAATCTTTAACCCCTGGACCAAATTGCTGCCCAATGACCAGAGCACTTTTTGCGATTCGGCACTGCGTCGCTTTAACTGACAATTGCGCGGTCTAGCGGCGTGGCTCCCAAACAAAATTGGCGTCCTTTTTTTCACACAAATAGAGCTTTCTTTTGGTGGTATTTGATCATCTCTGTGGTTTTTATTTTTGCGCTATAAACACGCCTAGTGGCCGCAAAAGAGCCGACGTAGAGCTACGGGCTCTCGCCCAGAAGAGCCGACCTGCCGCCGTAAAACGACGGCGGCTGGTCGGCAAGCAGTTAAGAAAAAAAAACATTTTGACTCTTCATGTCTTTCTATGTCAAATCTTTTCTCTCTATGTTGAATCTTCATGTCTCTCTATGTCAAATCTTTTCTCTTTATGTAGAATAATATTGGACTAATAGAGTTAAGGTTAGGCACATTCGACCGCAACGAAAACAAAAATAAAGCATTTGTTAATGTCGGATCTTTCGGTTTTCATTTTCTGTGCTTTCGTTATCGTTTGTTAAAAATACCTGAAAAACGAACGAAAATGCATTCGGACAAAAACGAATGCACATGTCTATTATCTATACACTTTCCTAAATTAACATTAAAGCGGATGGCCCATTAAAAAACAATATTAAAAGCCAGCAGCTACAAATACTGCAGCTGCTGACTTTTAATATTAGGACACTTACCTGTCCTGGAGTCCAGCGGCGTCTGCAGCAGAGGACAAGCGTTCGCTCGTCTCTCTGCTGCTCCCCCCTCCATCCACGGTGAGGGAACCAGGAAGTGAAGCGCTCCAGCTTCACTGCCCGGCTCCCTACGGCACATGCGTGAGACGCGCTGCGCCCTCTGAGAGTTCCAAGCACACAACGGGGGGGGGGGCGACGGGAAGCTAGGAAAACCCGTCTTTTGCCCGACTCTGTTGTGGCCGGAAGTGGGTGCAAATACCTGTCTTTAGACAGGTATATGCACCCCCCTCCCCCCTGAACGGTGTCAAATGTGACACCGGAGGGGGGGAGGGTTCCGATCAGCGCGACTCCACTTTAGGGTGGAGATTAGCTTTAAACATCTAAGGAAACATGACTATATGTTCAAAGATTTGGGCTGTCTACAGAATATCTTTTAACTAACAGCATGCCTAAAAAAATATATACTGACAATGACGATGCACCTTTACTGCATACCTTGCTCCGCTTGCCAAGGGGTGAAAACTTTAAACTTTAGAAAACTTCAATAAACTATCGCCTTCCCACGAGGTACTGCTGGCTTGCCTGTGAATGCTAAAATAATGAGAGACCCCTTTCTCCAAAACAAGAGGAAGGAGGAAGTGTCTGATGATTAAAACATTCCCCAGGGAAACAAGAGGAAGGCAATAAAGGTTCCACCTGTCAATCAGTGCTGAACAAGGGTTTAAAGTGACAGATGGACAGTTACAGAAACACTCTATTACCTTATTCAATTACAGTATGTTACAGAGGGGAAATCTTTCCCCACCTTCCTGGAATGAGGAATGGGCTGCCCCAGTGACCTGGCTGAAAGAATCAAATTGCCTGTTGAATAAAACATCAACAGCATCATGGTAACATATTAGGGACAATGAACCTTCTAGCGTGTCTTTGGATTATGGCAGGAAACCCACACAAGCACAGGGAAACCATGAAAATTCCATGCAAGTAGTGTCATGCTTGGGATTCACTCTAATCCTGTTAAGCAGAAGTGCTAAGGACTAAGCCCCAGTGCTGCTTAGGAGCTCAGGCTCTTCTAGGTGAAGGCACTATAGGCTTAAAAACTACAGAACACTAAATGGTAAGACTCCCACTTAGTAAAGGCTTAAGATTTTCTGTTACCAGGTGCTTCTACAGTGTGGGAATGTAATGGGGGCCAGTGCCATTGTACAATATATCTAACGTGTACTTCGCAACACATCCTATCACAATACGATTATGCAATGTACAACATTAAAATACTTGCATCACTTGCATTAGTAATTTACTTTACAGCTTTGAAGTATATGCAAGCAAAAATTCCAGGCCATTAAACACTTGAAAAGGTACATGCTGAGACTTAACTGGACTAGTTGTCATAATTCTAGCTTTGTGTTATTTTTTTAGTTTAGTGTAACACATATCATATCTTGTAATATATAACAATACATGGTTAGGACCACAAGAAGACTGTGTGATAGAATATGGGATCACATTTCTAATACCAACTCAGGCAAGGACACTTGTCAAGGCATATCAGAAATTCTCACAACTCCAATACTCAGTCTCTTAGCATTCAAATCAGTGAAAGAATCAATTACCCTGCCAGAGCTGAAGATAGATTTTCTATTCTATGAAAAAAGGAGATATACTGGATATTCAAACTTGACACAGGCATTCTTAGGGGTCTTAACTATGAATGAAATGTCACCCACTATTATTACTGAATTATCTCTGCACCTCTCTCTTTGTGCTCTCTTTTCTCCTTTTCTTTATTGTCTTACCCTCCACTCCTCCACTTTCCTAATACCTCAACGTTTATCCTTTTTTTTCCCTGTACATTCCTGAATCCTAACTGATTGAATAATGCTTATTTGAAAGAGGTTCTCCTGAAGCATACCTCTTATCTTCTTTCTTTTATTTTCTAAATAGGTTATTTTTAGCTAGTTCATTGTTGGTTCACTTACCTTTTCCTTCAATTTCCTTTCTAAATGTTTTTTTTTCTTTGTTTTCTTTGTCTAAATTTCTCACTTCCTGTTCCTCCTCAGTAAGGTGTTCAGTAAGCTGTTCTAAATGACTTTCCACCACTCAGATGATGGTGGAAAGCTTACTGAGGAGAAACAGGAAGTGAGAAATTCAAACAAAGAAAAAAACATTTAGAAGCGAAATCGAAGGAAAAGGTAAGTGAACCAAAAATGCACTAGCTTAGAGGAACCAATTTAGAAAATTAAAGATGAACCTTTACAATCCCTTTAAAACATACCAGTAGATAGTTTTATTAATTTATTTAAATGCATAGTATGGCTTCTTTGGGGTTCTTTATAAGGTACCCTTTGTTGTTTCTAGATTGTTTTTCTTCTTTAATAGGTTGGGAGTCAAATGTGCTTTAAAATCTATGCCAACACATGATATATATTTTTGCACACATGAAGAAGACCAGAAGTGGCTGCTGGTTGTACAAATTAATTTCTATTTTTTATCCTGTGCAGTGCTCTTTGTTCTCTCTCCTTCCCTCTCTTCCCTCTTTTCCCCTTTTCAGTATTCACCTGTTTACTTAACCACTACAGAAACCCATGATTTAATATATACTCTACTACAGGGTAATCCTTACCTCCATGACCAACCCCCATGCGTAGGGCAAAGCATTTTGGATGGCGTGGCCATGATGGTGTCAGGCTGAGGCTGTTATCACCTATTAAATCTCAGGCTTGTATGGTGTGCGGTCGCTGAGATTTTTCTCCTCTCCTCTTTTCAAAATAGTGGGTGACATTTCATTCATAGTTAAGACCCCTAAGAATGCCTGTGTGAAGTTTGAATATCCAGTATATCTCCTTTTTTCATAGAATAGAAAATCTATCCAGCCACCACTGCATTTGTGGTTGGACTTATTTTTTTTCGTTGGTTAGTAAAATGTTGAGATTGAAAGAAATTCAATGTGTTGTTCTACAAATGTTCAGTAAAATGTATTCGGAGTCTCTAGTATATGATTTGACAGATGTCGGGCATGTAGAACTGCTGTAATAAAACACTCTGTTCTGAGACAAACTCTAAAAACAAACAAGAAAAATGTGGCTCAAAATATCCTACTATGTAACATTTATCTGAAAAGTCGCTGTCTACAGGAGAGGAACTGTGCCACCACAAAATCAGAAGTTTGACTAGTTTGACTTATAAAATGAACAATAATAATTATAATAAGATTAATAATAGTTATTACTAACATTATTTTTATACTGCTGCTGCGTGTATTTCTGCAGCAAGCCTTTATTATTGCTACCTGTTTGACATTTTACCGTCTTTTCTACTGCTGTTGACTGTATTCCTTTTGATGCTGCTGGTGATGCTAAAATTACATATTCATACTAAACATAAAATTATGGCTAGAAATAGACCGAAAATGACATACAAGAAGAAAGAATGTCATAGTAAACCTGAATTCTAGGTAAACAGCTAAATACATAGTTGAAATACATATTTGTATTCTATTTTATCTGCCCAAGGATTGGTAATTTTGTCCAGACAGCCCCAAGATTCACACAACAAAGCCAACATGTTTTCTGCTACAGGTAGACAAAACAGTTTGGTCCCCTATCTGCCTTCATTGGTTGATGTCACAGTGACCAACTGATTGAAACCCAACTCCAGGAATTACATATGAGCAGCCTTTGCAATAGAGCCCACCTTCCCTCCGCTGAAAGGGTTAAACACTTGTTAACTCTAGGAGTAGAAGAGTAAGATGCAATGTTTACCTTACCTTACAGTATATCTTGCATCGGCAAGCTTTTGGAACTCTCCACTGCAGGTCACTTTGCTATTGCACCTGGTCACCGTCCAGTCACTGTAATTGCAGGTCTGAACAGAGAACAGATATTACTATTTAATGCTCAGCAGACTGTGGATACCCATCTGACTGAGGTCTGAATAGGAGAGCATCTCCACTCAGGGCCATTAGCCCAACTTATATTAAATGAGCTGACATAGGTGTGCACAGCCTATTGCATTAAAGTGATTGTAAAGGCAGAAGTTTTTTTTATCTTAATGTATTCTATGCATTAAGATAAAAAAAACCTTCTGTGTGCAGGAGCCCCCCTAATACTTACCTAAGCCCCATCTCTGTCCAGTGATGCGCATGAATGCCTTGGCCGCCCAGGACTCTCCCTCCTGATTGGCTGAGACCATCAAAGTCAGTTAGCCAATCAGGAGAGAGAGGGGGTGGGGCTGGGCCATGGCTCCGTGTCCATAGCTGTTTGCTTTGGGGGCACTCAACAGGAGGGAGGAGCCAAGAGTAACAAAGAGGGACCCGAGAAGAAGAGTATCTGGGCTGCTCTGTGCAAAACCACTTCACAGAGCAGGTAAGTATAACATGTTTATTATGTTTAAAGAAAACAAAAACAAGACTGTACAATCACTTTAACTACTTCAATACTGGTCACTTCACCCCCTTCCTGCCCAGGACAATTTTCAGCTTTCAGTGCTGTCACACTTTGAATGACAATTGCGTGGTCATGCAATGCTGTACATAAACTACATTTTTTTATAATTTTCTTCCCACAAATAGAGCTTTTTTTTGGTGGTATTTGATCACCACTGGGGTTTTTTTTTTTTGCTAAACAAACTAAAAAATGCCGAATATTTTAAAAAATATATTTTTTCCTTTTTTTTTGCGGTTATAAAATTTTGTTTTCTCCTTCACTGACAGGCACTGATGAGGTGGCACTGATGGGCACTGATGGGGCGGCACTGATGGGCACTGATGAGGAGGCAATGATATGTAGAATTGATGGGCACTGATAGGCAGCACTGATATGCAGCACTGATGAGCACGAATAGGGGGCACTGATATGCAGCACTGATGGGCACTAATAGTGGGCACTGATAGGTGGCCCTGATGGGCACTGACAAGTGGCTGTGAGGGGCACTGACAGGTGGCACTAATTGGCACTGATAGGTAGTACTGATTGGCACTGACAGGTGGCACAAACAGTTGGCACAGATGGGCAGCACTAATGATGAGGTACTGATGAGGTACTGACATGTGTTACTGTAGGGCACTGGATGGCACTGTGGTGGGCACTGATATGGGCACTGATTAGCACTGTGATGGGCACCTACAGCCGTTTTTGATGGGGCACTGACTTTGGCTGATGGGGCACTGACTGATGGGAACCTTTTTGGTATCTGTGGTGGCACATGTGATGGGGCTGTGCTGATTATCAGCACAGACCCCGCCCCCCCCCCCCTCTGACAGGGAGAGCCGCTGATCATTTCTCCCTGTCAACGCGAACCAAGCAATGCCATTTAATGGCACTTCCTGGTTCACGTGATGATCAGCTGTGATTGGTCACAGCTGATCACGTGGTAAGAAGCCTCCGTCATACTGGCCCACAGCACATCCGATAGACTTGTTGCCTGCCCCCCCTTGGGCACGCGTCAGTATGTTATCCTGCTGGACATATGACCCCCAGTCAGGATAACAGAACCACCACCGGAAGTGGTTAAGGTGTGCACCCCAGAGCTTAAACACACACACACACATATATATATATATATATATATATAGTGAGGGAAAAAAGTATTTGAGCTCCTGCAAAGAAATGATCAGTCTATAATTTTAATGATAGGTTTATTTTAACAGTGAGAGACAGAATAATTACAAAAATATCCAGAAAAATGCATTTCAAATAATTTATAAATTGATTTGCATTTTATTGAGTGAAATAAGTATTTGATCCCCTATCAACCAGCAAGATTTCAGTGCGAAACACACTCAAAAACTTCACCCGATGCCAAAAATATATGCACACACATAAAGAGGTGACACAAAAACGTGCAACGGGTGTACGCAAGCCCTCTAAAATCAGAGGACCTTGCCCTGAATCCCCCAGGGCGTTACCCTCCAGACGGGGACAAGGGTACGTTACACTTGGTCCATCTGGATGAAAACAGACGGACCCCTTTCTCTGGAGGGTCTGCCGAAACAGACCCACCCAAGTACTCGGTGGATCTCCCCCCGAAGGGAGACTCCATGAGAGAGGGCGAACTAAGCTAGAAGGCCATGTCCATCCTCTCCCAAGACTTTCAGGGCAGGCCCGAGGACCTACACTCTACCAGTCACACAGTACAAAAATGTGACAAAGAAAGGGAATATATAAAAGAAAGTGGGGGAGAAGAAAGTAGAGGAGAGTAAAAAGGTGGTCATTGTGCAATACAATGGCCAGGCCCTCCGGGCAGGAATAAAATATTTCTCCAGTCCCAGCCAAAAGGCCCAGGAGGCAGGTGAAAAAAAAGCATGAAATATGGTGCAGTAACCGTGGTGCCATAAATCAAAGTGACCCTCACTCACAGTGACTGTATGTAACCCCTGGACTGCCAGGGGCACATACACTATAGGCTTTCTGTTCCCTATCCGACCCCCCGACCGGATCAGTGTAACCCTCCATCCCTGCCAGATAGAGAGCCCTTTTAGGTTTTCTCAGGGAGAGCGCCGGACGCATAACGGCCTCCACCGGTACTAACCCATTCAAGCACCCATCAATCCAGGCAGATTTGCATGGCACCACCCCGCCTCAGCTACAGGGCTACGACAGCTGCTCCACCAGATGCTGACAGGAACAGCACCCACACCAACACCAGAAGGCATCTGCAACAGAAAGGATCACCACCTCAATCTAGAGACATGTCTCTCTTTGATAGAGGACTGGATGACAAAGAGTTATCTTAAACTCAACGGAGCGAAAACAGAACTTCTCCTGTTTCAAGCCAAGCGCAGGAATCAACCTTCAACAGCATGGACACCCCCGCCTATTCTGGGCAAAATCATCACCCCTAGCGCCAAAGTCAAAAGTCTAGGGGTCATTTTTGACTCCTTTATGACAATGGACGCACAAATAGGGTCAGTAGTCAGCGGATCTCACCATCTGCTGCGCCTACTACGCAGACTTACTCCGTTCATCCCCAAAGAAGATTTAGCGGTCGTGGTGGGAGCAATTGTTAACTCCAGACTGGACTATGCAAATGCCCTCTACCTCGGACTCCCCAAGTACCAAATCGCTCGTCTGCAAGTCGTTCAAAATACGGCCGCCAGACTGGTGACTGGACAAAAAAACCCTGGGAATCCATCTCACCTTCACTGAGATCCCTTCACTGGCTGCCAGTTAAAGACAGAATTGCTTTCAAAGCTCTCTGTCTTACGCATAGATGTGTCCATGGGAATGCCCCCCTTTATTTATGCGAAAAAATAAAAGCTCATAACCCCAATCACGTTTTGCGATCCACCAATCAAAACCTGCTCCAGGTTCCGAAAGCCAACTACAAGTCCAAAGGAGAAAGAAGATTTGTGATCCAAGGTCCCAAACTATGGAACGCTTTACCAACCAGCATTCGGTTGGAGGAGAACCACTCAGCATTCAGGAGAAAGATCAAGACTCTTCTCTTTTGATATCAAAGGAGACAGGAACAACAAGCGCCCAGAGGCGATTCAGTTCGCATGTGCAGCGCTATATAAGTTTTCATTCATTCATTCATTCATTCATTCATTCAAAAGGCCAGACCCAATGCAGCACCCATCCTTACCAGGAGCACCCTTCTGGAAGTCTTAGACTTGACCATGGCTGGCCCCAATGTCTGTCAGGCCACAACAGGCATGATTCCCTACCGAAACCATCCTTCCAGGTGCAATGACACCTTTGGATTTGCATCTTCCCTCCCCATTTAGGAGTAACATAGCGCCTCCTCTGGCAACTGATAAGAACAGATACTACACTTGATGTGACCCAAAACACATGGCCAAGGCAACAAGGGAGTGGCTCAAAAAGAAGCACATTAAGGTTCTGAAGTTGCCTAGCCAGTCTCCAGACTTTAATCCCATAGAAGATATGTGGAGGTAGCTGAAGGTTCGAGTTACCAAACATCAGCCTTGAAACCTTAATGATTTGGATCTGCAAAGAGGAGTGGGACAAAATCCCTCCTGCTCCTAAGATGTATGCAAACCTGGCGGCCAACTACAGGAAACTTTTGACTTCTGTGATTGCCATCAAGGGTTTTGGTACCAAATACTAAGTCATGTTTTGTGAAGGGGTCAAATACTTATTTCATTTATTAACCACTTAAGACCCGGACCAAAATGCAGGTAAATGACCTTGCCCCTTTTTGCGATTCGGCACTGCGTTGTTTTAACTGACAATTGCGGTAGTGCGACGTGGCTCCCAAACAAAATTGGCGTCCTTTTTTCCCTACAAATAGAGCTTTCTTTTGGTGGTATTTTATCACCTCTGCGGTTTTTATTTTTTGCACTATAAACAAAAATAGAGCGACAATTTTGAAAAAAATGAAATATTTTTTACTTTTTGCTATAATAAATATCCCCCAAAATAAGTATAATTTTTTTTTTCCTCAGTTTAGGCCGATACGTATTCTTCTAGCTATTTTTGGTAAAAAAAATCGCAATAAGCGTTTATCGGTTGGTTTTCGCAAAATTTATAGCGTTTACAAAATAAGGGATAGTTTTATTGCATTTTTATTAATTATTTTTTTTTTACTACTGATAGCGGCGATCAGCGATTTTTTTTGTGACTGCGACATTATGGCGGACACTTCGGACAATTTTGACACATCTTTGGGACAATTGTCATTTTCACAGCAAAAAATGTATTTAAATTGCATTGTTTACTGTGAAAATGACAGTTGCAGTTTGGGAGTTAACCACAAGGGGGCGCTGTAGGATTTGAGTGTTCCCTGTGTGTGTTTACAACTGTAGGGGGGTGTGGCTGTAGGTGTGATGTCATCGATCACGTCCCCCTATAACAGGAATGACGTGATCGATGCTGCGGCCACAGTGAAGCATGGGGAAGTCGTGTTTACACACGGCTCTCCCCGTTCTTCAGCTCCGGGGACCGATCGCCGCACTGTAGTGGCGATCGGGTCCGCGAGTCCCGCGGTCCCCGTCCCGGAGCTTCGGACTGGGTCACGGGCGCGCGCCGCGGGCGCACGCCGTGACCTACGGCCGAGTACTAGAACCAACGTATATATATATACGTTGATGTGCCCAGCCGTGCCATTCTGGCGACGTAAATGTGCAGTAGGCGGTCCTTAAGTGGCACTACCAACCACCATCCGACTGGAGTTGGACCACTTGGCCTTCAGGAGAATGATTAAAACTCATCTCTTCTGAGACAAAGCGTTTCCTCATCGAAGGAATGGAAACAGCGCCCAGAGGCGATTCAGTTCGCAAGTGTTTGCGCTTTATACGTTTTTCACTCTCTCACTCACTCAAAATGCAAATCAATTCATAACTTTTTTGAAATGCGTTTTTCTGGATTTTTTTGTTGTTATTCTGTCTCTCACTGTTACAATAAACCTATCATTAAAATTATAGACTGATCATTTCTTTGTCAGTGGGCAAATGTACAAAATCAGCAGGGGATCAAATACTTTTCCCCCTCGCTGTGTGTATATATATATATATATATATATACACAGACATACCCAGACAGAGATTCCCCAGTCCCTTTGTCTGCAGCCTCAGCTACACTGGACAGTGAATGAATGGGAAGTGCTCTGTGCTGAGCGGCTTTCTGTTCATTACTGAAAGTGGTTGTAACCCTAAAAGAAAAACGTTTCTAAACTGTAAAAAACCTAGTTGATCCTGCTTGTTCCTGTGTATCCCTGTATGTCCGAAATACGGTGATCAATCATGGCTGCTGATTCGGTCAGTTTACTTGCCTCCATCATCCACTGCTCTCCTCTCTACCCCCCGTCCCTGTTCTCACTTGCAGGGATAAGTGCCCCTGGGGTTGATTTCCAAATGTAATAGAGGCTGTTGATCTAGCATAGGTGAATTGAAAACAAACAGGAATTTTTGCTAGCAAATTAATATTTGAATTAAACACAGTTTCACCAAATGCATCCCAACAATTACTTTGTAAAGTGAACATTAAGTTTTGCTTGACAAACCTCTACTCTAGTAAGTCAACTACACTGGCTCCGAAGCATTTTGTTGAAGAAAAAAAGCTCAATTTCACTCATCCCTTTATGGTGAAATTTCCCCAAAGACAACATTAAATCGATATTGGCCCTCTGATTCCCTCTGTATTCAATTATACTGTAACTGTACTGTCTGCCCTCAAGTTGTAAAGTGCTGCGCAAACTGGTGGCGCTATATAAATCCTGTATAATAATAATATTAATCCCAAAAGCAAACATTTATTTATTTACAGTATTATGCTGCTTACCAATTATTTTTGTATTTGTAGGCTGCATTTGTTTTCTTTTTTAGCCTTTTTTTCTTCTATTTTGTCCTGGTGATCCTTGATTGTTGATTGTTTTTCAAAAGAACAAGCTCTCTTGCATATTGTATCAGTTACAGAGATGAGGCAAACCAGGGGTTCTTACAAAGATCAGCTTTTATTTATTAATCTATGAAAAACTTTTATCCCAAAAGGAAAAGCAATCTTATTTCATTGGAATTCTGTTTAAGCTGTTTTGCATACACACTGTCAGACCAAATTCTGACCGTCCAAAACGTAGTGACGTAGAACACTACAACGAGCCGAGAAAAACAAAGTTCAATGCTTCCGAGCATGTGTCGACTTGATTCTGAGCATGCGTGTTTTTTTTCTCCGTCTGAGTTGCACACAGACGATAGGAATCTCCGATCGTTTTTTTTCCCATTGGAAAAAAAATAAAACGTTCTATTTCTAAACAGAGACGGAAAAAAGTCAGATGGGGCCCACACACGATCGGAAATTGCGATCGTGTGTACGCGGCAATAGATGTAACTGCTTTTAAAGCACTCCACACAGACTGACAATTTTGCTGTCCAAAGGTGCCCCATGCGCTCATTCATTCAGAGTGGAGGCATTCTAATACAGGAGGTGTGTTACTGGTCAGATTACAGGTAAAAACAGAGGGAAAAAATACTAAAAAAGGAAAACTCATGCTACCACCACATCTAATGATTGATAAACTGCAATATATTACATCTTTGGTGTTGAGTTTAATACCACTTTAATTTTACTAAAACCCTGCTTATCAGAATTATGGGTTGTGTTGACCACCAATGTCCAGGAAGACAGGATCAGCAAAAGCAGATGAGTTAGATAGTTGGATGAACATTACTAAGGTGTACGTTCAGACTTGATCATGAAGATGCTAATACAAAAACAGCCTAAAAGTATAAAAAAAAATCCTAAAATGATTAACTAAATGTAATTGTAGCGTCCCCGTACTTTCAAGTACGGACGCTGTTTAAATTTAGAGGGGGATGAGAGAGTTACACAGCTCTCATCCATGTGATTTATGTTAGTTTAGTGCTGTGCTCTGCTGTTGTTTCATTCTGTGTTCCAAAGATACCTTTCCATCTGGTGGCCGCAGTGGAGACCAGCGAGAGTGCCTTCCCGCCAGCAGACAATCAGAGGAGGTTTTCCCTCGCCGGGCATGCTGGGGGAGGGTACTTCTGGAGGACGCCATCTTAGCACCGGGAGTTCGAGGTTGGATCCGGGTGCGGCACCCACCTTTGGGGTGCGCGCACATCACGGGCCCTGGCGTTATGGCCTACCAGGCCGGGGCGCATACGCGGAGTTTCTGACTCTGGGCCCTCATGGCCCGGAGCAACTAAAGCTGCAGAGAGGCCCAAGTGACTTACTGGGTCCTCACTTCTATGAGAAGATCCCAAGCAAGTTGTGCTGTTCGGTGGGGAGTCAGTCTGAGGAGAGCCCGGAGGCTGGCGATCCAATAAGGCCCAGATGAATCATCGAGGATCAAGGTGACCAGACACTGGGAGTTTGTTATATGGCAACCTGTCAGTCGGTGACCTAATAGTCGAGAACTATCTGAAGACACTTCAGACAAATGCTTTACTGAGAAGGAATTGCTCCGTCAAGTCGTGTTTCAGAGCAAGGGCCTGTGGCAGAGGTACCTCTCCTATTTCCATTGAGCCAAGCCTGTGGCAGAGGTTTGTTTTCCTTCTCAGGGGTCCGAGCGACCCCCCGGCTGCCAGCTCTGTGAGAGAGACTGTCCATGTGCGCTATACCCACTCCGGCTTGAGTGGCCACGAATCAAAAGGTACTGTTTGAAGCAGGACTGCTTCTATAAAGAATTAAGGCCTGCGTCTGCAACTTCCTTCTTCTTTCACCATTTTCCTCTATCTACCTGAAGTTGACTGTTGGCCATGTTGGGCCAAGAATAAAAGCACAGAAAACGACATCTTGCTGTTTGGACATTATATTACTGCTCACATCATCTACTTTCATCATACCCCTAGACATGCTACAAAGGTAACACGCCGATCCCAAAACAAACCAGCGGCTCCTTCGGGGATATCGCTACATAAACATAACGTAAAAATTAATGGCAACTCCTTTTTTAATTATAGATCTAAAAAATGAAAGCTACTTTCTATGTAAATTTTAAATATTTTAACATACATGAATGTACGTCAGCAAAACATTCATAGATGTACGATACTTTTCATGGATAATGTGCATGGATGCTGTAATGCTGATAGAATGCAGATCTGCCACTTCTGAACTTTCTGCTGAGTTTGCTGTACCTTCACTATAGAGGGTTGTAACTGTTGATTCATCACATTACTTTCAGCCGTAGGATCAAGTCTAATCCTCATGTGACATCACCCTTATTATTAGCTAGGTATAAATTGGGCATTGTGAACCCTCACAGAGCCTTCACAAGAGATAATCTCATCATGGTGCATGTATTCCTCACTGAATTTATTTTTATAGAAATGTTCTATGTAGATGTTTAGCTCATGGTTGTAAGGTTTAGTCCAACGACAATAGGAATTATATCACATGTGATTTGGTAGCTACAATGCAGACAGTTTCAGATCAAGGCAATGTTATAGGTTAGTTACTGTAATTGTGCAGAAAACCATTTGGTAAAACACATTTATATCTAGTGACCTTTTCTAAACACCTAATAAATGTAAATTATTGTAACAATGGGGGCATATCAGGCAGTGAACATCATTTTAGTGACCTTTCTGATCAAACATCATTACGTTTAACAAAAACATAAAGGACTAAAATGCTTTTGAAGATAATTGTAGCCAACGCAGTTCAACAATATGATGCTGTTAAGTGTCAAATATTTGAAAAATGCTTGGTATGTCTAGAAACAGACTGGAGGTGTTGAGTAAAATATTATTCATAAGCCATTATATGATGAAACCATGCAAACATGTCACCAGACAGCATAATGTTATTCTCGTGATGTTAATTTAAAAAAAAGATTTATCGTTCTTAAAATTAGTGCTTTATTAATTTGCATATCTGTAATTGCTGGTATTGCTTTCGTTTTGTAAGGTATGTAACATACACAGAACAATCTAGTGCTGCAGAACATGTGGTATTGCAGTAATGTCACAGCTGAAGTACATAGTCCTGTAGCATCCTACAAAGCTCCTACAAGACTGGTGTAGGATACGTTAGGCTTTAACGGAGTATTTTCCATGTATGTTGTTTTCTAAAGCAGACCTTGCCTTAAAACTTCAAGGTATGCTCTACCCTATTGCAAAACACTGCCAAAAAAGAAAAAGAAATACCTGTGGGGTAAAAAGGTTGGCTATTATGTATGCCTTAATGCTGCCTTCGGCCTGCTGTCTCTAGGACAGGGTGACACTGACTTCTCCATCCTTCTGGCAAGATGCCAGGGAATGCTGAGTAGCCCAAATCTTACAAGAAGACATTACTATGCTATAGGATCATCTCACAAAATTTGGAGATCTTGTCAGAAGGAGCGTAATGTCACCCCCCAGCAGTATGGAACCAGAGGAACAGTAAGTATATTAACTTCATTTTTTCCCCCCACATGTGTTTTTATTAAATATTTGTTGGTGTTTAAGTATTAATATTTGACAACCACACAATCTTTTTTTTTTCAAACCAACTGTTTTAGTTATCAATAACATGCCCAAGTGACAGAAAGTTAATCCAGTTGTAGATTGGACTTTGTGCATGCATTGCATAGTGTTGGAACCCATAACAACCAATTCGTTTTAAATTTTCTTAGATTGGTGAGAGATAAATTATAGCACTTTTTATCTTACTGGGGGGAAAAATAGAGCTAATAGCTGTGCACACTCATGTCTGTGAACCTTGGTTTTTTCATGGCTTTTTTTTATGTATGTGTATATACAGGTATATATATATATCAGCCCTCAAAATTTCCACTTGCCTGCTAGCATTTGGTGAGTGGATTTAAGCTGGGGGCGAGTGATGACCAATCTCCCTCCAATCTGTGCCTACACTTAGAGCCCTGATGCGATTGGTGGCCGAATAGGAAAGGTGCATGCTTGGGAAAAGTAGTCTGGTGAGGCGCGCACAGGCAGAGCAGTATTCCATGAGATAATCTACGAGGGCATGTTTAGAAGCGCAATTAGGCACGGGGCAGTGTATGAATTAGGTGGGGCAACTGGTGGCGAGTAACTCTTGAGACCTGGCTAGTAGCTCAGGGGTTGAAATTTTGAGCCCTGTATATATATATATATATATATATATATATATATATATATATATATATGCACATTTGATGATACCAGTCAAGTTTGCCAAATGGCCCCTTTTCTGGGTTTGCTATTTTCAAACTGTTTTTAGCTTATTTTGCTTTATTTTATTGAAATAAATCACATTTACAAAGCTCCATACATGGAATATTAGATCAACACGTTTGCATGGTTTTTATGGATCTTTGATCAAATCATTATAACTTTTAAAAGAGTCTTGCCCTTTTCTTATAAGTTCCTATACAGAATTCATTCAGATTGTCATTTTTGTTTTACCTGATTTTACCAAAAATAGAATTGTCTTGAAAATACTGAAATGTGTATATGCCAGTTCACTATTTTACTGTTGGTTAGGAATTTATTTATTTATAAATGTGCTGGAAAATAGATACAGAACAAACTTCCAAAGGTAGCATATAAAGATATGGCAAATATCAGTATACCACTTATTTAAAAAAATACCCATTTGCATTGTTTCATGGAACATTTCACCTGTATGATATCCCTAAATAACAATAGTTATGAGATTGTGTTGATAAAACTCTGTGATATTGATCACAATCATCCCATCATCCCAATATGCAGTTTATTATGGGACAAATCATTACCCCAAGACCAAAGTCAAAAGCCTCAGAGTCACCTTTGACTCCGACATGACAATGGATGCACAAATAGGCTTAGTAATCAGCGGATCTCACCATCTGCTGCGCCTGCTACGTAGACTCATCCCCTTCATCCCAAAAGAGGACACATCGGTCGTCGTGGGAACAATAATCAACTCCAGACTCGACTATGCAAACGCCCTGTATATAGGTCTTACAAAATACCAGGTTGCCCGTCTACAAATCGTCCAGAACAAGGCGGCATGACTGATAACAGGGAAAAAACCCTGGGAATCAATCACTCCCTCCCTTAGGTCCCTTCACTCGTTGCCCGTGAAGGACCGGATCACATTTAAGGCCTTCTTCCTGACGCACAAATGGGTTCAAGCAATCGCTCTCCAATATCTATGTGAGAAAATAAAATACCAAAACCCCAATAGTATTCTCAGGTCAACTAACCAAAATCTACTCCAAATCCCAAAGGCCCATTATAAGACAAAAGGAGAACTGAGATTTGCAGTCCAAGGACCCCAACTATGGAACGCATTACCAACCGATATCCAAACGGAAATGAATCACAAGGCCTTCAGAAAGAAACTCAAGACCCATCTATTCTGAAGGCCAAAAATTAGAAGGAAATGGATACCAAGCGCCTTGAGGCGATTCAGTTTGCATATGTAGCACTATAGAAGCTTTTCAATCATTCATTCATTATTATGTCCTATTATTTCTACAAAATGCTTTGCAAAAATGTTCCAGAAATTCCAATTTTATACATTTTTTTTTTCCAATTATATAGGTAAATACATTTAAACTTTTGTAAATGGCACATTACACATGTAAACAAATTGAGTGACCTGACCCACAAACCAGGTTATCAAGCAAGGAACTAAATACACAGAAAACAAAAAACAGGCTCCAGTGAAGGTCAATAGACCAGTTATTTATTCTTTGTTCAACTGGAACACAGCTTTTCCAAAGCAAATATATAAAACCTTATCTTTATCTCTCTCTCTTGTCCTACCTTCTCATAATACTGTTAGTTAGACTGAGCGAACAACATCCCATTATAGCAGAAAACAAGAAAATAAATAGTGAAGGTTCAAAACATGAAAACATGTATTCACGAGTAAAGATGGGTGAGTCAGTCGGATTCCCGTTTTGGCCATTTTCACCGTAGAAATCTATGAACCACAAACAAGATAAGTGGGACTTTTCAGGTATACAAACACTACATAAAAAAAAAAAAGTAACCTTTCATTTAAAACTATACCTTAATCAACATCTTTTAAAAAAGACCATCTAAAAACTGTCTGATTATACTATGCTTTCTTGGATACATTTCTATGTCTTAAAGGAACACTAAAGGTTCATTTTTTATTAGATCAATTGATTGCTGTAAGCTAGAGCATTTAAATATCACTTATGTCGTTTTTCATTTTGACCTCCAAAATAGAGTAATCCAGGTCTGAAAATGCCATTTCCTGTCTCTCCTCTGGTTGCTTTCCACCAGCACCTGAGCTGTTTGGCATGGTGGAAAGCAGATGTTCTCACCCCCTCCCTATGACTACAGCCCTGCGTGAAGATGCTCTCTTATCCCTCACAGGCATGGAGCCTAAGCCTAATGGGAACTGTAGTCCCCATTAGGCCGTGATGCAGCAAAAATGAATGCGCACTGCAAACCAGGAAGTCAGTGAGAATAATGATTCAGGAGTGACGGGGGTGAATAAAACAGCTCGATTTCAACAGGTATCAAACTAGTTTCAATGCAAAACATTACTTTTTACTTTATCAGCTACTGTCAGACTTTAATTTAAGAGAAAAATATTTTTGTCTTTACAACCCCTTTAAATTCACATATAAATTTGGTTCCACCAGGCGGATACAACTTTTTCTCACTGTGTTTTGTGAACCAAAGATCACTTTAATAGAAGAGAAAAAATAGAGTAACATACTGTATCTTTAAATATATAAACATGGAATTATGATATAATACAAAAATATCAATCCATCATCACATCACTCATGGATTTAATGTAATATTATTTATTATCAAATCAGAAAAAAAAAAGATAATCCATTCGACGCATGTGCGAGCAGATATGGCTGCTGGTTAGCGTACTAACCAGCAGACATGTCGGACGGACAGATTCCCAGCAGACAGATTTTAAAGCATGCTTTAAAATCTGTCGGCTGGCCAAATCTGTCTGTCCGCCCGTACACACGATCGAATTTGTCTGCTGAAACGGTCTGTCAGACCGTTTCCAGCAGATAGATTTGATCATGTGTACACGGCCTTAATGATGTGATGATAGATTGTTATTTTCTATTGGATCATAATTCATATATATTGTATTTATAGATACCTTATTCTAGTTATGCTCTCCTCTTTATGAAACATGTAGAGAAAGTTGTATCTGTCTGACGGAGAAAATCGGTCAACCAAGGAAAACCCATAGATGAATAGAAAATGTATGTGTTTTTATGAAATATAACTAGGAATACATAGTATAATCTGTGACTTTTTGATAAATACGTCAACGAAGGCAAAGTTTTGAATAAAAAGTTATATTTTTATACACATAGTCCAATGAGGAGTCAGGTGACGCAAGAAAACATAGTAGTGCATAGTAGTGCATTTGCTGAACTGAATTGCAAATACATTGGGAAGTAAAACAGCCCAGTTAACATATGAATATGTTTACAGTGTATTTAGCTGTTTGCACTACTTCCCAACCTTCCCACTTGCTTTCCCATCCTGACTGGATGACATATGACATTCCTGTCAGGATGTGCCGATCATGCGGGCGCCGGGCCGCACAGCAGCGCTATCTGTCACTGGCCATGTCCACGGGACGCAGCCGATGACGCGATCCGAGTACCAGCTTACTGCCAGTACCATGTGACCACCGTGCTTCCTTTCAAGCATCCAATGTGTACAAATGTGTTTGGGTCAATCACAGTCCATCTGTACCATGTGATTGGCTTTGACGAGGGCTTTTTTTCTCAAACAATAGGTGTTGGAAGTCAACTATGACCCCCCAAAACCCCTACATCCACACACACCCTCCAAATCACATCAAAAAGTGTGTGTGGTCAGTCAAATTTCACGAACAGTACGAGGGTTTTAAATTGGCATTAAATACCAGGATTGCATTACATACAGAGTGCAGAGTTCGGGGGGGGGGGGGTTACAAACAGAGGGCAGAGCTGTTACTTGTAAACACAGAAACCAGACTGTGATTGTGGTGAGCAGGCACCACCCAAGGGTCTGAGCCAGAGGTGGGGGAACTGAGTTCTACCAAGTTACCCCTGAAAAAAAAATGGCTTTGACCAATCACAGTTAATCCCAACAAAACTAAATTAATGAGTTATGCCCTGTACACGTGGAATTTCCGACCATCCAAAACACGGTGTCGTAAAATACGACTTGATTCTGCGCATGCGTGGTTCTTTCTCTGTCGGAGTTCAACATAGATGATCAGAATTTCCGATTTCCGATTTTTTTCCATTGAAAAAGTAAAACATGTTCTATTTCTAAACTTCTACGGAAAAAAGTCTGAAGGGGCCCACACACGGTCGGAATATCTATTCCGATCGTGTGTACAAGGCAATTATTTCATTCAGTACAATTCTTGCATTATAGCAATGATATATTTAATGGAAAAATAAAATAAACAAAAGTGGAACAGAAAAACATTTTTTTTTTTTCCGTACGATCACCAAAAATAGAATAAAAACATCTTAATCACTTCCCCAGAGCAGTATAATGTTACTATGATAACATTATTTTGCTCGGGTCACACTATAATACAAAAATAAAATAAAAAAAGTGGAATAGAAAATATATATTTTTTTTTTTCGTACTATCACCAGTCAGTGTCCCTGGTCACCGCCACACCAGATATAAAATGACAGTGTACTGCACTAGGGACAGTATGAAAAAAGTATATATATATTTTAGATATACAGTATACCGTAGTTTGTGGACTCTTTAACTTTCCCATATACTAAATAATTTGCACTGATTTGGGTTATTTTCACCAAAGAAATGTAGCTGAATACATTTTGGGCTAAATTTACGAAGAACAATCATTTATTTAAAAAAAATAAAACGAAATAAAGAAAAACAAATTGGAAAAAAATGCAATCTTGTTCATTGATGTTAATCAGCAACCTCCACTGGTAGCGCCACGAGCTGTACAATATGCACATTCACGAGATCGAGAGGTGCATGCTGGGTAGCCAGCAGCACCGTATCCCAGACGGAGCAACGAGGGGGCTTCAGATGCCCACACTGAAGATAGGAGCATGCCCACTGAGGTTTTTTTTACAGAAATGTAATCAGAAAACCTACATATATTGCTAATTCCGTTATGTATAAGATTAGCTGTGACCATCACGGGGGTGTTTTTTTGGAGAGAAAAAATGGCATTCTCTTTTCATTTACTTTCCATTCTGTTAATTGATATAAAAAAAACTATTAACCCTATTTCTGAAAGCATTCTTAATTTACAAAATGTTTGCACACCTGCCTAAAACTTTTTCACAGCACTGTATATTTCAAAGAATTGCACAATTATGTATACAGCAGACCAAACATTATACTCCTATCTCTGCAAAAAAAAAAACAAGCAACAGAAAATGCCTTCCCCACTGATAAATGCATCTAAATACAACGCATGGCATGTTTCTTATGCGTTTTTAGAAATGTCATTATGATATAGGTGAATAGCAGCACAGAAAACTATTAGGCCCCCGTACACATGAGCAAATAGATTTGTTCAAATCGGTCGGACCGACCGATTTGAACAAATCTGTCTGCTGGGGACGTATTGGTTTGATCGCTGTACACACGATCAAACCAAAATCCCCGCCAGCAGACTGCGCGGTGACGTGGCGGTGACGTTGACGCCGCCACGTCAACGCCTTAGTAAGTAAATTACTTCCGCGCATTCGTTGAATCCATTCGACGCATTTGCGAGAAGATATGTCTCCTGGTTAGCGTACTAACCAGCAGACATGTCGGGCGGACGGATTCCCAGCCGACAGATTTTAAAGCATGCTTTAAAATCTGTCGGCTGGCCAAGCCCGTCGGCTCGCCCGTACACACGATCAAATCTGTCTGCTGGGACAGTGGGGCCGACCGTTTCCAGCAGATAGATTTGATCGTGTGTACGCGGCCTTACTGGTTTCAACTGCTGCAATGCTTGTTTGTTTAATAATCAGTTCTTAACAGGTAGATGACAACTGAGACAACTGGTCACTGTGACAGTGACATGGTGTTGGCAGGTCACACATTCTCTTAGCCAGCAGATTTTGGAATTTCAAATATATAAAGGCAGATAAACCTCTGCAAAGAGAAAAAAAAGCACTGTGACCTGCCCAACTATTTTTGGCAGGTTGTTAAATTTTTTGTCTGTAGTCTATAATTAACTGTCTACCGAGGTAACACCGTATGCTATCCACAAGTGACATCTAGTGGTGCCGAAACACAACTAGCCATCTAAACGCATCTCTGCATTGTCATGCACAGGAAAGGTTTTCACTGCTAATATACTGCATATGTGGTGCATTGTATTTCTTGCTGATCAAGATTTTTCAAAATGTACAGAGAACTCATTTATGCTTTACCTTTTTTTTTTTTTTTGGTGATCTGGGGTATTAAAGCAAGAGAATGAGAGACAACTAGTATTTTTATAAGGCCAGCTCTGCAGTGGTGGCCTCTTTAATTTGCTTGTGTCATGTTTCTTTTGCCTGTGTATGCAGCATTTTAATATAACTAACTAAATATCACATGGAGGTCCATTTTCAAGGATTTTTTTTAGTTTTTATGCCATCTGGGCAAAATTATTATTCTTATTTTACTTTTATTGAGGAACCTATGTTATAAATGGCTTTGGAGAAAAGGAGGGAAGACGACAAACAATCGTATTCCAACAGGCAGGAATATAGAGATATGGAAATCCAAGAAAATCAGTCTGTATAGGCATAGCTCCCAACTGTCCCTGATTTTGAGGGACTGCCCCTGATTTGGAACAAAGCCCATCTGTCCCTCTTCCCTCCTCCATTTGTCCCTCATTTTGGTCTGATTTATTATTTATTGGCGTATACCGCGCACTTTTTTGCCCTGAAAATCAGGGCAAAATCGTGGGTGCGTGGTATACGCCGATACCCGCTTTCCCGCGCTGCTTTCGAATACTGCGCCGGCATATACCGAGCGCAGTACACTCAAGTATAGTCGGGCAGACTCGGCTCCTCTCGCGCTGACGTCCTGGGCGTACAGGACGTGAGCGCGAAAGGAGCCGAGTCTGCCCGACTATACCCGAGTGTACTGCGCTCGGTATATGCCGGCGCAGTATTTGAAATCGGCGCGGGAAAGCGAGGATCGAGCGGGGAGGACACCGCAGAAGGACGCCGGACCCGTCGATGGTAGCCGCGCAAGACACCAAAACTGTAAGTATAAAAAACTTTTTTTCCACAGGAATGGGGGCCACTTGAAGGGTGCGCGCTATACGCGGGAGCGCGCTATACCCCGATAAATACGGTAGTTGTATATAAAATGCACTATTTATCTTTCAAAAAGTGTTTCCCACTGCTAAACCTTTCATCCAATTTCTAAATTGCTACATTTGTAAATTCCAGAAGCTAATATAAAGTAATAGTAGTGGAGAAAAAAAGCACCTTTATCTAATAATTTTTTTGGTATAATTCTCCTTTAACCACTTAAGGACCGCCGCATGTACATTTACGTCGGCAGAATGGCACGACAGGCACATCAACGGACCGCCCGTACATGCGGCAGTCCGCGCGGCTGCAGGAGCGATCCGACAAGTGGGGGCAGCTATCCGTTTTCACCCGCCCCCTCCGGATCGCTCCCAGCCAATGAGCGCGCCCGCCCGCCCTGTCACTTCCTCCTCCTGTGTAAACACAGGAAGGAGGAAGCGACGTGATCTCTCCCTCGGCGTTTGTTTCAAGCGCCGCTGAGGAGAGATCACAACACAGCAAGTAAGTCTGCACCAACAGCACGCTTACACACAGACACAAACACATTTAACCCCCGCGATCGCCCCCCCCCCCCCTCCCCCCTGTCACAGTGTCACTGAATGCAGTAATCATACATGTATGATTACTGTATTTAGTGTCAGTGTGACAGACAGTGTGACAGTCAGTCAGTGTTAGTGTCAGGGTAGCCCCCCCACCCCCCCCAAGAAAGTTTTAACCCCTTGATCACTGCCCTAGTTAACCCTTTCACTCCCTATTGCCAGCATCACTAAGCGATCATTTTTCTGATCGCTGTATTAGTGTCGCTGTTCCCGCTAGGTAGCTAATTTTTTTTTAATGCGATTTTTTTTTTACTAAAGACATGTGGCTAAATAAATTTTGGCCTAAATGTTTGACTAAAATTTAGTTTATTGGTTTTTTATTATAACAAAATGTAAAAAATATTGTTTTTTTTTCAAAAATGTCGCTCTATTTTTGTATATAGCGCAAAAAATAAAAATCGCAGAGGCGATCAAATACCACCAAAAGAAAGCTCTATTTGTGGGAAAAAAAGGACGCGAATTTTGTTTGGGAGCCACGTCGCACGACCGCGCAATTGTCTGTTAAAGCGACGCAGTGCCGAATCGCAAAAACCCCTTGGGTCATTTGCCAGCGTATTGGTCCGGGTCTTAAGTGGTTAAGGATGTCTACATACTTTTGCTTATCTCAAAAAGTTGGGAGTTATGTGTATATGCAGTAAAGCGTGCTTATTATACTCACTGTGGAACCTAAGGGGTTAATCCTCTGCATTGTGTAAAAAGGGTATTTGAATCTTCGCTGATCCTCCTCTTCTTCCACTGTCCCCAATCTATCTGCTTATAGAACAGAGCATTGGGGGCAAGCTGCACATGCTCAGTTTGGTGTGTATTTCTAGGGAGGTTTTTCTTGAGAGAGTGCATGTGATCAGCACAGGGTCAATCAGCACTGTCCAGACAGAGGGTCAGGTGTTCTGAAGCCTCATAAGACAATCATTTTAAGTATGAAAACTCCTCCTACAGGCTTTAACCAGACACTGATAGAAGTCACAAGACTAATCTAACTGCTGATTTATATTTACTGCTGATTAAAAAAGTTTATATTTACTATACCAATTGCATTTCCATGTTCTGTGTACTGTGGGAAACCAGATATAGTGAATGCAGGTTTTAGTAACACTTTAAGAGCTTGAAGTCAGCCAGTGAAAATATGCTGACCCTTGGCATCATTCACTTGAGTGGGTCAAGTTTGCCAGTGGTACTCCCCTTTAAAATGTGACAGGGGTTATCATTTTTGCTTCAGCATCCATACAACCCCCTTTGGCCACTGTTTGGGCTAAAACTATGGCTCAACTGACTATTTCTACCATACCACTGTTGCAACTCTGAACAAGCTTTTAGTATGCATACTCTAAAAGCCAGATATAATTGTAATTTACAGGTGCAAAGTTAGAAGCAAATAATGCAAAACAGCTTCAGGATGGCAAAAACATGCATAAACCACAGAATAATCAAAAACATGGACTCTCCAATAGTAATATTTGCACGACTCAATCAGGGTAACATGTGATTGCATAGCATCAGTGGCGTACTAAGGGGGGGCGGGGGGCATGCCTCACCAAGTGGCACACACTGGGGGGGTGTCAGATCGGCTCCCCCCCTCCACGATTGAAAAAAGACAGTGCTGCTGCGGGTTTAACATTGCGGTGACAGACTGTAATGGAGTGCCGAGCGGAGCAGGTAGTGGCTTTGCAGTTTGCAGGGGGGGGTGTTTTGCAAGCTGCACCCGAGCCAGTCGGCACATCTGGGACCGGTGCGACGCAACGATCCCCTTCTCTCACCCCCCTTCCTAAAATACAGACCCCCCCATTTAGACCCATAATGTACCTGGCTCAGACAGACAGAGAGCACGAGGTAGTGGCTTGCCAGGGGGGGTGTGGGTCTTTGCAAGCTGCCCTCGAGCCAGTCGGCACATCTGGGACCGGCGCAATGATCCCCTTCTCTCACGGCTCTGCTCAGTCTCAGGCAGCTGCTGTCAGCCAAGCAGAGAAGCCGCCTCCCCCTCCTCCTTTATGTCTATACTGTGCTCTGCATGCAGGAGGAGGGGGAGGTGGCTTCTCTGCTCAGCTTACAGCAGCTGCCCAAGACTGAGCAGAGCCGTGAGAGAAGGGGATCGTTGCGCCGGTCCCAGATGTGCCGACTGGCTCGGATGCAGCTCGCAAACACCCACACACACCCCCTGCCAAGCCACTACCTTGTGCTCTCTGTCTGTCTGAGCCAGGTACATTATGGGTCTAAATGGGGGGGTCTGTATTGTAGGAAGTGGGGATCTGTATTGTAGGAAAGGGGGGTCTGTATTGTAGGAAAGAGGGGGTCTGTATTGTAGGAAAGGGGGGTCTGTATTGTAGGAAGGGGGGGTCTGTATTGTAGGAAGGGGGGTCTGTATTGTAGGAAGGGGGGTGAGAAGGGAAGGGGGGTCTGTATTGTAGGAAGGGGGTCTGTATTGTAGGAAGAGAAGGGGAGGTCTGTATTGTAGGAAGGGGGGTAGGACGGGGGTCTGTATTGTAGGAGGGGTCTTCACTGTAGCGGGGGTCTGTATTGTAGGAAGGGGGTCTGTATTGTAGGAAGGGGGGTCTGTATTGTAGGAAGGGGGGTCTGTATTGTAGGGGGGTTTTCACTGTAGCGGGGCCTATACTGTAGGGGGGGTCTGAATTTGTAGCGGGGTCTTCACTGCAGGTGGGCCTGCACTGTAGCGGGGGCCTGCACTGTAGGGAGGGGGTCTGCACTATAGAGTAACATAGAGGAGGGGTCTGCACTATAGAGTAACATGTAGGGGGCCCAGAACTGTTAAGGGGGTGTCTGTGTAACATACAGGCGTCTAGAGGTGCAGGGTACTGTGTAATGTAAAGGGGTTCAGAAGTGCAGGGTACTGTGTAATGTAAAGGGGTTCAGAAGTGCAGGGTGCTGTGTAATGCAAAGGGGTCCAGAGGTACAAGGGCTGTGTAATGTAAAGGGGCCCAGAGGTGCAGGGTGCTGTGTAATGTAAAGAGGTCCAGAGCTGTGGGGGGCTGTGTAATGTGAAGGGGTCCAGAGGTGCAGGGTGCTGTGTAATGAAAAGGGCTCCAGAGGTACAAGGGCTGTGTAATGTAAAGGGGTCCAGAGGTGCAGGGTGCAGTGTAATGTAAAGGGGTCCAGAGTGTTGTGTAATGTGAAGGGGTCCAGAGGTGCAATGGCTGTGTAATGTTAAGGAGTCCAGAGGTACAAGGGCTGTGTAATGTGAAGAGATCCAGAGGTACAAGGGCTATGTAATGTGAAGGGGTCCAGAGGTGCAGGGTGCAGTGTAATGTAAAGGGGTCCAGAGGTACAAGGGCTGTGTAATGTGAAGGGGTCCAGAGGTGCAGGGTGCAGTGTAATGTAAAGGGGTCAAGAGTGCTGTGAAAGGGTCCAGAGGTGCAGGGTGCTGTGTAATGTAAAGGGGTCCAGAGGTACAAGGTGCAGTTGTGGAGAGGGGGTACACAGAATTGACAAAAAGATATTGAAGGATGCAGAGGTATGCAGGGGGCACAGTGGGGTGTTTTTACATTTTAAGGTGGTGGTTAGAGGGGGTGCCAGATGTAGGATCCGCCCCGGGTCCCAAATGCTCTAGGCAAGCCCCTGCATAGCATAGTCTTTAAAAGGGTTCATGCACAGTCTCTTTTCCACACTGGGGAAGCTGCATATGTTGAGTACAGCCTGTCATACAAGTGAATGACTGTACACAGCTGCATTCTTGTAAATCTCAATGCTTCTGACATTGACATTTACCCATGCATGTGCATATGACGTATTTCCTGAAGTTTTGATTTCAGGAAATATGACGGACCCCTATGGCTGAGTAAGTTCCAATGCAAAGAAACATTGTCAGTTACAAGAATATGGGCATTTACAATCATTCACTTGCATGATTGGCTATACACAGCATGCATGGCTCCACTCTGGAAAATGTATGACAGGCATAAAAAGGCAATAGTCCATGTGCATGAACTCTTAGATTCTAGCAACAGAAAGTCTAGCTTAAAATCACTACTTTAGTAAAACATTTCAGAACACTAACAGCCACTTGAGGTTATCCTCATAAACAGCATCCAGGGAAGTCCTTGGTAGCTGTGATAGCACAGGTGAACAGCTGGAGGGATCCAAGGACAATGGGCCACCCCACTGAAGCCAGAGTACTTTGTTAGCAATCAGGTAAGTGCTACCCACAGCAACTGAATCTTCTTGAGAAGCTGCTTGCTATTAGGTTCTGATCTGACTGCCAGAATAATGGTTCTTACTAAGGATGAGCTCAGGCGTGTTCGCAAGTCCATGTGCCCACGCCCGCCAGGAAGCTGACACTCCACAGTGCTAATCACAGGTAGAGAGACATTTCCCGATCCGTAAAGGATCGGGAAATGTTTCACTGCCTGTGATTATCGATGCGTAATCCTTAGCCCATCCTTAGTTCTGACAGTTAATGGCCTCTCATCTGGCTGCAGATCACTTGTCCAGCTATCTCTGGCCCAACAGAAGGTAATTTACGCCCAGCCCCATTCACGGACGAGTTACGCAAACGATGTAAAACGTGAAAAATTTGACGCTGTCCCAACGTCCATACTTAACATTGCGTACGCTTCTATATAGCAGGGGTAACTTTACGTCGGACATAAGCTTGCGCAAACGACGTAAATAAAATGCCCCGGCCGCAAGTACGTTTGTGAATCGGCATATCTAGCTCATTTGCATATTCGATGCGTAAAACGATGGAAGCGCCCCTAGCGGCCAGCGTATAATTGCACACAATTATACACCGGCGTAGGCAAGTTACGTTGGCGGAGGAAGCCTATTTTTTAGACGTATCTGCCTTTGAGAATCGGTGTAAAGATACGCCAGCGCAGATTTGAAATTACGGCGGCGTATCAGGATATACGCCGGCCGTAAAAGTTTTGTGGATCTGGCCCACTGTGTCAAGATATTCAATGGTTTTTTTTTTCCACCTTTACTAAATACATCTTACTGAACTCAACTTTTTGTTTTCTCTGGTCTTTTTCATCACTGTTTCTCAATGAAAACCTTATGTTCCATTACATTAGAATCACACATAACATTTTATCAAAGGCCAGCAATATCGTTTGGCATTTCACCAATAAATCCATTTAATATGCAATAGAAACCTCTAGGCTTGTTTATACCAGTGGCACCTTTAAATGCAGGTATTATTTGCATCCTAATGCAACACATTAAAGGGGTGTTCCAGCCAAAAATTGTGTTTATTAAAAGTCAGCAGCTACAAAAAGTGTAGCTGCTGGCTTTTAATAAACACTCACTTACCTGCTCCTGCGTTCCAGCGATGCGCCGACCGGGGCTCCGCTCCTCTCCCCCCCTCCCCAGCCGGCGTCTCCATCCCGACTGTGGGCACCCAGCCGTGACAGCCTTCGGCTTCAGGGCCGGGCACCCACTGCGCATGCGCGAGCTGCACTGCGCATGCGCGCGCGGCGCGGCTCGCCGCTGATTGGATAGGCGATCGCATTGGACCTGTCATGTGTCCCATGTGATCGCCTACAGGGAGGGGCTGGTGTAGGCGATTAAGCTTAATCGCCTAACCAGCCCCTCGGCGGAAGCAGGAAGTGGGACAGGAAGTCCCACTCCTACTGAAGCCCCCACGCCCCCCCCCCCCAAAAAATGACATGCCAAATGTGGCATGTAAGGGGGAGGGGAGGGGATTAAACAAAAGTTATTTTTTAGGGTGGAACTCCTCTTTAAGAATGGTTTAAGGTTCCGAGAGTTTAAGCTCTGTAGGACATACAGTATATCAATCAGACAACATTCTGAATGACTAATTAGAAAGTAGGCAAGGCATAGGGAGGACACCATGACACAACCCTGTTTTTTCAATTCAAAGCCAAGCTTTAGTCAGCATGCTTGTGAAAAGGCTGTCAGAAAAAGTACCTTGGGATTCCTTAGGTATTAACTAAACAAAAATAGTTCAACTTTTTTTTGTAAAGACCTAAGAAGGTCATCAGCTTTCGTGAACCGTTTTCAGGGCTCAATAACTTTTACTGGCAGGAGTTTGGCACAGGTTTTTATTTTTTTTATGCTCTAACACTAAGGAGTCTGTGACTTAGCAAGTGTTAGGCCGCGTACACACGACCGGTTTCCTCGGCAGAATTCAGCAAGAAACTCGATGGGAGACGTATTCTGCCAAGGAAACCGGTCGTGTGTACACTTTTCGCCGAGAAACCCGTCAAGGAACTCTTTGAGCCAAAAAGAGAGCATGTTCTCTATTTCCTCGATGGGCAATGGGAAAATTTGGCTCGACTAGTTTTTTGACTGCCGAACAAGGAACTCGACGGGGAAAACGATGTGTTTCGCCCGTCGAGTTTCTCGGTCGTGTGTACGCGGCCTTAGTGTTCTTTAAACACATCCCACCCAGTCACTGCATATAAACGGCCAAGTGGGAGCTTCCTCCTTCTGAGTGGACATTCAGGAACGTCTCTCAGAAGGAGGGGGATCACACGCATGCCCGCGCATCTGTGATTGGCCCTCCTGATCACATGACGGTTGTGTACAATCACAGCCATCATGTGATATAAATAGAGAGACTGGTCATGCTTGGCTGTTGTTTCTCTAAGCTAATATCTGTAAATCCTACAAAAGGATTTGAATAAAGCTTGTTCAGTTTGGACTGCTTTGTTTTCTTTTGCTTCAGTCCTCTGCTCAGGTGCATTCTGGACTTCAACTGATCCTAAAGTTCTCTTAATGAACAGATCTCTGCAGTCCCTGACGTATACAATGTCTTATGGGTAGACTATCCCTTACTCATCCAATACTTTGATGGGGGGCTACACCTGAGACTCAAAGGAGAGCGGAGACTCTCTAGTCGGGATTTACTACTTGGACTTTCTTGCCAGCTAGCTCCAGATGAGATCTCTTTTCAGTCCAGCTTGGGTAAAGACTGAGATATGAAGACATGCACTCTTGGGCTTCATGTACACGGGACATTTTTACAACTTCTCCTGAATGATTTAACTTGACAGATATTAACCCACGTTTAAAACGTCCATTTTGCCGCGTTTACATGCCGCATTCAGCGGCTTTTTGCCTAGTTTTGTGGCATTTTGACACGTTAAATATGTTTCAATATTTTTTTTAAAAAGCCAAAAACGAAAAGCGCCTATAAACGAAACGTGGCTAAACGCAGGTTACCACATTTAGCCGCCTAACCCATCAGAAACTTTGGTGTCTGAACTAATTTCTTTGCCTTCAAAGAAAGACCTATAAACACAACTGCCTAAAAAGGACAGTAAACAAACATGTGTACATGTACACATAAGATAACATTGAATTGAGTTCAGGGGCAGTTGAAAAAAGTGTCCAGCTGCCTCTGAACGTCCGTTTAGCAGCAGCAGTGTACACGGGGCCTAAGGGCTATCTCTTCAGCGGGGAAGTTTTCTAAGATCAAAGCTTTCGGCTAGGAAGGATCCTTTGGTGACTTACAGCTCCAGATGGGATCACCTCCGGTCAAGTTGGAGTAGAGATTGAGCCATGATGTTATTTTCTCTAAGGGCTAAGGTGGGATCTCTTTCAGTCCAGTTTTGAGCAAAAGTTCAGTCATGAAGGCAGCCTGTCTAAGGGTTCTTTTTTTCCCAGTCAGAAGGTTTGCAGGGATCTGGGCCTTTTTGCCATGAGGGGTCCTTGTTGGCATTCTGTCCATGTATGTACTGGGTTGCAATCTGAGGTGGCTTTGGCATTCTTTGAGAACAAAAGTTTTGTTCCTCCCATATGCAGAACTACCAAGGATAACTGCTTCTATGTCATGGATATTAGGATACTTTGAGCATGCTCTCATGCTATAGCTTTGCTCAGACTTTTAGGAGATATTTGTCACTATCTCTAGCAGAACCAACAGGACAGAGATATCATCCAGAATTATCACTGGATAAGTCATTCCAGCTAGCCAATAGGCTTATAGAATTTAGAATTTACCATTTTTGTTTGTTGCTGCCCGGACTTTGTCAGTGCCCAATATATATCCAAGTCATCAATGCTAGCAAACACCCAAATATTACACACCTTGGTTAAGGAACAGTGGATCCATTATCACGACCAAGCATATTCCTCCCTTTAATTTTCCCTTCCCCTTTCCCCTCCCCTCCACCCCACTACGAGCTTGTATCCAGCCCCCACATTTTGCTAACACCAATTGATCAATCGCGGCTATTGGAAGTGGGAACCATAGATCCCACTTGCCATTATTATATGGTTAGTCGCATACCATAGATTCAAGTGCTTCCATTGTGCAGGCTGAATACAAAAGTGTCCGGACCATGTTTTCTGTCTTTGTCTGTGTGCGTTCCTGTTTTGTCTAAATGTTACATGTGTTTTTCTCTTTTTTTGTTTGCATAGATGGTAACCAATAATTGTTTGATTACCATACGGTCAGTCTAATTTTTATACTATTGTGCTTAAATATTTTAAAATTTTGATACTATAAAATAAATAATTATATGGTGTATCATTATTACATTTCAGATCATTTTTGTGCTGCTCAAGGTAACCCCTTTAGGTCCCAGGTGGGCCGATTATCCCGTCTCTTCTCTCCCTTCCTTTCTTGTTTAACCTTATAGAATTTAGGCTTGATTCCCACGGAATCGGTGACAACACACTCAACCAGGAGTGTGTAGGCTTCATGGGCTCCCTCTAAAAGGGTGCCAGGAATATTTGTAGGGGGGTGATGTGTCTTCCATTAACACTGTTCTGGCTCATTGTGGGGTGTAGCTAGCTTCCTTATACTGTTAGTATCTATCCAAAAGGTTTTTGTTGGCTAAGTGCTATGTTGGAAACCTTCCATTTTTTAGCATCCCACCCTTGTTTTTTGGGCTAGTTAGTTCCCAAACGCTGCTATGGACCCTTTGGGGAAAATTGAACATTTCCTATCAAATACTTATCATCATTTTCCTTTTCTGATGAGCTCCATGGCAGCAGGAGTTCCATCCCAGTGTCATGAGTAGGCTTGTTACGGAACGCGCCATCAGTAATTGGAGATTTCGATGAATTGCTGTTTTGACACAATACCAGCAACAGCGTACACTCCGGTACACGATTTTATGAGCGGACATTGTTAATAATAAGTATAGTATTTTCTGTTTAAGATCAATGATTCACATTCAAACACCACAGGATATAGCCAATTTATATTCTACTCTACTGTTTTTGCCCCATTCACACAATACTAATGTGCACACTTTCACTCGGTGAATGGCTACTCTTTATTAGTTTATAGTCTATAAGTTTATAAATTAAGCACTATGTGTAAACTCAGCTTGATGTTGCACAAAGAAATATCAATTTCAAGCAGAAGATGTTTTAGAACAGAGTAGATACAAATACAAAATACTTTATTACATTTTGAACTTGTTGTTACATTTCTTTATTATTGACTACTGAATTATGTTCCTTTTCCTTTGCTGAATGAAGAATTTCATATCTTACCATAAAACAACAACTGACGCATAATTGCATATGCAGTACATTTTTTTTAGTTTGTTGTTATCTTATGCCGCGTACACACGATAATTTTTTGTGATGAAAAAAAACGACGTTTTCTGTGAAGTAAAAAACGACGTTTTTGAAACGTCACTTTTCAAAGACGATGTTGCATACACACCATCGTTTTTTTCACAAAAAGCGAGGTTACGTTCACCACTCTTTTCCATTGAAGCTCGCTTCATAACTAGCTTCTGGGCATGCGCGGGTTGAAAAACGTCGTTTTAAACAACGTTTTTGCTACACACGGTGACTTTTTGTGAAACAAAAACGACGTTTTGAAAAACGACACAAAAAATTCAAGCATGTTGGAATTTTTTTTTGCTCGTTTTTTTGAAGACCAAAAACTACGTTTTGCCCACACACGATCAATTTAAATGACGTTTTAAAAAACGTCGTTTTTTTTTCATCGCAAAAAACGACCGTGTGTACGCGGCATTGCAGTTGCATTTTGGCTGCCTAATTTATCAAGTTTTAAAAAAGCTTAATGTTTGCTTATTTTTTGTGAAAAGTAATAAATATAAAACAGAAATACTTTCACCTCTTATGTAGCAAGTAGAATTATACTGTATTATTATACATTCTTTTGGTGTATACCCTGCATAGGTCTACACGTGCTAGTAATTTTAGTGGAGATATCTTTGTTTTTATTCCCATATATGGTGTGGCTGGCAAAATGACTGGTTTTATGCCTTTAGGTCCCAAAAATGGTATGCTAGTTCCGACTGTGCTGTATAAGTGTCTGTACAGTACGTCGTGTTCTTTCTTAGATTTCATGATAAAAAAATATAAACACTGGAATTGCGTTGTAGTAATGTTTACTAGATATGTAACTTCATGGACTATAAAAGTCATGCTATCAGACCTCTAAAAGTAACTAGCTGGAGATTTATCTGCTTTAAAAAAAGTAAAAGTATTTGCTATGGTTTCTATTGGTAGACTTGTTTTAACATCTGATTCAGGTTTACTAGCAACTTGTATTTTGCATTTTCTAAAACACACTACCTGAATATTATGAATGTGGAATTCAAGGACTGTATTTTTAGTGCACCCAGTTATATTTGTCAACCTAAATTTAAACATGTTGCTGTTTTCAAATAAGAAATCATTGATTTTTATCAGTTACAATACAGTATACTCAAGTCCCACTGGGCTTGGTACCCATTGTCCTTTTTCTTTACATATTCCACCCAATACAAAATAGAATTGTAGTCCTCATTTCCATATGATTGCAATCACCCTATTGAGTTCTAGGCAGCAGAATTTATAATTCCTATGCATGCTTTGGGTGATTGACTAAAATAGGTCCCTAAAACAGCTACTTAGCATGGTAGTATCTTGAAAGTGAAATCTTGTTGAAAGTCACCTGTTGAAAATGGATTTTGATAACTAAGGCAACAAATGTTTACTTTAGAAGCTCTTCTACTTCTTCAAACAATAGCCGAATGGTTCAACTCTTTGGTGGCTGTTGGGACAGAGCTAGCCATCAAAGTACATTGCTTCTAGCTATGGGAGCATTGCAACTCTATATGAGCACTGTGCACAGTTGTGCCTCTAGTTCCCATGAGTCTATATAGGCCTTTAGGTCCCATTTTCCCTTATTCATGTACAGTTTCCATCTACAGGTTATTACAGGTTGCAGTTTTGCAAAACATAGCTAGGAACGTTTTTCTCTCTACTTTCCCCAAAGCGTATCCTGCATCTATTTTAATCGTAGTGTATACAAATTTGTTGGAAGTTGTGCACAATTTATTTTAAGGTCCTGGTCACATGGCTGAGAAGTACCTGTTAAAATGCAAGTAAAATGCATGCAACTACCTCCAGTACAGATTCTTCCCTCCCACTAGTACAGACTAGTACAGCTCTACTCCCCAGTATGACTCCCCCCCCCCTTAGTACTGCTCCCCCACTCAGTAAAGCTGTCCACCCCACCTTTGTAGAGCTCTGCACCCACATTACAGCTTTTTCCCTCAGTACAGCAGCTTTCACCCTCTACAAAACACACTTACCAGACCTGGGCAATTAGGATTAAGGGAAATTTCCCATTGACTGGGTCATGTGACAGCCCGCCTCACTCTGAACTGACAAATAGTACCCGACACAACTGTCAGCACTAGCTGCTGGGCTGCCCTGTGGAGGCTCTGGGGGGATTTGGACCACCATCCTTTCCTTATCTACACCCTTGGCGATGCTAAAGAAGTTAATTGGAAATGGAATCTAATGTTGAAGAAAAACGTATACACCTTATACGGTATCTTTTGTTTTCAGAGGTATCCTGGCACTTTTATTCTGAAGCAGGGCAAAGCAGTGGGCTCTGAGATAGAGCTAGCTGCATCTGCAGACCTACCCAGGATGCTGTGTACAATGTTATGGGTGTTGTAATAGGAGAATGACATATAGTAATCACTTGCAGCATGTTAGCAACATGTCAGCAGTCTCTAGTATTCTCTTGTGTAGCACCCTCTACTAGTGTGAATACAGGAAAATGTATACTCTGACTCATGTTTAAAACCTGTGAGTCTAAATCTGGGTAAGGATTTACTAGACTTCAAGGTTAAATGACTTATGCAGGCAGCTCTCTGGCACCTCCTCCTGGTTCTGGAGAAAGTGTGGAAGTTACTTGTGGCCTGGCTGTGCAGCAGTGGGGAACTCTGTTATCGGCAACCCCTATGGGGGTACTGCTACACTTGTATCGTGTAATACATAAAAGTATAGCGCTAAACATAAAGTGCACCTGGTGATGAGTGAACACAGTGCCAAAAACTATTGATAATCAATATATAGATAAACAAAACTGGGTGAATGAGAAAACAATGTATCAAACAAATATCTATGAAGGAACCAAAAATATGTGCACTGAAAAAAGTCTCTGATACTAATAAGTGAATAAAGTTCAATGGATGATGATATTCTCAAACGTGAATATAAAGTGAAGAACTGGATAGAGTGGAATCAACCACCACCAGCAGGTAAGAGGCTTACTTACGTTTAAAGGGTCAACTGAGCATGATGTAAAATCACTGTTAGAGGTTGGATCCTCAGCTGCATTCCAAACGTATATCTGGCAAACCAAACCAATGAAGGGAGGCTTTCCTGGTATTGTGTTTGTATGGGCATAACTCAGGTGGTACCAAAATGTTGAACCAGATATTCAAATAAAAGAGAGAAGAAAAAGAAGGCCCATAGCGTAATACTGTAATAATAAAGAACTTTTTAATGTAGTAGGAACACTTACATTAAGGAAGTCAAACAGCACTTATCAAAGTACTTATGGCAACAGTGGCTTCCTCCCAACACTTATTTTGTGTAAAGGGTCAATAGTAGCTTATTGCTACATGTTGGTGGTCTCTATTGGACAGCTGCAGAATGCTGGTGGTCTCTAGTACGCTGTTTGCCGCGTGAATATGTAATAACAGGAACATATCTTTGTCCATCGGCAGAGATATAGGGATGGAGAGGGAGGAGTAAACATCAGTTTGTACGAGTGTTGCATATTTTTATTGCAGGACTAGTTGTACCAGTTGCTGGTTTGGGAGGCATTTAACTGTTGATCAATATATGCATGCCTCAAAATATAAGTTCCAAAATGTACTATTTATTAATACTAACTGACTAAAATTATCAGATTATCAAATGATCCAGTTGGAACATACAGTATATATGAAAATTTAAAAATTAAATCAGATGAATGGATTTTGTATTGTGTGTTTTACACAGATAAAAATGTTGTCAAATCATTTTTTATTTTTTTCAAAGATATGGCAGGCAACATCGGAAAATAGTGTCGTAGGGAATGCAGTGTTAAAGGAAAATAACATTTTTTTTACAGGTCCATAATCATCAGCAAGTGTTTACTCCATCTGTGACACTCCCTGCAGTCAGCTGAGTGCAGCTTTCGGTGGGATATTATAAATGAGCTCTTATAGTATAGAACCAGGATTTTCATGTGCATGATCCCATTAGGACAAATACATGAGTATCCCCAGGGAAAGTGCTTCTTTCTCACAGCACGCTCATTTCCTGGAACCAGTTAGCTTGGTTTCAGAAAACATTCCCATGAAAAGTCTATTTAGCAGTGATGTAAGGTGCAGTGAATTATATCAATAGCTCCCTGGCTCTCTAGGCAGAAGAACATGGTGTTCACAATCTGCTGCCCTGCATAATATAGTGTCCACATGAATCAATACAATGTAGTTTATTTTCTACATCAAGCTTCTTACATAAAAGTCAACTTCTGTTACTGGCTTGAAAGGTCATTCCAGGTTAAAGGAATAAATCACATTTTACATTTCATTATAGCTAAAACTACACGCTAAAAAAATAATCATGTATTTTCTACAAGTATTAATGTTGTGTATTGAGTCATTTGCCTATTGCATGCTTCTGGTTTGGTGTAATTTATAGAATAGTATAACTTCCTGGGCAACAAGTGCTTTGAGAGTGATGTCCCTTTTCTGGAGGATTCCCCTCAAAGCTTTGTGTGTAGGTAGTGCTGGATTATTGAATAGGCAGAGTAGGCCCCGACCTATGGGTCCCACACTGTTTAAGGGCCCCAAAACAGCAGAGCAAAATAATATTGGTTTGATCTTGCAAGAAAATTACAATGAGGCTTTCTTACGTTGTTTGTAAAAGATATGCCTCGTACACACGATCGTGATTTCCGACAAGAAAACCAATTTACTTTTTTAAGCAGGAAAACGGCTGAAATTTATCTTGCATACAAACGCTCACACTAATCTTGGCTGAAGTTCCAACCTTCAAGAACATGGTGATGTACAACACGTACTACGGCACTAGAAAAGGGAAGTTCGATACGAAGCGTGCCACCCTTTGGGCTCCTTCTGCTGATCTTGTGTTAGTAGAGGTTTGGTGAGAGACGATTCGCGTTTTTCAGCTTCGTGTATTTCAGAACGTTTTCTTCTGTTCAGTTTGTTCTTGTGGGTTCATATCTGTTTTTCAGTGTGTGTAGTGAGTTTGTATCTGGTATCCAGTACGTTCTTTTCTGCTTGTTTCCGATTTTTAGGTCGTTCTTCATAGGCCTTGCTGTTCTTCAGTGTGTTCTGTTAGTTCATACTGACTAGCCGACCGTTTTTTAGCCATGTTGCGGGTACGTTCTCATCATAGAGGTCGTGCTGTGCATAGGCTTAAGCCCAGTACACACGATCGGTTTGTCTGATGAAAACGGACCGATGGACCATTTTCATCAGACGAACTGATCGTGTGTGGGCCCCATCGTTTTTTTTTCTATCGGTGAAAAAAAATAGAACCTGTTTTGATGCCTAGGCATTGAACTTAATTTTTCTCAGCACGTCGTAGTGTTTTACGTCACCGCGTTGGACACAGTCGGATTTTTGACTGATGGTGTGTAGGCAAGACTGATGAAAGTCAGCATCTTGATAATGTCACTGTTGTGCCATATTTTCTTAACTTGATGATAACTGTCTTCACTGTGTTCCATGGTACATCTAATGCCTTGGAAATTCTTTTGTACCCTTTTCCTGACTGATACCTTTTAACAATGAGATCCCTCTATTGCAGTGGTTCTCAACTTTGCTAGTGCCGTGACTCCTTGATAAAATTTCCCAAGTTGTGGGGACTCCTAACAGTAACATTTTCGTAGCGTGGGTTGTCAGCACCCAAGGCAAGACAAGTTATTTGCGCCCCTAACTTACGGACATTTAGTGCGCTCCCCTGAGTCCCTTCCACTCGTATAGTATTAAAAAACCCTTATGGTACATTTTAGGATGTACCAGACTGTCTTTGTTCTTCTTTCTTTCCCTTCTATCTCTCTATCCTAATTTCTTGTTCCCCCATCCCTCTCTCTAGCCATGTTTCTTGTTATTTTTCTTATTCTTTCTCTACCTTTTTCTTTGTTCCTCCCCACCTTTACCTCTCCCTTCCATGTATTCTCTGTTTTTATTCCTTCTCTTACTCCTTGGTGAAGGGGGGGGGGTATTGGGAGGATTAGGATGAGTGGCAGTGCTGGTGGGGACTTGGGATCAATGGCAGTGCTGAAGGGAGTTCTGATCAGCCAACTTAGGTGCTCTTGATCAAGGTCATCTGCTAATCTGAGAACTGTAGTGGGGACTTTTAATGGCAACTCTAATCACAGGTAGTGTTACTCGCTGTGTCTCTGGCTTCACAGTGTCTCACCAGCTCTATGGTGTCTTGGAGCAGTGACACCTAAGAAGAAATCAGGAGATGGGTCTCCTCCATCCCCTCCCACTTCACATTCCTCACCAGTCAACTGACCTCTAGTCTCTGCCCCCCAATCATGCCATGAACCTAATGGGCGGCTGCAAAGAGGCTGAGTGGGCGGCCGCGGACTCCAGGCAAAAAGCCTGGGAAGGTGGTGCAGGCTTCAGTAGCAGCCAAGGATTTGGTGACCCCTGGCAAATCATCGTTCCAACCCCCAGGTTGAGAACCCCTGCTCTATTGCATTGGAAGCTCTCTGTGGACCATATCTTTTGCTGTTGAATGCGACTAAGAAAATGTCAGGAAAGACCTACTAGAACAGCTAAACTTTATTTGGAGGTACTCTAAATGATAGCAGTTGTGTACATGACTCCTATTTAACATGAGTTTGAATGTAATTGCCTAATTCTGAACACAGCTACAACCCCAGTTATAGGAGGGTGTGCACCAACGCTGTATCCTGGCCTAGGACAACAAGGCCCAGGCCTAGGACAGCACTTTGCAGGGGGGCAGCACGGAAAGAGTCCCTACCGGCTTGTGCTACACTGTTAGTGTAGGGCCAGTCTTATGGGGCAGACTTGGCAGAGAGGCAAATTAGTCCGTAGAGCGGCCGTACTGCTTCCAGAATGTAGGTGGCCGGCGTTCCGCAACTGTGGGGGGGGGGCGCTGCTTCTAATTTTGACTGTCCCATCATCCTGGACCACAAACCTTCCTCAATGTGCTATATGTTTCTGCTGCACCATTGGCATGCTTATATCTTCTTAGTCCTCTCCATAAAATTATCAGAAATTTGTGCTTAAAGTAGAGTAAGGGAGTTTTAAAGCCTCTGTCAGTTTATTTTTTACCATCCCTGTCCCATTGCAGAGATTTCCCTTCACTTCTTCCCCCATAGCAAAACAGGAAGTGAATGGAAATCTATAAAAATGAAGGCAATTCACCCCCCTCCCCCCCCCCCCCAGGCATTCACTCGAAAATTTTAGAGTGGGTCTTAAAAAGCAGAAAGGGGTGGGTCATATTTAAATTAGGGGGTGCACAAGTTTAGTCAGGCCTAGGGCAGCAGAAGTTCTAAATACACTACTGGTGTGCACACTTATGCAACCACATTATTTTGTTGTTTTTTTATTACCACTGCCACTCCCCCCCCCCCCCCCCCAAAAAAAAAAAGATTCCAGTTTGTTTTTCAATTGAGTTGTACAGTTTACAGGTCACATTAAAGGTGGAAAAAGTTCTGAAATTATTTATCTTTGTCTCATTTTTTTACATCACAGAAACCTGACATTTTAACTGTGTAGACTTTTTTTATCCACTGTATGTAAACCCGAGAAAAGGAGGGGTCACATAAAAAGAAAAGCCCAAGAAAGAGCGGGGCAGTTGGGAGTGTGACAACTGGAGAAAGAAGGAGGAAACAGTACTGTGCTATGCTGTGTTGGGCGAGCGGGCCGAATTAGCTGGACGCTAGATTTAGATGAGCTGCCTACCACACTTAAATCACACCAAAAAAGTGCACTGCACAAAAATGCGTAATATTTTGTTAACCATGTGTTTTGTCATGCGATTTCTCAAACGCTATAGCAAGGTGAGTTTGGGGTGCAGTCTTTGTAAACTGTAGGAGCCCATGTAATTTTGAGTGCACTTCTGTATCTCATAAGTGTGAATGAAGACTTAAAGCTATGTACAACAGCACAAGGAGAAGCAGAATACAAATGAAATATCACAACAGGTCAAGTACAAGTCAAAAAAATAGATGTCATCTGACTGTAAGAAAGAATTCAGCAGTGCATTTATTGAACATGTTTATGATATAAGATCATGTTCTTTGATTTTTCAGGTTCGGTTCAACAAATTCAACATGAAAATGATTTATTGGATTGGGGATTTAAACACAATGTGAACATAAAAGAAGTCTGTGAATACTTAAAGCTCAAGTCAACCAGAAGTGTCACTCATAGAACTGGTTGTTCATGGCTTTATATGATTACTGCTGGTGCCAGCTGGGCAGTGCAGATAAGCCTTTTGTGTGATGGTGTGCTGCTTTGCTTCTAGACACACTTCTCTACTTGTTTCTAATCTTTTCTGTGGAGAAACGATAAAGCAAATAAAATCATTTTAGCTGTGCATGACATGTGTTCCCCAGCAGTTAACCCAGACTGTGGCTTTACCTGAAATCATTGCCTCTTAGACTAGAAGGCGTGTGCATGGACATACTGCAAGAAAGGGGCACAGGAAGCTGGCAGATCTTTAGGAAAATTCTATAAGATTGATCAAGGTAAAAAGAAAAAATGCAGATTGATAGGCGATTTGTAAAAACTGATCATTTATATGCTGTGTGCACTATTGTGATTCACTGATGATTGGTTGCATTTCACAATTATTTATTAAAGTAGAACTGTAGTAACAAAATATTAAAAGATACTATAATGAAGTCGTTTTTCCTGAAATACTCACCTTCAATTCAGAGCTGATCCATTCAGTTCTTCTTTTCTGCCATTAGATGCCCCTAGTCTTCTGGGTTAAATGACGGCCAGCATCATTTAACCCACTTCTTATGAGCCCAGGCTGTCATGGACCTGCCCCCAGTCTCTGACTAATCAGAAAAGAAGAAGCTGCACAGAAATTAGCTACTCTCTCTGTCACTCTGCCAACATGCTCCTTGCAAAAAAAGTGATTGAACAGGATGAAGTGATTGGCTCCTTGCGCTGCTTCTTCCCCTCCCACTCTGAGCTTAGCTGTACAAGGACCGCAAGAGGCACATATCAGTTTAGGTGCTTACACTGCTTGCATTTTCAAATACATTTAATTATACGCTAATTAATACAGAACTGCATTAATTTAGTATGCTATATCAATCTAGAGCTCAGCTTCAAAAGGTACATTTCGGCTGGCCAACAAAATTGAGCATTGAAATTCATACAGGGGACAAAACCTACTGAACCAAGCTTTTTTTACATCCTGTCAGTTATCATTATCATTAGAATTGGGTGCACAGGCAAAGTTTAAGAAGACATCTGGGCAAATAAACCCCATTCCGACCACAGGGAAGCCAGTCTCTAAATTATTGCTGAGTTTTACTCCTTTAATGTAATTTCAGTTTTTACAACTTATGTCTCGTACACACGATCAGTATTCCCAGCGGTAAAAAGTCAGCCGGGAATCCCGGGTGGAAAACCAAGAATCTGCTCGGTCACTTGTCCCATGTACACACCAGAGGTTTTCCCGTCGGGAAAACTGCGGTGAGAGCTTTGTCCGGGAAACCCGGCCGTGTGTATGCTCGACCGCAGTGTTTCCCATGGGGGAAACTTCTGGGAAAAAGACCGCCGGGAATCACGGCAGGAAAAAAAGAGAACATGTTCTAGTTTTTCCTGCCACAATTCCCAGCAGTTTTCCTGTCGGGAAAAACTTCCATGGAGCATACACACGGCCAGTTTTCCTGGCCAAAAGCGGTCATGGCAGTTTTCCCGACAGGAAAACTAGTCGTGTGTACGAAGCATAATGGTCCTGATGGAACAACTACTGGTAATCCTCCTCATATAACAGTAGCTCTAGTTCTCTGATCTTGTCCGCCAGACTCCTGGCATTGGTGAACATGCCACGTAGTTTAGACCGGTAGCATACTATATCCTTATTGGGTGTTCTGAGGTTGCAAATAGGACTTGTTATACTTGCCGAGGGTTTAGGTGCTTTAATCAGCCTATCGGTAATGCCCCCTATCCTACCCTCTGGAATTAGTTCTGCGCTGACTATCTCTACTTCTAGACCCTCCCCCCCATCGCCAAGTTTAAAAAACCCTCTAACTTGTCGGCCATCTTCACTCTCAGCAGATCTACACCCTCCTCATTTAGGTGCAGTCCGTTTCTTCTACAGAACTGGTAACAGACTGAAAACCCGCCCAGTTCTCCAGAAACCCAAACCCCTCCTGTCTACACCAGCTCCTCAGCCACGTGTTTACTTCCCTAATCTCCCTCTGCCTTTCTGGTGTGGCTCGAAGTACTGGTAGTATTTATGAGAATACTACCTTGGAGGTCACTTTCCTCAATTTAGCTCCTCATGCAGCGTACACGCGATAATCTTTCGGCATGAAAAAAACATTGTTTTTAAAAAATGTCATTTAAAATTATTGTGTGTGGGCTTCACATCATTTTTCGGGATCTGAAAAACAAAAAAAATTTTTTTTTCGAGCATGCTGCATTTTTTAAAGACGTTTTAAACAATGTCGTTTTTGGGGTTGTAAAAAATGATCAAGTGTGGGCTAAAACGACATTAAAAACCTGCGCATGCTCAAAAGCAAGTTATGAGATGGGAGCGCTTGTTCTGGTAAAACTACCATTCGTAATGGAGTAAGCACATTCATCACGCTGTAACAGACAGAAAATCTTTTTTTATTTCAATAGATTTTTATTAGATTATTCAAATGTTTACAATAGTAGAATCAAGATAGCAAAGCAGTGAAGTATACACAAGTGAAACAGTATAAATCTTCAAGTGTTCACATAAAATGCTGTTTAGAAGGTCGATCAAAAGCAATTCCGAAAATAACTCTCAAAAATATTTCATATAGAAACCAAAATCAAAATATTAATCATAGAAGGAAGGACTGAATCCTCCCGAACACCCCTTATGGGACTCACAGTGTCCGGGAGACAGTTCCCCCACAAGAAACATTAACTAAACAGAAAATAATAATCATTTGAATTAAACTAAGTGATGTAAATGATGTCAGTTTCTCATACCAGAGGTTCCAAGAAGCCCAATGGAGTGCATATTTGTGGAGCAAGCCTAAAGATGATGCCAGAATTTTCTCATAGGAGCTATGAAGGTTGGTTAAGTCAATAGCATCCTCGGGAGATGGTGGAGTGGAATCTTTCCATTTCCTAGTAATAGATAGTCTAGCCGCTAAGAGTAAGTGAGTAATTGACAGACAGAAAATCTTGAATTGTCTTTTACTAACACAGAATCAGCTAAAGCAGCCCCAAGGGTGGCGTCATCTGCATGGAACTACCCCTTTTATAGTGCCATCGTACGTGTTGTACGTCACCGCGCTTTGCTAGAGCATTTTTTAAAAATGATGGTGTGTGGGCAACATCGTTTTAATGATGAAGTTGGAAAAACTTCATTTTTTTTTCTACATGCCATAAAACTTTGGGCCAGATTCAGGTACAATTACATTGGCGCAGAGTATCAGAGATACACTACGCCGCCATATTTTACCTGGCTCTACGACGAATCCAAGTAGATTTTGGCCCGTAAGGTACGGCGGCGTAGTGTATTTCTCGCGGCGGAATCGAAATACGCGATTAGGGGGCGTGAAGCATTTAAATTAGGCGCGTCCCCACGGCAATCGAACTGCGCATGCTCCGTTCAGAAATTTCCCGCCGTGCATTGCGCGAAATAACGTTGTTACGTAATTTTTTGTTTGAGTAGCGTCGTTTACGTACATTCCTATTCCCGGAACGACTTACGTAAAAAATAAAAAAAGACGTTGAAATTCGACGCGGGAACGACGGCCATACTTAACATGGGCTGTCTAAAACTAGACCAGATAAAAGCTGGAATAACTTTACGCGACAAAAAGATGACTACAGATGCCGTAAGAGATTGCGAACGACGCTCGTAACTTCGTGGATCGTCAGAAAAAGCTAATTTGCATACCCCGACGCGAAAAACGACGGGAACTCCACCCAGCGGCCGCAAAATTATTGCAGCGTAGATCCGAAGGCGTACGAACACGTAAGCCAGTCGGATTGAAGCCCGAAACCGTCGTTTCATGGTTTGAGGATTCAGACTAATGAAACGACGCGCGTAATTTGAAAGTACTCCGGTCTAACGCGAGATAGACCAGAGTAAGGGCTCTGTGAATCTGGCCCTTTGTTTTTTTCATGCCGAAAAATTATCGTGTGTACGCGGCATAAGTCTCTAAAAATTGTTTTTAAGGACACTCCATCTTCCTCTGACTTTGTCATTGGTGCCAACGTATAGCCCCTCCCAGTAATCTTGTCCACCAAATCTGCAACGTACCAAATCTGTCACCATTTCATGGGCACAGGCAATTTTAGGGCGTTGTTGGCTAGCTATTTATGTGGTACAACTTATCTTTTATATTTTACCAAAAAATTGTGTAGCATTTTTGTGCCCTAAAATGAACTGCATTTTTTACTGAAACGTTGCATTTTATAAACCGCTAATATAAAAAAATGCCCTAAAAAGTTGCAATTACCACTACTTTATTCTTTAGGAAATATTATATAATATTCGGAGGCTTTACATAATCTTCAGGCCTAAAAGGATTTTTTAACCCTGTATGCAAAAAATGCAAAAACATCTCTGACAGTGAGAGAGTCAATTTTCTGAGCTCTTGTGCACCCTTCTTTCCTCTGGGAGGGCCAAAGTGGTTCTCATTGGTCAGTATGGTCATGTGCCACTGTTGACCATGATGCCACACAGCCTCCAGGCTGTGTACTGCATTTTTCAGATGCCACAAAGGCTGCATGAGGAACAGAAGACAATCAAGAGAGAAGATAAGATAATTGTACTAGGGACTGGGGGGGGGTATGGAGAGTTACTTTCTTTTGAAAAGATTAATTACTCCTTTTACAGGTACTATCAGCAGAACTTTATTTAAAATACTTTCTTCAAAAGGAAAACATTCTATCTAAGCAAACACAGATGTCACAGGAGTAACTACTTCACAGATTCATGTGCATACTAATGAATGACTCATTCAATACCTGCTCATCAAAAAAGGCATCTAGATTCGGTGTGACATCACCACCTATGTCATGGCTGTAGCTTTTAATAAAAAGCATCATCCTTCTAATTTCAGGATCAAGCAAAGGCTCTAATCTTAGACTGAATGAGAGGCTGAAATGCGTCATTGTAATAACAACATCCTTCTACTTCCCATCAGGCACAGTGAACCTTTGTTATATGCCTTCTGGTAGTTGTTGTCATTAAAAATAAATGGATATTAGAATCTTATTATCTTTCCATTGAAATTTATTTTTTATGGTTGCGTGTGTGTATATGCGTGTTCGTAAATGTCATTATTATAGTGGCTTGTGCTATATATTATTGTACAAGTGATGCTAATTGATGAATTTGTATACTTTATAGTAAATTATCAGAATATATACTATATTGTCAAAAGTTTTGGGATACCCCTCCAAATCACTGGATTCAGGTGTTCCAATCACCTCCATGGCCACAGGTATATAAAATAATGCGCCCAGGCATGCAGACTGCTTCTACAAACATTTGTGAAAGAATGGGACGCTCTCAGGAGCTCAGTGAATTCACGTGTGGTACCGTGATGGGTTGCCACCTGTGTAATTCCATTCCAAATCCATCTGTGAAATTTCCTTGCTACTAAGTAAATATTTCACGGTCAACTGTTGGTGGTATTATAACAAAGTGGAAGCAACTAGGAACAACAGAAACTCGGCCACAAAGTGGTAAGCCACGTAAAATTATTGATCAGGGTCAGAGCACAGTGCGCAGACATCACCAACTATCTGCAGAGTCAATAGCTACAGACCTCCGAACTCCGTGTGGCTTTTGGATCAGCACAACATCAGTGCATGGAGTGCTTCATGGAATGGGTTTCCATGGCCAAGTGCAATGCAAAGCATCTGATGCAGTGGTATAAAGCACACCGCCACTGGAATTTAGAGCAGTAGATACATCTGGATTCTCTGGAGTGATGAATCACACATCTCTGTCTGGCAATCCGATGGTGGACGTGTCTTGGTTTGGCGGTTGCCAGGAGATTGATACTTGCCTAACTGCATTGTGCAAAGTGTAAAGTTTGGTGGAGGGGGATTATGGTGTGATACACAAATATGAGCCTGTGTATGGGTACTTTGATCTCTACACCTTATTATAGGTCATATTTACAAGTAGGAAGCACATGAGGGCAGATTGGAAAATGTTCTGAGTAAAGGCTGGAATCGATGTGAATGCCACAGTGATGAGACTGGCCAGAGACTTCACTCTTCCAATAGAGGATTCTGCATCCTTTTGGGATTTTTTAAATACATATATTCATGTCGATGTGTGCAAGTCCTATCAAGTGGTGCCTGTAGCCTCCGTGCTATGAAGGTCTGGACCCAGGATCTTAAAGCCCCTAATCAATTAAGATCTCCCCAAGAAGCAAGTAGTGCAGGCTCTGGATGAACTAAAGCTCTCAGCCAACTTCATATGGGAAGCAGCTATTGATCTTATCAGATGTGCCTCCAAGGTGATGCTGCATTCAATGACAGTGAAGAGAGCTCTTTGACTTGGGCTGTGGTCCACTGAAAGCAGAAGTAAACCCATCGATGATTTTTTGGCCTCTCAAGCACTTTATTCTCAAGGTGTCTTCTGTTTTTCACCTATCCAATGAATGGGTCCTTCTGTCTTTCCAGGTAGAATCAGATTCTAGCATAAACAGAAAGAAAAAAGATTAATGAGCTACACCTCCATGTTAATATGTGGGGGGAATTACTTCCTATCAAACCCACAGCTGTGGCACCCATCTACGTTCAGTTAAGAACTGTAACTCCTCTAGACAAAAGGCAACATATAATAAAAGGAAAATAAAAGATTCCCTTTTGCATTTATCTTGCAAAAAAAAAACGAAGTCGTGAATAAATACCACCAAAAGAATTTGCTATTTGTGTGAACAAAATGATAAAAAAAAAAAATTTGGTACAGAGTACCATGACCGCACAATTGTCATTGAAAGTGCGAGAGTGCTGAAAGCTGAAAATTGGCCTGGGAAGGAAGGGGGTGAAAGTTCCCAGTATTTAGGTGGTTAAATTAACATGCATAAAACCATAGTAAACCTTTACCATTTCATAATAAAATTATTGACAATGTTGTCAGTAACAGACTTGCAGTCACCATGCTCATGCCTACATGCTCACAAACATTGCCTTCATACATCAAGTACCCTATAAGAGGGATATTGCTGGTAGATTAAAAAAATAATAACAACAGCCAGTCCCAGGTTCGAATAAGCGCTAAGACAGCAGACCTGTCAGTATGATGCCACGTACACATGGTCGGACTTTTGACCGGGCAAAACTCTGTCGGAATTTCTGACAGAAAAATAGAGAACCTTCTCTCTATCTAAGGGTCCTTTCACACGTACGGACCGTTCGTCCATTTTTTACAAGTCCGTTTACAAACTTGTAATGCTCCCCTATGGGATCGCGTCCGTTAGCGGATGATGCATCTGCTAACGTCCGCAAAGATCCGTGTCCGCAAAGATCCGTTTTTTCAGACGGAAGAAAACCCTATTTTTCTTCCGTCTGGCAGATCGGATTGGATGAATACGGACACACGGTCCGTATTCATCCGATTCCCCATAGGGGAGAGCGGAGGAAAGACAGGGCGGTCTCTGCACAGTGTGCGGGGACCGCCCTGTCCGCTGACAGCTCAGCGGGGATTTACGGATGATCCCTGCTGAGCCGACGGACACACACAGAGCGAATCAAAAACGGTCCGCTCCGTGTGAAAGGACTCTAAGTCCATAAATAGTGAAACAGTGCGGCGCAAACAAAACAATATGAATATAAAATATAAATGAATTGTGAAATAACACAAGTCCATGAGTGATCATAGGAAATAAAGATAAAAATACAAAAGTCCATCAGTGATTGTGTAAAACAGAAATCCAGATGAATTCCATTAAAACGGTGCATATTCCAATCAAGTGACCAAAGAAAGATCCTCCACCAACAGAAGCAGATGGCCTCTGTATTTGTATTTTATAATTGTTTTTTTCCAGTGCTGAATAGTTCTCTTTATAACTCTATCTAAGTCTGTCTGACTTTTTCCATTTGAAATTCCGACCGCGTGTACACGGCATGAGGATATCAAAATCCAGGGATCTGGAATGAAGTTAATCAGCAACTTGAGGGAGCGTGTGATAAGACGTAGCTCTTTACTGATGCTAATAAGTGTGTGTGAGCATGTAGGCATGAGCATGGTGGTTGTAATCCATGGCAATACGCAGACACTGCTATTAGATCCTGTCATTTTTATAGATTGGTTGCTCTCTCTTTCCTTTTATAGATTTAAAGTTTTCCTGTAGGTGGAGCTCTATCATATTTATGCTGCCATGAATTGGTCTATTTTAACCACTTCCTTACTGGGCATGTATACCCCCTTCCTGACCAGGTGAAATTTCAGCTTGCGGCACTGCGTCGCTTTAACTGACAATTGCGCAGTCGTGCGATATGGCTCCCAAACAAAATTGGCGTCCTTTTTTTCCCCACAAATAGAGCTTTCTTTTGGTGGTATTTGGTCACCTCTACGGTTTTTATTTTTTGCGCTATAAACAAAAAAGGACGACAATTTAAAAAAAAAATACAATATTCTTTACTTGTTGCTATAAAAAAATAGCCCAATTTAAAAAAAAAAAATTCAGTCTAGGCTGATACGTATTCTTCTACATATTTTTGGTAAAAAAAAAAAAATTGCAATAAGCGACTGGTTTGCGCAAAAGTTATAGCGCCTACAAAATAAGGGACAGAATTATTATTTTTTATTATTTTTTTTTTTTACTAGCAATGGTCGGCGATCTGCGATTTTTTTTTTTTTTTAATTGTTTATTTATTCATAACAGAAGACTGGTCCACACGACCTACAACAATGGTACAGTAGATTAGCATCACAAAACACAATCATCAAAGGGGGTAAACATGCAGAGACTTCGACTTTAGTCGGCATTTAACATGTGTATCTACATACTCCGCCAGGGGCGGGACACGGGCAGCGGAGGGATCACCCCCCACCCCCGTTGCGTCCCTGCCATATCCCTCAGAGCGGTCCCGTGTAAGCCATGTGCATTCGTGAGGTGCTTCGGGTCCCTGCGGTCCTGCGGGCCCAGCCTCCCTTATTTTCCGTTTACTAAGTATGAGAAGAGAAAGTAGGAGCGTAGCAGATGTCCAATGGACAATAGGAGGGGGAAGAGAAGAGAGGAGAGAGAAGAGAAAAAGAAAAGAGAAAAGGGGGATAGAGGGTGAATAAGAAAGAGAAGAATGGGGGGGGGAGCTCGCGGGCATAGACAGCCACCCAAGGGGCGGCCAACCGGGTGACCCACCTATCTTCGCATCATGTACCCCTTCGGGGAGCCCTAGCTACCTCTCCTGAGGGCCTGGCCCTCCTCTGAATACATGAAAATGTTCCACAGTTGCCAGGTCCGGGAGTAGAGTTCGCTCCTATCCTGCTTTGTTAGGATAAGGTCCTCCATCTTGTTAATCTCATCCACCTTCCGCAGCCACATGGCTACCGTTGGCGGGTGCGGCGATTTCCAGCAGAGCGGGACACATGCCTTAGCAGCATCCATTAGGTGGCGAATGACAGATGTTTTGTATATACGTGTGGGGGTGTCGGTCGCATGCAGGAGAAAGTACGCTGGGTCATCAGGGATTGTGCGGTCTGTGAATTTTTGTGAGATTCGCCTGATCTCTTTCCAGTACGTCCGCAAACGCGGGCATGACCAGAAAACATGTAGCAGTGTCCCTTTGTCCGTCTGGCACCTCCAGCAGAGGTCCGACACCGACGGGAAAAGTTTACTCAGCAGGGCGGGGGTCCTGTACCACCTTGTCAGGATTTTGTAGTTGGTTTCTTGTATTTTAGTGCAGACCGACGATTTGTGAGTGAACGTCAGGATCCGCTGTCGCCTCTCAGCAGAGAACTGACACTCTAGGTCTCGTTCCCACTTATCAAAGCACGGAATCCGACACCCCTCCCCCGGAGTAAGTAATAGTGTATGCATCATGGACAGGGCATGTGGTAGCGTGCCCGACTCCAAGCATAGCTCTTCCAGGGTCGTGAGTGGTTGGCCTGTGTTGGCGGGGGGCGGGATGGTTTTCAGAAAGTGGCTGAGCTGGCCGGCCCTCATAAAATCCAGCCGGAATCGGCCCTCTTCGTCCATCAGCTCAGCTATGGTCCTCCACTGACCCGATTCGGCAAAGTGTGAGGCTTGGTAAATACCAGAATCCCGTAAAGCGCGAAATTTAGCATCGCCAATCCCAGGTTCAAAAAGGGGGGTGCCCAGAATTGGGCGCAACGGTGAGGCTGTCGAGGATAGACGGGACTGTGACATTAACCGCGTGCATACCCTAATGGTATTGCCTATGAGGGGATGACGGTGCACATCCTTTTGTGTTAAGGAGCGACACCAGGGAGCGCGTCTCAGTAGAATCCCGCATTGCGCTTGCTCCAGTCGTGGCCATAATTTGGTCGACTCATGTCGGCACCAGTCGATAAGGCGATTCAGGTGCGCTGCGTGGTAGTACGTCCGAATATCTGGTACGGCTAGGCCACCGAATTGTTTGGGTAGGGAGAGGACCGTTTTGTGTATCCTAGGATGTTTTCCCGCCCACAGAAACGTTCCAAACGTGGATTGCACTTGTTTGAAGTACTCTGGTGGGATGTGTATAGGGAGGGCCTGCAGGAGGTATAGGAATTTCGGTAGAATGGTCATTTTGAGGATATTGCACCTGCCAAACCAAGAGTGAAGACCCGTGGTCCAGAGGCCTAGCAACTTTTGAACTGTTTTTAGCAAAGGCGGAAAGTTAAGTTTAAAGACCTCAGATAGTTTAGAGGGGATTCGCGTTCCTAAGTACGTCAGCGCCACATCCGTCCATTTTAAGCTAAAACTATTCTGGAGGCGGGACAGCTGTGATTTAGGCAGTCCTATTCCCATTGCCTCAGATTTGGACAGGTTTATTTTCATGTTGGACAGTTTCCCGTAAGAGTCAAATTCACGCATCAGGCTCGGCAGGGATGTCAATGGGTTCGTCAGGGAGAATAACATATCGTCGGCGTAGGCCGAGACTTTACACTGATCACTCCGCACTACTATTCCCGTGATGTCGGGGCACATCCGTATGCGTCTCAAGAACGGCTCCAGGGACAGTGCAAACAGGAGGGGCGATAAAGGGCACCCCTGTCTTGTCCCGTTGGTAATCGGGAATGGGTCAGATAGTGTCCCGTTTGCCCTGACCCTAGCCGTCGGATTTGTATAGGCCGCATTTATCCAGTTAAGCATCGTTCGTCCAATACCTATGTGTCTCAGGGTGGAGAACATGAACTGCCAACTAACCCGATCGAACGCCTTTTCGGCGTCTGTGCCTATGAAGACACAGGGGATCTTTGTAGTGTTTGCGACATGTAACAGGTTCAACACCTTGGACGTGTTGTCCCTGGCCTCCCTGGTTGGGACGAAACCCACCTGGTCTAAATGTATGAGGCCTGGGATATATCGTTGGATCCTGGACGCGATTTCTTTGGTGAACAGCTTAACATCAGTGTTTAGCAGCGAAATCGGGCGGTAACTCCCGCATTGCCCCGGGTCCTTTCCGTCCTTGTGAATCACGGCAATCTGTGCCTGTAGGGTGTCAGTGTGTAGTTTTGTTCCCGAGCCTAAGGTGTTTAGTAGGCTCACCAAGCGGTTCCCCAAATATGGAAGGAGGGTCTTATAGTACGAGGTGGTAAGTCCGTCTGGGCCGGGGGCCTTGCCGGGTTTGGAATGTTTCAGTGCCGCTTGGAGTTCGGGTAGGGATATCGGTTCGTCTAACAGCTCTCTTGTTTCTAAAGTGAGGGCTGGCATTTGAGATGCCGCAAGGTACTCTAATGTCTGGTTCGAACTAGGGTCCGAGGGTGGGGAGGGCAGGTTGTACAAGGAATGGTAAAAAGACCTGAATTCCTGCGAAATTTGTTGAGGCACCGAGATCTTCCGACCCCCGCGCGACATAATGTGCGGTATGTACGATGCCATATTTTGTGTTCGGATCGCCTGGGCCAGCATTCTCCCACATTTGTTTCCTGATTCGTACATATTACGTCTACAAATTTGTAACGCGGCTTTGGCTTTGTACTGGAGTATGTCAGTAATTTGTTTGCGGACTATATTCAGATCTGAAGACACCTGTATAGTCGGAGCCTTTTTGTGCTGGGCCTCTAGGGCCTGCAGCTTAGCCAGCAGTGAGTCAAGTTGCTCGGTCCTTTTTCTTTTCAGACGGGCACCATGTTTAATAAGTACCCCTCTCACCACCGCCTTATGGGCTTCCCACACTACTCCTGGGTCAGTGTCCTGCGTGGCATTGGAGTCAAAGTAATGTCCTATTTCTTTCACTACATCTGTCATGGTGTCTGGGTCTTGCAGCAGGCCTTCATTCAGTCTCCAGGGGTGTCTCTGGGCCGTTTGGGCGTCTCTCAAACCGTAGACTAGTGTGATCGGGGCATGGTCCGACCACGTGATTGACCCGATCGAAACGTCTTTAACCGCCGCAAGGTGTCTATGGGGGATCATATAGTAGTCGATACGGGAATAGGATTGGTGGGGTTTGGAGAAGAAGGTATAGTCCTTCTCCCCTGGGTGGAAGAGGCGCCAGACGTCCACTAGTTGTGCAGCATGTAATGCCGTATGGATGCGCTTGCGAGCGTCTCCTGGGATAGAAGACATCCCAGTAGAGGTATCTTCCGTCGGTATAAGGGGGACGTTAAAGTCTCCACCCATAATTAGTTGGCCCTCCGCGAAGCGCGTCAGTTGGTCTATTTGTCTTGTCAGGAATCTAGCTTGTTGATCATTTGGGGCGTATAGGTTCACGAGTGTGATCAGTGCTGTCCCAATGCGGCCCTTCAAAAATAGGAAGCGGCCCTCATCATCCAGCCTCGCATCCACGTGCGTCCACGGGACTCTAGCGGATAGGAGTATTGAAACTCCCCTGGACTTTGCCGTGGCGTTTAGAGAGTGGTAGACCGTGGGGTAATATCTGTTTCTAAGCGTGAGCAGGTTGTTATCTCTGAAGTGCGTTTCCTGAAGCAGAACAACGTCCGCTTTCAGTCGGCGCATATCATGAAGGAGCATTCTCCTTTTTTCTGGGATGTTTAGGCCCTTGGCGTTCAAGGACACCACAGTTAGTGTGTCCATACCCGCGAGAGAGGGGGGGGGTGGACTCTAGGGGTCCTGAGGGGTAGTATGGAGATTTGTAGGATGGGAAGAGGTCCTGTGAGCGCACAGGGCCAAGAGGGTGTAGTGCAGCAAGAGGGAAGTAGTACAGTCTCCCTTAGGAGGGGGAAGTGAAGAGGTTCAGGAGCTTACACTAGGGCGTGCAGCTCTAAAATGTATCTAAAGTAGCCCTAGCGGCTATGGCGCTCGCCGGCACCTCCTCACAGGGAAGGTGGCGGGGTACTGAGCGCCGGCCTATACGGGGTATCAGGCGGACAGGGACCTAGGTCAGGCTGCCCGGCCTACCCCCCAACTTATAAATCTATGGTGCGTTACACGTACCGGCAGAACAAATAATCATGACAACATTTTTAAGGTACAAACAAAGCAGCAAGCATAGTATCTTAATTGTATAGATCAGAGTGAAACATAAGTGCACACAGGAGCATAATGCAATCAACAGCAACAGCCGTGGGCTGTCAGGAGCAGCAGAGAACGTATGACTGGTAACAAACAGCAGGTCACCCCCCCCCCCTCAAAATCACATCAAGCATCCCACCCTCCACCCCCTCCCCCGCCACCCCTCTGAGTGTGGGGAGCTCACCTCCTTGCCACTCCCTCTGTCAGGTCCCTTGGGGGTTTCCTCCGGCCCCGATGGTGTGTTTCCACGGCAATAGCTGGCAGATCTGTATCTCTTGGGGTATCACCCTTATCCTATTGCAGGCATAAAGTGTAAAAACTGGGTCTCAAAGTGGTTTCCTCGTTTCGACCCCCCGCCCCAGCAGCAGTCTACCCCCCGCCCCCCCCCCCGGGACAACCCTCCTGATGGGCTATATGGAGACTGCTGGACCCCCTACATCTCCCCCGCCCCCCCGCAACAACTCAACCCAGGGGGGGCGATGGGTTCCAGGGGCATCAATCAGCTGGCAGGCGGCAAGAACAGGCAGCCGCGGGGATAGGGGATGAGGACGTGCTCAGGGTCAGTGCCGCTGCAGAGGAAGTCTAGTGGCCAGGGGGTGCGCGGGAAGGTGCCGTGTGACAATCATCGGTGCTGCAAATCAGCTCAAGGCAGCATGGTATGGTGGCGACGGGAAGAGGGATGTGGAGGGCGGATAGGGATCGTGGAGGGGTGCGGCAGGGAGAAGGGGAGGGGAGATATGGCCCAGGGCCTACTCACGCAATTCTCCCAGGGACGCCGACCGGTTCCTCCGTCTTCCACGTTGCTGCCGAGGATGTGGTGCTCCACGGCGGGCCGAGGGGCCGGATCTTCCAGGTGGCCTAGGAAGCAGCTGGAGCCAGTTGGGGACCTGGATGGGATCCGCTTCCATAAAACGGAATAGCTCCGGGAGGTCCGCCGCTGTCTGCAGGACATAGGACCCGGTTTCCCCGCGGAAAGTCACCGATAGTGGATATCCCCAGCGGTAGGTTAGATTCTTCTGCCTGGCCAGATCCAGTAGTGGGCGCAGCAGGGCTCTGCGGCGCAGCGTCGCCCTGGAGAGATCCGGGAGAATTTTAATCCGTGCGCCCTCATGCTCCACCTCGCCACGGTCCCAGGCTCCTCTAAGGATGGCTTCTTTCTGGGCGTACCGATGCAGTCTGCATACAATGTCGCGCGGCCTCTCTTCATCCGCCGGTCTCGGGCCCAGGGCTCTGTGTGCGCGGTCCAGGATGATCTCTTCCTCCGGCGCTCTCAGTATCTCCCTGAACAGTCTCGTTACCACCTCCCCCAGGTCCTCTCCGTCCGCTCTCTCTGGCACTCCCCGCACCCGCAAGTTTTGACGGCGGCTGCGGTCTTCAATGTCCTCCAGGTGGAGCTGGAGATCAATGGCCGTGTCGCGGTGTGTGTCCCTTGATCGTTCCAGTGCCGCCACTCTGGCCTCCAGTGATGACAGGGACGCCTCCCCGGACGTTACTCGCTCCGACAGCGTGGAGACCTCCCCACGAACTTCTTGAATGTCGCGGTTGTGTGTCTCCTCCAGCCGGAGGATGAGGGATTCGATATCCGAACGCGTGGGGAGGGCCTCAATGTCCGCGCGCGTCGGCAGCGCCAGCAGCAGAGACCTGAGCTCCTGGTCCTGCATCTCCGCGTCAGGCTGCTGTACCGTGGTTGTCTCAGCCCCAGGGTGACCTCGATGTGGCCCGGGGAGAGCCGTCGATGTCGCGGCCGCGACAGGTAGGTCGTCGGCGGCAGATACGGTGTAGGCCTCAGTCAGGGATCCACGTGGTGCGGTCGCCTGAGCGCCGGGGGACTTGCCCTGTAAACTTTGAAAGTATTTGTAAATTTCCCCCGATTTCGTCCCTGAGGGTGTCTTGCCTGATGTTGCCCTTGTGCTGTACCTTCTCGTAGGTATCATGCCGGTTTTTAGTCGTGTTTTTGCTGTTTTAGGGGAGTCTTAGCCGGGAGCTCAAAGAAAAAGCAGCTTCACAGATCCATGTCCAGGCCACGCCCCCTCGATCTGCGATTTTTATTGCGACTGCGACATCATGGCGGACACAACGGACACTTTTGACACATTTTTGGCACCATTCACATTTATACTGCAATCAGTGCTATAAATATGCACTAATTACTGCATAAATGTGACTGGCAGGGAAGGGGTTAACACTGGGGGGTGAGGAAGGGGTTAAATGTGTATCCTGTATAGTGGTCTAACTGTGGGGGGAGGGGGTGACTGGGGGGTGACCGATCTGTGTCCCTATGTACAAGAGACACAGATCGGTCTCCTCTCTCCCTGACAGGACGCTGTCATTGTGAGAGCCGGCAATGAGAAATGATATCATATGTTTACATATGAGATCATCTCTCATTCGCCACACAGATCGCATCGCAAACGGCCACTCTGATTGGCCGTTCGCGGCGATCTGTGATTGGCTGTGTCCAAGGGAACGACGAAAGGGGCCGCCGTGAAAACACGGTGCCCCAGAGAAATAGAACCACCCTGCGGCCGTATATAGTCCTACAGCCGTAGGGAAGTGGTTAATAGAATTTTCCATTCTTTACTAAAGGTGAACTTCACCCTTTAAAGGTCACTTTGGTAGCTGGGTTCTATGACGGCAAGTGGCCACATTCATTCGTCATTTTACTATACTGCAAACAGGTTGGATATGCCTCAAACCAATGGAAAGCTCATCCATACTCCTCATTGTATAACCAATCTACTTTAAGCTACTGCTTGGATGAGTAAATGCAGAACTTCATGTTTAAACTCTTAAACTTATTTGGCATAACACAATAAAATGTTTGCATCATCTGACGCAACTCAACAGTTACATTGTCCCATTGCTGCTGTTCTCTGGCAACCATGTGATTGCTCTTGTTTTTGCTGATCACATTGCTCCAATCATTTTAAACAAATGCTTATGATTTGAAATACAATATTAACAATTCTCATCATTTTGTTGTAAGCTGCTACAAATATGTCCAGAGCTAATCACAATGCTTCATTTTTATCTATTGTCTCCGATAATGAAAATCATTTTGCAGTGCTGTGTAATTTGGTTGGCAAATGTACACTTCCAAGTTCCAATATTTTCCTAATGAAAACATCAAACCGACTGATTGCTAATAATTTTTCTTTAGCTGTTAAACATCTGCTGCTTAATTTGAGACAGTGTTCTCTTGTACATAGTGCACTGTCAACACAATCCATTAATATCAACATAAAAACACACACATTTTTTCAAGTTTTAATCCATATCCAAATTGTTTGTGCATTATACAGTATATGCTTAAAATGTTACTAAACCCAGGACCCTGCATTCACTAAATCTGGTCTCCCACAGTACACAGAACACAGAGATTATAATTATAGTAATCACAAACTGCTAAATACTTTTTCACATCAGCAGTATATAGCAGTCATACAGTATGACTTGTATCACTGTCTGCTTAAGCTTGTAGGAGGAGTTTTCATTCTCCCCTGATCCTGTCAGGACAGTGCTGATTGGCCCTGTGCTGATCACATGCACTCTCCCAAGAAAATAAAAAAACAACTCTCTAGCAATACACACCAAACTGAGCATGTGCAGCATGACTCCTAATGCTCTGTTCTATCTAGAGATGGGTTGGAGTGCGTTAAAGAAGAGGAGGATTAAAGAGACAATCTTACCCAACCTTTTTACACAATGCAAAAGATTAACCCCTTAGGTTCCACAATGAGTATAACAAGCACGCTTTACTGCATATACAGACTGATTTTACTGTTGTGGGTTTAGTAACACTTTCAGTCTTTTAAAACAAATTGTGTGTGTGTGTTTGTATATATATATATACATAGTCAAAGCCTTTCGACCGAGACAGATATGAACCACAAAAAAAAAAAAAAAAATATTCCCAGCACACATTTCTTTAGAGATGGCTGTATTCAAAAATGGGTGCTGAAGCAACCATCGGCTGGAACCATGTATAGTCAAAGGATATATTGTCACCAGCATCTCCAAAAATGTGTCCAAATTTTTTACTAGCGATCACATAATTACAGCAGAAAGCAACATTTCAGAGCCACGCAGAACCACTTCTTCAGGCATGTGACAAATTGTGATTTAAACCAAACACTATTTAAAGAACCATCCACCATTTAATGAACAAAATAAATGACCCCAGATCCACCCCTTGACGTCATATTCCTGCCATAAACATCGACATTTTAAAAATAAAGGATACAAGAGCATTCACAATTTTGTATCGGTTCAGAGAAACGGCAATAAAGCAAACATGCTGGCCGCAGGTTCATCTAAAAATGAATCATGCCAATGTGAGGGACAGCCTGAGGTTGCAGCAGCCTGGGTTTTACACATCTATTAGGCTGGAAGCTGAGCATAATAGTTTTCTGGCATTACTAGGGGGAGAGAACTAGAGCTAATTTATTGCAAGGGGGAGAGAACCACGACGCCGTGTCCGATGATCTGTTACCTAGAAGTAAGAGCGTCATTGGGTCGGTCGTTAGGTCTCCAATCCAAGGATCCCATACTTTGTGAAACATTTTCATCTTATCTTGTACCAATGCTGTTAGCCTCTGGTTTAGCATAAGCCACGACAGTTTGTATTTCAGCTGGTCAGGGTGGCAGGGTAGCGGACCTCCAGTTCCTGGCTATAGTTATTTTCGCCGAAATAAATATAAATGAGAGAAGCCGCCTTTGGGACTTAGAGGACTCCACCACCCTGCCACCCAACAATGCTTGTTTTGCTGATTTCGTCAGGTTAACCTGGGTAAGGGTATAGATAAAATTATACACCCTAATCCAAAATCTCCTGACCTTGAGACAGGTCCACCATATGCGATAGGTTGATCCCACTTGACCACATCCTCTAAAACACTTTGAAGAAGCTCCAGGAACAAAAGTAGCCAACCTAGCCGGCAACTAGGAATGAGCCCGAACACCCGCGCGGCCGGTTTGCACCAGAAACGTCGAACAGAACGACCGTTCGCGCAAACATTTAGAACCCCATTGAAGTCTATGGGACTCGAACGTTTGAATTCAAAAACAAGCATTTTAAAGACCAATATTCAAGTTATTGTTGGAAAACGTCTTTGAGAACCCGGGTCTTGCCCGAGGGAACATGTATCAATGGAAAAAAAGATTAAAAAACGGTTGTTTTTTTCAGGAGCAGGACTTCTGAAAAAATGACCGTTTTTAGAACTTTTTTTTCCATTGATACATGTTCCCTCGGGCAAGACCCGGGTCTCAAAGACGTTTTCACAGGCAAACTATAGACACCCAGCAGGTACAATATTTAAAGGAATTTTTCATTTTTTTTTTTAAGTTAAGCATCATTAAAATTACTGCTCCAGGAGCAGTGATTTTATTGATGCTTAAATAAAAATAAAAAAATCCTTTAAATATTGTACCTGCTGGGTGTCTATACCTGTGATAACGTCTTTAAATAGCACAATCACCTGCCTGCCAGTACATTAGGAAGAACTAATCTATCTAAGCTATACAGTGTATACATATATGTACAACTCCTAGGGATGTATATATATATCCTCTACAGACTATAAATTAAGCTAAACTGACTAGCCTGCCTGCCTGCTCTATCTAGCTATATAAAAAGACAATCTCTCTGACTGTTCTCATTAACGAGCCGGAACACACTACACGAGGCCGCCCAGCAGGCGGCCTTATATAGTGTGGGGCGTGTGCTAAAGCCCTGAGCCATAATTGGCCAAAGCCACCCAGGCTTTGGCCAATTATGGCTCTTTGTTTTTTGCGCGCTGTGATTGGCCAGGCATGCGGGACATACAGCATGCTTGGCCAATCATCAGCGCGCAATGCCGCAGTGAATTATGGGCCGTTTTGCGTCATTCGAATTAGGCTCGCACGACCGATTTTGTTCAAATTTCGTAAAATGTACGAACAGACAATGTTCGTGTCGAACATACGTTCGTATCGAATGCAAAGCTTATCCCTACCGGCAACATATACCATCTCAATAAGACCTTATAATTAGCCTCTATAATAGAGGTATTGATAAGCGATCGAGATGACGACTCTGATATTGCGTGCCACTCTTCAGGGTCAAGGGTTCCCTGAAGGTCTTTCTCCCATTGGGGCATATAATTTAGCTTTGTTGAAACATGCATTAGAACTGTATACATGGCCGATACGTGACCTCTAATTTTGTCATATTGACTACATAAATGTTTCATGGGCGTTAATGGGTGCTAAAATAAAAAATAAAAATACAGGATGGGGTCCCCCCCAAAATGCATACCAGACCATTATCCAAGCATGCAGCCTGGTAAGACAGGAAAGGAAACCATACAAGGACACATGCCCTCAACATGGGGGGGATCTGAATACGTCACTCCTGCCTAGATGTGATTACAGGAAGTGCAGAGATGTGTTCCCGAAAAATGGTCTAAAAAATAAAAAGGAATGTGTATTCCTGAGAGAGGAGGGGGGTAGGAGAGGAATGACAAAAAAGGTGGGGAGAGGGAAGGTCTGCTTTAACCACTTAAGCCCTGAACCATTTCGCTGGCCAAAGACCAGAACACTTTTTGCGATTCGGCACTGCGTCGCTTTAACTGACAAATGCGCGGTCGTGCGAAGTGGCTCCCAAACAAAATTGATGTATTTTTCTTCCCACAAATAGAGAATTCTTTTGGTGGTATTTGGTGGCGGTTTTTATTTTTTGCGCTATAAACAAAAATAGAGCGACAATTTGAAAAAGATTCAATATTTTTGACTTTTTGCTATAATAAATATCCCCAAAAAATACATAAAAAAATGAAATATGTATTCGTCTACATTTTTTGGGTAAAAAAATTGCAATAAGCGTATATTGATTGGTTTGCGCAAAAGTTATAGTGTCTACAAAATAGGGGATAGAATTATGGCATTTTAATTATTTTAATTTTTAACTAATAATGGCGGCGATCTGTGATTTTGTATCGGGACTGTGACTTTATGTCGGACACATCGGACACTTTTGACACATTTATGGGACCATTGTAATTTTTACAGCGATTAGTGCTATAAAAATGCACCGATTACTGGGAAAACGACACTGGCAGTGAAGGGGTTAACCACTAGGTGGTGCTGAAGGGGTTAAGCGTGCCCTAGGGAGTGCTTCTAGCTGTAGGAGGGATGTGCTGTGTGTGACACGACAGTGATCACCGCTTACGATTACAGGAAGCTGTGATCAGTGTCCTGTCACTAGGAAGACTGGGTAAATGCTTGTTTTCATCAGCATTTCCCCATTCTTCCTCACCGTGACATGATCGCAGGTATGCCCGCAGACATCGAGTTTGCGGGACCCGCGGTCGGAATCTGGCGGACTCGCGGTGGGCGCACGCGCGTCCACAATGCCGCTTCTGAAAGGGGACGTATATATACACATTCTTTTGCGCAGCCGAGCCATTCTCCCGACGTATATCGTCGTGCGGCGGTCGGTAAGCGGTTATAAAGTGAACATAAAATGTTTTTATTTTTTTATTATTTGGGTAGTGAAGGGTTTGAAACTCTTAAAGGGGTGTTCCACCCAAAAAAATGACCCCTTCTCAATCCACTCCTCACCCCCATACATGCCACATTTGGCATGTAATTTTTTTGGGGGGGGAGTGGGGGCTTCAGTAGGAGTGGGACTTCCTGTCCCACTTCCTGCTTCCGCCGAGGGGCTGGTTAGGCGATTAAGCTTAATCGCCTACACCAGCCCCCTCCCTGTAGGCGATCACATGGGACACTGACAGGTCCCATGCGATCGCCTCTCCAATCAGTGGTGAGCCGCGCCGCGCACGCATGCGCAGTACGGCTCGCGCATGCGCAGTGGGTGCCCGGCCGTGAAGCCGAAGGCTGTCACGGCTGGGTGCCCACAGTCAGGATGGAGACGCCGGCCGGGGAGGGGGGCAGAGGAGCGGAGCCCCGGTCGGCGCGTCGCTGGAACGCAGGAGCAGGTAAGTGAGTGTTTATTAAAAGCCAGCAGCTACACTTTTTGTAGCTGCTGACTTTTAATAAACACAACTTAGGGCTGGAACACCCCTTTAAGTTTGTATTGCTGTCAGTGTCTCCGATGGGTAGATCAGTGTTTCTATTTTTCCCAGTGAACAACATAACAATAACATTATGCTTGGTTATAGACAACTTTACATTTACAACAAACAAAGCAATTTTGCTTAGCAATGCTTAATTTGCAGAAACAACTATAAAAATGTGCAATTAAAACATTGTTTAGTCCTAATAGCCAATATTCTCAACTGATGTGAACGGCTTCATTAACTTTAGTCTGATACATGTTTAAATATTTAAAAAGTATTAGGACAGGTGTGCATTCTTATTTCGGTTGCTGTTATTCATTTTATGATTACTTTATGGCAAGCCTAAGTATTTGGTGCCACCGTGTGGTTCAGTTCGGAACTTCATTTCAAGGTAAAATGTATACAAATCCTTTTCATTGCTTCTTAATATAAAATACATTTGTGACATTAGAGTAAAAACATAGCTCCCGACCATCCTTCTTTTGGTACAGAATCTCTCTGTCCTTCATTTTCCCTTAGTGTTTTTTTTTATAGAGGCAAATGGAAAACTATTTAACCACTTCAGCCCCAGAAGGTTTTACCCCCTTCCTGCCCAGGCAAAATTTCAGCTTGCGGAACTGCGTCACTTTAACTGACAATTGCACGGTCGTGCGACGTGGCTCCGAAACAAAATTGGCGTCCTTTTTTTCCCACAAATAGGGCTTTCTTTTAGTGGTATTTGATCACCTCTGCGATTTTTATTTTTTGCGCTATAAACAAAAATAGAGCAACAATTTTGAAAAAAATGCAATATTTTTTACTTTTTGCTGTAATAAATATTCCCAAAAATATATAAAAGAACATTTTTTTCCTCAGTTTAGGCCGATACGTATTCTTCTACATATTTTTGGTAAAAAAAAAAAATCGCAATAAGCGTTTATCGATTGGTTTGCGCAAAATTTATAGCGTTTACAAAATAGGGGATAGTTTTATGGCATTTTTACGATGTACCCCATACTCATTCACATAGGGTGGGGGGCCGGAATCTGGGGGCCGCCTTATTAAAGAGGGCTCCCAGATTCCGATTGGCTCCCACCCGCATACCCAGACAACCAATGGCCAGGGTTGTCGGGAAGAGGCTCTTGTCCCTATCGACATGGGGACAAGAGTGCTTTGGGGTGGGGGGGCAGTGCCCCCTCCCTCAAAGCACACACTCCCCCATGTCGAGGGCATGCGGTCTGGTACGGCTCAGGAGGGAGGGACGCTCGTCCCCACCCCCATTCCTGTCCGACCAGACTGCGTGCCTGGGATGAGGGCTTGGGCTGGATCTTGGGGGGAACCCCACGCCGTTTTTGGCGTGGGTTTAACCCCTCACGTTCCAGACCAAGCCGAAGAGCCTACTGTACCCCTGGAAGGGGACCCGCGCCGGTTTTCAGTTTGAAATTTGGCGCAGAGTTCCCCTTCATGGTCAGCGCAGGCTGAAAACCGTTCGGAGCCGCGTCACGCATAGGAAATTCTTTGCAAGCGCACAGGGATCGGTTATCAAAAGTCACTTTCACTTTCGATTCGGCCCGCCACACACATTCAAACACATGTCACTACACTTCCCCTGCATCACCCCCCTCCCTCCCCTAATAAACTCCCGCCCGAATCCCTGATATTTACATTACTAAGTGCCGTACGCCAGCTCTATACTGGCGTGCCATGCGCCCTCTCCTGGGCGCATTAGGCATTTTAATAAATGAGGAAATACACTGCACTGGCAGCGTATGTCTTTTGTATATGTCAAAAACACTTTTACTCCTGCTTGTGCACCATGAGTCATGGCGCACAGGCTTGGTAAATCAGCCCCATAGCAATCACATCTTTTTGATCATGGACCACAATGAAAAGCTACCATGTATTTTTTCATAAGGAGCCAGACAAGCAGGAAGTGTGGAGTTCAGCAAGGGATTACAGCAACTTCTAAGCAAAAACGGACATGGAGGACATGAAAGCAGGACTGCTATATGGTAAAGAAAGCTATTTAGCATTAAAAAAAAATTGCTGATCCTTTAAGCCAGGGATGCCCAACCTTTTGAAGAGCGAGGGCCACTTAAGCGACTTGGTAACCGAGCGGGACGATGACAGGTCTATGTGCACTCTGCATATGTAGAGAGGACACTGACACAGCCCACTCTACCCTACAGGCCCTCGATCCACCCAGATGGAAGGGCCTGTAGGATCCCCTTTTGATTTTTTTTTTTTTTTTTAGCAGTTTGCATTAAAGGCGAATGGAGGGTCCGACGGGGTCGGACCGATTGCGTGAAAAGGGCTTAAGGCTGCTTTTACACTGCCCTACCGCTGGCTTCTTTCAGAACACTTGATGCTCTGGAATGGCGGGTCCGCCAACCCAGAGCAGGAGGTCGCGGGCCACATCAGAGGGCTCCGCGGGCCACTGGTTGGGCACCCCTGTTTTAAGCCCTCCCTTACACAGGGGAACCAGAGCTGCAGGATCCAGAGTCAGGACCAGAGTGGATTAAAAATAGGCAAATACACAGATCATTATTATTCAGGGTATTCATGATAGATAGGAGGGAACATTTGTAATAATAGTTAGTGATAAATGCTAATACTAAAATGTAAAATGTTGAATTTCACTAAAGGCATATTCATTTTATTCAGCTATTCTGGGCCGCGATACCCAGAAGCAAGCACCGGGCGACATGTTGGCGGCCCGAGGGGGAAACGAGGACAGATGCGGGGGCTTCAATGTGAGGCAAGTAATTCATAATGAGCTAGTATGCCATGCATACTAGCTCATTATGCCTTTGTCTTGCAGGGTTTTTTTTTCTTTTTTTTTATGGGTTTACTTCCTCTTTAAAGTGGATGTAAACCCATTTTTTTTATGTCACAATGTAGAGTATAAGATTTCCTATCATCTGTGCCCAGTCTTGCCACACAGAGTTAATCCAGCTCTGAGCAATCCTCTTTTATTGTTTAGTGAAATAATATGGTTTTACAGAGAAAAACCTGAGTCCGTTCCGTCCCCTTACTGTGAATGACAGGTTATTTACATATCTCATGTACTAGCCTGGAGACAGGCATTATTTTTTATTTCCGACCCCCAATCCTTTTCTGAAGTCATGTGGTTACTTTTCTGGATTTTGACTGGATGTTAGTGATCATAGTAAGGAATACATAGGAAAAATGCATGTTAACAAGGCAAGTGTAAAGGAGGGCGGGGAGTCAACTGACATCACAACTCCACCCACAGAGCTCCAGACAACAGATTCACCCACAGAATCTGCAGTTTTTCAGTTCTTATAACAGACAGAGGGGAGACATTTGACAGGTAAGGATACATGCAGGAGGCATCTATATCCTTATAGATCAGCACTATGGCAGTAGTTTAGAAAGGATGAGAGTGGGTTTACATCCACTTTAACCACCAAAGGATCCCTTCACGCCGATATACGTCAGTAGAATGGCACGGCTGGGCACATCCACGTACCTGTACGTGGCCCTTTAAGCCCAGCCGTGGGGTCGCGCTTGCACGCGACTCGGTTTAAACCACCGTGGCCGCGGGACCCGCGGACCCAATCGCCGCTGGAGTCCCGCGATCTGCCCCTGGTGGTGAAGAATGGGGAGAGCTGTGTGTAAACACAGCTTTCCCGTTCTTCACTGTGGCGCCCGCATTGATTGTGTGTTTCCTTATATAGGGAATCACAATCAATCAATGACATCACACTTACAGCCACACCCCCCTACAGTTAGAAAAACATATGAGGTCACACATAACCCCTTCAGCGCCCCCTTGTGGTTAACTCCCAAACTGCAATTGTCCTTTTTAAAGTAAACGTTGCATTTTTAATGCATTTTTTGCTGTGAAAATGACAATGGTCCCAAAAAATGTGTCAAAATTGTCTGAAGTGTCTGCCATAATGTCGCAGTCACAAAAAAAAGCGCTGATCGCCACCATTAGTAGTAAAACATTTTTTTTTATAAAAATGCAATAAAACTATGCCCTATTTTGTAAACGCTATAAATTTTGCGCAAAAATAGGTAGAAAATTACGTATCGGCCTAAACTGAGGAAAGAATATTTTTTTTTCTATATAAATATTTTTGGGGGATATTTATTATAGCAAAAAGTAAAAAATATTGCATTCTTTTCAAAATTGTCACTCTATTTTTGTTTATAGCTCAAAATATAAAAACCGCAGAGGTGATCAAATACCACCAAAAGAAACCTCTATTTGTGGGGAAAAAAAGGACGCCAATTTTGTTTGGAAGTCACGTTGCGCGACCACGCAATTGTCAGTTAAAGCGACGCAGTGCCGAATCGCAAAAACTGGCCAGGTCCTTTAGCTGCCTAAAGGTCTGGGTCTTAAGTGGTAGAGAAGAGTGGAAGACTATACTATGCTGTATTCCAAGACAAGGAATTAACACGCAAGTCTAAATTTCTATTAACTTAATCATATAGTACAGAACACATGAATTGATTATTAGACCATGGGACATCCCCAAGCAATAATTTTGGGGGGGTGCAAAAAAATAGCAGCAACAGGCCCACAGGAATGAATAAAAATAAATAAATAAAAAGGAAGGACTGAGGTATACAACAGCAGAGGCTTCATACAGCCACCTGGCAAACAAACAGGTTTGAAAAACTTGGAGACAATCAGATAGTGGCCCTGCAACTGGCAAAAGGGAAAGATGCTAGTTTTTGTATAATGCCAAAGAAAAGGGACATCCCTGGGAGAATGGCCTCAGGCAAGAAAGAAGGGACTCATTCCCTAAGGGCAGAATCCTAGAAAAAAAGACCACCCAGCTGGGAGGAAAAGGGAGCAAAATCATTCCATCCGGCCCCCCGTGCCGCTGAGTGTGTGCCCTGAGTCCCGCCGAGCAGGAAACATTTTTTTTTCAGCCCTTCCACCTGGTTGAACTGTCTGTCTCTCTCGATGATGGAGTGGCGGGGAACACCAGCCAACCAGGCGGAAGGGCTGAAAAAAACAGACAACGGCAGCGATTGGCGGGTGGTGGAGTGGGAGGCACTGTGCCTCTGCACTGAACTTGCACACAGCACGTGTTTACAGCGCGGTGGCGCGCCAAGTTTAATTTTCTCAATCTCCAGCTGCAAGGTAAGCAAACACTCTCCTGTACCGCAGGGGAGAGAGAGACATTGAGCAGCGCTGAGTAGAGAGCTGCTGAAGCTAACATAAGTAAACCAGCAGGTGATTGCCCTCTGTTCAGCGCTGCTCACTGTCTCTCCATCTGCATGATTAATGCAGGAAAGGACAGAGCTGGGGGGTGTCTGTGTAAATCTAAAGGGGTCTAGTGGTGCAGAGTGTTGCTGTGTAATGTAAATGGGGTCCAGAGTGCTGTGTAATGTAAAAGGGGTCCAGAGGTGCAGGGTACTGTATAATGTAAAAGTGGACCAGAGCTGTGTAATGTAAAAGTGGTCCAGAGTGCTGTGTAATGTAAAAGGGGTCCAGATGTGTGGTGCTGTGTAATGTAAAAGGGGTCCAGAGATGCAGTGCTGTGTAATGTAAAAGGGGTCCAGATGTGCGGTGCTGTGTAATGTAAAAGGGGTCCAGAGATGCAGTGCTGTGTAATGTAAAAGGGGTCCAGATGTGCGGTGCTGTGTAATGTAGAAGGGGTCCAGATTTGCGGTGCTGTGTAATGTAAAAGGGGTCCAGATGTGCGGTGCTAATTTTTAAGTTCATTTTGTACGGCCCCCGAATGCTGTTACAAAAATCCAAATGACCCTTGGCAGAAAAAAGGTTCCCCACCCATGCCATAGAGGGACTTCCCTGAAGGAAGGGGAAGATGGGTTAGTGAAGACATGGCAGATAGCTATATATGACAGTCCTGGTCCAACCTATAAGGAAAGTTGGTAAAATGTTTAGCATGTCTTCAGGCTGGGCATTGGGAGGGAGAATGACAGTCCCACCGAAGGGGGGAAAAGCCCCAGGCAAACAAGAACAGCCAGCTTCCAGGATATGTGGCCCCCCATGTAATATAAGAAAAGTATTCAATAGGGAGGTGTGATTGTGGATAGTCACTGGAGTAGGAACTCCGTTGCCTCAGTAGCTGCCTCAATTTATACCTCGAATACTTTTTCTCAAGCCCCATACACACCATCAGATTATCTGCAGATTTTTGTCTTCAGATTTACCAAAACCATGTAGTACAAGGGCCTGCCTGATTGCATACAAATTGAAACTCTTAAGGTTTGACCTCATATTAGATGGTTTTGGTAAATCTGAAGACAAAAATCTGCAGATAATCTGATGGTGTGTATGGAGCTTTAGACAGGTCAGCCAACCAAGCTCCAAGTCATAAAATGATGTGCCTATGCACAGAAAGCGAGGCCATTCTAGAGAGAGATTTGACTAATCACACTCTCCATGTCGCCGACACAGAACAGTAGGGATGAGGGCAAAAATTGTAATCTTGCTGGAAAAAAAAATAGGATTAGCTCTAGTAGCAGAAAGTTCACTGTTGAGCTCTCCAGTCCCAGTAGTTTGCTGAAGTCTGGCCAATTGTCAAAGAGATGGCTGCTGGTCTGGACCTGTCAGAACAAAGGAGGTCTTTAAAAATAGTTTTCAAATGCCTATTAACCTAATCTTTAAAAGATGTAATGGCCTCAATAGAAATAACAAAATAATCAATTCAGAAACTGATAGAGCCATAAGGTAATAAGCAGTCTGATCTTGATAGAAGTGTCAGTTAAGGAAATAGAGAAATCTGGTGAAATATACATGTATATGTGTATATATATATATATAAAAAACACTTCACCAATAGTCCATCACCTAAGGGCACTAGGAAAAACTGGAGCCCTATAGTCAACAGATTTTTATGAATACAATGGGGAGGGTGCGGTCCCAGCAAACCTTTTGCTTATGTCCAATCACCTGAAGGTAGCAGCATATAACCCATGATCTAAGAATTAGTTCCTGTATCTTGCACTGCATTATATAATATGCAAATAATGTCATCACCAATAACAAACATTTTCTCTTTCAGGAGCATTAAAGTAGTTGTAAACTTCAGTCATGAAATATGAACAAAGCATATACCTCTATAATGTGTACTTGTCCCAGTTAAGAGCACCAAGTGTAATTTCTGTCTGCTGCCTCATTTCCCTGCTATTAGTATGAATCATTTCTGACAGGTATTCCTGGGACGAGAAAAAAAAAATATGACGTCAGCTCTGTTCCTGTGAGCTGTGTGGAGGGGGTGTATCCCTTCCCGTCAATCAGTTCACTGAGCTCTGCAGAGTGTAACTTCAGCGCCTCCGCCCCCTTTTTTTCTGAACTCTGACAAGCTTTATCAATTCTGCACTTTGAACGGATGTAGAGGGAAGAACATTGCAGATGGATACAACTTATGTTGGAGGAACACAATGTAATCCATTAAAGGATCACTAAAGGACATAAATAGCTTCCTTTACCTTACTGCAGTACTGGTTTCGTGTCCTCATTGTTCGGTTTTTGTGTTTTTTTTGCTTTGAAGTTGCTGTAATCATGCTCTGTTCTCCACACTTCCTGCTTGTCTGTGTCTCTTTCTACTTCACAGAAACACAAAGCCAGTCTAAAAGTGAAACTAACCCGCAGGCACATTATATGATTGATTTTTATCTATTTTTAATCATTTTGAAAAGGAGTCAGTTAACTTTTATGTCTCTATACCCTGTAAACAGTCATTTCAGCAACAAAAAAAAAATGTTTCCTTTAGTGACCCTTTAAGTATTTGCATAAATATTGTATAGAAAAATAAATGTGTTATTATATTAGTTATATAAAAGTTTTTTTTTATAGCAATGCAACTTAATACAGTGTCCAGTATACATTGCATCAGCCACTCCATCAAGTTACTTAATTATACTTCAAATAAATCTCCAAACTTAACCTAGCCCAAATATTTAATAACATTTTACAAAGGCAAATATAAGGCTATCAGCATATCTCCTCCAGTGTACCTCTCCTGTGCAGTGAATGACCTTCTACTGGATGCATTATTCCTAGCGGTCGTGTGGACAGACTAAGTGAAAATGAAGGAATACGTTTCATTTGAATTTCAATTTAAAGGGATATTAAAAGACAAATTAAAAAATAAATAAAAATGTTGTCATATTTGCCTGCTCCGTGCAGTGGTTTTGCAGAGAAGCCTCGATCCTCCTGTTCTGACGTCCCTTGCCGGTGCTGTGTGTGTGAATGGACACAGAGCGGAGGCTCTTGTGCACATAGCTGGATCGATTGGGCTTGGGTATTGGGGGGGGGGGGGGGGATTCTGCATACACAAGACTTTCTACCTTCATGCTTTCTATGCATGAAGGTAAAAAAAAAAAAAAAAACTTGAGCCGTTACAGCCACTTTAAGTGATTTATCGGACACATAATGGGTAGTAGTATATATCATCAGAAGCATGGTGGAATAGTTTTCAACTTGGGAGATTCTGTGCTCAAATCATATTAAAAATAGATCCAGTCATCTCACTAAAACCTATAAACTAGCCCTGACCCTGACAAATAACCCAACACTTACCTGCATTACAAAAATATTTACCTTGACTTTAACACAAAGCTAACCCCTTATTTGTAAACTTAGCTACCAACACTTCTACTTAACCTTTAAACCACATCTCAAGCCACAAGCAAAAAATGCAATATATTGCAGCCTACAATTCTTTGGATGTGGGGGGGGGGCTGTATTATTTTTCTTTTTTAGCCTTTTTTTTTGCCTTGCAAAAGTATTCACCCCCTTGACATTTTTTTGTGTTTTGTTGCCTCACAACCTGAAATTAACATGGATTGTTTGAGGATTTGCATCATTTAATTCAGGGATCTCCAAACTATGGCCCTCCAGCTGCTGTGGAACTACACTTCCCATGAGGCATTGTAAAACTCTGACATTCGTAGACATGACTAGGCATGATGGGAATTGTAGTTCCTGAACACCTGGAGGGCCATAGTTTGGAGACTCCTGATTTAATTTACAGAACATGTCCACAACTTTGAAGATTTTGTTTTTTTATTGTGAAGCAAACAAATAAGACAAAATAACAGGAAAAGTCAATGTGCATAACTATTCACCCCCTAAAGTCAATTCTTTGCAGAGCCACCTTTTGAGGCTATCACAGCCCCATGTCGGTTTGGATGAGTCTCTATGAGCTTGCCACATCTTACCATTGACTGCTCCAGCTCCTTCAAGTTGGATAATTTGCGCTTGTGAATAGCAATCTTTAGGTCCGACCACAGATTTTCTATTGGATTAAGGTCTGGGCTTTGACTAGGCCATTCCAACACATTTACATGTTTCTCCCTAAACCACTCAAGTGTTGCTTTAGCAGTGTGTTTGGCGTCATTGTCCTGCTGGAAGGTGAACCTTCATCCTAGCCTCAAATCACACTCAGAGTGGTACAGGTTTTGCTCAAGAATATCCCTGTATTTATCACCATCCATCTTTCCCTCAACTAGTTTCCCAGTCCCGACTGCTGAAAACATCCCCACAACATGATGCTGCCACCACCATGTTTTACTGTGGGGATAGTGTTCTTTGGGTGATGTGATGTGTTGGGTTTGCGCCAGACTTAGCGTTTTCTTTGATGACCAAAAAAGTTGAATTTTAGTTTCATCAGACAAGAGCACCTTCCTTCCTATGCCATTTTGTTTTTTGCTGAAAGTAATGGCTTTCTTTTGGCCACTCTGCCATAAAGCACAACTCCTATGGAGCGTACAGCTTATTGTCATCCTATGTACAGATACTCCAGTCCTTGCTGTGGAACTCTGCAGCTCCTACAGGGTTACCTTAGGTCTCTGTGCTGCCTCTCTGATTAATGTCCTCCTTGCCATGTTGTGCCATGTTCTTTCCATTTGTTTATGATAGTTTTTATGGTGCTCCTAGGGATCAAATATTTTGGCTTTTTTTTTTCCTTTCTATAACCTAACCCTGACTTGTACTTCTCAACAACATTGTCCCTTACTTGTTTTGGTCTTCATGGCAAGGTTTGGTTAGTGGTGACTCTTGCTTAGGTGTTGCAGCCTCTGGTGGCCTTTCAAAAAGGTTTGTGTATGTAATGACAGATCATGTGACACTTAGATTGCACACAGGTGGACATAATTTCACCAATTATGTGAATTATGAAGGTAATTGGTTGCACCAGATCTTTTTATGAGCTCCATAACAAAGGGGGTGAATACACATATGCCAATTATCATGTTTTTTTTATTTCTAAAAAATTGTTTTATGTATTTTTCAAATTTTACTTCACCAACTTAGACTATTGTGTACTGATCTATCACATAGAATGCAGACTAAAAAAAAAAAAACATTGAACTAAAGGCTGTAATGTAACAAAATAGGTAAAAAGCCAAGGGGGGTGAATACTTTTGCAAGGCACTGTAGGTAGATTTTTCATAAGTAACTAACAAATTAAAGTCTGATTCAAGCCAACACTGTCCAAGCAGTTACAGAAACCGTTTTTTTTTCCCCCTTTTGGGATAAAAGTTTTAACGAAATGAATAAAACATGACAATTGTAAGTACCCCTGTCAGTGTTAAAATGGAGGCGCATTGCCGGCAGTATTACTGCAGTGTCCCATTGTTTTCAATGGGAAGAAGCGGTATACACACCGCTCCTCTCACCACTCCAAAGATGCTGCTTGCAGGAGATTTTTTTTTCTCCCGCCAGCTCATCGCCTCAGTGTGAAAGCCCTCTTGGCTTTCACATTGAGAATGCTGGAGCAGGAGTATTTCAGGCATTTTTTTGGCGCTATTTTTAGCGCTAAAACGCCTGAAATACTCCTCAGCGTGAAAGGGGCCTTACCCTCCAACCTCCACCTTTTGGTGTGTTAAATGAAAATAAAAAAATGAGAACAGACAATGTGGCAGGATCACAAAGGTAAAAGAAAGGGGGGGGGGAACAGATGCAGTCACCAAATCTAAAGGACTGTAAACTACAATATATCACATTTTTTGCTTTTGGGTTTAGATATGCTTTACCCCAACCATAAACAAATACTAAGATAGCCAGTAAAACTGGATCCTTTACTTCTTGCACCAAAAAGTGTTCCTATGTAATCGTTAAATCTTGTGTAGATGGGCAAATGCAGCATGCTTTCAAGTTAATTCAGTTTGAGATCCTTCTAAACAGCTTTTTACCACCTATGCCATATGGAGGTGCTTTTGCATTCCCATTGATTTGTACAGGGATGAATGCTTTAATGATAGAAATTAATAGCATAATTATTGTACAAAAGAAATGTGCACTAATTTCTATACTGCATGCTGAATGGGGGTCCCAGGGAGTTTCAGAGCTTGGACAGGTCAAACCAGTTCTCAATGGTGTATTGATATGCGTCTGAACACTTATCAAGGTGCTTTTGCATTCCCATTGATTTGTATAGGGATATGCTGCACACTTTGACAATATTTATTCTATTTATACATTATATGCTGCATGGGGGTCCCAGGGGGATGTCAGGGTTCAGACAGGTTAAACTAGTTCTGGATGTTGTGTAGATGCGCTATAAAGCAGACATTATAAAAAGGTAGATATTACTGAAAACGTGCCTACCATATTTGCTAGCTGGGTTGACAGGGATATAAAATTAATTTAAAACAAATATTAGCAATAAAACCCTTGCTATTGTCATATATTTACCAATTTATTTGTATAAATAGTCATCCACTAGGTAGGTTTAGCTGTACGTTATCAGCAAACAATAATGGTTATATACAAGAATAAATAGTTCAGCCACTTCACTGCTCTTCCCACCCATCCAGACTGACAAACTGTAGTTCCAAATAGAGGCAGTACAACATTTTAATGATTTATTTATTAAACCATTTAAAGTCACTTCTTTTTTCCTGCGTGCTAAAGTATGTCATGATTATTGAGCCTGCAAAGTAACCAGAGCTTACTTTTATCACTAAATAAAAACTCAAACCCAAATTTTCACTGAATAAGCATTTATTAGAAAGAATTATCAAAATATAAAACACATCGGGGGGTTAGTTACAAAAGGCAAATCCACTTTGCACTACAAGTGCACTTGGAAGTTCAGCCGCTGTAGATCTGAGGAAATTTAAAAACAGCATTTTAGCTTGCACATGATTGGATGATAAAATCAGCAGAGCTTCCCCTCATTTCAGACCTTCCCCTCAGATCTACAGTGACTGCACTTTCAAGTGCACTTGTAGTGCAAAGTGGATTTGCCTTTCATAAATATCCCCCTTTATGTTTTTATGCAAAGTAATGTGTGCAGCCTTTAGGGCAAATCCCATCTGAATACCAGATAAAATGATAACGGTTGGCAAACTTGTTATTCACATAACAGGTTGGAGTCCAATAACTTAAAATATTTAAATTAAGGATGTGGGTCAGAGGTCCTCATGTATATTTATTGATTCTTGTGCTGCATCAGATGCCACATTCTGCTGAGTAATGGTTTCTTCATCTATGGAGTAAAACAATCAATAGCAAGAAGGTTAAAACAATAACTTTACATGTATTTGGACATGCAAACATTTGAACATGTTTTACTCAAATATTTATATACAATATTCTCACAATTGTGCAGTAATTGTGGTAAACAGACAACAAAATATTGATTTGTTAAATAGTATAACTGAATTATGAATTGATGTGATGAAAGAAAGCACATTACCCACCACTTGTCCACTGTGTGCATTAACCACTTCATTACAGGGCACTTAAACCCCAATCCTGCTCAGACTAATTTTCAGCTTTCAGCGCTGACGCACTTCGAATGACAATTGTGCGGTCATACAACGCTGTACTCAAATGAAATTTTTATAAATTTTTTCACACAAAGAGAGCTTTATTTTGGTGGTATTTAATCACCGCTGGGGTTTTTATTTTTTGCTAAACAAACAAACAAAAAACATGGGAAATTTAGAAAAGACAATAAAAAATCATGTTTCATAATTTGTTATAAAATTTTGCAAACAGGCAATTTTTCTCCTTTATTGATATGCGCGGATGAGGCAGCACTGGGGGGCACTAATGAGCAGCACTAATGGGTGGCACTGTTGTGCACTGGCAGGCGGCTGCTCTCCTTGATCGAGACCGATGTCCCTCTGACAGCCGCCAGTGATCGGCTTTTTTTTTCTCCTCACGCTCCGTTTGACTGCCAGCTGATCACATGGTAAGGGGGTGCGTAGGCCACTCAAAAACGGGAGGATGTCCTCCTGGAAAATTAGGTCCGCTCTGTAGCCGTTTTTTTTAGGTATAGCACGGATCTGAAGTAGTTAAAAAGCCTTTATAAAACAGAAGGTATTTACATGTAATCATCTCCATTACAAACATGAACTATTAGGACTCCCCATTTAGGAATAGTTTGAGGAAGCATGTAAAACCTTCCATTATGTCACTTGTCCAACTGTACATCCAGAACCGCTGAATTACAATACAAATACAGCCTGATATTATAAAATTATCTACTTCTAACTGCATACAGTCGTTTCAGGCTTATTGGTCACCTGTAGAGAAAAGTATAGGCACATGGGGACCTGGGGAGCTACAAGAAAAAAGAAAATAGCCAGACAGGTAATGGTAAAGAACAGAAAATCCCTCTAGTGCGATTATACCTTTTCCTTAATGTGTGAGAATGTCTTGAAGCAGCCATATCAGGTCCCATGGTTGTTATATTTTATCAACAGTCAAAAATCAATCAAAACCAGACCTTTGTTAAGCACATGTACAGTGTGGAAAATTATTTGATCCCTTACAGATTATGTAAGTTTGCCCACTTACAAAGAAATGAAAGGTCTACAATTTTTACCATAGGTGTTTTTTAAATAATGATAGAGAGAATATCAACCAAAAATCCAGAAACAAAATGTTATAAATTGAGTTGCAGTTCAGTAAGTAAAATAAGTAAGTATCTGATCCCCAAGCAAAAATAGGATTTTTTGTACTCACCGTAAAATTCTTTTCTCTGACGTCCATGGACGGACACAGCTCCTTAAGTCTTGACAAGTGGATTATGTTCCCTGTTACAGGAGAGGACTAGGCAGAAACATGTTAGATAATTAAATACATGTTACATTAACAGAGTTGAACAGCCCCACCCAGGGGGCGGTCCCTCCAGACATAACCCTCCTCACTGCAGCTGCAGCCTCAGTTCATAATCAGTACAAACCTAAAAGGGAGGGGTGGGAGCTGTGTCCGTCCATGGACGTCAGAGAAAAGGATTTTACGGTGAGTACAAAAAATCCTATTTTCTCTTATCGTCCATGGACGGACAGAGCTCCTCAAGTCTTGACAAGTGGGACATCCTCAAGCAGTGTCAAAACGAGGGGTGGGAAATATCAGTAAAAAATATCAGTAAAACCAATTTTAACTTCGCTGGCCAAGGGCATAAGGATGGACGAAAAACAATGCCCCTATTCAGGCGAAAGTCCGAGACCACCTTCGGAAGAAGGGAAGGTCGCAGGCGCACCACCACCAAATCCTTATGGAGGATCAAGCATGGCGGCTTGCAAGACAAGCCCGCCAGCTCAGAGGCCCCTCTAACAGAAGAAAAGGGCCACCTTCTGAGATAGTGTCAAGAGAAAATCTCTTGGATGTTTCCAAAAGGAAGGATCCTGAGGAACCGAGAGCACCAGAGTCAAAACTCATTGGGGAAGAGATGGGCCAAGAGGGGAAAGAATATGACAAACCCCCTGCACAAAGAGGTACCCACCAGGGAACGGGCCCCGAAGGGGCCACTGAAAGCACACAGCCAAGGCTGAAATCTGCCCCCAAACGGTGCTTAAAAGCAATTTGAGATCCACTCCAAGCTGTAAAAACAGCAGGACCCTGGCCATCGAGTATGTCCGTGAACGTCACTTCATCTCTTCGCACCAAGAGATGTAGGCCTGCCAGGTGTGACTGTAGATCCTTCCGGAAGAAGACTACCGTGCCCTCAGCATGGTTGAGATGACCAAGTCGGACAGACCTCGGTCTCTTAAAGTCTGACTACCAATAGCCATGTTGAGCAAGTCAGTGACTATACAACAGGAGGAAGTATGGGACCTCGAGACAGAAGGACCTCTCGCCCTGGTGACGCCCAGGGTACCTCCGCTATGAGGCGCCCGAAATCGGCGTACCAAGGATGCCAATGCCAATCTGTAGTGATTAGGAACATCGGGATCCCCTCAGCCTCCACTCTATGGAGCAGCCGAGGAAGCAACAACAATGGAGGAATGGCATAAAGCCGCCGATACAGGGTCACCAGCACGACTTACGCGTCAGTACCAGAGCACTAGACCTGGCCACTAACTTCAACACCCTTGCGATGGAGACGAGCAGCCAGGAGATCCATGAGTGGAAAAGGCCAAGGCGAGCCCTGGCCACGTAACAGCACAGACCTTCCTGGGCTTGAAGCCAGAGGCAAATGCATGCAGGGCAGGCAGTCTACCACTGAGCTATATTCTCGACTGCCCTGTGAGACTCACTTCCTGCAAAGGAGCCGAAACACCCCCAGGCACAAAAAAACAAAAACAAACAGTCACCCTGGTCCAGCATCAGGTGACTCCAGTAGTCCGCCTGCCGGTAAACCCATGGTAGACCGAAGCCACGGTCGTGGCATTGTCAGCTAGATCCAGATCGGACGACCTTGCAACCTCCTCGAACACGAGGAGAATCAAAGCCTGATCACCCAAATAGTAGGCCTGCCACACAGGTACTAACCAGGCCCGACCCTGGGTAGCTACCAAGATCAGACGAGAGCGGGCACATTCAGGGAGTTGTGGCCATAGGTCTACGCAAGTCCAGCGACTCTGGGCTGACTGGACCCCCCCAGGTGTCCTCACAACCCGTGAGGCCTGCGTCCATCATAAACACCAACCACTGGAAGGAAGAAACAACTTCCCAGGCCGAAGAGCCAGGGATCTCCGTCACCAACTCAGAAAGACTCCGACTAGGTGGCGCACCTGAATCTGGCGATTTCAGAGACAAGAAATTTACCACCTGGACAGTATTTCCCCCTGGAAAGCCCGAGTGTGGAACTGGGCATATAGTACCGCCTCGAAGGAGGCTACCCATATGGCCCGGACCAGCATGTACCCGGAGAAAAGACCGATAGTGTGATGCTAATACCTTCACTGCAGACTGAAAAATCTGCAATTGCTCCAGGGGAAGAAGGACCTTCGCCACCGAGGAGTCTGGATCAACCTTAGATACTCCACCGTCGGAACCAGGACCGGCTCCAAATGTTTAGCACCCACCAGAAACTTCGGAGGGTCTGAATGGCTATAAACACATCCACTAGGTTGGATACAGAAGCTGCTCTTAGAAGAAGGTCGTTCAAGTAGCCCACGAGGCAAAGCCTCACTGTCCCAACAAAGTAAGGATAATTGCGAGCTCCTAGGTGAAAACCCTCGGTGCTGACGCCAGATCAAAAGGGAGGGCCACAGACTGACAGAAGCCCTCCCCCATCACGAAGCACAGAAAATTCTGTGACATATGCAAAATGGGACATGCATTTTTGCGTCCCTGCGGAACTACCCAATGTTCACAAAGATATTCAGGACCAGGGGCCCATAGAGAACCCCAAACCTCCCGTCCTGCAGGAAAGGTAAAATTACCCCGCAGCTTAGCAAGTCCCACACTGCTCAGGCAGATGAGCAGGGAGGGAAGATGACCTTGGCGGGATTTGGGTGCCGGCGGGATCGGCTTACGCACCCAGAGACGGATTAGTCCCCCCAGCTGAGTCCCCGGCTGACTCATTCCTGACAGAACTACAAACAGCAATGGAGATAGCTATCGGCCCGGTCCACTGTGAGTGAGACAACACCACAGCCCAGTCATATGTGGACCTTGGAGCAAAAGCTCACCGGCCACCCCAGGAGCCATAGAGGTATGGCATGGCAGACCCAGCCTCTTTGCAAAGGTGTGCCCACATTTGCTGGTCGGACTGAGTAGACTACAAGGATCTATATTATCCAGCCTGTCTCTCAGCCGACAGTTGAAAGAAGATTCTTCAAGAAAAGATAAAATAAAACAAAATAAAATTTCTCCTCAGGGCGCTGGGCCCAAAGGGAGCCATACGTCCTTCTCCTTTGCTAGGCAGAACAAAACCGAGGCTGCCGCTGCAGTCAGAAGGGTTATGTCTGGAGGGACCGCCCCCTGGGCGGAGCTGTTCAACTCTGTTAATGTAACATGTATTTAATTATCTAACATGTTTCTGCCTAGTCCTCTCCTGTAAACAGGGAACATAACCCACTTGTCAAGACTTAAGGAGCTGTGTCCGTCCATGGACGATAAGAGAAACATAAATTAATGCTTGTTGGGAAGCACATAGGCAAGATGTTTCTTGTAGTTGGTTACCAGGTTTGCACACATCTCAGGAGGGATTTTGGTCCAGTCTTCTTTACAAATCTTCTCTAAATCCTTGAGGTTTCTTGGCTGTCGCTTGCCAACTTGAAGTTTCAGCTCCCTCCATAAATGTTCTATAGAATTAAGGATCAGAGACTGGCTAGGCCACTCCAGGACCTTAATGTGCTTCTTCTTGAGCCACTCCTTTGTTACCTTGGCGGTATGTTTTGGTTTATTATATTATCACGCTGGAAGACCCATCCACAACCCATCTTCAGTGTTCTGAGTGAGGGAAGAAGGTTCTCATCCATGATTTTACAATACATGGTCCTGTCCATTGGGGGTTCAACACGGCAAAGTGTTTATAAACCCTGCATTCACTATATCTGGTCCCCCATCGTACAAAGAACATGGAAATGCAATTATTTTCGTAAAATATAAACTGACAAATACCTTTTCTCATCAGCAGTATATAGCAGTCTTGTGACTTCTATCAGTTCCTAGTAAACCTTGTAGGAGGAGTTTTCATACTGCACTGATCCTCTGTCTGGACAGTGCCAATTGGCACTGTGCTGATCACATACACCCTCCCAAGAAAAAAAAAATCTAGCAATACACACAAAACTGAGCATATGCAGCCCACCCACTGGCTCTGTAAATGTCAGGTTTTTTTTTTTGAGAGAGAGTGGGAGAAGATGATCAGAGAGACAGGATCAAATAGTCTTTATACACATTTCAAAAGATTAAACCGTTTAGGTTCCACAGTGAGTATACCAAGAATGCTTTACTGCATATATAGACTGGTTTTCTGTTGTGGGATTAGTAACACTTTAATGTTTTCACCTCCGTGCTTGACTGTAGGGATGGTGTTCTTAGAGTCGGTGCACACTACAGCGGCACGACTCCGGGTCTGCAAGACGACTTCTGTATAAAAGTCAATGCAAGTCGCCCCGAGCCGCCCCCGAAGTCGTACAGGGAGTATTTTTCTAAGTCGGAGCGACTTGCGTTGCTCCGATTAGAACGCTCCCATTACATTGCATGGGAAGCGACACGTCAGGCGGCTGAGCCGCCTGACGCGTCGCCCCAGTGTGAACCGACTCTTAGGGTCGTAGTCAGCATTTTTTTTCCTCCAAACATGGCAAGCCAAGTAAATGCCAAAGAGCTAAATTTTGGCCTCATCTGACCACAGCACTTTCTTCCAATCCTTCTCATTTAGATGTTCATTGGCAAACTTTCGACAGGTCTATACATGTGCCTCCTTGAAGAGAGGGACTTTACGGTTGCTGCAGGATTTCAATCTATGACAGCATATTGCGTTACCGATGATTTGTTTGGTGACTGTGGTCCCAACTGCCTTGAGATCATTCACAAAATACTCCTGTGTAGTTCTGGGCTGGTCCCTCACTTTTCTCATGATCTTCCTTACTCCATGAGGGGAAATCTTGCATGGAGCTCCAGACCAAGGACAATTGATAGTTATTTTGTATTTCTTTCATTTGCGAATAATCGCTCCAACAGTTGTCTCCTTCTCATCAAGCTTCTTCCTTATGGTCTTGTAGCCCATGCCAGCTTTGTGCAGGTCTGAAATCTTGTCCCGGATGTGTTTTGACAGCTCTTTTGTCTTGCCTTTGATGGTGAGGTTTGAATGGAAGAGATTCTGTGGACAGGTGTCTTTTATACACATAAAGAGTTGTTGTTAGGAGCACCTTTTTATATTGACAAGACTAATCTGTGTACCACATGAGCACATACTGTAGCCAGTGTGCGAGAGTCAGAATTATTGTTGCTTGGTAGGGGATCAAATACTTATTTTACTCCGTTTGTAATATTTTAATGTTGTTTTTTTCTGGATTTTTGGTTGATATTCTATCTTTATCATTAAAAATAAACCAATGATAAAAAAATTGAGACCCTTCATTTCTTTGTAAGTGGGCAAACATACATATGCAGGGGATCAGATAATTACATTTTAATTACATAATTGTCATTATTCTAACTAGTTTATGTAAACTGTTACACCATCTCACTCCCTTTGTTATTTATTCTAATGTACTTATGCATGATTATTACTAGGGTTGTCCCGATACCGATATCAAAATAGAATACTTACCCCCCCCCCCCCCCCGCTCGCCGCAAATCGCCCGCCGCACAACGCCCACCGCCGCTAATCCCGTGCACCTTGTAAACATGTAATACCCGCGGCGCCATGTATAGACACGCGATTGGACGGATCCGTCCAATCGCGAGCAAGGGGGGAGTGTCTATACACGGATACGTCCATAGACACTCCCCCCTTGCTCGCGATTGGACGGATCCGTCCAATCGCGTGTCTTTACATGGCGCCGCGGGTATGTGTTACACGGGGATTAACCCTGCAGCAGCGGCGGCGGCTGGGGAGGTATGGGGGACATGACATGGCTGCATATGTGGGGGGACATGACATGGCTGCATATGTGGGGGGACATGACATGGCTGCATATGTGGGGGGACATGACATGGCTGCATATGTGGGGGGACATGACATGGCTGCATATGTGGGGGGACATGACATGGCTGCATATGTGGTGGGACATGACATGGCTGCATATGTGGGGGGACATGACATGGCTGCATATGTGGGGGGACATGACATGGCTGCATATGTGGGGGGACATGACATGGCTGCATATGTGGGGGGACATGACATGGCTGCATATGTGGGGGGACATGACATGGCTGCATATGTGGGGGGACATGACATGGCTGCAATATGTGGGGGGACATGACATGGCTGCAATATGTGGGGGGACATGAGATGGCTGCAATATGTGGGGGGACATGAGATGGCTGCAATATGTGGGGGGACATGAGATGGCTGCAATATGTGGGGGGACATGGCATGCATTTGGGGACACATTTAAAAAAAGTATCGGTATTCGGTATCGGCGACTACTTGAAAAAAAGTATCGGTACTTGTACTCGGTCCTAAAAAAGTGGTATCGGGACAACCCTAATTATTACTTTATTGTTTCATTTATTCTAAATGCCAATAAAATCTTTGAACAGATAATTACATTTCCCCACTGTAGTTTCTGACACTTAACCTTTATCGCTTATGTGCACGGATGTTTCTTTCAAACACTGGCTTTAACATTTGAATGCAGTTAAATTAAAACTCAAATTACAGCAAAAGCCTCGTTTGCCTTTAAAGGTGAAGTATGGGTTTTGAGTTTTTCCCATATTTATACTTACCTTGTGGATGAAGCATCAGACCGATGCTCCAGCTGTCCCCCGTTGTCTGTGCACTGAGAACCAAGCCACCGAATATTGCCGTTGGCTTTATTCTCACAGATCTCCAAGAGGAAAGAGGCCATCAGCCTTTACTCTCTGTTTCTCCACGTTCATTGGAGCGTTGAGACGCCAAGAGGTGGGGAGAGGCTGTCCCAGCATCTCGCCGATATGCTTAGACTGCCATCAATCAGGGCAGCTGGCGGATCCCGACTTGGGAAGTCGTGATGACGCGCTGCCCCGACTGATGGCAGCAACGTCAGCGGAGAGCGGACTTCAGACTGCTCTCCACTGAAAACAGGTCACAGGAGTGCAAAACAAACTGCACTCCTGTGACCCAGAGGAGAAGCCCATCCTAAAAAGCTCAGGCTGGACTCTCTTTTAATCTGAATACAATTTCAATAGAACAGACTCAAAATCTGGAACAGCCAAATTTGCACAAATATTACCTGTCTTTTTAAGAGCTACACACTGTCCGTCCTGTTCTTCAAATCCTTCAGCACAAACACATTTATAGTCTCCAGGGATGTTTATACAGTCCTCATTCTCACCGACACACATTTTCACATCACTCTCACACTCGTTTATATCTGAAAGCAGGTAATAAACTGAATGTTATTGTTTATCTTCTGTATGACAAAAAAAAAATGCAGTATCCCAAAAAATAAAAATATTACAGGACATCAGGTATAAAGAGCAAGAGAAGGTGCTTACCTTAGCAACAAAAAGAAACGTACCAAATAAATTAATTCTAAAGGTTGTTGTGGAAAATGCAGACAGACACTTTCCTTTAGAAAGACAACATAAAATATGGCTTCTCATTCTACATTAGGGCTTTATTAACATCATAGCACACACATATATAATGTGCAGCCACACATGCAATATGTCCTTTTTTTCCAGTACACAACACAGTGCATTAGTGTAAACGGACACCATAGAAAATATGTGCCATCTGCTTATATATGCACTCTTTATTTGAAACGGGCACTGTTTGGTAATGTTTAAAGAAATTGGGGTGGGGGCAGGACGTAATGGTTAGGCAATTTTCTGAAATATTTTTTACTTATGTTCCCCTACCTACTTATCTTCCCAAGGTGACTGGATCAAGTCTTTCCCAATTTATACCTCACTCAGGCAGATCTGCATTAACAGATGTTTTAGGATAGTGATATTCTGTCATTGTTTTCACCCAGTAATAGAGTACTATTGCAATGAAGTATTAGAGCAGGAGGCAGGGTAGAGGTGGATCCTGAAAGAGGTTACATGTGGAAATCCCCAAAACGGCATAACATTTCTTATGTAATCACCGGAAAACTGATGTATTCCACTCCTAAATTTGTAGATTCCAGCTGGCTATCTTTCCAGCACCCCATAACCACTTAAAAGTGGTTGTTCACGCTGGGGGAAAAAAATAAAGATAAGAAAGACAGCAGCTACAAATACTATATCTGCTGACTTTTAATAAAAGTACACTCACCTGTTCAAAGATCAAGTGTTATCTTCATTGGCCTTCGAGTTCCTAGTGCTAAAATCCTAACTGTGGGCAGCCGGCTACACTGCTTAGGGCTTCACAGCCGGTTGCCCACTGTGTAATTTCGAGGAACGCTTGGCATAGTGAATGTTCCTGCAGTCTTCTGGGACCTGTGACATGACCTAGAAGACTGCGGGGAGGGAGGGGTTGGATGAGAACGTCCACTCGAATGGCCTAGGCGATCGACGCGGAGGAAAAGTTCTTTTAAAGAAAGTTCCTAGCCAGGGCATGGCTAGGAAGCAAGGCATATTATTCAGCAGTTGTACACCATGAGGGCCATATATCCTGGAGATGTGAGATAAAAGACCACAATCTATGTCTGTCTGCCGCCTCATTCACAAGTTTTTTTCCTTTGTTAGGGAGTTCACTTCCCTGGTACTGTGCTCCCACACTCGCCGGGGAAACTGTCTTTTTGGTGCTTTGCATGGTGGCTTTTTTTGGTACTGGATTATGCACCCTCTCAATTTCTCCTGAAGAAGTGGTAATCCCATGAAACATGTAGAGAAGATCTGGCTAATTACCGTCAAGATTACACCATTTGATTAAAGGCACTATCCAAGTGTCTTAGTGTCATTATCACACAATAATCCGGTTGTTTGAGAGAGTTAAGCCTCGTACACACAATCTGATTTTCAGACGGGAATTGTGTGATGACAGGCTGTTGGTGGAAAATCCGACCGTTTGTATGCTCCATCAGACAATTAGCTTAATGCCAGATACCACAGCATACCTTCAGAGGTCTAGTGGCATCCATACCTTGGCGGGTCAGGGATGTTTCTAGCAGCAAAATGGTGACTTACTCAATTTTTGGGTGAATGAATGAATGAATGAATGAATGAATGAATGAATAAATGAAAACTTATATAGCGCGGCACATGCGAACTGAATCGCCTCTGGGCTCTGGGTGGGTGGTCAAAAAGTTAAAGCCGATTAGGGTATGTATACTGTATATTTATTATTATCAGTAAACAAGCTGATTGATTTAGCCATCATGTCTGTACCAAAAAAGTGTTAAAATTCAAGTGATTTTGCAGATGTTCTCTTACCTGTACATTTATTATCTTCTAACACATATCCATCTGAGCACTCTGTACACTTCTCTGGACCCTCGCCTGTACAACCGGAGCAGCTTTCATCACATTCTAATGAAACCGCAAAATAAAACAAAGCTTAATCTGTGTAAACACAACTAATATGCATAAAAGTACCAGGACTACTGACTCAGAATTTTAGGCCTCATACACACTGGACATTTTTACAACTGTTCGTAGAGGTATCGGGCATGTTTTTTGTTTTTTTCCTGCCTTTAAACACCCCTGCATGTTAGCCTATGTGCCCATGCACAGATAAGCTTTTATCAGCATTTAGTGGCAAAACCTTTTAGAGGCAGGAAGAAAAAGAAAAAAAACACTGGCAGTACATCCAGGAGCAGAAGAGTTTTGGCAGAAAAAAAATCTTAACGCTGCTAAACGCGTCAACATGTGCTTAACCTCTAGGCACATTTATTGCTTGAGTGTTAATTCATTTCAATGTACAAAATAAATTATTTTTCTGGCTAATAGAATAAATAAACGCTCAAGCTCTTGACACTGTAAAACACGCCTAACAGCTTGTAAAAGCTGTGAAAAATGTGGAACAGACTCCCTCAATAGCTGGTTCTGGCCAGCTCAGTAGATGGCTTTAAAAAAGGCCTGGATTCGTTCCTAAATTGCAAATAATATAACTGGATACTAATATTTATAGGTAAAGTTGATCCAGGGAATATTTGATTGCCTGTTGGTGGAACAGGAAGGATTCCCCCCCACTGGAGCAAGGCTTATTGTTTGTTTTTTGCCTTTCTAAGGATCAACTGTGGGTATAGGATTGTATATAAGGAGTTTTTTTTTATTTGTGTGTGTTTTATTCCCCCCCCCCCCCCCCCCTCTATGTTGGTTGAACTGGATGGACCTTTTTCAACCAGATTAACTATGTAACTAAGTTGCAAGCATTTTTTTCTGCCAAGATGTTGCTCCTAGGATGAAAGGCTTCTAGGAGAAAAGCCTTAAATGCCAATCTCACACCTACACAGATACGTGAACACTTTACCACTCCATTTTTTCATTGCTACAGTTCCCCTATAACAATCTTTATCTGCTGCAGTAGAACTGTATTCCAGTGTAAATCAAATATTAAAGAACATATCATTCAGAGTCCCACTGAAAAAGCCCCAACCCTCCTTCACATTGCAATGGCTCATGTAAAAATGGCACAAAGCACAATGTCAAACAACTGGAGAAAGTGTTTGAATGGTTTTCTTTGTCCACATAAGGGTGTATGCAAGAACATTTCATGTGTAGTCTAAAGTGCTAGAATTAGTTAAGTCTAGTTCAAACTTATTTCTATGAAAGCAGAGAAAAAAAAAAATATTTTTGCACTCACCATAAATTCCATTTCTCTGAGTTCATGGATGAACACAGCAGCATTGACCTTAGGGTTATATATCCTTCCTTTCAGGAGAGACTAAGCAGAAAAAAACAGCACTTCAAGTGTTAAAACACTTTCCTCAGTACAGCACCTCCCAGGGGCCGGTCCCCCGGGTATATCCTACTCTCTGGCTCATGCAGTTCCAGTTTCGTAACAAGCAGAACAAACAAAAAGGGGGGGGGGGGGTGGGTGCTCTGTCCGTCCATGAACTCAGAGAAATGGATTTTACGGGGGGTACAAAAATCCTATTTTCTCTTCCGTTCATGGACGGACACAGCAGCATTTGGGAAAACAACATAGCAAACCAAGCTTCACCCCAAACAAAACCAGAGTTTCTCAACGGAGGAACTCCAACCTTAAACTGCCGCCTGTAAAACCTTGCGGCCGAAAGAGGCATCCTAAGATGCACTCACATCCACCTTGTAAAATTTTGAGAAAGTGTGGATTGATGACCAGGTTGCTGCCTTACACCCCTGTAAAACAGACACTTGATGGGGGAAAGCCCAAGAGGCACCAATCGCCCTGGTAGAATGCGCCGTAACCTGAAAGGGAGGCGCCCGCCCCTTTAGGGCATAGACCTCCAGACCCTTTTTAGGACCAGTCACCGACACGAACAGTGAGTCCGACTTCCGAAACTGAGCCGTAGCAGACAAGTCTTCTCGGCCTCCTTCGGGTTTTTCGGCCGAGAACATAAGGATGGTAAAATAATGTCCTCATTAATGTGAAAAGCCAAAACAACCTTTGGAAGGAATGATGGCTGCGGCCGCAGCACCACCGTATCCTTATGGATGACCAAGTAGGGAGCCTTGCAAGACAAGGCCGCCAGTTCCGAAACCCGTCTGACCGAGGTAATTGCCACCAGAAAAAACACCTTCTGGGACAGAGTCAACAAGGGGATCCTCCGAATGTCCTCAAACGGAGCCTCTTGAAGCACTGAGAGGACTAAATTCAAGTCCCATGGAGACAGTGGAAGACGCACAGGAGGGGCCACATGCCAAACCCCCTGCACAAACGTACGCACCAAGGAGTGCGCCACCAAGGGTCGCTGAAAGTACACAGCTAGAGCCGAAATCTGACTCCTAACCGTACTTAAGGCGAGAGCCTGATCCACTTCACGTTGTAGAAACAGCAGAATCCGGGACATCACGTATGTACGGGGATGCCACGTACGTTGGTAAATCTTTTGTGAAGTAGACTTCCATGCTCGTAGCATGGTAGAGATCACCGAGCCCAACAGGCCTCGGTCCTTCAGCACCTGGTTCTCAACAGCCACGCCGTTAAAGCCAGCGACTGTAAATCAGGGTGAAAGATCGGACCCTGCGACAGAAGATCTTCTCTCAGGGGTAGACGCCAAGGGACGTCTGCCACCAGACGCACCAGGTCCACGTACCAGGGACAGCGCGCCAAATTCGGGGCGATCAGGATTGTTGGTATCCCTTCGCCTTCCACTCTGCGCAGCAGGCGAGGAAGAAGCTTTAGAGGAGGGAAGGTGTAGATTAGGCGATAGTGATCCCATGGCGCCACAAACGCGTCTGACGCGTCCGCCCACGTGTCCTTTGACCTGGCCACGAACCGTGAAACCTTCCGATTGAGGCGGGACGCCAGGAGGTCCACGTCTGGAGTGCCCCATTTTCGGCACAGACTCTGAAACACCTCCGGGTGTAGTGACCAATTCTCCTTGGTCTAGTGTTTGGCGACTTAGGTAGTCTGCTTGCCAGTTCAGCACCCCCGGAATGTACACAGCCGACAGAGCCGAAACGTACCTTTCGGCCCACCGGAGGATGTGCGCGACTTCCGTCGCTGCAGCCGAGCTCCGTATGCCTCCCTGATTGACGTACACCACGGCTATGGTGTTGTCGGACTGGATCCTGACCGGTCCTGCAGACCCAGGGACCACTTGGTCCTCTCCATGATATCCAAGGACGCCATAAAATCCCCCTGATGGAGCGCTGCCACTACCGAGCGAATCGACTCCATTCTGAATTGAGGGCCTTGAGGTCCAGGATTGGACGAACCCCTTCCTTCTTGGGGACTACAAACAGATTGGAGTAAAACCCCTGAAACCGTTCCATTGAGTGAACTGGCACAATCACTCCCCTGACCAGTAGATCCTGGACAGCCCCTGACAGATCCTTCCGGTGATCCGGGTTGGAAGCTGGAGGTTGGAAGGAAAAAATCTGTTTGGTGGACAAGAGAGAAAATTTATCTTGTACCCCGAGGAAACAAGTTCGCAAACCCAACGGTCGGAAAGAAAAGACCTCCACCGAGCCGCGAATTCGCGAAGCCGGCCCCCCACCCGAGATACTGACAGGGGCAGTCCTTCATGAACAGGCGCCTTAGCACCTTGAAAACTTTTTCCTGCCGCATTTGGCGGGTGAAAAAAAAAACACTTGGGGGCAGTAAAGGAGGGCCCTTGCTTACGGTGAGGCTCCTTACCCTTTCCAGATTGCGGGAGCAGCGTGCTCTTACCGCCTGTGGCATCCTTTATGATGTCATCCAGGGACGCCCCAAAAAGCTGTTCACCCTTGAAGGGTAAATCCACCAAGGCCTTTTTTGAGGACACTTCAGCCACACAAGGCGGCGTAGTACCACTGCGTAGGCAGAGGTCCTGGAAAGCAAGGGGAGCGTATCCAGGGCCGACTCACAGACAAACTTGAGGCCTTGTACTAACTGGTAAGCCAGGTCCATACAGGACTCAGGAGCATTCTGCGCCTCCAGCTCCTGCAGCAAGGCCTTTGCCCGTTCGGTAAGTGTCTGCGACACCAGAGCCCCGGCAAAAACCGATCTCACCGCCTATCCCACCACTGTCAACACAGAGCGGGCCACAGCCTCAGCTCTCCTATCTGTGGGGTCCTTAAAAGTGGGAGCCCCTTCCACAGGCAACGTGGTGGCCTTGTTCAGTCTGGACACAGGGGGGTCCACTGACGGAGGAAAAACCCACTTTTTTTAAAAAGTCCTCCTCAAAGGGGTAACAGACCGCAAAGTATTTTGGAAAAGCAAAACCTTTCTGCGGCCGATCCCATTCCTTGTACAACAGTTTGACCAGATATGGAACACAAGGAAACCCTTTTGCGGTGCGGGGTGGCTTGCGAAACCCAAAAGGGACCGGCATATCTGATGCCTTCCGCCAAATCCTAAAGTTTCTGAGTATCCTGCACCGCAGTCATAAGAGCTCCAACAAACGCCTTATCATGCGCTGACCCTGAAGCAGAGTCATCCTCCGTGTGGGCTAAGCCTGCATCATCTGATATGACGGAAACCAGGGCCAGATGCAGTAGCAGGGCTGGATTCCGTGTCAGAGACATCCCCAGAAGCAGGCGCAGGGAGGAAGGCGCTTTTTACCCCCCTTCTGGCCACTTGCCGCTTCAATCCTGGCAACAAACGCCTCAAAGACTGCCGTCACAGCATCCATGGAGGCCGCAGTAACAGGGGCACTAAGGGTTAACTCAGGCATGGTTGGAGTAGAAGCCTCCGGTTCAGACTCCATGCTGACCCACTGTATATGCCGCCCTAATAGTGCAAGGCAGGGACCCACAGATCACCCTTCCGGCCGCAAACAGAGAGCAGGGGACCCCCAGGGTACTCACCACCCGACCAGGCTGTAGTGCTGCTGAAGCGCTGAGAGTGCTGTCCGTGCTGCGCCATCCTTCAGGAAGTATTCTGCGGGCTTTGGCGCCGTTATTTCAGTCACTAGAGGCCAAAGACTTTTCCAAGATGGCAGCCGACATGCAATATAACAGAATGCGGACAACAAGAAAATGGCCTCCGATACATAAAACCGTGACCCCGGTAAAATGGCGGCCATACACGTGCTTAAAAAAAAAAACAGTAACACACAGCAGAACACAGTCCAGCACACACAGCACCAAAAATACAACAAAAAAAAATAGCACCTCACAGCAGCACAGCCTCCCGGTAGTAACGGAGCCCCCCCCCAGGTGGACCCCCCACCTCACAGCCCCCACCCAGAACGGGAAAGGAGGGAGAGAGGAAAGCAGGGCGGACCCTCAATCGACCTCCCAGGAACGCACCAGCCGAACCGCCCTGCCAAGGCAAGGGGGTACTACTTACCCATCCTGCGACCACCGGCTGGAGGCATTCCAGACAGACCCAACGCCCCCAGCAGATACGGCATGGCTGTGGGCCCGGCACACTGACGTAGCCATAGAGACCAGCCATAGGTGTGCCCTGTAGCATATAGCTCACTGGAGCAATGTCATGGACGGCCCAGCGCGTAGCTAAACGCCGGCACACGCTTGATGGCCGAACATGGGGGGACTACAAGGATGGAGGATCCAGCCTGTCACCCAGTCGCCAGTTGATTGTTGATCCCAGGATCCAAAAATGCAGTGAAAAAAAATCAAACAAAAGCGAAAAAAAATAATCTCAAAAAAACTCCAGAAGGGCCATGTCTTCTCCTAACACTAGGCAGAAAAAAACTGGAGCTGCATGAGCCAGAGAGTGGGATATACTCAGGGGTACGCCCCCTGGGAGGTGCTGTACTGAGGAAAGTGTTTTAACACTTGAAGTGCTGTTTTTTCTGCCTAGTCTCTCCTGAAAGGAAGGATATATAACCCAAAGGTCAATGCTGCTGTGTCCGTCCATAAACGGAAGAGAAATTTAAACTCCTAAGAACTCATCTCAAACAGTAGGAACAGTAAGCTTAAAGTGGTTGTAAATCCTTACATATATGAATGAATGAATGAAAACGTATATAGAGCGGCACATGCGAACCAAATCGCCTCTGGGCGCTTGTTGTTCCTGTCTCTTTTGATATCAAAAGAGGAGAGTTTTAATCTTTCTCCTGAATACCAAGTGGTTCTCCTCCAACCGAATGCTGGTTGGCAAAGCGTTCCAGTCTGAGACCTTGGACCGCGAATCTTCTATCTCCTTTGGACTTGTAGTTTGTTTTCGGTATCTGGAGTAGATTTTGATTGGTGGATCGCAAAACGCGATTGGGATTATGAGCTTTTTTTTTTCTCATAGATAATGGGGAGCATTCCCATGGATACATCTATGCGATAGGCAGAGTGCTTTAAAAGTTATTTTGTCTTTTACTGGTAACCAGTGAAGGGTTCTCAGAGAAGGTGAGGTTGATTCATCGTCCCATATCTTGAGCAATGCAGTTTCTGTCCCGTGTCCGGGCCGGAATCCCGATTGAAATGGATCAAGTAGGTTGTGGGTATCTAGATGCTGTTGCAGCTGTTGTACCACTACTTTTTCCATTACTTTTGAGAGTACATTTAGGCCTGTTATGGGACGGCGGTGGAGTGGGTCCTTGGGGTCCAGGGTGGGTTTTATCAAGATGGGTCAAATTGTGCCCTCCTTCCACTGGGAGGGCACTATGCCCTCTCTGAAAGATTGGTTAATAAGCTGTGTGATAGGAGGTGCCAGGATGTCGGCGCAATCCTTCAGCAGTTTGGTGGGGATAATATCATTCGGCGCAGTGCTGTTACGCAAAGAACCGATGATATTTTTAGTGGCATGGATAGAGATGGGTTCCAGCGTGAACTCACCTGGTTGTGGCGAGTTACTGCAGGTGTTGTGTAAATAATTGCGGGGGGCCTACGGGGGGAATTGATTTGCCGAATGCTTTGCCGGATTCCCTCGATTTTATTAATGAAGTAATCCGATAATTCATTACAAAATTCTTGTGTGCCAGAATTGGGGGCTTCAAGACATCCTGGATTCATGGTCTGAGTGACCAGCTTGAAGAGTTCGCGGGGGCGATTAAGGGCGCTGTTGATAGCCTCAGAAAAATAGTTTTTCTTGGCTGTGAAGATTTCTTTGTGGTATTTTCTTGTTATTGCCTTGTAGGTGGAAAGGTTCTCATCTGAAGGGCTTCTTTTCCAGTCGGCTTCCGCCCTTCTGCGCTCTTGCTTCAGTAACGCCAGATGGTTGTTGAACCAGCTGGAGTTATTTTTCCGGATGTGGGTTTTTCGTTTCGGCACTATTAAGTCAGCTGACTGTAATAGGGCTGTGTTTATGGCATCCAATGTTTCTTCAGCCGTTTGATGCGGCTAAATTGTTTTAATTTTTTTCCTTAACGTGGCTTTGAAGAGTTCCGAGTGGAGCTTCTTCTGACATCTAGTCCAGTGTGTTATCACTGGATTTGATGTTTTTGTTAAGGGGGGGAATTCGGAAATAATGAATTTAATTGCATGGTGATCTGTCCATGGCAATGGTTCATTTTCCAAGATTTTTATTTCCAGATTTTGTCTAAAAATAAGATCGAGCGTGTGAACTGAAGTATGTGTGGGCCCACATACTACTTGTTGTAACCCTAATCCTTCCAGGTGGTCAATGCAGGCGTTGGCAACGGGGTCTTGCAGGGAGTTGGCCCAGAGGTTGAAGTCCCCGAGCAGCAAAAGGTGTTTGCTGTTAAGGGTGTAGGTGGAGATGAAGTCCGTCAATAAGTAAGGGTTTCCATGAATGGAAGAGGGTTTTGAAGGACTGGTTTGGTGATTGTCAAGGTGAATCTTGCAAATCACTGCCAGGCCTCCTCCTCTTTGTCCTATTCTGTTTTCGGTTATACGATAGTTTTCTGGCACCAATTCTTCTAGAATGGTGCTACAGTCGGCTGCGAGCCAGCTCACTGTAATAAAGAGGCAGTCTAAATTGTATTGCAGAATGAAATCATGGATTTCTAATCTGTGTTTTACTGCCGATCTTGTGTTGATCATAGCACATGATATGTGCTTAGGCTGGGGTAAACGGCTGCAATTCTTGATCGACTCAATAGTCGTTAAATTCTTAGGGCTTTTTTGGTGATGGCTGGCAATATTGCGGCAAATCGCCTCAGATCCCAAATGGTTTCTGCAGAATATTGCAGATTAACCATGGTCGCCAGACACCAGGGGGGGGGGATTACGTTCAAGGATTAACTGAATCCTCTATCCTCACTTGGTCCAGAGGAAGGCAAAAAAAACCCTGGTGGTGCTACGCCAATATGCTCCGGCAGGGCAAAAAAATTCCTTCCTGACCCCTTAGGAGACGATCGGATGAACCCTGGATCAAGTTCTAATGATGAGAAGGGGCAGAGTGGGGCTGGGTATAGCAAGATGGCTACCGATCGGGTAGCAGGATCTGGGCTGGGGGCTGTATAGGTGCAGCCAGGGGGGACTGGAGCAGAAGCAGGTACTCTCCTGGGGTGGGGGGGGGCTTGCCGGGCAGTTTGGGCTGTTTGGTGGCGAGTGCGGGGGGGTGGGAAGCGTCGCAGCACTAGGCCGCGGGTGAAGCCGCGGCCTTTCCTAGATCGTGGCTGCAGCGATTGTCGACAGGCCGGCGCGGTTGTTCTCAAAAAACGCCAGAATCGGCGGAAATTGCGGCGGAGAGGCGGTGGGGGGATGCCTTGGGCAGGGATGGTAGTTTGAGGGTGAGAGGCAGGGAAACGGAGAAGGGGGAAGCCGTGATCGTGGCCGTGGTTCCGTTGCGGCTTGTCCTGAAAAGGACGGCCGCCAACGGTACTCAAGGAGGTGGAGGAGATGGCCCCTATGTCAGGGGCTTACCTTGAGGCTCCGGTGGGAGAGGAGAGAACCAGGGGATCCAGGGGCGGCTCAGGGTCAGAGCGGATCTGACAGCAGACAGCAGAGGCTGAGGCTGGGGGAGGAAAGCCCTGCCTGTCTGTCACCCGGTTAGGACGCACGCCGATTACTACTGGAGCTCAGTTCTAGCCCTGGGGAGGAGTCACTCTTTCAGACTCAATCCTGGAGAGCAGGAGAAGCAGTCAGTGAAATGACAGGCCTCAGGTGATACATACAGATAAAACAGATTTTCCTATATAAAATTATACCCGTTTATCTGCAGTCTTCTGTTCACCCGTTCAAAGTCCAGAATTTATAAAGCCTGTTTGAGCTGTCAGGGGGGAAAAAAAAAAGGAGGGTGGAGACCTGACATTACACATTGCAGAGCTCAATCAGGAGAGCTCTGAGAGCCGATTGGATAGAGGTGACACACCCGCATTTACACAGCACGCAGGAACAGACCAGAGGCTGTTAATCAGCTGGTGCTCCCTCCTCTGTCACCATGTTTCTCTTGGTGTCAGGAAAAGTCAGAAGTATGAAGCAGCAGACAGAAACTACACTTATGCCTTGTACACAAAGTCAGACTTTTTCCATCGGATATTCCGATCGTGTGTAGCCCCATCACAGTCTTTTCATCAGATAGTCCGATGAATTCCGTCGGAGTTTAGATGTAGAACATGTTCTATTTTACTCCGATGGAATTCCGATGCGATTTGGCCAGGCAAAAGCCGATCGTGTGTACAAGGCATTAGTGCTCTCAAGTGAGACAAGTACACACAGACACACACACACACACACACACACACATATATATTATAGAGGGCTATGCTTTTTTCATATTTCACATCCAAGGTTTACAACCACTTTAAGTGCTATAGTTTGACCTGGTTGCTTTGTTTTTTTGCATTCATTTGGCTTAGATATAGGCAATATACTTACTGTTACATAAATATGATCCTTCCGTGTTTAAACAATACTGTCTCTCTTTACATGGAAATGTTTCTGCAGCACATTCATCCTGGTCTATAGCCAAAACAAAAAAAATAGTAGATCAATACACATTTTTTTTATCACCAAAAAATGACTGTACATCCAAAAAGCATAGTCATCAGTACAAACCGTATATACTATATAAAAATAAACAAACAATCAGGTAGAAACCAATAATGTTATATGTAACATACATGAAAAAAAACTTTTTGAGAGCAAAAATAAAACAGGAGTAAACAGAGCACATTATTAGACATCTTACACAGGGTGACATATCTTTTTTAAATCCAGATAAAAGAAGACCACAAGCTCAAAACAAAAAAGAAAAAAAAACACAAACTCTAGGTGAGGTAAAAGCAACCCTAATCAGAGGGGGGGGGGGGTCAGGGTTGCTTTTACCCCACCTAGAGTGTTAGTGTTTTTTTCTTTTTGGACTTGTAGAAAGTTGTAGAAATCTATCCATCACTAACTTACAGTGGAGCAAGGCTAGGATTATCTAACCAGTTCTGCCAAGCAAGGTTAAAAGCAAGGTTAAAACTTCGGTTGCATTACGATGGTGGTAGGCCAATTGTTCTCTTAGTAAGAGGGAGTCAACATATTCAACCCACTGTGATTTTGTAGGTACTGTAGAAGCCATTCAGAATTGGGCAATGAACTTGCTAGCCAAGTAAAACTTCTTGTAACCATAATGTAAACACCCTTTGGGAACATTTCCGTATCAATTGCACCTAGTATTAACACTAATGGGGTTGAGGAAACTGGCGCTAGAGCGATAGTTTGTAGCACCTTAGCCCAGTATCGTGTACATTTTGGGCAATGTCAGATCATGTGGATAAAATCACCTCTATACACATTACATTTAGGGCAGAATGTTGAATCTCTGTGACCCCTGTCAAACCAACAATCTATCGGGTGTGCAGTAAACTCTATGGAGGATGGACAGCTGTGAGAGTTTATGAAGCTGATATGGATACTACGATAATTGATTCTAAGGCCATGTCCCACTGGTCACCATCTATAGCTCCAATATCAGCAACCCAATGGGTCCTACACATGATGTTTGGTCCTGGATGGTGGATAACAGTACAGAGTAGACGGGCAATATCAAACCTCTACCAGTGATAGAGCTCCAATAACAGTGAGGAGCTATATACGATTAAAGTAAGTGTTTGTTTTTGAGTCTGTAGCACATGCCTTAATTGGAGATAATAAAAAATAAAAAAAATTGTCTAGGAGGTAACGAGAACTCTGTGCATAATTGGTCAAACAGCTTTAAAGTATAACCATTGAACATTTGAGGAAAGAACCAGATCCCTTTCTTTCTGTCTCCATGAAAAAAATCCCTGTAGTTTGCATAGTTTAAGATAGTTGGGATTATGCCATAAGGGAGTAAACTCCAGAGGGCCAGTGTTAGGCCGTGTACACACGGCAGAGAACCTCGACGGGCAGAACACATCGTTCCGCCCGTCGAGGTTCCCTGCCGGCCGTTGAAATCGGCGACCCGCCCATCGGGAATGGCAACCAGCCATTCTTCCAGGCGGGCCGTCGAGCAAATAGAGAGCGTGCTCTCTATTTCTGCTCGATGGGCTTCCCGACGGGAAGCTCGCCGAGAGTGTACACACGGCCGAGGTCCTCGCTGGAATGCAGCTTCCAGCGAGATTCTCGCTGGTTTCCAGCGAGAACCTCGGTCGTGTGTACGCCGCCTTAGATAACACCTCTTTAGATGCCTGCTATACTTTGAGGAGGAGTGCTATTGAAGAAGATGGGTGAATACTCGGGAGGTCCATCTCTACTTGAGAGCTAGCTGTCAAGGTGGGGTTAGATAAAGACACCAACTGAACTATAGGGTCCATATTATCACCACACCCCACCCAACAAATTGCTGCAATTAAGGGCTTATATTTAGTTGGAGGAAGTCTGAGGGGTCTGGGGATACCACCACTCCTAAATATTTAAAGGAAGCAACAATGGTAAAATCAATACACGTTTATACATTAAATATACTACAGGAAAAAAAAATGGGGTTTAGGTTTACCTGTAAAATCCTATTACTAGGAATACATGAGAGGGCATCCTCAGAGGGTTGTGCTGCCAACTTCAGACAGTAAATCCTCTCACAGACATAACCCCTCCAGGCTACGCGGGGCTTCAGTTTTTGTAGCAAACAATGAGTGGGATCCCTGTGCCCCGTGATGTATGAAAATTTTACATGTAAAACTAAAAATCCCATTTTCTTTATCATATATCGCAGGACAGGACAACTTCATGTCCATTACAACAGGGATGTCCCAAAGCACAAAATACAAGGGGAGGGCAACAAGCCATCAGACCTCATACAATGAAAACAGAAAAGGCTAGAATCCTCCTCATGCAACAGTCTGCACAGCTCACAAAACAAAGTTAGTGTCCTCATGCTAGACTATACAATCAGTATCAAATAGTTGATATATCAAAAACAACAAGGGTTTTTTAATTGGACGATAAGAAAAGCAGGATATTAGGGTATTTATCTAGAACAGAATACACCTCTATGTCCATCCCGTGTATAATAATGTACTGTGGTCCCAACCAGAAGACATAACTGTTGCCTTCTCGGAGTTCTATTCCTATATGTACAAGTCTCAGATGGGGTATATTTCTGAAGACCTGTTCCCCTAGCAAATCTTTCTAAATAGTCTAGGCAGCACGCTACCAAGTTAGATCTTCCTTTTATAGAAGAAAAAATAGATATGGCTATTGCATTCATCTCCCCTAATAAAAATACCCAGCCTAAATGGATATCCTAATAAATGTATACAGTACAACTTATTAAGAATATTTTACACCCAAGCTAGTCTTTATACACACACCTATGCTTTTAAGTCTGGAATTTTGCCAAACTTCCTTGAAAGAAGCATTAATTGTTTTAATATCAAAACCAAACAAGGATCCCAAATTGTGCGAGTTTTACCGACCTAATTTTCAAATTATTGTGGATGCTAAAATATTGGCACTTCGTCTGAATAAAGGGACTTCCTTTTTTTAATTAACTTGGATCAAAACTAACTTTATACAAGGCTTTCCATTCACAACTATCCAGATTCAGTCAAATGGCCCGTACACTAGAAGGATAGTTTCTTTAGATACGCACAAAGCCTTTGACTATATTATTTGCAAACCTTGAAAAATGTGGTTTTGGTACAACCTTTGTTTAAGTGGGTAAAACAACTTTATTACCAACCAATGGCTCGGATTCAAGTAAATTATCAGATTATCGAGCCTTCTGAGATATGCAGGGAGTACACGGCAGGAGTATCCTTTATCACCCCTACCGTTTGCTATTGCCATTGAACCCTTAGGCCCTGTACACACGATCAGACATGTCTGATGAGACTTGTCTGAAGGACCGTTTTCATCAGACAACTCTGAACTTGTCTGATGGTCTGATGTGCGTACACACCATCGGACCAAAATCCGATCAGACCAGAACGCGGTGACGTAGAACACAACGAAAAAACTAAGTTTATTGCTTCCAAGCATGCGTCGATTCTGAGCATGCGCAGGTTTTTGGTCCGATGCTTTTGTGTACTAACCATCGAACCTATCCGACAGGTTCCATCAGACAGGTTTTAAAGCATGTTTTAAAACTTTGGTCTGACGGACAACGGTCTGATGGGCCATACCCACCATCAAACTGGTCCAATGAAACTGGTCTGCAGACCAGTTTCATCAGACATGTCTGATCGTGTGTACAGCCAAACTGATCCGTAGAACATGAAAGTTCAGGGATGTCAGATTAATGACTGGGGAAATTAGAATAACTGGAATGCTCTTCACCTGAATCCTGTAGAGCAGATGAGGAAGGTTCAACTGAAGGAATGCATAAATAAGGCAGAAGTAATCCCACAGCGTCACCAGAGCATCCGTCACAAAAGCTTGAGGATGCCTGGTCCTGAATATGAATCTGTCTGGTTTTTAATAAAACCTGGATGCCAGAAGATCCACATCCGGGGTTCCCTACTTCCAGCAGAGTTCATTGAACTCATCTACAGTAGCTGAAGAGCTTACTCCCTCAGTTGTTGATGGCTAAGAAAATCCACCTAACAATTCCCCCCCCCCTACACTCATGTGTGTGTCCCAAGATGGCTGCTGCCTCAATGCTCTGCCTCACACTTGACATCATCAGTCATAATGCGCATGTGCACGTGAACAAACCAGCCATGAATGAATGCAGGGGGCAGAGCACCAATGACCGCACCGATTTGATTAAGAACTTCTGCACTTTGAGTAACCCGTTGAGTCACTTAAAAGCAGAAAAACTCTGGAATATACTCAGTGATGTGGCGGCTACATCCCTCACCAGTCGCTCTCATCTTGTCCCAGGTTCAGGAGTTTTGGCTTCTTGATTGGCTGATGGGAGAGGATGTCACCCAGGGCATGCATACAAGAGTCCGAAATTCCAGCACAGCCAGAGTGTGCTGGAAGTGCATGTCAAGTTGTGAATGCAAAACATTTAAAAGAAATATTGGAAAGAATAAACATGGAGGCAAAAGCCTCAGGAATTCCAGCCTGAGAAGGGATTTCATGCCTTTTTTTTCCTTGCCAGTGTCCAATCACCCATTATAACGGATATAAAGATGCCCTGTGTCATGGTATGTATGATAAAGAAACAAAGGTTTGGCTGTAATTTTTTGGGTAGCAACCAGCTACCATGTACCAGCCACCTTCTACTGCCTCTTGGCTTCTGGCAGAAAGAGCTGTGCAGCTCCATAAACCAATTAGACGCTTTATTTTCTATGCTCTGTTGCATTTTCATTTATCACAATTGAAAGATATTTTTAGCAATATCAGTGAGTTATATCAAAAAGCCAATAGACAATACATCTCACCAGCATTGATCCATCATAATATGTTCTAGGTAGACTTAAATCGGTTGTATACCCACATATACAAAAACATTTTTTTACACCTGCAAGGCAAAAGCCATAATGAGCTAGCTCATTATGAAATACTTACCTCGGAACGAGGTGAAGAGCACTTACCTGGTCCACGTCGAGCGAGATGTCATCTTAATTTGCCGTGTCTTCCGGGTATCGCCGCTCCAGCGCTGTGATTGTCTGGAGCGGCGATGTCGTCACTCCCGGGCATGCGCACGGGAGACTTCAAACCGGCAAGCTTCGGCAGCTGCCGGCCCTTTAGCCGAGGATCACCCCTAAACCGTACAGGTTTAGGAGATATTCTCTATACCTACAGGTAAGCCTTATTATAGGCTTACCTGTAGGTAAAAGTGGTAGTAAAGACTTTACTACCACTTTAACTCTTAAAGGGGCACTTGGCACACTCCTAATGCCCTTTACAGAGTCCTGGTGAATTTTCACTAAAAGACTGTATATGATGCTATGAAATACTGTCCATCCAAAAACAATCTTACTTTGTTGATAATTCAGAGATACTAACCTACGCAGATTTCATCTTCTTCTCTCCACCCGTCTTTACATTCTTTGCAGTCTTTATTTGTTGCTTCACGACATGTTTTGCATGCTTCGTGGCAAGCTAGAAAAGTGAGAAAGAGGTAAATCGAAGCTGAATAAACAGCAGTATGGAACTCTGAGCAAAAGGTAAACATACTATTCCTCCTATACAGAACTTTTTCTGCTTCCACTGCAGACATTGGGGAGGAAATTTACTAAAATTGGTGTAAAATCTGGTGCAACTCTGCAAAAGAAACCAATCAGCTTCCAGGTTTTATTGTCAAAGCTTAGAGGCCAAGTTTACCTTTCTTTTTTTTTTCTCTAAATTCTAGCTCCTCTATGTACCAATATAGCATTAATGTACCGAACTTTTACAAAAATAAAACAGCTTTCCATTTATTCTACACACGTTCACCCTAATATCTTCATGGCTTTTTAAAAACACATCTCCATTACTTCTTTCTTACTTCCTGGACAGACTTGAAAGCGGTTTTATTTTTTCAAAATAAGTACATTAATGATTCTTGTTAATTAGGATTATGTTGTCTAAAATGTAGCTTTGCTCCTAAGACTTCATTTTGTCATCATGGTCTTAAATACATTTTTTTGCAAAAATAATTTTTTGTGTGCAAATTAACAAATCTTGGCTGCAATCAATGGCCCGCATTTGTGAGAGTATTTTGTAGTACAGTGTACCATTAAAACATTTTGATTTTGAATATAAAGGAAATATTTTCTGACAAATCTGTTGGGGTGTACTCATTTATGCTGAGTGCTATACATTTACATGCAGCACCGTGGCTAAGTGGTTAACACTTCTGCCTAGCAGCAGTAGAGTTGTCGGTTTAAGTCCCCACCATGCCTCTATCGGCATGGAGTTTGAATATTCTCCATGTGCCTGCGTGGGTTTCCTTCAGATACCGGTACTCTGGCTTCCTCCCGCACTTCACACACATGCTAGTAGGTTAATTGGCTCCAGTCTAAGGCTGGATTCACACCTATGCATTTTTAGTGCTTTTTGCATTATGCAGATTTGCACTACAGATTGTGTTCCATAGGAAACCATGTTAAATGGACTGCAGTGCAAATCTGCAAAATGCACTAAAAATGCATAGGTGTGAATCCAGCCTAAACTGGCCCTAGTACGTGTAAGTATCAATGTAATTTTAACGACCTTAGATTGTAGGCTTGGGGGCAGAGACTTATACGAATGTACAATATACAGTATCCCACAAAAGTGAGTACACCCCTCACATTTTTGTAAATATTTTATTATATCTTTTCAAGTGACAACACTGAAGAAATTACACTTTGCTACAATGCAGTAAGTGTACAGCTTGGATAACAGTGTAAATTTACTGTCCCCTCAAAATAACTTAACATACAGCCAATAATGTCTAAACCGCTGGAAACAAATGTGAGAACACCCCTACATGAAAATGTCCAAGCTGTACACTCGCTACTTTACATTGTAGCAAAGTGTAATTTCTTCAGTGTTGTCACATAAAAAGATATAATAAAATATTTAAAAAAATGCGAGAGGTGTACTCACTTTTGTGAGATACTGTATATGTAAAGCACTGTGCAAACTGACAGCTCTATATAAAATACCCTAATAAAATATTTGCTTGCCAAGTGTCTTTCAGCTCCATTCCAGTAGATTATTTTGGTAAACTCTTTAAAGAAAAATGCGCTGGTTATCTGACCAAGATTCTTTTGACAAAATTGGAAAACATGCACCAAACCTGTTCTCAAAATGAAAAGATCTAGGCTATAGAAAAACAAACATTTGCATACAGCAGTGGCGGCTGTTGGTACATTTGTTTTGGGAGAAGAAGAAGTAAGAAAGAAGAAGGCCGGACCCATGGATTAATACAAAATATTAATAAAAATGCCATGAAACTATCCCCTATATTGTAAACGCTATAACTTTTGCGCAAACCAATCAATAAACGCTTATTGCGATTTTTTTTATGAATAATATGTAGAAGAATACATATCGGCCTAAAATGAGAAAAAAATGTTATATATATATATATATATTTTTTTTTTTTGGGGGGGATATTTATTATAGCAAAAAAATATACATTTTTTTTTAAATTGTCGCTCTATTTTTGTTTATAGCGCAAAAAACTAAAAACCGCAGAGGTGATCAAATACCACCAAAAGAAAGCTCTATTTGTGGGGAAAAAAGGACGCCAATTTTGTTTGGGAGCCACGTTGCAAGACCGCGCAATTGTCAGTTAAAGCGACACAGTGCCGAATCGCAAAAAGTGGCCTGGTCTTTGACCAGCAATATGGCCTGGGGCTGAAGTGGTTAAAGAGAACAGGATCTGTTTTGTTTTTTTTGTTTTTGGGTTAACAAAACGTTTTAAGTAATGAATGTTACTTCACCAAACATTCTCTGGTGGAGAATCTATCATGCCTATTAAAAACACATGGACCTGGAAGGTTCTCCAGGAGAGAATGTTTGCTGAATGTCAGTCACTTCTTTATAAATCAATTCCCAATTTTTTTGTTTGTTTTTTGTTTTTTACAAAATTGATGAAATAAGCAAACAGCAATTACCACTGCATACAGAATGAGTGTCATTTCTTTCAGAGTTGTAGTATCCATCTGCACATTCAAGACAAAATGGTCCCATATACTCCGCCTTGCAGCTACAAGTTCCATCTCCTCCTCTTGTACCATCACCACTGCAGAAACCATTCCCATGACATGGCTGTTCAGATCCACCTAGGCAAGCTAAAACACAACATAGTATGTAATGACCTGTATACACAACATAGTATGTAATCGTGGCTCAGCCATTCAAGTGGCTGCAGCCTGTGAACCCCTGGAAGCCCAGGTTAAGATGGAAGCAGGGCTGCCTTTTTACATGGGCACGCTGGGAAGTTTCCCGGGGGCCCCACTTGCTACTACTATATTTGATTGGCTAGTTGCTTCTTCTTGGGCCTAGGCCTGGCATATGGTGACATCCACACTGGCAGGTTTTGCCGTCAGCAGTAAAGCGCCACGATTTGTAGCTGAGATTTACTGTTTTTGTGGCGCTATTCAGACACTAGCGGGGGGCAATTTGCATTTTTTATTCTCATGCGTGATTGTGTAGACAGGGCCCCAGTGCACTCTATTGCCCGGGGGCCTATAATTCTCTTAAGATGCCACTGGATGGAAGGCTCTACAGCGGTGACTGCGTGTCGCTTAAGTCTTTGTTTCAAGTTAGGTCTTTCATAATATGCTAGTATGAAATGCTAGCACATTCCCCCCCCCCCTCAACGCTTACTACCAATTTAAATTGCAAGTATAACTTAGCAGTCAAGATTTTCTCTTTCATTATCATTAATGAAGACTTCAAAAAATTATTTAAATATTTTATTATTGGGAGTGATGTTTTTCAAACACACAACATCTTTTGTCTAGCAATCCAACTGAATTGGCCGATACTTTAAAGTCTTAGCTCAAGCTGGCCATATACTGGTCGAAGTTTGGTTGATTCAGCATGGACCGGATACATTTTGATCAGTGTCTGGCCATCCCTGCTCCACAGAAGTCAACTGTTTGATCGAATTCTGTTAAAGGGATAAATCTGGAAAAATCTTCTTGATTAGCAGCTGCAGTCACTGACAAGTGTATTATGACAACATGGCTGCTGCCGTCAGAATACCATTTCCTGGCAGGGAGGGGGATTCCTCCATCCACCTCGTAATGTTAATGGTTCTACAATGCTTAACAATTTATGAAAACATGGAATATTTATATACACACAATGGACTGTTATGTCACATTACTATTTCTGCATCTACCTTGGAACTGCTGTACATGTTCTCTCTTCAGATCTTTGCACTAGAATAAAATCATAATTTGGGACAAAGTAAAAGCAACTTGTGATGGGCACCCCTTCTTAACTGCTGCAGAAGGTGTGCAAATATATATGGGCTCTGGAGTCCCTGAGAGACATAAAGATGTTAGGTGGCTCTTTAACATTAAACGTTATTATGAATTTTATTGTAATAAAAACTGAAGGAAGCATGCATTTAGTCCTGGAAAACTTGCTGTCTATACTAAAATATATTCTATTTGGAATGTTCTACCCTACTTTACCTAAGCAGTCAGGTCCATACGTTCCAGAAGGACAACAGACGTTTATTGTCCCAATACAAAACCATTTCAATAAATCGGGAGACTTGTTCCTCCTGTAAAAATAAAATAAAAAGTATGGTAATTAAAATGGAATTAACAACTATCAATAATGCTAGTAATATTTACAAAATGGCAGTGACTTATATATTCTCATGAAAGTTCATACAAAGCTTTTTGTGATGAGAGATTGGAAGAGTTACATACTCTTTCATGTTTCCCAAGACACAGGGCAGAAACTGGCAATTCATTCTGTAAATGACACTGACCAGTTTAAAGCGGCGTTCCACCCAAAAGTGGAACGTCCGCTTTAAGCCCTCCTCGCCCCCTGACATGCCACATTTGGCATGTCATTTTTTTTTGGGGGGGGGGTGGTTTACCTTATTTTTAGTGGGGCTTCCTATCCCACTTCCTTTTTTGGGCCGCCTAGGCAACTCCTGATTGATAGTGCGAAACGTCAAGTGTATGACCCTATTTTTGCTGTGATGTGCTATGTTTGATTACTTTTACCAAATAAAGGCAACCGAGAAGGTTTTTCCAAAGTGCGGCTGTCCAAACATTTTCTTTCTACAATAGGCAACTCCACCTCTTGCCCTAGGCGGCCCCTCCCTACCAACCATCTTTTGGAACACAACTCGGGTCCCAGAAAAATCGGCTTTCCAATAGGAGAGTGCAGCGTGACTCGCACATGCGCACCCGGCCGTGAAACCGTAAGCTGTCACGGCCTTGTTCCCACAGTTACGATGATGGCGCCGAGGAGTGGAGAGAGGAGCGAGCCTCCGGGCGGCCGCATTGCTGGACCGTGGGGCAGGTAAGTGTCGGTTTATTAAAAGTCAGAGGCTATTTGTAGCTGCTGACTGTTAATAAACTAAAACACAGGTGAAACTCTTCTTTGGCCGCGTACACACGAGGAGATATATCCGATCGTTTCCATCGGACATGTCTCCTGGGAGATTTTGGTCTGATGTGTGTACACACGATCAAACTAAAATCCCCGCGGACAGACAGCACGGTGACGTGGAGGTGACGTTGATGCGGCCACGTCACCAAACCAGGAAGTAAAATACTTCCACGCATGCGTCGAATCCATTCGGCGCAAGCGGGAGATTTCGGTCCGCTGGTTAGGCATGCTAACCAGCGGACATATCCGACAGATCCGACAGATGGGTTTCCAGCAGACAAGTTTTAAAGCATGTTTAAAACTTTTGTCTGCTGGAAACCTGTCTGCTCGCCCGTACACACGACCAAATCTGTCCTCTGAAACTGGTCTGCGGACCAGTTTCAGCAGATATATTCCATCGTGTGTACGCGGCCTTTGAGTGAGGTCCGAGTCACAGACCTGTAACAATTGTGCATATCTGTAAAGTTCAAGATCCAAATTTGAATGTTTGTTCAAATTAAGGGACACAAAAGTATTAAAAATGAAGGGAAAAATGACATCCAGGAAATTAGATTTCTTGTAAGCTAATCTTCCTGTTTATTTTCTTTGGAGGTCCATTTTTTAAATATTCACTTGAAAAATTCATTAGGGGCTGGTGACAGTATTTTGGCTCCCTAATGTATTTTCCATATGAATAAAGGAAGAATAGACTCTAAAAAGAGCAAACAAAACAGTCACATTACAAGTGAAATCAGAACTCGGCTTGCATATGTATGCAGTAATGAATAAATGTTTTAAAAGAGACATGTGCCTTCCCTTGAAATTGCATCTAATAGCACCTGTTCATAGAGGCTTGTGTAAGTGTTTTATTCCTCCCTCTCCTTTTAATCACAACTCTCTAGCAATTCCAAGAAAGCAGACTTAAAAACCCCTTTATTAAAAAAAAAAAAAAAAAAAAGTAAAAAAAAAAGTTATTCCAGCCAATAGGCAAAGGAAGGAAAAAAGAACAGACCAAAAAAAACGTCAAGTGTATTTATACAAAAATGTCTAGCCAGGGCAATTAATCTTTGTACTTACATACAGTGAATACATAGGATAAAATTAGTATTATATTATTGTTCAGTGTCAAAGCAGCTTCTGGGTAATATGAGGGGTGTATAAAAATGGATGCACAGTTATCAAACAAATTTAATATATTATTAGGTTTTCCATCAAAGTTATTGTATATCTCTGAAATTAAAATGAACAAAGCATATCATTCTATGGAATGTACTTGTCTCAATCCAAAGCACCTAATGTGATTTTTGTCTGCTCTAGCATTCCTCTGCCATCTGCCTGAGTCACTTCTGACAGTCTATGCCAACACCAGACAATCCAAATCCAAGGTGAAGGCCCCCCCCCCCCAGCACACTGCGGGTGATTGGCATGTTTCCCCATGAGACTGTGTGAAGCAGGAAGGGTTTATTCTCTCCACTCAGGCGTCAGATTACACTGAGCTCCCTGCTATATGCTGTGTATAGTGGGACATCAAATCCCAGCTCCCTGCATTCTGAAACTCAGAAATGCTGTGTAACATGTGTGCTTTAGGAGGTTGAAGAGAAGGCTGCAGATGAACAGGTACAAATTGCGCAGGAGGATTTGTTTTGTCTGTGTGCATCACCAAATGCTAGTCACGTCACTGGGTATATGCAAGGGTTTACAACCACTTTTAGGTTTATTTGCCAGCAAATGCTAATAGGAGAATCATCTACAGATCACACACACAAACATTTTTTATATAATGGGTCTCATTCTATCCATGCATATAATAATACACAACCAAACTGACCACCGATTTTTTTTTTAAATGATCTTTTGACTGAAAATGTGTGCTTGACAAGTACCAATTTAGCCAGATTTTTCACCACGACCAATAATGCCTTTTCAATATAAACACGTATTTACTGATCCATTTATTGCATAACAACATTTCTATAAGATATGGCCCATTCATCAAAATAATCACTATACTTAGCCAGCATGAACAAACCTTATCTACCAAAAAGCCTGTGTCTGAGCATTCAAACAAATTAGAAACATTTCAGGCCTCGTACACACGATCAAATCTGTCTGCTTGAAACGGTCTGCTAGACCGTCCCAGCAAACAGATTTGATCGTGTGTACGGGCGAGCCGACGGATTTGGCCACCCGACAGATTTCAAAGCATTCTTTGAAATCTATCGGGTGGGAATCCGTCCGCCCGACATGTCTGCTGGTTAGTACACTTACCAGCAGACATGTCGTCTCACACCGGCGCCGAATGGATTCGGCGCATGCGCGGAAGTGTTTTACTTCCTGGTGCGGTGACGTGGTGGCGTCAACGTCACCGCCACGTCACCGACACGTCAGTGCGCCGTCTGCTGGCGGGGATTTTGGTTTGCTCGTGTGTACACGCGAGCAAACCAAAATCCTAGCAGACAGATTTGTTCAAATCGGTCGGTCCGACCGATTTGAACAAATAGATTGCCTCGTGTGTACGAGGCCTAAGTCTACAATTCCCCTTAAAAATAAAGTCACAGCTTACATCTTAAACCACCATTTTTCGATCTGTTCTTCGTGTTCCTCTACCATAAGATTGCATTCAAAATCAGTGCTGTCACAAAGATTTTCTATAATCTCCACCAGGCGAATCTCACTGTAAGAAGAACACAATAATAAAATAAATTACTGACACCATTCAAACAAATAAATATTGGAATATATAAATACTATTTTTCACTTCCAGATGGTACAAACTATGCAAGAATAAATACATTTCCAATACTAAACAGAACCGATTGAGTTTGAATACCCCTGCAATAATATTTTATGGTTAATGTTTCATTACCTAGATTCATATTTTGATAACGTTTTTTCTTCCCAAGCAGTGTTCCCTCCTCCAAAATTCTTTTTTGATGTCTTTTCAAGACCCTAAAAAAAAAAAAAAAAACACATACAATATAAAGTAAATTTTTCAGCTGCACAAGTCAGATGAGTGTTGGAAGCTGATATTTTGCTATAGCAACACATTTACTTTTATTTTGTTTTTACGAGAGCCTTAAGGAGTGTCTGCTTTTAATTTTACCTGCATTTAACCAGTTAAGACCTGGACCATTATGCAGGTTAAGGACCTTGCCCCTTTTTACGATTTGGCACTGCGTCAATTTAACTGACAATCGCACGGTCCTGCGACGTGGCTCCCAAACAAAATTGGCGTCCTTTTTTCCCCACAAATAGAGCTTTCTTTTGGTGGTATTTGATCACCTCTGCGCTTTTTATTTTTTGCGCTATAAACAAAAATAGAGCTACAAGTTTGAAAAAAAATGCAATATTTTTTACTTCTTGCTATAATAAATATCCCCCCAAAAAAAAACCTCAGGTTTATGCCGATACGTATTCTACTTATTTTTTGTAAAAAAAATAAAAAATATAATCGCAATAAGCGTTTATCGATTGGTTTGCGCAAAAGTTATAGCGTTTACAAAAATAGGGGATAGTTTTATGGCATTTTATTAATATTTTTTTTACTAGTAATGGCGGCAATCAGCGATTTTTTTCGCGACTGCGACATTATGGCGGACACATCAGACACTTTTGACACATTTTTGGGACTATTGTCATTTTCACAGCGAAAAGTGCTATAAAAATGCATGGATTACTGTGAAAATGACAATGGCAGTAAAGGGGTTAACCACTAGGGGTTGCTAAGGGGTTAAGCGTGCCCTAAGGGAGTGATTCTTACTGTAGGGGGCGTGGCTGTAGGTGTGACATCATTGATCGGCGTTCCCTATAACAGCTGGGCTCTTAAAAGCGACGTATACATGTCCATGTGCCCAGCCGTGCCATTCTGCCGACGTATATCAGCGTTAGGCGGTCCTTAAGTGGTAAAATGATAAGTTCATATGATAATGGGAACAGAATTTATACTTTAGTTTATGGCGTCCAACTGGCATTTTCACCTGCTGGGATTTCATATTTTTGAAGTGCTACTCTTTGGAGCCAGGAGACCATCATTGGTAGTTGTAATAGTACTGGAGTGCCCTATCCCTAGGATTAACTATTGCCTGAATCCCGACCCTAAGAAAATTACACAGGGGTGGGGCCGAGTGCGGCATGCTGTGTCTATGCATGCAAATGCTGGACTCAGGAGCACGCCCGCATGGTAACCCCCAGGGAGAACGCTGCTCCTAGGGGGTTTACCAATATTTAAAAAAAAAAAAAAAGGTTTACAATCACTTGAAGTTAAAGCTGAAGGAATGATCTGTAGTAGTGGTGACTACCACAGCAGGGCTCGACCAAATCCGGGCGCCCGGTCGCAATTGCGACAAGAAATTGTGACCTGGCGCCCAGGGAAGCTTAGGCCTCGGCCCGTGCCTGCCGGTAATTGAGGCGTGGCTATGTGGCCTTCACAGAAGGAAGCTTAGGCCTGCAGAAGGCCCAAGCTTCCTTCTGTGATCTGGCGCCATCTTGTGGTGGCCATTTGCATTACAAGTAGTTACATTACAAGTAGCAAAACAGCAGTTCTAATGTGTTTTTCACGGTTTTCGTTGCCATCTCCTTCCCTCTAATTAGAACCCCCAAACATTATATATATTTTTTAGAGAATAAAATGGCGGTAGTTGCAATACTTTCTGTCACACCATATTTGCGCAGCGGTCTTAAAAGCACACTTTTTGGGGGGGGGGAAATATTTTTTTATAAAAAAAAAAAAAAAGAAGAAGTGTAAGACCACAGTAAAGTTAGCCCAAATTTTGATACCCAACATGTCACGCTTAAAAATTGCGCCCGCTCGTGGAATGGCGACAAACTTTTACCCTTTAAATGTTTTGAGTTACAGAGGATACAAAATAGGGGATAGTTTTATGGCATTTCTATTAATATATTTTTTTTTTTTTACTAGTAATGGAGGCAATCAGCAATTTTTTTCGTGACTGCGCCATTATGGCGGACACATCGGACACTTTTGGGACCATTGTCATTTGACCATTGTTGCGGCGATACCTCACATGTGTGGTTTGAATACTGTTTACATATGCAGGGTGCTACTCACATATGCGTTTGCTTCTGTGCGCGAGCTTGGCTGGACGGGCGCGTAACTTTTTTAGATGGCTCCTAGATTCCAAGCAAATTTGTCAAACCCTGCACTACAGTGATGTTCAGCTTCCCCGGGGATCAGATACAAGTAAGGCTCGGTTCACACTAGCCGACGCCAAAGTTGTGCAATTTTCAGTGCGACTTTGGAGTCCGACTTTGCAGCTCAGTTTACACTGCTGTGACCTAGGATCCGACTTGTGAGACCCCAAGTCGCATGACCTGTCAAAATTCAATGCTTCCCTATGGAGAGCCGCCTTAGCTGATACTACACAAGTTGCTCAGACTTTAGAAAAGGTTCCTGCACTACTTTGGTGCAACTAGGTTGCGATTTCAGCCCTTGTACAGGCTCCTAAATAGCATCCAAGTCAAGAAAGTTAAAGGGCAAAGTCAAACAACGCTGCTGTCACAGCAGTGTGAACCACGCTTTACACTCTCTGGTAAAGTAGTGCAGGAACCATTTCTGAAGTTGCAGTGACATTAGTAGTGCCAATTGAAACAGCTCTTATACAGATACATCGCATTTTACATGTCCTGGATCTCAAAGTCGAATCCCGAGCCTGATGCATATTTACACTGTGGCAAGTTTATGTAATTGTGCATAACAGGTCATTCCAAGAGTTCAGTTTTAACCTAGAAATAAATTCCAAGCAGGCTGTATGCAGGATACATATTGTATCTGTTAGTAATAAAAAATGAATGGTGGAAAGAAGTTAAATATTTGTTTTGCAGCAGGGGGGTCCCTCCCTTTTCACCATTCACAGAACATCTATTTTCAGCGAGTCTGAATCAGAACGGTACCCAGGAGATCGCTGTAGTAACACTGACTACTACACTTAGGGGGTTATTTACGAAAGGGAAATCCACTTTGCACTACAAGTGCACTTGAAAGTGTTGTGAAAGTGCAGTCGCTGTAAATCTGAGGTGAAGATCTGAAATGTGGGGGAAGTGCTGCTGATTTTATCATCCAATCATGTGTAAGCTAAAATGCTGTTTTTTATTGTCCTTGCATGTCCCCCTCGGATCTACAGCGACTGCACTTCCAACTGTACTTTCAGTGCACTTGCAGTGCAAAGTGGATTTGCCTTTAGTAAATCAACCCCTTAGACTCCATACACACTATACAACTTTTGTAGTCCGATTTCTTTAAGATTTATCCAAACCATGTAGTGGAAGAGCCTGGCTGATTGCATACAAATTAAAACTCTTAGGCTGGATTCACACTTGTGCGGTGCGAATTCCAGCTCTGTTATCTCTGCAAAAAGATAAGAGAGCTGTTCAGCAGATCATCTCCGTTTTAGCTGCGAATTTGGAGACCTGGGAGAGGGGAGGGGGGAAGTGTATTGAGGAGAATGAGAGAAATCCTGATGAGAAATGAACACATGTGCGAATCAGATGCGTGCCCATAGAAGATAATGAACCTGAATTCGCACCTGAGCTGCACCGCAATGCCTAGAAAGCGCACACGTTTTTTTGGCAATGCACAGTGCAAATGCATCGCACATATGTGAACCAGCCTCATTAAAATTAATGTATTTACAAATGTTCTGTGAATTGGATGCGGTTTAAGCCACACTCAATTCGCATAGGTGTGAACCCGGCCTTAAGGTTTTACCTCATATTATATAGTAAATCTAAGGTCCCTTTCACACTAAGGCTGGGTTCACACTACGATTTTCCCGTCCGTCAGCCGCATACGATTTCAGTTTTGAAAACGTACGGGCCCGTACAGGAAAACACATACATAGACAATGCATTGCAAATCGTATGCACTCAGATGCATCCGGGTGCGTACGATTTGCTGGCAAAACGTTTTTTAACAGTACGCAAAACCGTGTTCGACCACGGTTTTGAGTCAGTTTTTGAAACCGTATGGCAAACGCATATGTTTTTTTTAACATTAAAGTCAATGGAAAACGCACATATGTGCGGTTCCATACGTATAAACCGTATGCGTTTTTCGTCTGTGCATGCACATTTTCAAAACAAGAACATCTTTATTTATTAAATGACACTAATTCCAAAAACGTATGCGTTTTTTTAATCAAAACCGGATGAAACCGTACGCACTTTTGAAACCGTATACGTTTTATAAACGCATACGTTTACGTACGGTTCAATCCGTTTCAGCCGCATACGTTTTTTCATATAAATCGTATGCGGCTGACGGACGGGAAAATCGTAGTGTGAACCCAGCCTTATACGACTTCAAAGTCGCACGATTTTACCACGAATTTCGCGGCCGCTATTTTGCTGCTATTTGCGGCCGCGATTTCAATGAATGTCTGTGTAAGTGGCATCAAAATCGGACCAAAGTAGTGCAGGGACTACTTTGAAGTCGCCACTACTTAAAATCGTGCCAGTATGAATGGTGTTCATTGAAAATAATGGAGAATGACTTGTCATACGATTTGGCAGTCCAAAATCGTGGGACAAGTCGTATAAATGTGAAAGGGGACTAAAGGAAAACAAATAATCTACAGAACATTGTATAGTGTGTATCCAACTTTACTGTCAGCTTCCCCAGCAGCCCATCAGTTAGGAGATGTGTATACTTACACTGGGCCAAGCTGGACCAATACAGATCATTGCTGGGGTCAGCTAGAAGACACGTTTTCTATATTTATATCAAGGAAAGAAAAATGTTTATGTGACAGAAGCCTATCCAAGTCCCAATCCCATGATTGTAAACAGTTGATCAGTAAAGAAAACACATGATGCAGACAATAGATGAGCCTGCTCACTGACATGTAGTAAATAGACACACAGGGGCTAATCTACTAAAACTGGAGGGTGCAAAATATGGTGCAGTTTTGCATAGAAACCAATCAGCTTCCAGGTTTTATTGTAAAACTTCATTGAACAAGCTGAACCTAGAAGCTGATTGGCTGCCATTGTGCATTCTCCAGTTTTCATAAATCAAGCCATGTGTGTACGATCCTCTACACAGCCCAGAGCAGAAGGAGATTGTTTACCTCATGGAACCTGTCCACCAGCCTCCTACACGTGTCACACGGCTCCTTCTTAGCAGCTGTACAGATGAAGAAGAGTACAATGAGGAGCCAGGGGACCAGGTGTATGGACACAGCGCTCCCAGCCCTTCCTCTCACTGCCATATTACAGGAGGAGAAGTAGCAGTGCACAGAGGACACCCATACAACACTCAGATATTATACAGGACCACCGGCACACAGCTCCTACCCTCACAGCACTCACTGCGGGTACACTACATTGTATTCTTCACAGCCGGCCTGTCACTTCCGTGTCCGCCCTCCCTGCACGGCGATTGGCTGCGCGGGACAACTTTTCAGGATGTGGACGAATAAGATGCCGCCACGCTCGGACCAATCAGCTCCCCACGCGTACGGAGAAGTTGTGTGAGGGTGGCGGAGGATGTGCTGTGTAGCCGGGTATAGATATCACACCAAAGTGAAGATAAGATGTTCGGTCACCTCAGTCTGTGCTGGGTATAAGAAGGCGGCGGCGGCGGCTCACCGCAGTCTGTGTATAGAAAGTCCAGTCACGTCAGTCTGTTCTCGGTATAGATAGAAAAAGCCGGTCACCTCAGCCTCTGTTGGTTATAGGAAGCAGAGCTCCCGGTTGGAATAGCTGTAGCAGCATATGACGCCGCTAGGGGGCGTGCTGCTCCTCCATCAGACATGGCGGTGAAGGGGAGAAGTGGCGGGCACGCTCTCCTGATCCTCTACCTGGCCGTGGCATTCGTGCATCTGGCCGTGTGTCCGTACAGCAAGGTGGAGGAGAGCTTTAACTTACAGGCCGCCCATGACATCCTGTATCATAGGCTGGACTTGGATCAGGTAATGTGGTGACCGGCTGGGGGGAGGGGGAGCTGTGTACGGATAACATACTAATAATCCCTCGTGTTTGTCTTCCCCTCGTATAGTACGATCACCATGAGTTCCCCGGGGTGGTCCCCAGGACGTTCCTCGGCCCCCTATTCCTCAGCCTTCTGTCCGCTCCGGCTGTGTTGCTGGGCTCTGTGTTGGAGGTGTCCAAGTTTTATTCCCAGCTGATAGGTGAGATGTCCTCCCTGTGTGTGAGCAGACATTGCAGCCACTCCATTCATAACATCACGTAGATGTGGGGGGTCAGACTTCATTATATTGTGGGCCGCATCAGTAGTATGGTTACCCTCAAAGGACAAGTTCTAGGTCAGGATTGTGCTCAGCGCTGCGCATAGTGCGCGCGGGGGCTCAGGGCTGCGCAACGTGTGCGCGCGGGGTCTCAGGGCTGTGCTGCGCATAGTGTGAGCGGGGTCTCAGGGCTGTGCTGCGCATAGTGTGAGCGGGGTCTCAGGGCTGTGCTGCGCATAGTGTGAGCGGGGTCTCAGGGCTGTGCTGCGCATAGTGTGAGCGGGGTCTCAGGGCTGCGCATAGTGTGAGCGGGGCCTCAGGGCTGAGCTACGCATAGTGTGCGCGGGGCCTCAGGGCTGAGCTACGCATAGTGTGCGCGGGGCCTCAGGGCTGAGCTACGCATAGTGTGCGCGGGGCCTCAGGGCTGAGCTTGGCATAGTGTGAGCGGGGTCTCAGGGCTGCGCATAGTGTGAGCGGGGCCTCAGGGCTGAGCTACGCATAGTGTGCGCGGGGCCTCAGGGCTGAGCTACGCATAGTGTGCGCGGGGCCTCAGGGCTGAGCTACGCATAGTGTGCGCGGGGCCTCAGGGCTGAGCTTGGCATAGTGTGAGCGGGGTCTCAGGGCTGTGCTGCGCATAGTGTGAGCGGGGTCTCAGGGCTGCGCATAGTGTGAGCGGGGCCTCAGGGCTGAGCTACGCATAGTGTGCGCGGGGCCTCAGGGCTGAGCTACGCATAGTGTGCGCGGGGCCTCAGGGCTGAGCTACGCATAGTGTGCGCGGGGCCTCAGGGCTGAGCTTGGCATAGTGTGAGCGGGGTCTCAGGGCTGCGCATAGTGTGCGCGGGGCCTCAGGGCTGAGCTACGCATAGTGTGAGCGGGGCCTCAGGGCTGAGCTACGCATAGTGTGCGCGGGGCCTCAGGGCTGAGCTACGCATAGTGTGCGCGGGGCCTCAGGGCTGAGCTACGCATAGTGTGCGCGGGGCCTCAGGGCTGAGCTACGCATAGTGTGCGCGGGGCCTCAGGGCTGAGCTAGTGTGCGCGGGGCCTCAGGGCTGAGCTACGCATAGTGTGCGCGGGGCCTCAGGGCTGAGCTACGCATAGTGTGTGCGCGGGGCCTCAGGGCTGAGCTACGCATAGTGTGCGCGGGGCCTCAGGGCTGAGCTACGCATAGTGTGCGCGGGGCCTCAGGGCTGAGCTACGCATAGTGTGCGCGGGGCCTCAGGGCTGAGCTACGCATAGTGTGCGCGGGGCCTCAGGGCTGAGCTACGTGCGCGGGGCCTCAGGGCTGAGCTACGCATAGTGTGCGCGGGGCTCAGGGCTGAGCTACGCATAGTGTGAGCGGGGTCTCAGGGCTGAGCTACGCATAGTGTGCATAGTGTGCGCGGGGCCTCAGGGCTGAGCTACGCATAGTGTGCGCGGGGCCTCAGGGCTGAGCTACGCATAGTGTGCGCGGGGCCTCAGGGCTGAGCTACGCATAGTGTGCGCGGGGCCTCATAGTGTGCGCGGGGCTGCTAGCTTGGCAGCTCAGTGGGCGGGGTCTCAGGGCTGCGCATAGTGTGAGCGGGGTCTCAGGGCTGCGCATAGTGTGAGGGCTGCGCATAGTGTGAGCGGGGCCTCAGGGCTGAGCTACGCATAGTGTGCGCGGGGCCTCAGGGCTGAGCTACGCATAGTGTGCGCGGGGCCTCAGGGCTGAGCTACGCATAGTGTGCGCGGGGCCTCAGGGCTGAGCTTGGCATAGTGTGAGCGGGGTCTCAGGGCTGTGCTGCGCATAGTGTGAGCGGGGTCTCAGGGCTGCGCATAGTGTGAGCGGGGCCTCAGGGCTGAGCTACGCATAGTGTGCGCGGGGCCTCAGGGCTGAGCTTGGCATAGTGTGAGCGGGGTCTCAGGGCTGTGCTGCGCATAGTGTGAGCGGGGTCTCAGGGCTGCGCATAGTGTGAGCGGGGCCTAGGGCTGAGCTACGCATAGTGTGCGCGGGGCCTCAGGGCATAGTGTGAGCTAGGGCTGTGCTGCGCATAGTGTGCATAGTGTGAGCGGGGCCTCAGGGCTGAGCTACGCATAGTGTGCGCGGGGCCTCAGGGCTGAGCTACGCATAGTGTGCGCGGGGCCTCAGGGCATAGTGTGCGCGGGGAGCTACTTGGCATAGTGTGCGCGGGGCCTCAGGGCTGAGCTCAGGGCTGCTACGCATAGTGTGCGCGGGGCCTCAGGGCTGAGCTACGCATAGTGTGCGCGGGGCCTCAGGGCTGAGCTACGCATAGTGTGCGCGGGGCCTCAGGGCTGAGCTACGCATAGTGTGCGCGGGGCCTCAGGGCTGAGCTACGCATAGTGTGCGCGGGGCCTCAGGGCTGAGCTACGCATAGTGTGCGCGGGGCCTCAGGGCTGAGCTACGCATAGTGTGCGCGGGGCCTCAGGGCTGAGCTACGCATAGTGTGCGCGGGGCCTCAGGGCTGAGCTACGCATAGTGTGCGCGGGGCCTCAGGGCTGAGCTACGCATAGTGTGCGCGGGGCCTCAGGGCTGAGCTACGCATAGTGTGCGCGGGCCTCAGGGCTGAGCTACGCATAGTGTGCGCGGGGCCTCAGGGCTGAGCTACGCATAGTGTGCGCGGGGCCTCAGGGCTGAGCTACGCATAGTGTGCGCGGGGCCTCAGGGCTGAGCTACGCATAGTGTGCGCGGGGCCTCAGGGCTGAGCTACGCATAGTGTGCGCGGGGCCTCAGGGCTGAGCTACGCATAGTGTGCGCGGGGCCTCAGGGCTGAGCTACGCATAGTGTGCGCGGGGCCTCAGGGCTGAGCTACGCATAGTGTGCGCGGGGCCTCAGGGCTGAGCTACGCATAGTGTGCGCGGGGCCTCAGGGCTGAGCTACGCAGTGTGCGCGGGGCCTAGTGTGCATAGTGTGCGCGGGGCCTCAGGGCTGAGCTACGCATAGTGTGCGCGGGGCCTCAGGGCTGAGCTACGCAGTGTGCGCGGGGCCTCAGGGCTGAGCTACGCATAGTGTGCGCGGGGCCTCAGGGCTGAGCTACGCATAGTGTGCGCGGGGCCTCAGGGCTGAGCTACGCATAGTGTGCGCGGAGCCTCAGGGCTGGGCTACGCATAGCGTGCGCGGGGCCTCAGGGCTGAGCTACGCATAGTGTGCGCGGGGCCTCAGGGCTGCACTGCGCATAGTGTGCGCGGGGCCTCAGGGCTGCGCATAGTGTGTGCAGGGGCTGCGCTGCCAATAGTGTGCGTGGGGGCTCAGGGCTGCGCTGCGCAGAGTCACCAGTGGCTGCATTTTGTTTACTTAGTGGCAGGGGAAGCAATGCTATCATTAGACGAGTGTCAAGCAGGAGCGGTCATGTTTGGGGGGCAGCTGTGTTTTTTTTTTTTGTGGGTTAGTATTCGGCGTTCGGAATATATCATGTATTTACGTAGACAGACATATTTATTTATTTTTTATAATAAAGGACTTGTCAAAAACAGTTTTGTGTTTATTTACTTTTGAAATGTATTTGGTGAATGAGTAGGGCAACTATTTACCCAATGCTCATTCACATGAGGGGGTCAGGATCTGGGGATTACTCCCCGCACTTGTCCTCATCAGCATGGGAGGAAGGTGCTTTGCCAGGGTGTCAATAGACACATACAGCCTGGCTTAGGATCAAGCCCACACATCTGCCCTCCAAAAGCAAGCTGCTTGCTATGGGGGCAGACACAGAGGAGGAGGTTTGGGGTTGCTCTGTGCAATACCTTTTCCTTACACCTACTTTTGGGATATAGCACTCCAAACAGGGGCAATAACACTCTGGTTCACCTAGCCAAAAGGCCTGGTAGACTGCTTGCCTTGTGGCTAGCCAAAGCTGACCCCTGCGTACTGGGTGAGGCCTATCCAAAGAGAAATCCCCTAAGTCATGGGAGTATAGAACCTGATGGCCACACGTTCTCCCTCTAGACTTCTGGGTGGGCCCAAAGACCTACATCCTACCATCTTGTGGTGTGGAAAATAAGACACAAACGTGCGAAATGACATGCACATGATGAATAGAACAATAAATAAGTGCCAGTGTGCTATACAGTTGCTAGACCTTGTGGCATGGTAACAAACATTGCCCTGGTGTCAGCCAAAAGGCCTAGCCTATGAGGCAAGGTGCATAAAATAGTGGGTGGTATCATGGCCTAGTTCTCACAGTGGGGTTCCAAATCCATTATGATACCAAGAGCACTCATGGGTCGACATTCCCAAGGTCTGCTTGACACTACTGCAGGGCTTGACAAATTTGCTTGGAATCTAGGAGCCAGCTAAAAAAAAGTTAGGAGCCAGGAACGCACCCTGTCCCGCCAAGCTTATGCGCAGAAGCGAACTGTGGAATCTGTGAGAGCCACTGAGGAGAAAGCTGTCCTTGTAAACTCAGAAGTGTCTCTTTCCTGAAGCTCCCTGCTGCTCTGTCTCTCGGGCTTGGGCCTCTGTCTGTCCTAGACAACACGGTGCAGACATGCATCTTTCTCTATACTCGCACACAAACAGACTCTCCGGGCGGTTGGAGCCCTGACCTCTAATCCTCACTTTCCTAAGACAGGGCTTGACAAATTTGCTTGGAATCTAGGAGCCAGGAATGCACCCTGTCCCGCCAAGCTCACATGCAGAAGCGAATGCATATGTGAGTAGTACCCGCATATGAAAGCGGTGTTCCTCAGCAATAATTCTAGCCCTAGACCTCCTCTGTAACTCAAAACATGCAACCTGTAGAATTTTTTTTTTTATATCAATATTCTTTATTTATTTTCCAAAGATAAACAACACGTGAATGCAGTAGCATAAAGGGTGATATGTAAAATACATAAGATACATTATACAAATCAGCGTTACAAGTGGTCGTGACTGATGAAGATCAAAAGGTTAATCATCACTCATTGAAACACAATCAGACAAAAGAAACTATTCGCTAAGTAGACGTAGAGTAGTATAAAGATAACTACCTGGTTAAAGCATGCGGCAGAAGAACTGATAACGTAACCTGTAGAATTTTTTAATTGTCGCCTATGGAGATTTTAAAGGGTAAAAGATTTGTAGCCATTCCGTGAGTGGACCCAATTTTGAAGCGTGACATATTGGGTATCAATTTACTCGGCGTAACATTATCTTTCACGATATAAAAAAAAAATTGGGCTAACTTTATTGGTGTCTTATTATTTAATTGCGTCCGCTCGTGGAATGCCGACAAACTTTTACCCTTTAAAATCTCCATAGGCAACATTTAAAAAAAATCTACAGGTTGCATGTTTTGATTTACAGAGGAGGTCTAGAGCTACAATAATTGCTCTCGCTCTAACGATCGCAGCGATACCTCACGTGTGGTTTGAATACCGTTTACATATGCGGGCGCTACTCACGTATGTGTTCGCTTCTGCACACAAGCTCGTCGGGACAGGGAAAGTTTTCTGGCTCCTAACTTTTAGCTGGCTCCTAGATTCCAAGCAAATTTGTCAAACCCTGACCTCACCTATTGTGGGAAGAGGTCTTGCCTCCTGAAGTGGCTGAAGGTAATAAACCAGCTGGCTCTGGCCGTGTTGGGGGTTAGGTTTTCTGAAATTAGCATATCATCCCAGCCACAGCGAGTCAAAATACCGCAGACTGCCATGGGTAGGATCCATATAACAGTTTTGGGGTTCTGTACATCCAGGAAATACCATTGTATTTCTACACATGGGTCACAAGACATACAATCAGAATATTTTTTATCTCTCTCTCTCTCTCTCTCTCTCTCTTCTTCCCAGTTTGAGTCAACTAATCTAAAGGATTCTTTTGAGAGCTTATGAGGTGATTGTTTACCCGTGTCTATGGCAACAAGCCTACAGGACTTGTCAGAATTTCATTGGCAGCTAGGTGCCAACTTCTCAAATGCCCAGGCCCAGCTTCCTATTAAAATTCCAAATTTGCCCACTACTGTCTTCTGAATTGTAAAAAATATATCTGACAGGAGCTCACTTCTATACTTTAATGTCACAGACTTCCTAATGGGCATTGCTCGGGTATATCAGCTAAGTGAGTGACTAATTATTGCACCTGGTGTGACCATGGCAGGAGCAGAAAAAGGGGCTCTGGCAAGGTAGACAGTGTTTTTGGAGGGGCTTCACATGTGTGTGTGTGTATATATATATATATATATATAACATTTAGCTGCTGTTTTCAGAGGGGATAGTTCATGTGTGCATTTTGCAGATGCACACTACAGAACTTGTTCCATAGGAAACCTTGCTAAATGTACTGTAGTGCAAATCTGCAAAAAGCACTAAAAATGCATAGGTGTGAATCAGGCCTTGAGGGGCACAGGATTCAAAAACATTTGGGTTATACTGTACTGGTGGCTGTAGAAAGATCTATAAACTGGCAAATTAAAAAAAAAAAAAAAACAGTGGCCAGCCTTGTATCATACCTTCCACTCCTGGCTTTCCTCAGTGATGAGAGCAAGACCATAAACATGCATAGTAAAAATGGTCAAACTTTGGTCAAGACACTCATCCTAGGACACAAGCAAAAAATGGAGGTATGCTGGGAGTGAGGGGTTGGTAATGTTTTTTTTTTTTTCAGTATCAAAATCCTCCTGTAGGTGGCAGTATGTGTGTTCCTCAATGACCTGAGGGGAAAAAAAATCTTGCCTATTTTTAGCACATTATTATACATCAATGCATAACAATGCTCATTCTGCTGTTCTGTTTCACTGTACAACAAGTCAACAGGCTAATATAAACGTTAATTTTACCCCCACATCTTTTAACAGCTACTAAATCTCTTATTCCTACTCGCTGGGGGGGGGGGGGGGCAAAAATCTATTCTGTCCATAATCCAATAGTTTTAAAAAGCAGAAGGTATACAAGTCATTCTCAAAAAATTAGCATATTGTGATAAAGTTCATTATTTTCTGTAATGTACTGATAAACATTAGACTTTCATATATTTTAGATTCATTACACACAACTGAAGTAGTTCAAGCCTTTTATTGTTTTAATATTGTTGATTTTGGCATACAGCTCATGAAAACCCAAAATTCCTATCTCAAAAAATTAGCATATCATGAAAAGGTTCTCTAAACGAGCTCTTAACCTAATCATCTGAATCAACTAATTAACTCTAAACACCTGCAAAAGATTCCTGGGGCTTTTAAAAACTCCCAGCCTGGTTCATTACTCCAAACCGCAATCATGGGTAAGACTGCCGACCTGACTGCTGTCCAGAAGACCATCATTGACACCCTCAAGCAAGAGGGTAAGACACAGAAAGAAATTTCTGAACGAATAGGCTGTTCCCAGAGTGCTGTATCAAGGCACCTCAGTGGGAAGGAAAAAGTGTGGCAGAAAACGCTGCACAACGAGAAGAGGTGACCGAAACCTGAGGAAGATTGTGGAGAAGGACCAATTCCAGACCTTGGGGGACCTGCGGAAGCAGTGGACTGAGTCTGGAGTAGAAACATCCAGAGCCACCATGTACAGGCGTGTGCAGGAAATGGGCTGCAGGTGCCGCATTCCCCAGGTCAAGCCACTTTTGAACCAGAAACAGTGGCAGAAGCGCCTGACCTGGGCTACAGAGAAGCAACACTGGACTGTTGCTCAGTGGACCAAAGTACTTTTTTCGGATGAAAGCAAATTTTGCATGTCATTCGGTAATCAAGGTGCCAGAGTCTGGAGGAAGACTGGGGAGAGGGAAATGCCTGAAGTCCAGTGTCAAGTACCCACAGTCAGTGATGGTATGGGGTGCCATGTCAGCTGCTGGTGTTGGTCCACTGTGTTTTATCAAGGGCAGGGTGAATGCAGCTAGCTATCAGGAGATTTTGGAGCACTTCATGCTTCCATCTGCTGAAAAGCTTTATGGAGATGAAGATTTTATTTTTCAGCACGACCTGGCACCTGCTCACAGTGCCAAAACCACTTGTAAATGGTTTACTGACCATGGTATTACTGTGCTCAATTGGCCTGCCAACTCTCCTGACCTGAACCCCATAGAGAATATGTGGAATATTGGGAAGAGAAAGTTGAGAGACGTAAGACCCAACACTCTGGAGGAGCTTAAGGCTGCTACCGAAGCATCCTGGGCCTCCATAACACCTCAGCAGTGCCACAGGCTGATTGCCTCCATGCCACGCCGCATTGAAGCAGTCCTTTCTGCAAAAGGATTCCCGACCAAGTATTGAGTGCATAACTGAACAGAATTATTTGAAGGTTGACTTTTTTTTTATTAAAAACACTTTTCTTTTATTGGTCGGATGAAATATGCTAATTTTTTTAGATAGGAATTTTGGGTTTTCATGAGCTGTATGCCAAAATCATCAATATTAAAACAAGAAAAGGCTTGAACTACTTCAGTTGTGTGTAATGAATCTAAAATATATGAAAGTCTAATGTTTATCGGTACATTACAGAAAATAATGAACTTTATCACAATATGCAAATTTTTTGAGAATGACCTGTATGTCTCATGGAAGAACTTTCTGAGATTTCTTGCCAGCCTTCTAATTCTCATAGCAGGGTATGGGCCTATTAGTACATTTTGTTATTTTCTACCTCCCTTTAAAAATAAATAAAAAATTGTAGACCTAATATACTTTTTAAGTAATCTTTCACTGATCTGCCATGTTGATACCCCTACTGACTTGTACATTTCTTGCAATATCTATGCTCTGTACACAGGATGTATCTTGGCACTATGTTTCGGTTATCTTATGCTGTACTTGTTTCCTTTATCTGTACTAAAATTCTTTAATAAACAGATATTAACGAAAAAAAGGTTATGATATTCCAAACACAGCGGCCCTTAATATTGTAGAGGCCCACTACCCATTAACCTTTTGGTGCCAACAGGGTGCAAATATGCAGCCTCTTGGCAGGTAGGTCTTGTCACCGAGCGGCTACATATTTGCATGCAACATTACAAAACCAGCTGTGCAGAGAGCCTGCGCCCTAACCGCTCTTGGCAGCTAATGGAAAGCTCCTGATCATTTGACAGCCAATCCCAGCGGTCACATTATCATAAACCCCTGCCTCCCGACACCTGAAACCCCTTAAAGGTCCTGAAAGCGCTGGCGCCAAGGGGTTAAGCAAGTCTTTGTATTTGGTCTCTGTCAGAGAAAGAGATGAGGCATATTTTATTTAGAGTAAAAAGTTCAGTTTATTATGTCACATTCAACAGCCAGAAATATTGTACAGATATGCAGCACACTATGTAAGTGTTTTTACCCAGGCCACAATGCAAGATGGAGAGACTAAGTAGGTTTGATCTTAATAAAAATATAAATTAGAATGTGATTTTTCTGAGCCACAAGTCAGAAAAACTGAACTGATTAGCTGGACAGTATGTACTCTTTAGGCCTTATGCACACTGAACATTTAGCCCCTGTACATGAGATTCTGGCTTTTTGGATTCCTCTTCCCTCCTGTCCCCTGGGAATACCAGCTGCAGCATTGCATGCCATCTTTTAGCCCAAGCCATTGTATAGACCAGGGGTCTCAAACTCAAATTACCTGAGGGCCCCAAGACAAGTTTTCATATCCCATGGGGGGCCGCATGCAAACTTTCAAACTTCAAAAACAGTACTGGTGTCAGCGAACGTATTATTAACCCCCAGCTCTGTGTCAGCGAACGTATTATTAACCCCCAGCTCTGTGTCAGCGGACGCATTATTAACCCCCACCACTGGTGTCAGCCGACACATTAACCCCCACCACTGGTGTCAGCGGACACATTATTAAACCCTAGTATTGGTGTCAGCAAACGCATTATTAACCCTGACCACTGCACTACACACGGACCACTGCACTGCACACTGACCACTACACTGCACACTGCCGACAGACCACTACACTACACTACACACTGACCACTCACCATCATGGCACAGCACATCAAGGCTCAGAGCCCAGCAAATTAGGGCACCACACATCAGGGTACAGGGCACCGCACATCAGGGTACAGGGCACAGCACAACAGGGTACAGGGCACATCAGAGCACAGCACATAGGGGTACAGCACAACAGGCCACATCAGGGTACAGTGCACGGCACATCAGGACAAGACACATGGCACATCAGGGTACAGGACATGGCACATCAGGGTACAGGGCACATGAAACAGCACAGCAGGGTACAAAGCCCAGCAAATCAGTGTACATAGCACACATCAGGGCACATGGGGCATATCAGGGCACATGAGAGCACATCAGGCACAGCACATCAAGCTGGTAAGATGGCTCAGCAGGCTAATGCTCTGTTGCAGCAATCTGTGATCACCTGAGCCCTCAGGGTCACAGGTTCGATCCCGGCGGGGTCCACTCAGCCTTCAATCCTTCCGAGGTCGGTAAAATGAGTACCATTGATTTGGGTAATAGTGACTATGTTACTATATAAGCGCCTCGAGACCCGATGAGCTACAGCTTCGGCTGTGGCTTCAGAAGCTTGCCTGGCAAGAAGCTCGCCTGGCTTCATAGCTTGCCTGGCAAGTTAGGGTAAGACAGCGCTATATAAGACTTGCATTATTATTATTATTATTATCAGTACAGGGTACCCTGATGTACAGAGCCCGGCACATCAGGGTACATGGGGCACATCAGGGTACATGGGGCACATGGCATATCAGGGCACAATCAGAGCACATCAGACATACCTCCCAACTTTTCAACTTCAGAATGAGGGTCAAATGAGCATACCTCCCAACGAAGTTGTTGAGCGGGGGGGGGGGTCCGCGGATCTGAGTTGTTGAGCGGGGGAGGTTCCGCAGATTGGAGTTGTTGAGTGGGGGGGTCCACGGCTTGGAGTTGTCGAGCGGGGATTTATCGCGAATCGCTGGGATTTACCGCAAATCGCAGTAATCGTGGGGGGGGCGGATTCGCTAGACTTTTGCCGTGATCGCGGGGCCTGCGGGCCATTTATTACCGGTCCGCAGGCCGTAAATAGCCCGCGGGCCAGTACTTTGAGACCCCTGGTATAGTCTTTTGAATAGTTAAAGGGGATTGGTGGAACAGAGGATAACACAATGAAAGAGGTCATTGAGGAGGTGAAGGAGAAAACCCTGGTGCTGTCACCACCACCTGTAAGGACAGGGTGTCTGAACAATCTCCAATGGTATGACCTAACCTGCATCCTTCCCAACTGCCGGGCAGTCGCCCAGTAAACTAATAATTATTTAAAGAAAGAAGGGGTCATGGGACTTTATAAGAGGCGAGGGTGCGTGTATAGAAATATCTCAAAGGTCCAAAGATGGATCATATGTCACAATCCTGACAAGGAGGTTTCTGTTGCCATATGAGACTGCTAGGTAATCCATCCAATAAATGAAATAGCAGAATAAACATGAAATAATATAGTATATGTGTATCATATTAAATGGTACACGGATCATGCAGACAAAGGCATAATTCAAATCATAGTGGTTACAATAACATGTTTTATTTTCATCTAGGATATACATGATTAGTAAAACAGTCACAATCAATAAATGGGCATACAGATATAGTGAACATAATTGTCCTATAGAGAAATATATGCAGTAAGATTAATAAAAATTCCTTGTTGGACAAACTTGACTGGGCATCCCTGAGTATGGACTTGACGCGTTTCTTGGCGTTTAAAGCCTGTTATAAAGTCCCATAACCCTTCTTTCTTTATTCTCCGTATCCAGGGATGGAGGCTTGGCTTGTGTTATTTGATGGTTCCATTGGGTAATTTTCTATTTATCATAATAATTATTTATAGCAATCCTTCCCGTACTTACTGGTCCACATGACTGTGGCCATGTGGACCTTGCTATTAACTGCATGGTCTACTTGACAAAAGCATAATTTTCTGCATCCACGTCACAATTTCTTGGACAAAAAAATGTGTTTATATACACATCTTTGCCCAAGGCTCTAAAATGCCATGCCTCCTCTCCTACTTCTGTTTCGCTATCTCAGTTGGATCCCAATATGCCTGCCCTAGATGAGGCAGACACAAAGACAGTACTGAAAGAAGCTGCAAAAGTTTTCTCCTGCCAGGACGCCATTGTATTGAAGAGGGAGCTTCTTGTAACATGCTTGCTAACGTGGAAAAGCTTATTGCTGCTGACCGCAAGAGTCATTGCATTGTGCAGCTTGATTCACTTCCATCTTGCCATGCCCCTTTGTGTACAGAGACCTACAAGATCTTTAAAAACCTTCCCTGTTCATTAAAGCTGCGCGATTAATTGTTAAAAATCACAATCTCGATTCAAACTCCCTCACGATCTTAATCCAGCATTTCCACAATTCAGTGCAGAGCCGTTCTCTGCTCACAGCTGACAGCTGTCAAAACATTATATATATATATATATATATATATATATATATATCACATTGCTCAGCATTGAGATAACAAGAAACATAGTATCATGTAGTTCTTTTAGATCAAAGGAATGAACTTTGGTCTGTAAATGAGGGCATGTTAAAGCGGGCTTCCACTCAAAAGTACAACTTCCGCTTACCTGCTAAGGGTGAACATTCGGCATTGTTCAGGTGGGGAAGGGGTACCTGTTTTTGACAGGTACCGTTCCCCACTTCCAGGAGATGGGGGCGCGGCACAATCTCTCTGAAGTTCGTCTCCTTCCTCCACCATTGGACCAATTAGAAAGTGCAGAACGCTTTGCGCATTTCGGTTTCCCTTACCAGGAATGGCGGTGGCTGCACCCGACAGCCGATCTAAAGATCGGCTGGGGTGCCAACAATGCGGACTACCTGGACAGCTAAGTGTCCAAATATTAAAAGTCAGCTGCTGCAAACTTACATTTTTTTCATGGGAGGGCAGGACTTCCTCTTTAACCACTTAAAGACTAAGCCTTTTTTCTGAACTTTGTTGCTTACAAGTTAAAATCCAGTAATTATTTGCTAGAAAACTACTTGGAACCCCCAAACATTTTATATATATATATATATATATATATATATATATATATATATATATATATATATACACACACACAGTGGAACCTCAGATTGCGAATAACGCGGTTAACAAGCGTTTTGCAATACGAGTACTGTATTTCCTAAAATCCTAACTCGGTTTGCGAGTGTTGTCTCGCAAAACAAGCAGGATTCAGGCCAGAGAGGTGTGCAGTACTGCATTTGGCCTGAGGTGGGAGGGGGGGTGTCGAAGCTGAACGGCGCCATTCGGAAATGCACAGAAAGGCCCAAGGACAGCTCGGCTGACCTCGAAAAGTCTCGGGAACGGAGCCTTGCTGAGGTCAGCCGAATAGTCCTTGGGCCTTTCCGACCGTTTTCGAGGGTCTCCGGCACCCCCCGCCTCTGGCTGCATGCGGTATTGCATGTCAATATAGTCTATGCGGAACAAATTATTTTCGTTTCCATTGACTTCAGTGGGGAAACTCGCTTTGATATGCGAGTACTTTTGGATTACAAGCATTCTCCCGGAATGGATTATGCTTGTAATCCGAGGTTCCACTGTGTGTGTGTGTGTGTGTGTGTGTGTGTGTATATATATATATATATATATATATATATATATATATATATTAGTGGAGACCCTAGAGAACAAAATGGGTGTTGTTGCAATATTTTATATAACACTGTATTAGCGCAACAGTCTTTCAGTTTTGGGAGAAAGATGATGTTATGCTGAGAATAGTGATCTTTATTCTATGCAAACTACAGCTAACTAAACTAGGGAAATGGAGACCCAACATTTCAGGATCATACCTTAACAGATATTTACAGCAACATGAGATTTCCATAATGGCCTTAATCTCCATTCACATGCGCAAAATCTTATGGCTAAAGCATTGAAAGCTGAATCTGCCTGTAAAAATCACCTCTCATGTATGTGTTTTCAAGGCCGATGTGTTCTTAGAGGACCACTTAAGCAGTTCATTAAACATGTCACAGGAGGGAGGGCTCTACTCCCACAGTGGAAGATCCCAAAAAAAAAATATTAGCACGTAACTTCTCTAGCCAGACTTCGAATTCAAAACTTAAAGGGTTTGTAAACTCTCGTTTTTTGCGAAGAATGCATTAAGGTGGAAAAACACCTGGCAGTCATCGCCCCCAGCCCCCGTTTTACTTACCTGAGCCCCGGATTTCCCTTGGCGGGATGTGCTGTTCCTCTCTCCACGGGGTCCCGGCTCTTGATTGGATAGATTGATAGCAGCGCAGCCATTGGCTCCCGGTGCTGTCAATCAAATCCAATGACGTGGGGGGCGAGTAGGGCATTCGTTTCTGTGGATGCAAATGCTGGACTGAAGATGACAGAAGCGTGCCCCCACAAGGTAACCCCTTCCCGCGAGAGCGCTTCTCCTAGGGGGTTATCTGATGCAGGGAGAAACCGGGGACCTGAGGAGTCGAGGATCGGTGCCACACTGTGCAAAACGAGCTGCACAGTGAAGGTAAAAAAAATCACCTTAAGTTTAGGCCACAAATCCCAGCAAGTCTTCCCCAAAGCCCGTTTCCCAATGAAGAGGCACCTTCATTTTTTAGAGTTACAGATTGCCTTTCTCTGGGTCTAAGGTGTCCCAGATCTCTCAAATCAACCAACAACCCCCCAGTCTGATTAGAAGAATGCCCTGAACTACTTCCTGTTCCAGAAAGTAGTTGTGCCTATACCTCCCACAGGTTTAAATGATTTTATAGATTGCAACAAAAAAAAAACTCCTGGCATTCCAAAGACGTAAACTGAAAAATGGTAATCAGTTTAAAACTTGAATCTTGCAGCCAAAACTACCCATGGTAAATGTACAATTCAAAAAATAAAGACGAATCCAAGGAACAAGGTTTTCCTTACAGAAAATAAATTTTTTCTTCAGGGAGTGTTCCAGTCCCTCATAGTCCAGGTAACATGAACCCTTTGGGCCCCTTACACAGCTTTGAGCCTGGGCCCCCCTGAGCCTGACCACCAGCATTCCCCAGGGCTTGCCCATGAACCATTTCACCAAATCCACACACCAGCCACCTCACCTGTATATATGCCAGCCCCCCTCACACCTGTATATATGTCACCTCCCCCTCCACTTGTATAAATGCCAGCCCCCCTCACACCTGTATATATGTCAGCCCCCCCAATCCTGTATATATGTCAAACCCACCCCCCACACACACACACACACACTGTATATATCCACATACCAGCCACCTCACCTGTATGCACTTAGCCCCTTCCAATCCTGTATATATGCCAGCCCCCTCACACCTGTGTATATATATGTCAGCCACCCCCACACACCTGTATATATGTCACCTCCACCTGTATAAATGCCCGCCCCCCTTACACCTGTATATGTCAGCCCCCCTTACACCTGTAAATGTCAGCCCCCCTTACACCTGTATATATGCCAGCCAACCTCACGCCTGTATATATGTCAGCCCCCCACACACACCTGTATATATGCCAGCCCCATCCCCCACCTGTATGTATGTCAGCCCACCCCATACCTGTATATGTCAGCCCCCCTCACACTTGAATATATGTCAGCCCCCTCACATCTGTATATATGTCACCCCCCCCCCCCTACATGTATATGTATGTCAGCCACACAAATCTGCAAACACAAGCCTCTGGCCCCTCCTTTTCCTTCACAGCCCCTACTTTTAAAGGAAATCTTCCTACCTAATCCCAGATTTTTTTCACAAAGCTGACACAGAGAAGCACAGTACAGGCAGGTCACACAAGGGGTGCACATGCACATAGTAGCCAGAGAATGGCAGCAAAGAGTTTGATGTCTGAGCTCAATGACACAGAGAGCAGCAGAAGCTGTGAGATCATTTCCATAGTGTGCAACATGGCTCCCCTTCACCCGTTCTGGCCTGGGCAGGGCCCCTTCTAGTTATATTGGCTGTACCCCCCTGATGGCGACCCTGCCTGTGGAAGCCAAGCTCTTCAACAACATCTAGGAGCTCAGAGCAGTTTGGATGGCTCTGCAACTAGGGTTGCCACCTCATCCCTTTAAACCCAACACATATTACACAGGTTCTGTGGTTGATTAAGGTGTTAATTAAACTCACTTGGTGCATTATATACATTAAATTGGCCTCAGAACCTGTGTAATTCATAAGTGTTTGGGTTTAAGGGATGAGGTGAGTGAGTGAATAACTTGCACAGCGCTACAAATGCGAACTGAATCGCCTCAAGGCGCTTGGTATCCATTTCCTTCTATTTACCCTTCAGAATAGGTGGGTCTTGAGTTATTTCCTGAAGGATTGGTGATTCACTTCCATTCGAATATTAGTTGGTAGTGCGTTCCACAGTCGAGGTCCTTGGACTGCAAATCTTCATTCTCCTTTAGTCTTGTAATGGGCCTTGGGGATGTGTAGTAAATTGTGGTTAGTGGATCGAAGAACGCGATTGGGATTGTGGTAATTTATTTTCTCACATAAATATTGTGGGGCGATTCCTTGTACACATTTGTGCGTCAGGCAGAGGGCCTTAAATGAGATTCTGTCCTTTATGGCCAGCCAGTGGAGGGACCTCAGGGAGGGAGTGATTGATTCCCAGTTTTTTTTTCCTGTAACCAGTTGTGCCACCGTGTTCTGGACAGGTGGCAACTCTATCTGCAACATTGGACCCTCCTTCTTTAATGACACTCAATTGTGTTGCAGTCCTGACAATGCCATGGTTGTGGCTTACATAAACCACCAAGGGGGAACCAGGAATCCAGAATGACAGCCTTTAGGCTGGATTCACACTTGTGCTGTGCAAATTCCAGCTCTCTTATCTCTGTTCAGTAGATCATCTCCGTTTTAGCTGCGAATTTGGAGACCTAGGAGAGGGGAGGGAGGGGGGAAGTGTGTTGAGGAGAAGGAGAGAAATCCTGATGAGAAATTAACACATCTGCAAATCTGATGCGTGCCTATAGAAGATAATGGGTCTGAATTCGCACCTGAGGAACTGCACCGCAATGCCTAGAAAACGCACGCGTTTTTTGGGCAATGCGCAGTGCGAATGCATCGCACATATGTGAACCAGCTTCATTAAAATCATTGTATTTTATAATGTTAATGCAAATTGTATGCGGTTTAAATTTTATTGATGGAATGTTGATGTCCACCAATCTCTGCAGTCCACATACTGTATAAGGCAATTTTTAATCTGATGTATCAGAAATGGGGGACTCCAGATGTAGACATCTTAACCTCCAGCTTAAACAACAAACTACCTCTGTTTATAGCTCTTCCACAAATCCTCTAATGCTGGCCTCAGATGCCTTGATAACGCCATGGTCTCAGTTCAGACTTCAGATCTATGTCTTCCATCCATTGTGAATTATGCCCTGTCTGCTCGGGTCTCATCCTTGTCTTTTTTTTTTCAAAGACATCTTGTGTCCCTTCCCCTTGAAAACTGTTTTCTTTAAGGTTTATCTAGCATTAAGCCCCCATTGCTTGGAATATTAACTTGGTTTTCTCTGCCTTGCCGAAACCACACTTTGAACCCTTCAGGGATATTCACTTCGATGACCTTTCCTGAAAAGTAGCCTTGGCTGCTGTCGCCTCGGTGAGACGTCTGTCTGAGTTGGCAGCCCTCTCCTATAAGTAGCCATTACTCATACTTCATATAGACAAGTTTGTCGTATTCCCAAGACCATCCGTTCTTCTGAAGGCGTTATCAATGTTCCACCTTAATATGGATAGACCCCTATCAGGCATGGGGTAAACAATAAAGAATACAAGTTAGGGGCACTTCCTTTTCCATCCCACAATATAGTACTTGGGTAACCTGATAGTTTGGGAAAGTTTTGCTACATTGGCATGGTGATAAGGGGGGTGCTTACAAAATTTTTATTTTCTTATGAGGGGGTTCCAGATGCAGCTTAAGAGGCTTAGCTGTTATACTAAATATACAGTATGTTTTGGCATCTATTGGTGCCTATAGCATAACACCTTGTTTTGTTTACAGTTTAAAGCCACAAGTTTAATTTAGGCTGGCCTTAAGGATTAGATGGCAGTTAAATTTGCATGCATTGTCTATTATATGCACAAACATGTTAGAGGCTTTCTTATAGTTTGGTGTTGCATAATTTGCTAAACCAGGGTTCGACAAATTCCGGGTGCCAGGTCGCCGTTGCACCTAGAATTATCAACCTGGTGCCCGGGGCAACAGAGCTGGGGTATCCTGTGCGCGTCGGATGTCCGCCCCCCCCCCCCCGATCTCTTAGTGCCACTAATTAAGGCCGCGGGTTTGCGGCCTATGCTTCCTAGGGGACTGGAGCGAGGTAGAGGCGTACTAAGTGGGGGGCGGGCCACCCCGGGTGAAACCCACTGGGGGGGTGTCAGGCAATCGGCCCCCCCCCCGCGACTGAAGACAGTGCCGCGGGTTTAGGCAGCGGCAGCATGGAGCGGTCACAGGACACGTGTAGAGCCCGAGGTAGGAGGGTATTGCCAGCTGCACCCGAGCGCAACCATCACATTCTCTCCTCTCCGTGGTCGCGGCTCTGATCAGTCTCTGCAGTGGCTTTCACAGCCGAGCAGAGACTGAAGCCGCCTCCCTCTCCTCCGTTATGTCTACACAGTGCTGTGCATGGGGGAGGAGGCTTTGCTTGGCTGTGACAGCGGCTGCCGAGACTGATCAGAGCCAAGAGTCTGCGCTACCACGGAGAGAATAGGATCACCTTGCCGCCGGGTCCCGGGTCTGCCGACTGGCACAGGTGCGGCTCCATTACCCCTCCCCCTTCAAAGCCACTACTAAGTATCGCCACAAAGAAAAAAAAGACTGTTGAATAAACAGAGTTGATTGGTCCCGTTTCAATCCATTCTGTGGTTGCTAAGCAGTGTGATCAGAAAGTTTGCCCCTTTTCTCCCCATTGCTGACCACATGGAGACAAATACTTTAAGTGGACTACCTCATTCTCTTCATGTGTGGTCTGAGGTACATGGGTGGGTCTGAAGAGAAGGGTCTGTCATGGCTTTGGGTCCCAGTGTGCTGACTGGTTCAGATGCAGCTTACAATACCCCTCCCCCTGCAAAGCCACTACTACTACTTTACTGTGGGGGGGGGGGGTCTTCACTCTAGGGGGTCTGTATTGTTAGGGTGGTCTGTGTGCTGTAGGGGGTCTGCTCTGTATGTGGTGTCTGTATTGTTGGGGGTCTGTGCACTGTGGGGGGTTTGTATTGCTAGGGGGGTCTGTGCACTGTAGGGGGGTATGCACTGTAGTGGGGGTCTGTACTGTAGGCTCCAGAGTGCTGTGTAATGTAAAGGGGTCCATAGGTGCAGGGTGCTGTGTAATGTAAAGGGGTCCAGAGGTGCAGGGTGCTGTGTAATGTAAAGGGGTCCAGAGGTGCAGGGTGCTGTGTAATGTACAGGGGTCCAGAGGTGCAGGGTGCTGTGTAATGTACAGGGGTCCAGAGGTGCAGGGTGCTGTGTAATGTAAAGGGTTCCAAAGTGCTGTGTAATGTAAAGAGGTCCTTAGGTGCAAGTTGCCGTATAATGTAAAGGGGTCCTTGGGTGCAAGGTGTCGTATAATAGAAAGGGATCCTTAGGTGCAAGGTGCCGTATAATGTAAAGGGGTCCACAGGTGCAGGGTGCTGTGTAATGTAAAAGGGTCCAGAGGTGCAGGGTGCTGTGTAATGTAAAGGGATCTAGAGGTGCTGTGTAATGTAATTTAATGTAAAGGGGTGCAGGGTGCTGTGTAATGTAAAGGGGTCCAGAGGTGCAGGGTGCTGTGTAATGTAAAGGGGTCCAGAAGTGCAGGGTGCTGTGTAATGTAAAGGGGTCCAGAGGTGCAGGGTGCTGTGAAATGCAAAGGGGTCCAGGGGTGTTCGCTTCTGCGCGTGAGCTTGGCGGGACGGGGCACGTTTTCTGGCTCCTAACTTTTTTAGCTGGCTCCTAGACTCCAAGCAAATTTGTCAAACCCTGTGCTAAACACATTTGTTAGCATGTTGCATTAAATTTGGCTAGGGATATACAGGTGAATAAATCTCTCTGCAGCTGAGAGATTTAACCACTTTTTGGCAGTCATTCCCTTGGCAGCACATTGAAAATAACTGTATTGCTAATATCATGAGTGTCAACAAGTCTTTATTTCTCTCAGAGATGTGAATCGCCTATGTAGCCATAGACTTGGCGACAATAATTATTCTCATGATTCTGTATGAATAGAATGTCAGTTACACACTGCTAAAATACTAATAATGTTTTACAATATCAAAACATGTTTTCTTTTCATTCTACTAGTTCGAGGATCTTTAGGTTTGACTGTCATTTTTGCACTATGGCAGTTACAGAAAGAGATATGGAAGCAGTTTGGACCCACCGTCTCTACGTTGTTCTGCCTTATAACAACATCTCAATTTCATTTGATGTTCTACTGTACTCGAACCCTTCCTAATACATTTGCACTTCCTATTGGTGAGTATTTGTTCATTTACATTTGGCATATTTATTAGAAACAAACCTGCTAAAATATTTTATTAGCTAACTGTAAAGCCCTGTACTCACGCTCGGTTTTCTCGGCGGTAAAAAGTCAGCCGAGAAAACCGTGGGGAAAGCCGAGAACCCAGCAGGAAAACTGCCATGGAGCTTTGGCCAGGAATCCCGGCCGTGTGTATGCTCCATCGGCACTGCCTCGCAGTGTTTCCCATAGCTAAGTAGTAGATCTGGTGGGGAAAAAAAAAAATGGGAATCCCGACGAGAAAATAGAGAGCAGGTTTTCTGCGAGGAAGCATACACACGTCCGGTTTTCCTGGCCAAAAGCTCTCCTGGCAGTTTTCCTGCCAGGAGAATCTGCCAGTTTTGCTAATTCAAGGCTGTAGTCTCGGACTGCAGTACATGTAAACATTGGGAATAAGCCTTTAAAAATTAGTTAATAGCATTCTCAAAAGTGTTGTCAGTGTTTTACATTAATGCTTTGTGACCCTTTAACCACTTCAGGCCCGCGCTACCGTCGGATGACGGCAACAGCGCGGGCCTGAATATCCAACATGCCGTCATTTGACGGCATGTCATTCTGGCGTTCCCAGCGCGCGCTGTAGTGCGCGCTGCGGGGAAGCCCTGTGTTGTCCGTGTCCCTTGGACACGGCCAATCACAGATCGCGGCAAACGGCCAATCAGAGCGGCCGTTTGCGATGCGATCTGTGGGCGAATGAGAGATGATCTCTCATAGATCATCTCTCATTGCCGTGTTACACAGAGACAGCGTCCTGTCTCTGGAGGGGAGGAGCCCGATCTGTGTTCCTTCCTACATAGGGACACAGATCGGTCACCCCCCCTCCCCCACAGTTAGAACACACCTAGCATACATATTTAACCCCTTCCTCACCCCCTAGTGTTTAACCCCTTCAATGCCAGTCACATTTATACTGTAATTAGTGCATATTTATAGCACTGATCGCAGTATAAATGTGAATGGCGCCAAAAATGTGTCAAAAGTGTCCGATGTGTCCGCCATAATGTCGCAGTACCAATAAAAATCGCAGATCGCCGCCATTTCTAGTAAAAAAAAAATAATAAAAAATAATAATTCTCTCCCCTATTTTGTAAGCGCTATAACTTTTGCGCAAAACAGTCGCTTATTGCGATTTTTTTTTTTTTTTTTTTACCAAAAATATGTAGAAGAATACGTATCGCCCTAAGCTGAGGAAAAAAAATGTGTTTTTTTTTTAATTGGGATATTTATTATAGCAACAAGTAAAAAATATTGTATTTTTCTTCAAAATTGTCGCTCTTTTTTGTTTATAGCGCAAAAAATAAAAACCGCACAGGCGATCAAATACCACCAAAAGAAAGCTCTACTTGTGGGGAAAAAAGGACGTAAATTTTGTTTGGGAGCCACGTCGCACGACCGCGCAATTGTGAGTTAAAGCGACGCAGTGTCGGAAGCTGAAATTTTACCTGGGCAGGAGGGGGGTATAAGTGCCCAGTATGCAAGTGGTTAAATTCAATCCGAAAGTGTATTTTCTGACATTTTGTAGTAGGTCTGTGGGGATGTGCCTTTTTCACCGCTTCAGCTCCGCCCGCCGTCATTTTACTGCGGGAATGTGGCTCTCCTGGGCGAGAGCCCGTAGCTATACGTCCACATTAAAGCGGCCACTATAGGAGCCACTAGGTACGATCGCCGCCAGGCACACGCGATCGCTCGTTACAGAGCGGGGACCGGGAGCTATGTGTGTAAACACAAAGCTCTCGTTCCTGTCAGCGGGGAAAACGCTGATCTTCTGTTCATACAATGTATGAACAGAAGATCAGTGATTTCCCCTAGTGAGGCCACCCCCCATACAGTTAGAACACACCCAGGAACACACTTAACCCCTTCCCTGCCCCCTAGTGTTAACCCCTTCACTGCCAATGGCATTTTTATAGTAATACAATGCATTTTTATAGCATTGATCGCTAAAAACATGCCAATGGTCCCAAAAATGTGTCCGAAGTGCCCGCCATAATGTCGCAGTACTGAAAAAAAATGCTGATCGCCGCCATTTCTTGTAAAAAAAAAAATATTAATAAAAATGCCTTAAAACTACCCCCTATTTTGTAAACACTATAACTTTTGCGCAAACCAATCAATAAACGCTTATTATGATTTTTTTTTTTTTTTTTAAATATGTAGAAGAATACGTATCGGCCTAAACTGAGTAAAAAAAAAGTTTTTTTATATATTTTTGGGGGATATTTATTATAGCAAAAAGTAAAAAATATTGAATTTTTTTCAAAATTGTTGCTCTATTTTTGTTTATAGCGCAAAAAATAAAAACCGCAGAGATGATCAAATACCACCAAAAAAAAGCTCTATTTGTGGGAAAAAAAGGACACCAATTTTGTTTGGGAGCCACGTCGCACGACCGCGCAATTGTCAGTTAAAACGCCGCAGTGCCGAATCACAAAAAGTGCTCTGGTCATTGGGCAGCAATATGGTCCGGGGGTTAAGTGGTTAAGTCAAGTAAAAGCACAGTAAAGCCTTCTTACAACAAAATGTATTCACATGCCTCATTCCATCAAATATCTATAAAGTAAGAAGATTATTCCTCATTTTGAGAACGTGGGTGAACCCATACAAATCAATGCTTTATGCCCCATTGGCCAGATTTTTACCAAGCACTACTGGTGTATAGTGCAAATACAGCCTACTAAAAGAGCAATGTATCCCAAACTTCACACAGCTGTTTTGAGCTTGAATGCATCTGGCCAATGGGTCATAAATCAATAATGTCATCTTCTGAGTCTAAGGCTGCATTCACAACTGAGCGTCAGTCGTTCGGTCGTTTTTCCGGCGTTTTTTTCCAGCGTTTTGTCGTGCGTATTCATGCTTATTTGCACGTTTGTACTTCGACGTTTTTTATTTTAGCCAATAGGAAAAATTATCATCTTTTCATCACTTGTTGCTATGTTGGTAGAATTGTTTTATCTTCTGCCTGGGTGAAAAGTTCTATTGATTAAAGCGACGAAACGCCTGTAGCAAACGCTCGTTGTCGCGCTAGTCGCTTGAATCGAGCGTTTCCATTACTTTCTATGGGAAAAGGAGACGCTCAAATACGCCCAAACCGCCCGATACGTGCGACAAAAAAGGGTCCGGAACTTTTTTTAGCTATAGGCGATGGGCGTCAGGCGCATCAGCGTTCAGATGTGAACCATCTCCATAGGCTTTCATGTATTTTTCTCCCTCTGGCGTTTGTGAGCGTCGCGCTACAGGCGACAAAACGCCTAGGTGTGAGGCTGCATTCAGCTCTTCTGGATGTGGCTGCTTCCCCTGCTCAATCCAAAGGAGTTTTAATTGCCAAATAGCACTGCTGACAGCAGAGGCCATATGCACCTTGCACCCTTTGCAGAATTTATATCAGATCTGTCTGCAGAATTAGCAGCCTCTGAGCCTTCATCAACTGAGACTGTCTGATGTTGGGTGTCTCTTGTCTCTGACAGATGAAGCTCTTCTGTTTGCAGTCTTCCTTTTATGGAGACTGAAAAAACTCTGCCAGGCTCCTTGTATCTCCCAAGCAGCTACTAGCCTTATACCAGCTTAAGGGGGACTTTGTTAAAAAGTGGGCTGCCATGTATGTGGATTTGGCAGTATCCTGTCTTAAATAAAATATACAATTCCTGCAGAGGATGAACCTGTCATTTAAGGACCCCATGATAAGTCGCTGGAGGCTCTTGCTAGAACCCTGTTTCCCTTGGCAGGACCTGCTCTGCAACTTGAATAATTGAATAATGGCCTGTTAACCAATTGGACTTCTATGTGGAATTTTTAAATGGTATGTGTGTGTGTGATTATGTCTGAACCTTTTTTGATCTAGTAATTAGTATTGAGATTAGATCTGTGCCTGCGCCTGTGTATAAGAAGGAGCTCAGTGCACACCAGATAAACTACGCTTTGGCTAAAATGCGTTTCTGCTGTGTTTTATTTGGATGTCCAGATTGTTTATCTTTAACCTCTTAAAACCGGCCACATGCATATATGTAGCCGCTTGACGGGCAGGCCTTAATGCCGAGCGGCTGCATATATGCAGCTCTGTTAAAACAACTTGCCACGCTCCCAACGCGGTAGCTGGTGCGTACCGGAAAGCTTCCTATGCATACTAGCAATCAGGTGCTTCCTAGTCATGTGACCGCTATAAGATCCAGTTACGGCGGTCACATGATCAGAAACCATGTCCTGCCTCCCAGCATCTAAAAACCCTAGAAGGTTAACCAAAGGGCTAGAAGGTTAACCAAATAAAATATTGTGAAGGACTGTTATCATACCAGGTGTGGGCCTTCAGGTTCAAAAACAAATGGGACAGGTTTGTCTCCAGGTGCAGGGATCCTCAAGCGGAATCAGTAAATACTCTGGTAGTTCCATGGGATCAATACAGCCTGATCTGTGCTTTTCCTCCCCTGAAATTTCTTCCTCGTCTGCTTTGCATGGAGGGCATTCTGGTGATACTTATAGCTCTGAACTGCCCAGGCAGATGTGGTACTCTGACCTGATTAGACTTTTTGCAAACGTTCCATGGGCTCTTCCAGATCGTGTAGACCTTTTATCTTAACCACTTGCCTACTGTGCATCTACACCCCCTCCCTGCCCAGACAAAATGTTAGCTTCCGGCACTGCGTCGCTTTAACTGACAATTGCACGGTCGTGCGACGTGGCTCCCAAACAAAATTGACGTCCTTTTTTCCCCCACAAATAGAGCTTTCTTTTGGTGGTATTTGATCGCCCGTGCGGTTTTAATTTTTTGCGCTAAACAAAAAAAGAGCGACAATTTTGAAAAAAGACACAATATTTTTTGCTTTTTGCTATAATAAATATCCCATTTAAAAAAAAAAAAAAAAAAAAAAAAAAACATTTTTGATCTCAGTTTAGGTCGATACGTATTCTTCTACATATTTTTGGTAAAAAAAAATAAAAAATAAAATCGCAATAACCGTATAGTGACTGGTTTGCGCAAAAGTTATATTGCCTACAAAATAGGGGGCATAATTATGATTTTTTTTTTTTTACTAGGAATGGCGGCGATCTGCGATTTTTTTTTTTCGGGACTGGGACATTATAGCGGACACATCGGACACTTTTGACACATTTTTGGGACCATTTACATTTATACAGTGAACAATGCTATAAATATGCATTGATAACTGTATAAATGTAACTGGCAGGGAAGGGGTTAACCACTAGGGGGCGGGGAAGGGGTTAAATGTTTCTCCTAGTTTGTGTTCTAACTGTGGGGGGAGGGAGGTGACTGGGGAGGTGTCTGATTGTGTCCCTATGTACAAGGGACACAGATCAGTCTCCTCTCTCCCTGACAGGGACGTGGAGCTCTGTGTTTACACACAGAGCTCCACGTCCCAGCTCAGTTACTCGGCAATCGCGTGTGACCAGCGGCCATCGCGGCCGCCAGGCACACGCATGGGGTTCTCAGTGACGCGACGGGCATGCGCGCGCGCCCCTAGCAGCTTTCTATGACAGGACGTCATATGTAGTCCTGTCAGGACAATAGAGTATCCCGCCCGCCGTCATTTGACGGCGGGCGGGTATCAAGTGGTTAAAGTGGTTTAAACCTCAGACATGAAAAATGAAGAAACTATATCGCACTATAGTGTGTATTAAGCTGAATCCAAAGTGCTGAGTCTGGTTCCTCACTGATATCTTCACTATCTGCACAACTCCTTCCTAATAGAGTACGCCAACACCACAGCCACCCAGTAGAGGACCCCCCCCCCAGCACACAGATTTCTCATACCCCCAGCTCTATTTTTCTCTGATCCTGTAAAGAAGCAGGGTGTGTCACTTCCTCCTCTCAGCTCTCAGATTACACTCAGCTCTGTGTTCTAGCTCTATAGCGTGTGTGATGTCAGATCCCGACCCTGATTTCTCCTGCTAAGAAAGATTCTTTCTCCCACACCTTCTACCACACCTCCTCCCTACAGGAAACACAATCCATTTGCAGCTTGTTATAAGTCCCCACCCTTCCACCTTGATCCCCAGTATTGATTTTGTTTCTCCTGAACACAGCAGCATGTTTGTTTTGTTTAAAGACTAAATGACCGGGGAGGGTCGGATGGTCCTCTGTTGAGACAGGTTTTAGGGAAGCCGGGGGGGGGCTGAACTAACCTGTAGGCTTGTCTTTCTCACAGGTCGCCCTCAAGGCTGCATCAACTCTCTGAATCAAAGAATCCCTCAATGGTAAAGATAGGAAAATCTGCTTCCTTCAATTTCTACCATGGCTCATGGAAGGCATACTTTCTTTGGTGCAAGATATGAAACTTTTACCTCCATGAAATTTTATTATAGTTCTATTATATTCTATTCTATTTTGTAGATGATGGTCCTTAGCACCATTAATGGTCAAGTCCCTGTACTTGCAACCTTGTTACATAGACCACTGGCTTCCCATTCTTTGATTAAAACACTTATGCAAGGTATCTTTACATGTGTGTTCCCCTGTGACTTAGTGGAATCTGAATTTAGTCCTCTCTGAAAGCTTTCCATCCCCCACTTAAAGCGTTGCAGTGCCGTATCGCAAATAATGGCCTGGTCATTAAGGGGGCAAATCCTTCTGGGGTTGAAGTGGTTAGGGGGGTTGTATATTTTTTCAGACAAAATCTGCATCCTTTTCTTTCCCTTATGATAAACAGTCTGAAACATGAAATTCAGAAACTTGGTAAAGCCTAACTCCATGTTTTTGTAAACTTTAAATAGTTAATTTGGACCGACTCAGTTCAAATTAACCATTTCCTTCAAAAAGCTTCATTCATATGGGCTTTGACACCTGTTGTGTGCTCAGGTCTTGTTTATTATTGCATCCGCCCAAGCTGCATGCAGGCAGCCTATAATGGTTGAGGCAGATGCAGCAGGTGCTCGGACACTGTGCAGAAGTAGGTGCAATGATCCGCGCGCAGGCAGTGTGTGTTCGGATCTGTGCACACACTCCTGCTTGTGTGTCAGGTTATAACATGCATCTGCATCCACCTCTGTCGGCTGCCTGCACACCACAAGTCTGGCTTAAACAGTGGCATACATCACCAGCTGCTTTCAGGTCACCAAGGCCTAAAAGACTTACATTTCTCTTGAGCTTAAGAAATTGGTTCCTGTAAACAAAGTGTTTTTTTGTAGGAGGCTAAGCTTTTTAACATGTGGATGAAATTATCAGAATTATAGGTACCATACCTAATGGCATATCAAAATTGTGATTGGTTATAGATGATCCTAACAAAAAAAAAACAACATAATTTTATTAATTTAAATTACAATTGGTTCTCTGACACACATGTAGAGATTTATTTGTTCAGTCAGAAGTGATTGACAATATTTTTTTTGTTACAATTTACTTGACAAGATTGAATTTGATCAAAATCTCACTATAAGTCTATCAAACAGATGGTCTTTGTGTTGAAATTTTTGTTCAATTCAGTCAGTTTAATCACATTGAATGATCAACTGAATGATCATATCCATACATCTGTGGCCACCATAAAGAAAATCTTTGCAAATAGCAAACAGTAATGGAGTACACATCTACTACTTTTCCTGTTGTTTTTGTTTCCTTTACATTTAGTCTTGCTGGCTATCAAATACTGGATGAAGCAGAAGTATGGTCCATTTATTTGGCTTTCGGCATTAGCCATCATTGTGTTCAGATCTGAACTATGTATATTAATGGGACTCCTGCTGCTAAGATCTCTAATGAAGAGAAGCATTTCAATTTCTTCAGCCCTCTCCTATGCAGTCCCAGCTGGAATTGTCTGCTTAAGTGAGTATGCTTATAAATAATATAGTAACTGGGAGACCTTGTCATAAAAAAAAATGGCAATATCCCCTGTAGTAACAAGTAAAGCATTTTCTTTTTTACCCTAGAAAACGGAATATGGGAAGCTGAGGATAGTTAGAAAAAGATACCATCCAAAAAAGCCTTCATATCAGCCATAAAATTATAACAACCTTGCCAGTATATCACTCCAAGGAGACTTAGCAACACAATGTTAGTAGATGTAACCATTGCAATTAAGTCTGCCAGATCAGTTCAACTGAATAGGGATGCCACCAACATGTATAGTCCACTAAGCCAAAACATGCGATCGCCAGCTCGCAAGATGATACATACACGTGCAGTGTTTTGTTTTGCACAATATTTTGTTGGCCAAGCAGCAATCTCCCTTTTGGCAATATTATCATCTTTCCAGTTAGCGAGCACATGTTTTTTCCCTTATTGGACTATACATGTTGGTGGCATCCATATTCAGTTGAACTGATGGTTACATCTACTAACATTTAGTCTCTTTGCCCCTAGGAGTGAATGATAGTAGATCCTGAAAGAAGCCCCTTTTCTAGAGCGAAATGCATTGATCCATTGTTATATCTACATATGGATTTTATTGTATGAATTTAATATTGTTGATTGTAGCTGTGGATATTTGTTTTTAAACATGGGGACATTTTTTATACAGTATACAGTACAGACCAAAAGTTTGGACACACCTTCTCATTCCAAGAGTTTTCTTTATTTTCATGACTATGAAAATTGTAGATTCACACTGAAGGCATCAAAACTATAAAATAACACATGGGGAATTATATACATAACAAAAAAGTGTGAAACAACTGAAAATATGTCATATTCTAGGTTCTTCAAAGTAGCCACCTTTTGCTTTGATTACTGCTTTGCACACTCTTGGCATTTTCTTGATGAGCTTCAAGAGTTAGTCACCTGAAATGGTCTTCCAACAGTCTTGAAGGAGTTCCCAGAGATGCTTAGCACTTGTTGGCCCTTTTGCCTTCACTCTGCGGTCCAGCTCACCCCAAACCATCTCGATTGGGTTCAGGTCCGGTGACTGTGGAGGCCAGGTCATCTGGCGCAGCACCCCATCACTCTTCTTCTTGGTCAAATAGCCCTTACACAGCCTGGAGGTGTGTTTGGGGTCATTGTCCTGTTGAAAAATAAATGATGGTCCAACTAAATGCAAACCGGATGGAATAGCATGCCGCTGCAAGATGCTGTGGTAGCCATGCTGGTTCAGTATGACTTCAATTTTGAAAAAATGCCCAACAGTGTCACCAGCAAAGCACCCCCACACCATCACACCTCCTCCTCCATGCTTCACGGTGGGAACCAGGCATGTAGAGTCCATTCGTTCACCTTTTCTGTGTCGCACAAAGACACGGTGGTTGGATCCAAAGATCTCAAATTTGGATTCATCAGACCAAAGCACAGATTTCCACTGGTCTAATGTCCATTCCTTGTGTTCTTTAGCCCAAACAAGTCTTTTCTGCTTGTTGCCTTTCTTTAGTAGTGGTTTCCTAGCAGATATTCTACCAAGAAGGCCTGATTCACACAGTGTCCTTTTAACAGTTGTACTAGAGATGTGTCTTCTGCAAAAGGTGGCTACTTTGAAGAACCTAGAATATTACATATATTTTCTATTGTTTCACACTTTTGTTATGTATATAATTCCACATGTGTTGATTCATAGTTTTGATGCCTTCAGTGTGACTCTACAATTTTCATAGTCATGAAAATAAAGAAAACTCTTTGAATGAGAAGGTGTGTCCAAACCTTTGGTCTGTACTTTTTTTTGTAGTATATTTTTTTTTCTGTTAAATTTTTTGGCACACTAAATGTCCCCAACTTTTTATATTCCCTTTTCTAGGGTATATGGGAAAATGGTTTACCTGAGTATGTGTATAGTTTGGCCTAATTTATAAAAAAAAAAATAAGAATAAATACTGAAGAGTTATAAATCTGATTTTATACAATTTAAAGGGTATTTCCACTTTTTCAGACAAATTAGGATAATATACAGTATATTTTCTATTTATTACATGTTTCCATTTACATAGAATAACTTTAAAAATATCTAAAAATTGCTGCTTACATTTTTACTTGTTTATTTCTGAAAACTCCAAAACTGAAGGTTTCCCCTTCTATGTAATGTTAAAGCTGAGGTCCACCCAATGTTTTTTTTTAAAGCCAGCAGCTACAAATACTGCAGCTGCCGACTTTAAAAAAAAATGGACAATTACCTGTGCAGAGCGCCCGCGATGTCGGCAGTCGAGGCAAAGCAATCGATCGTCTCTTGGCTGCCCTGGAGTCTATGCCCCGAATGCCCCGAAGTGGGTGCAAATACCTGCCAAATGTGACACCGGAGGGTTCCGAAAAGTGGAAGTTCCATTTTTGGGTGGAACTCCGCTTTAAGTAAGGATGGGGAATTAGATTAAGAGGAATCCTTTTGTTTGTTCTAAGGGAGGGTTATTCCACCCGCCATGCTTTTTTGCCATGTGTGTCCAAGATTAAACTTCACTTCCTGTCCCATAGCCAAGACAGGAAGCGAGAGAAAATCCCTCCAAATTAAAGTGGATGTAAACCCAAAAAAATATTTTTTTATTTATTTTTGTTGATGTCACAATGTAGAGTATAAGATTTCCTATCATCTGTGTCCAGTCTTGCCACACAGAGTTAATCCAGCGCTGAGTAATCCTCTTTTAATGTTCAGTGCAAATTAACAGAATTTCAGATAAAAACTTACCAAATTATAAAGTCCGTTTCTCTGTTTTTGCTTTCAGTGACAGGTTATTTACAAATCTAGCTCGGACATGTTTATCATATGTTATGTTATGTTTATCATAATATGAGGTGATCCTAAGTTCATTGTATATTACCAGGATGTGTTATGTGGGGGAGGGGTGGATTTCTCACTTTTTATACCTCATGTTATGATAAACATAACATAACATATGATAAACATGTCCAAGCTAGATTTGTAAATAACCTGTCACTCAAAGCAAGAAGAGATAAAACAGACTTTTTATTTAGGCAGGTTTTTATCTGGAAGGCTGTTCATTTTCACTAAACATTAAAAGAGGATTTCTCAGATCTGGAATAACTCTGTGTGGCAAGACTGGGCACAGATGATAGGAAATCTTATACTCTACATTGTGACATCAAAAAATAAATAAAAATGTTTTGGGTTTACATCCACTTTAAGGAAGTCACCAGATTCACCAGAACTAGTGCCGAATTGGAAGACTTCCCCTCTATTACTCTTCCGGGGACAACCCAAAATGTTGGGATTTTCTTTTACCTTTGATACTAATAATGAGCATGACAAATTGGGGTGGTGAATCGGAGACACTGATATTGATAAAAATATAAGAGGTGTTCTAATCCCTCTCCACTCTGTCCAAAACTAAAAAAGTTTTGCCTTTAATTATACTAAAGTGAACTCCAGTCACAGGGCTTACTGTAAAAACATAGCTGATATATGTGAACTGTTAAATAATTAAATTTATCTCTGCCACTTTTGTAATGTACATACCCTAGCCATGTTTCATGACCAGGAACACTTTTCCTCTTTATTCCATTTTAAGGAGTAGAGTGGTGTTGCCCCCCTGCCCAGCCTACTGATTGGACAGTGAAGGACAACAGCACACTGTCACCTCTGTGCTTCCCATTCTTTCAAGCATGTGACCTGTCTTGCAGCACTATATATTTTTTTAAAATAACAAACATGTTATAATTACCTCCACTGTGCAGCTCGTTTTGCACAGAGTGTCCCCGAACGCTGTCTTCTGGGGTCCCTCGGCGGCTGTCTTGGCTCCTCCTTGCAAAAGCTTTCTACCTTCATGCGAGCTCGCATGGTGTAAAGCTTTTGTGAGCTCGCATGGTGTAAAGCTTTTGCGAGCGCGCTTCCATGATACAGCGGCGGCCATAGCCGCCGACTGTTTCACTCAGCCCCGCCCCCCGACGTGCCGCGTCATCCGCTGTGATTGACAGCAGCGCCAGCCAATGGCTGCGCTGCTATCAATCCGCCCAGCCTAGCCAATCAACGGCCAGGCTGGGAACAGAACAGGATGACAAGCACGCACCCAGGAATTTCGAACGGTCAGGTAAGTAAAACGGGGGCTTGGGGGGGGGGGGGGCGGTGCTGTCAGATGTTTTTTTACCTTAATGCATAGGATGCATTAAGGTAAAAAAACTTTTACCTTTACAACCCCTTTAAGGCTGCTTTTCCTTTTAGTGTTGAGTCAAATGATGTATTTATTATCCACCTAAAATTCAGCTTTAATTTACAGGTCTTACATTTGTTTTCTGTCACTTTAGGTTTAACTACTGCTATAGATTCCATATTCTGGAAACGTGTTCTTTGGCCAGAGGGAGAAGTTTTGTGGTACAACACATTTTTGAATAAAAGTGTAAATTGGGGAGTATCCTTTTTTTCTAAATACATTGACCAGCTAGCTGAACGTTCAAATTGGACTAGCATTTTTAGTCTAGGGATGCTGTTTTTAAAACCCAAATCCCAAAAAGTTATGACGCTGTGTAAAATCTACAAACAGATTGCAATGATTTGCAAATTTTATAAACCCGAATTTTATTCACAATAGAAAACAGAAGACATATCAAAAGTTTTAACTGAGAACATTTAGGAAAAACAATAAGGTTATTTGGAAATGAATGTCAGCAACACCTCTCAATAAAGACAAGGCCATGTTTACCACAATGTAGCATCCCCTCTTTAAAGTGGAGTTCCACCCTGAATTTTTTTTTTTAAATCCTAAAAAAAAATTGAAAAAGTATATATATATATTTTTTTTATAGTTATCAGAAATAGCGGTTGCTATTCGGAAGTCCGTAATCTGCCTCTTCATCGTCTGCGGTGGATCTTCTTCTTCCATCCTAGTGGCAGTGTCTTCTGGTGAATGGGGCGCGCTGCCTTCTGGAAACTGTGTGTATCCCAGAGAGTAGCTGGCCCATTCACAAAGAGCCACGCTGCTCGTGCATGCACAGTAGGAAACGGGCAGCGAAGCCACACGACTTCACTGCCTGTTTCCCTTACTGAGGATGGCGGCACCTGGAGCTGCTAGGATCCAGGGATCGGCCTCGGGGGGGGGGGGGGCTGACATCGCAGGCGAATAGCACAGGTAAGTGTCCTTATTAAAAGTGAGCAGCTAAAGTGTTTGTAGGTGCTGACTTTTAAAAAAAAATGTGGTGAAACCCCCCCAGTAAATAACACTCCGTAAACATCTGGGCACTGAAGAGACCAATTGCTGGAGTTTTGGGAGAGGAATGTTGTTCCATTATTGCTAGATATCGGATTCTAATAGTCCTGGGTCATCTTTGTTGTATTTTTAGTTTCAAGATGCACCAAATATTTTTAGTTGGTGAAAGGTCTGGACTGCAGGCAGGCTAGATAAGCACCTGTCTGGTCAATATTCCTATTGCACATGTTCCTGGTAGATATGGCTCATAAAAAGATAAGCACCCAGACTATTTGTTGGGATTGAGGTTTTATTTTGGATAGAGTGATGAAATGTTTTGACCATTGCTAGTATATTGGTCAGGTTTTTATTTGTGTCTGTGTCCTCACTGGGAAGATTACCCTCACTTCCTGTCCTAATTGGGATGTGGTGGGTTATCTGTCTAATGGGACTAAGAAAGGTTTGACCATGTGTACATAGCTACTTTGTAAAATATTACCAATTGCACACAAGCTAAACTTCTAAAACTACTCAGGAAATAATGGAAAGAGTTGTAGAGTGATGGTATTCAGCAACAAATGTAGAAATTATACAGATGGGGTTTTTAGACCTGTCAATTTCATAGCCTTTTAGGAATCAATGGGGCAAATTTAACAAAAGCAATTTACTTTGCAAGGGAATTTGCCTCATGCCCTGTACACACGATCGGTTCAGCTGATGAAAACGGACCGATGGATTTTTTTATCAGATATCTGATGAAGCTGGCTTTCATCAGTCTTGCCTAGACACCATTGGTTAAAAATCCGATTGTGTCCAATGGGGTGACGTAAAACACTACGACGTGCTGAGAAAAATGAAGTTCAATGCTTCCGAGCATGCGTCGACTTGATTCTGAGCATGCGTGGATTTTTGACCGATGGATTTCCCCACAGACGATTGTTTTTTTTTTTTTTTTCTAGTAGTTTTTTAACCAAGTAAATTTTAAAACAGGTTGTATTTTTTTTCACAGATGGGGAAAAACCGTCATCAGACGAACCAATTGTGTGTACAGGGCATCACAGTTTAGTAAATTAAGTTCTGATGACTTCCATCATCCAATCATGTGCAAGCAAAAATTATAATTTTTTTTTTATTTTCCTTACATTACAATTTGCTTACTTTGCAAATTGACATTATCTAAACTCTGGGGGAAATTTCTTGCAAATTGCAACTTTCCTTGCACATGCGTTTAGTAAATCAACCCCACTGGATTAATAAATGTTAGTACTGTGTACATACGTCAGCAGAATGGCACGGCTGGGCACAGGCACGTACAAGGACGTTGCCTTTAAGAGCCCAGCCATGGGTCACGCGCGCTGCTGGCAACCCGGTCCAAAGCTCCGTGACCGTGCCCGCGGGACCCACGGACTCGATCACCGCCAGTGTCCTGTGATCAGTCACAGGAGCTGAAGAACGGGGAGAGGGGAGTGTAAACACACCTTCCCTGTTCTTCTCTGTGGCAGTGTCACTGATCGTCTGTTCCCTGATATAGGGAACAAAGATCAGTGACATCACACGTCCAGCCACGCCCCCCTACAGTAAGAATCACTTCCTTAGGGCACACTTAACCCCTTAGCGCCCCCTAGTGGTTAACCCCTTCACTGCCATTGTCATTTTCACAGTAATCAGTGCATTTTTATAGCACTTTTTGCTGTAAAAATGACAATAAAATGTGTTCGATGTGTCCGCCATAATGTCGCAGTCACAAAAAAAATTGCTGATCGCCGCCATTACTAGTAAAAATGCCATAAAACGATTCCCTATTTTGTAGACGCTATAAATTTTGCGCAAACCAATCAATAAACGCTTATTGCGATTTTTTTTTTTTTTACCAAAAATAAGTAGAAGAATATGTATTGGCCTAAACTGAGGAAAAAATATGTTTTTTTTTATATTTTTGGGGATATTTATTATAGCAAAAAGTAAAAAATATTGCATTTTTTTCAAAATTGTCACTCTATTTTTGTTTATAGCGCAAAAAAATTAAAACCAGAGAGGTGATCAAATACCACCAAAAGAAAGCTCTATTTGTGGGAAAAAAGGACGCCAATTTAGTTTGGGAGCCACATCGCACGACCGCGCAATTGTCAGTTAAAGCGTCGCTGTGCCGAATCGCAAAAAGGGGCCAGGTCCTTTACCTGCATATTGGTCGGGGTCTTAAGTGGTTAATCACTGTTAGATCAAGGACGTAAAGTCCAAAGTGCTACCAGTAGAGCTAGAGGGTATACAGATTTGTTAGTTGTCCCACCTTAAAAAAATTATTATATGCTCCATGGACTAATTTAGCTCTTTTTTACAGCCAAGTGCTAGTTGTAAGACAAATTGGAAATCTTCAAGCATACTGGAAAATTCTAAACATCCATGGCTGATCTAAGTTGTATACAAGTGGTTAAATTTGTTGATTTGTTTTGTTTTTTTTCCCCTGTGTAATACATACACATTTTTAGTATTGCATTTTGTGCAGTTGGTTAATTTGTGCTTGATATAAGATGATGTGACCAGCACCAGATGCAGCCTGATGCCTTTAGCCCTGCTATCCCGCAAAGCAGACTCTAATTTGGTCCTACTTTGGGTTCTAGCTTGGAAGAAGGACCCAAACAGATACACAGATTTAAAGAGGGCAAGCCATTTTTCCCATCGGAAAATTTGAGAACCAGCTCTCAAATTTTTACTGTCGGAAATTCCGACAGAAAAAGTCAGATGGGGCCTACAACCGGTCTAAATTTTTCGATCAAAAGCTCACTTTGAACTTTTCTTGTCGGAAATTCCGACCGTGTGTATGCGACATTAGATGAAAATTTAAGAACTTGGATGTCAAGCAAATTTAAAAAAAAATGTACATCACACTGCTTCCCTCTGCAGATGACACTGTTACTAGCCTACATGGTAAAAAGGTGCATTTTACTGCACAGGTTAATGTGAACATAGCCTTAGTGGGAAATGAAAGAAGCAATATAATGGATTGCTGTGGGTTAATTCCCCACTTTTTGTTTAATTTTCTTTTGCCCAGTTTTTGTACCTGTGATCCATTATGATAAGAAGAGTATTTAAAACATATTCATCAGGCCTTTTATGATTCTCAAGAGAATTGTTTAAAGCCTGACTAAGTGATCTAAGCCAGGGGTCTCCAAAGTACGGCCCGCGGGCCACATCCGGCCCGCTAAGCCGTTTTTACCGGCCCGCAGCTAGAGTCAGACTCCCTGCAGGGACAGTCTTTGTGCCAAAGATTTGTCGGGTTGAAAAACCTGTCACGCATACTCACCCCCGGCAGTATACAGCACAGGCCCCACAACCACTCCCCGCGCTCTGCCTCAACCAATCCTGGCGCTTGCTGTGGCTCAACCACTCCCCGCACTCGGCCTCAACCAATCATGGCACACGCTCGGCCTCAACCAATCACGAAGCTTGCTCAGCCTCAACCAATCACGGCACGCGCTCGGCCTCAACCAATCGCGGCGCTCGCTCGGCCTCAACCAATCGCGGCGCTCGCTCGGCCTCAACCAATCGCGGCGCTCGCTCGGCCTCAACCAATCGCGGCGCTCGCTCGGCCTGAACCAATCGCGCCGAACGCTCGGCCTCAACCAATCGTGGCGCTCGCTCGGCCTCATCCAATGAAGTGCAGACTGCTCGCCCGCCCACCCAATGTTTACATCAGTGTGTTTTTGCATACAGCGAGCCTTTGTAACAGCGGGGCGGGAGCCAAGATGGGGAAGTGCAGAAGACACAGTGCACATCGATAAAGTAAGGGGAGACTGATGAGGAGGAAAAAAATGTGCAGAATGGGGATGAATTGGCTATGTTGGGGGCACAGTTGTTAGTGTGGCGGGGGGGTGTGGAGTTGATTGCTCTGAAGGGGACACAGTTGTGGGAGGGTATGGCAGTGAAGGTAACACAGTTGTGGAACATTTTATTCTATTCTGCTGCTACGGATTTAATAACAAACTTTTTTTTTTTTTCTCGGCCCGCGAGTATGTGTAAAATTTACTAAGTGTCCCTCGAAATAAAAAGTTTGGAGACCCCTGATCTAAGCAATCAGGAAGGATTACATTTTTAATAGCCAAAGTTAGCCAAACTTTCTGCTATATGACTTTGAAATGCTTAAAGAATGCACTTGGTAAAATCACACAATGTTTATATAATTATATTAAAATAGTTTTTATTCAGACCTTGCTTAGACAGATTTCCTTATCTGATATCTTTAAGACTTCACCATTCCTGTGGTATTTTTATTCAGTCATACCACGAACGTTGGCATTAAGCATTTTCTTCCTGCCATTTGGCCTTTTTGACAGGAGAATGCGTCTCCTGATTGCACCAGTTGTGGGTTTCATATTTTTGTACTCTTTCCTTCCCCATAAAGAACTGCGGTTTATCATTTACACATTTCCTGTTTTAAACATTGTGGCTGCTAAAGGATGTGCATTTATGTAAGTACAAAGGAAACTTGCTTAATACATAAAAAAGTTTTACCCTTCGTTAGATGCCTAGTGTTAGTCTAAAAAGTGCAGTTAAAGATTAGGTTGTATTTTTATTTGTGTGATCGCTACCTGAATCAAAATATTATTGGCTTGCAACCTTGATGGTCCCTAAAGAACACAAATGTAATATATTGCAGCTTACCAGTCCTTCGATGTCGTGGCTGCATTCATTTTTCAGAAAATACTTGTCCTTACTGTCAAAAATCCAGTTTACTGGTAACTTTGTGTCCTAAACTGATATCTTAGGCTACTTTACACTGAGGTGTTTTTCAGGGGTTTTAGCGCTAGAAATAGCAACTGAAAGATGCCTCCCCAGTGTGAAGCAGAGTGCTTTCACACTGGGGGGTGCACATTCGGGACAATAGTAAAAGTCACAAAATGCCCTGCCCACTGAAATGAATAGTCAGCGCTGAGGAAAAGATTGCAAAGCGCGTTAGCAGCACCACAACATGGGCACTTTTAACCCATGGGCGAGAGTTAAAAGTGAACTGCTAGTGGCCATCATTTTCTTTGGTACACACATGGGTTTGATGCAGTAGCAGATTTGGATCCATACATTTATTTTTTTCAAAGGTTTTATTCAAGAAGAAATAGTGAAAAGGTATCTTTTTTTTCTCTCTTTTATTTTTACCTGATGATTCAGCTAGTATCACAGTTTGTTTTTACTCTTGCTAGAGGAGAAATGGAGACACCTTTGAACAGCAGCCATGTCAATCTAGGGTAGTGTTAAATGCACAAGCAGATTTAGATGAACTTGACTAACAAATTAGAGCCAAAATTCTGCTAACACCTTTTGAGCGGTTAAGAATAACAGACTACTGAAAAATAAGACATACTGGCTGGGTCAACAGGTGAAAACAAAGGTATAAAAAGGAAAATTAATGCATCCACCTCATCGAAGAATAGACAAGCTGCAATATAATAAAGTTTTGTTTTTGGGCTAATTATCGCTTTAAAGCGGGGGTTCACCCAAAAACATTACATTCAGGCGAGTTGTTAGAATGACAATCGGCTGTTTTTTTTAAAATCCTTGCCGTACATACCGTTTTATATATATATATATATATATATATATATATGTTCACCGCGGCTTTCGGGTATAATCTGCGGTACTGGGCATTCCTAATTGATTGACAGGCTTCCGACTGACGCATACAGCGTGTCACAAGTTGCCGAAAAAAGCAATTTTGGGGTAAACCCCCGCTTTAAGATAGAATGTTTGGTTTTTACAGATATTTTTTTATGTTTTGGATTGATAACATTTATAATAACCTTGTACTCATGTAAGCATTTGAGGCAACAATAGATTGCTTGCGGACCACAAATAATTTCCCTCTGCTATTGCTTTTTAGAAAAGGTAGAATGCAGATTTTGCAATATAATGGCTGCTGATGGGGTGCTGTAAAGGTACTATCAGAATTTACAGGGCACCCAAGCCCCTCCCAGTCATTGCCACTCACTACTGCAATGATTTGTTGCTTTCAGAGGAGGCAGCAAAAAGCTAAAATAGTGCTGTGATTTTGCATCTTTTCCTCTGTAAAAACAATGCATTGTGTTGCAGTGCCCTATTACAGAGTGCCCTTATGGTGCTCTCTCTGGCTTGATCACAAGCCCAGGAGCTAATCAGAGCACCTCCTGGGGTTAGTATTGGGCTGTTGCTGTGGCTGTTACTGACAGTTGGTGGTTCCTGTACTAAACCACGTTACTCTGGGTGCACTTTTAAAATGGCTCATGGACAAGTGGATGCTATCCAAGCACTATTTTAAAATTGCACCTGGCCTCAAGTGGTGTAATGCCTCCATGAAAAAAAAAAAAACTATTACCACAGACAATGAAATCGGACCCTGCAAAAGTATGATAAATGCTGCCATACTTGGTATGTAAGTGGTGGCTTACAGAAATCCAGTGCTGTTACAGCATTCACGGTCAAGAGTCAACTGCAAATCAGTCAGTAGTAAAGTTGGAACAATGCCTAATTTCCTTGTTAAATTAATTTCTGAAGCCCTTTCAGGAAGATGTGTTTTAATTGAGACTCCCATTATCTATCAGGCTACCAATCTGTGGTCCTAAATGATGCATTCCATAAATCTTTTTGTGCAGTACACACATTTATATCTTATTGGAGACTTGTTGAGTAGTTCCTTTCAATCCTATGACATGATTGTGTTTGTTACTATTTTTTAGATTTCATAACTACCAGAAATCTTGGCTATTTAAATTTGGATCTTTATGTGTAATAGCCCATCTTCTAGGTAATGCAGCCTACTCTGCAGGATCTTTATATGTGTCCCATTTCAATTATCCTGGAGGTGTTGCAATGGATACCTTACATAAACTTGTGAACCCTTCAACAGGTATGGTTTAATTTCTAGATATGCTGATTTTCCTTGATACATCATATTGATTTAACCACTTGGAAATCAAGTTAGATTTGGGTTAAACGAATAAGGAAGGGCGTACATAGTAAGTCCCACAAACACCCCACGTCTCTGCTGTGTGATTTCAACTCCCTTGATTGGACATTTTGACAGCCAAGCTTGTAGTGTATGTTCAGGAGCCCCTATGAGTGCCTCTCTCTACAGTATCATAGTAATAGCTTATTACATTATCAATTGTAGAAATAATGCAACGGTTTCCTACATTGTATTTTACTGCTATAAAACAACCGTTAGGTCCAGTTTACACCAACACAGTATGGGAAACCCACATTTGGTGCGCATTTCCCATACCGCATTCAAAATGCACTGCAGTTGTGATCTGTAACTGGTGTCAATATTGTTAATGACACCCCAAATGCAGTGCGTCTGAATGTACTGTATCTTATACAGAGGTACCACGTGATCCTGTTGCAGTGAGTTTCCAAAAGTAGTGTATGTGCTACTTTTGGTGTAGTTTAATTTCAGCCCATTCAAAATAAATGAGCTGAAATCGCACCACATAGGACTGTATGTAAATCGCCCAAGAACATGCAACGCATTCCTGTACGATTCCAATGTGAACAAGCCCATAACTGTTTCTCTGTCACTTTTTTTTCCTTTACTATGGAGCCTGCAGAGCATTGCAAACGCAGTCAGCAGATCGCAGGTGCAATCTCAGGCTCCTGCAGACTTTAGCATAGCTGTTTGCTCATACCTCGTAATGGTAGGCAGTTACCTGAGAGCAGGATGATTGATGGACGACAAGGAAGCTTAGCAGCACCCTTGTAGTTCATTGGGACCTGCCTGCAAGCCATCAGCGGCAATGGTGGGCGAAACTTGTTGGCATTCATTTACTAAATGAAGGATGCGGCTGCATGGGTGGAGATCCACACAACCATGCTGTTGTCAAATTGTGACAGCGAGTGCGAGGAGTGGATCTCCTGCCCGCTGTCACGGGGGGGGGGGGGGGGGGGGGGTCAGGTGGAAAAGGTGCTGGAACACGTGTGCCATCCTAAAAATTGGGTGGAACGTGTAACATGCTCCAACAGTGAACTTATCCTTTAAGCACAGATTGGAACAAAGAACAATAAAATGTGTCCTTTTTACCTAATAGTAATACTAGTTTTAAAAATGTAAATCCAGCAACGTGTTAGTTAAATATTGAGATTTTTTATTTTATGTCTTTTAGATGTATCTGTACATATAGATGTAGCAGCTGCTCAAACTGGAGTTTCACGATTCTTACAATTTCACTCAAACTGGAGGTATATGGTAATATTTAAAATATATAAAAAAAAGTTGTTTTATTCTTGCAATTTGTGAAGTAATTCTTGCTTGAAAGGGAATCGCTATACTGTTTTATCCCTTAGTACCCAAAGCAGATGAACTCATGAAGGATCTGTGACTGCAATTTACAGGCTCTAACTAGAATTCTTGTTGCTGTACCTGTCCTCCACTGGACATCTGCTTGATTAGGGGCAGTTAGTGGCTGCTAATTCTACCCTGTGCACACGTATGCAACCATATTTTTTTATTTTTTATTCCCTCCACCTTAAAAAATTCAGTTTGTTGTTCAGTTGAGTTGTACTGTTTTTAGGTCAAAATAAAGGTGTAAAAAAGTTCTGAAATGATTTATCTTTGTCTCATTTTTTACATCACAGAAACCTTATTAATTATTATTCCCCTCAAAAAAATGCACAGCCATTAATATTTAAACAGCTGGCAACAAAAGTTAGTACACCCCTAAGTGAAAATATTCAACTTGAAACCAAAGTGTCTATATTTCCAGCACTACCTTAACCTTATTGTGCATGGAGTTCACCAGAGCTTCACAAATTGCCCCCGGATTCCTCTTCCACTCCTCCATGACGTCATCACAAAGCTGGTGGTTGTTAGAGACTTGGCGCTCCTCCACCTTCCACCTTCCACAGATGCTCAATAGGGTTTAGATCTGGAGTACCAGTACAAGGAATGAGTTGTTGAATAGGGCAGGACATCATGAACCTTTTTGAATGATCGCATCCTTCATTTGCATATTAGAATGTTCAGGGCACTTCTGAAAATGCTTTAAGAGAACTTTCAGAGCACTTTTTTCATACTACTTGTAAAGAAAGGTCTGTTATGAATGTACATGTCATAAACAAACTGATTTCCTCTTGCATAAAAAACATCATTTTAGTACAGCACTATTTGAAGTAGATTTATGTGAACATAAATGTTAACATAGGCATTGACCGTGTTTTTTTTTTATATTTCAATAAAGGTATGACAAAAGGGAAGATGTTACATGGACCGATGAAGCTATGCAACTTTACTCACACATCATAATGGAATTTGATGATTCTCATTTGTCTCGGTTTAAAAATAACTACAAAGTTTTAAGCCATATATCTGGCTTTGATGGATTTGGGTTTCATTTTGATACATTTCCACCCATTTACCCCAAATTGTTAACCAAATTAATTATTTTAGAGAGGTCCCAGATTGTATAATGTACACAAATGTTTATAAGTTTTGATTTCTTGTGAAGCCTTTAAGCATATAGAATCATCTTGTTTCCCAACTAAGGGCTTTGTTCAAAGTTTTCTAAATAAACAGTTCGGCACTGTAGTTCTGTTGATAATGCAAGAATATGCTATTTGCTTTTCAACTTTAAAGTTAGTCTTAATAAGAACTAAGCCCTTTGACACATTTAAAATGACTTTTTTCATAAAACAAAATAAAAATTAAGTTAAAGTGGGAGTTTTGCCTTTCTGTTCCTCCTTTCCCCTTCTTATCAACATGCTAAACTTGTATTACATAGCTTATTTTAGACCCAGCGACATCATTACTTGGTCTCTTTACGGCCCTGTACACACGACCGAGTTTCTCGGCAGAATACAGCGAGTAACTCGCTGGGAGACGTATTCTGCCGAGAAAATCGGTCGTGTGTACACTTTCGATGAGCAAACCGTCGGGCAGCTTGTCGAGCCAAAATAGAGAGCAGGGTCTCTATTTTCTGGACGGGAGTCTAATTTGGCTCGACGAGGCTGTTTTCCCGATGAGAACCTCGATCGTGTGTATGCTAAGAAAACCTGCGCATGCTCAGATAAAAGTAGGAGACTGGAAAACATCCTTGGTAAAAATAGCGTTTGGAGTGGAGATAGCACATTCGTCACGCTGCCAACATTATTGCATTGTTTAATTGCAGCGCTTTGAAAAAAATATTAGAATGGCACAAAACAGGACCAGTGTTTTTAGAATTTGCTGCTGATATTCCCACAGAGTTCTGACATAGTTTGTGAAACCTTTTTCTGGATGATCTCATTATTATTTTGTTTATTTTTTTTTTGTCCTGTATTTCACATCCTGATCTTCATTTTTACCTTTTTTTTTTTTTTTTCATTTCTAATCATCTAGTTGTTTTTGGGTGTCAAGTTACCCCCCACTGAAACATTATTGTTTGGTCTTATCTCATCTTTCCCTTCCTAATTACACCTTTATAATTAATAAAACACATAACCTGCCTTCTCACAAGCTACATTATTTTTTGGAGTAAAAACACATAGACAAGTATGAACTGTAAACTCAAAAATCACCATTTATTTGGGTTATAATTCAAACTCCAAAAACAAAAAAGGCAGTACTGGATAGCTTGTTGCCATTTGTGCACAGACAGGTGGGGCGTGATGTGACTGTTTAGCAGTTGGAGTCAAAAATTGGGAGTTGAGAGGCTCATCCAGGAAGGAACGTGTCAAGGTCTTGGACTCTCAGAGGTCAGAAACTGGAGCAGGGCAGGCAGATGTCACCAAGTTGTTGTACTACAGCAGACTGCCCTCTGGTACACCACCTGGAAGCAAGGGAGTCATCTTTTGTTTTTTCTCTCAAGGCCTTCCTTGGTGGATTCCCTGCAGCCTGCTCTTTGACCCTCTCTGCAGCCTTCTCAGCAGCCTTCCTCTTCTGCCTGGCTGGAGGCGGGGGCCACGGAGGCAGTACTCATGCCAGGAAGAGGAGTAGCAGAACGTGGTGGAGGAGAAGGAGCAGGAGAAATAGAATCAAGGGGAGGAGGAGGAGGAGAAGGAGAGGCAAAAGAAGAAGGTGAAGAACGAGTAGGGGAAGCAGTAGGGGCAAGAGAAGAACAAGTAGGGGAAGCAGTAGGGGCAGGAGAAGAACAAGTAGGGGGAGTAGGAGAAGAACGAGTAGGGGAAGCAGTAGGAGCAGGAGAAGAACGAGTAGAGGAAGCAGTAGGAGCAGGAGAAGAACGAGTAGAGGAAGCAGTAGGAGCAGGAGAAGAACGAGTAGAGGAAGCAGTAGGAGCAGGAGAAGAACGAGTAGAGGAAGCAGTAGGAGCAGGAGAAGAAGAAAGAGGAGGAGGAGAAGGAGGAGGTTGTGAGCGAGCTGGTGTTCGCGGATGGCGATGCGAACAAAGCACTGTCTCCTCAGTGAGAAGACTCCTCACCGCCTTATTGGCTAAGATGATGAGGAGTCCCTCAAAGAGGAGACGCTGGTCCTCACTCATGCGGTCCATTTTGGCCAATAATAACGGTCAAAAAGCCCTCCTGAGAGGTGGCAGGCTGCTGGAGGCTGGCCTGTGCCTCGCGAATGAGGGCCAGTGAGGCCTCACGAACACTTGTATCCCTTGCGGCCCTTCTGGGTTGAAGGCGTATTGGAGGCACCTGACACCTAGTACTGCTACTAGGCCCAGCCACCTCCTCCGAGCAACTTGGGCCTGCCACCTCCTCTGTCCCACTCACCCTGCCCTCCTCCTGCCTGGCACTTTCCTGTACCTCCTGCTGGCTGATGTCATCCTGTGTATTAAAAAAAGGGACATTTTTACTTTTGGGTTCCAAAATCACACACAATTTTCAGCTCATGACTGTTGCAAACTGTTTGTCAAGAAATTTATAAGCCAATCATTCTGACCCCTGCAGTTTGTATTTTTTTAACCTCTTCTCTTCTTAATGCACTAATATAATAAATGATTTTTATATTTAGATTTAATATAAATTTAAATGAAATACTCTAAACTTACTTCATTAAATTTAAAATGTAAACCTATATCCACTTCGTTTTTGGGCTTTTTTCCCTCCCTCTTTTTTTATTTATTTTTTCCTCTCTCACTAAATAATGGTGGGTGGGCTTATTAGTCCCTCCAACACATTAAATTATATACAACTCTTTATTTAAGCAGAATATAAACTTAAAATATACACTTTAATTCACTTAGTATTCAGGGGGCGAATGGGGGCGAAGGACTAGTGACTGAAATTAGACCTAGGGCTGCCCATTCAATGGTTTGGGAGGGACTATCTCGGTACTGATGAGAATTCATAAAAACATAAATGGTATAAAAAGAATTTATTGATATACACCGATTGAGTCAATTGATAATATGCGGAAGCCGGGCGGCCCAGGGGGTGCTCCCCCCACGGCGGACAAGGGGATGGTTGGTCGTAAAAAAAAGATCTGGGTGTAAACGTTATAAAATATATGTATCAATATAAGAATCTAAAACTATATTAATTCCCATGGAGTGGGTGGGGGTTGGGGAGGGTGTGTAGATAAGGGGGGGGGGAAGGAGAGGAAAGGGACGGGGGGGCGAGGGAACAGGGATGGAAGGAAAAAAGGAAGGAAAGGGAAGAAGGAGAATTTAGCGAGATCTTGGGATTAGAGGGAAGAAAAAAGGGTGGGGGAAACAATGGGGGGTAAAAGAGGGACAGAGGAGGGGGAGGGGGGAATGGGAGTCCCCCAAAATGAGTAAGAGAGGGGAGGGGACTGTGTGTGAAAACTTACCATGGGAGGAAATAGTAGGAGATACAACCGGGTCATGATGGAACAAAGGGAGCCTGGTGTTATCACACCAGATCTAGCGGGCCGGAGGCATGGACAAGGCAGCAAAGTGGGGAGATCCAAAAGGTGCTTGGGAAACAGGGTCCCAAATTTGGATGGTGTGTCCAGTATTATGTCATCAGGGAAGGTATCCGTATGGGTGACAAATGCATGGTAATGCATGAGCTGGAGGGTAGCATGAGCTGCATCCAGGGAGACCCCCCAGAGTGCTGCCGACCATGTCCAGGGTGAAAGCCCTGCCGTCCGTGGATAGACAGATCACGCTGCTTATCCAAGGGCCAGTCGGCCATTAAATAAGCACATCCCAACCTGGAGACGCCGTAGGCGCCGCCGAACGGCCGCGCCGTGACGTCACCAGGTCAGTCTCTCCGTACGACGCAAGTGCACAGTGTGCGCTACTATGCGTGTATGCTCAACTCAAGCCAAGGGGCGGGGAGCCCCGAGCTGAGAAAGAGCAAGAGGGGGTGGGAAAATGCTTCACCCCCACCAGGGGAGACACAGGTCCGCCGTGGGTGGGAGGTGCAGGCAGCCGGGACCGCATCAATAGGACTCAAAGGGTGATCCAATACAAGGGGATTAGTATAATTAATTATACTCTTTTATATTTATTTGAACTTATTATATTCCTTCCCCCCCCCTTATCTACACACCCTTCCCAACCCCCACCCCACCCACTCCATGGGAATTAATATAATTTTAGATTCTTATATTTTATAACGTTTACACACAGATCTTTTCACGACCAACCATCCCCTTGTCCGCCGTGGGGGGGAGCACCCCCTGGGCCGCCCGGCTTCCGCATATTATCAATTGACTCAATCGGTGAGCTTTTTATCAATGTTTTCTACCACTTGTATATTGTATCGCTGGTATTTATTACATATTCTTATTGCATTATTCTATAGATTGGCTGTCCTGATGTAGCGAAACTAGTCGACGTTGACCAATCATTGAACTGTACAATTATTTGTTTTTGCAATTTTTATATATCAATAAATTCTTTTTATACCATTTATGTTTTTATGAATTCTTATCAGTACCGAGATAGTCCCTCCCAAACCATTGAATGGGCAGCCCTAGGTCTAATTTCAGTCACTAGTCCTTCGCCCCCTTTTCTACTATAACTGGGATGAAAAGGTACTATTTTAATTAATATACTGGAGGCAATACTCCCCATTTTGTTCTTAGTATTGAGGTTTTTTTTTCACCCTTTTTTAATTTTATTCTCTTTTCTCTTTTTTCTCCTTGCTTTCTCATCCCACTCTCCCCTCTCCCCTACTTGTGTTTTATCTCCCGCACACTCCCCCCCCCCTCCCCTTCTCCACATTCTTCTTCCATCTACCCCCGGGGACTGTCCTCCTGAGGTCCTAGAGGTACAATAGGGGAAAATATAGTTTGGTAGCCCACCCCATAAAAGCCAAGTATAGTATCTTGAAATACCCATATTATCCATACTATAACCAATGTAGATTAACTTAATACACTGACACCATTTGTGAACATTGTTTGTATGTTAATGTATATATGTATTCTGTGTCCTTCTGTTTGTTTTTGTATGTTTCTAAAAAAAACTTAATTAAAATATTTCCAAAAAAAATATTTAACCTCAACATTAGTGGCCACTACTGACTAATGATATGTAAAACACATTTAGCTAGTCCTTTTTTCCCCCTTTAAACATCTTAACATCTATTTAGCAAAATTTAAAACACACACACATTTGCACATTGAAAGTACTATACCTGGCTCCAGACAGCCAAATCCGGCTTTTCCTCCAGGATGGAAGGCTGCTGAGAGGGCTCATCTACTGGTGGAGCATCAGGTTGGCTGGAGGGAAGGCTGGACCTTCCTCTTGCACTCTGTCTTCTGGGGGGAAGGTTGGAAAGTGACTCCCTTACTTCCAGGTGGTCATCCAGAAAGCACAGTCTGTTGTTGTACCACAACTTTGGTACATATACCTGCCCTGCTTCAGCTCCAGACCTCATCGAATTCAAGACCTTGATGCGTTCCTTCCTGTAGGAGCCTCTCAATGTCCAAATTCTGACATCCAACTGCTTAGCAGTCACATCAGGCCCCACCTGACTGCGCACAAGTGGGAGCAGGCTCTCGAATACTGCTCTTCTCAGGTCTTTGTTTCGTGACCTAGGGTCTTTGGTGGCCTATGAAGACTTCCAAGAAATCCTTTTTATTGAATTTGTTCATTTCTGCCAGACAAAAACAAATGAAAATACAATAATGTCAATCCACAGTCTTGAAACTCGAGTACTCTTTATCAACATCTAGCCCTTAAATGTCTGTCTTTCCTGAATAGACCTCTGCTGTCCCAAGTTCAAAGCCTACCTACACGCCTGTCGTTCAATCGTCTTCCTTCCGCACCCCGGTCGGACGTACGACATGTGTGTTCGAGCCTTAAATACACTCCGCACACGTCTTCCGCCCATGATTAGGAATTCAATGTTTCCCCGCCCCTTCTCTTTCGTCGTGCAAACGACAAGGAGGAATTAGCCTATCATGTGTTGGTCAGTTCATATGAAAAAGATGACCAGGTGTGTGTAATGAGGCCTAGATCCCTCACTCATTTGTGGATGAAATGTTAGAAAAGCACTATGATCTAGTTTGGTCAAGACCTAAAAGCGACCATTTTCAACATGTATTAAACCACGTTTTTTCAAAATACATCGGAGAAACGACATTGCCCACACACCATAGTTTGAGCAAAATGCTGTATCTAAACGCGGTTACGTATGACAGCACTATAGATGGCCATTTCCTAAAATGTTTACTGTAACTCCTAGGTTATCATCATATAAGTAGCCCACCAACTCATCCCATCACTAATAAACTTTAAAATGTAGTTACATACCGTCGTCGTATCCAATCGTTATCTCCGCCATCTTCCACCAACTGGGAATGTCCCTTTCACTACACGTGGTATCCCTTTATACACGCGCATATGCGACGCTACGCACGTCTCACCACCCCTGACGTTCGGTGTAGTCCTTTCCCCGCCCCTTTCATTATTTTTTTTATCGGGGAGCACATGCTAGAAAATATGGACGCACAAGGGCCAGGCCGGGCGGAAGGAGAGATCTCCAGGAGAAGGAGATACAAGGCCAGCAACATGAGCTTTGCAGAGATGGTGGAGATGGTCCTCATATTTAAAAGCAGAGGACTATGATGGGAGGCGTGGACCTTATAGGTACCCCAATAAGGTCAAGGCAGAGATAATGGAGAAGGTGAGGAAGAGTCTCTGTCAGAAATTTGGTGTCCAAAGAACAACTAAGGAAAAGGTGGTCAGACCTGAAGCTGCGGGAGCCAGACACAATGAGCAGGATCAGGAGAGTTTTTAGAAGAAGTAAGTCATTTTCATGTATTATTTTTTTGGTCTTTTATTTTGGCGCCATGTGCTTTTTCTTGCAGGTTGTACTGTATGGATTTCATTTTTTTGGGCCCAAGAATTGGTCGTAAATGTCATCGTTCTTTCGGAATGACGATTCCTACGACCAAATATTGTGCCCACAACCATGAAACTTGTGACATTTTTTAGTTTAAAGTGAGATCAGCTGTGGAATTAATGTTGATGTGTTCTTAAAGTGGAGGTTCACCCAAAAATCAACTTTCTGACATTTGATCCAGCATACTGCCAACATCTGCAGTATGCTGTTTTTTTTAGTTATTTATCGTTTTATGAGCCGTTGTTATCCGGCTCCGAGCGGGGAATCCTGCGGGGAATGTGCGTTCCTAAGCCAAGAGGAGTTGATTGACGGGCTGCTAAGGCGTGTATTTTCGGAAGGCGTGACATGCCTTAGCAGCCCGTCAATCAACTCCTCTTGGCTTAGGAACGCCCATTCCCCGCAGGATTCCCCGCTCGGAGCCGGTGTAACATCCCTGCTATGTAATTACAGTAGTGCAATTGGTTTTAAAACTATAGAGGTCTCTCAGGTACAACCACCAGGTTTCTCTCAGAGTAAACAGAGAGATTGGGGTTAATTCATCACAACCTCTAATGCATAACCAACTGAAAGACTGTAGATGCTTATTCCCTCATAAGCAACTAACTGAGGGGGAAACAGGTAAGTATCTCAGATACAGACAAGGTATTACTGCCAATCTACAAACACAGACTATAGGTAAAGCAGGTAGTATATGGTACTTGCGGTTCTGCTGAGTGTTGTAGTTACAGATGATGTAGGAGATATCTGGAAGTCCCAAGCAGATGCAAGCCATTTGTGTATAGCAAGGATCAGCAGCTATCAAGGTGACAGCAGGTGTCCAACAAACAGGAACCAAAGATAAGTCCGGGTCACAAGCCGTGGGTGGGCTGGAGACGGCAGAGGAAGTCCGAAGGTACAGGCCGGGGTCAAAGGACAGGAGATAGCAGCAATCCAAAGTACAAAGCAGAAGGTCAAAGCCGGGGTCAGTCTAGGAGCTCAAGATCTATACAGGTACAGACAGGGAGATCAATAACAATGAACTGACCCTGCTCTCAAAGTGAGGCAGGGCTTTATACCCTAATTGGATAATCTGCGTCAGCTGAAACAAGATAGACAGGTGTAGAATGTAATGGGATCAGGCAATCAGTACCTAGTTCAGCACCAGGCTTCAATGGACAGCAACATAATCTAAACTGAAAGGTGGCTCAGAGGCAAGGTGTTGGGATAGCAATGGAGAGGACCCGGGTTCAATTCCACCCTGAGGCGCGACCACACCTCGCTGTCTGTTTTGCACGATAGGGATCGTGACAGCCGGATAACAACGGCTCATAAAACGATAAGTACAAAAAAAATAACCCAGCATACTGGAGATGTTAGCAGTATGCTGGATCTAATCAGAAAGTTGATTTTTGGGTGAACCTCCGCTTTAAATAAATTCTATTACTGTAAAAAAAATACAATATACAGTAAAAGCAGAGTCTGCTCAGCAGTTGTTGACACATGTGGACTAATTTTCAGAATTGTTGGCCACAAGAATTACCCATTTATGGGTTCACACAGAGGTGAGGTAATCCAGTGTATACTTGGTTTGCCTACATGTTGAAATCTATAGCAAAGGTACAAGAAATGTAATGATCTTTGGGAGGGCCTACATACAATCTTGTGTTCTGCCCAGAGGGGTTGTTCAAAACATCAATAGTCCCACAAATTGTCTAAACTGAATCAGATTCCTCTTTCAGGCCTGTATAAGCTTCTAAAATCATGTTTCCATTTTCTTCATTCTCGTAGGGCGTCATGAAGCTTCAACAGCAGCAAGCAGCACCCAAGCCCCACCCCCGCAGAATGATGATGATGATGATCAGCCTGCCACCACATCCCGTAAAGTAACATATTAACACAGCTTCAGCTAATCTAGATGTAGGCCTGCAAAATTTTAATACATGGTTTGGTCACACATTTCAGGAGCTTGTGGCGGCTTTGATTCGTTCAGTGCTCATCTGATGATTTCTGATGTCCAGGCATGCAGGGAGGAGATTGACGAGATTCGACGGGCAAACAGGGAGATACGTCAGAGGACCAAAAATGTTGAAATCAAATTAAAAAATATAATAGATGTTCTGGGGAGGGTTTGATTTGGTGGCTTTTAATTGTTGAATATTCCATTAAAAAATCAAAAAGACCAAAAAAAATAAAAATTATATTTTATTAACCACTTAAGACCCGGACCAATACGCTGGTAAATGACCCAAGGTGTTTTTGCGATTCGGCACTGCGTCGTGCGACGTGCGCGGTCGTGCGACGTGGCTCCCAAACAAAATTTGCGTCCTTTTCTTCCCACAAATAGAGCTTTCTTTTGGTGGTATTTGATCACCTCTGCGATTTTTATTTTTTGCGCTATATACAAAAATAGAGCGACATTTTTGAAAAAAAAAATTTTTTTTTTACTTTTTGTTAAAAAAAAAATCAAATAAACAAAATTTTTGTCAAAAATTTAGGCCAAAATTTATTTAGCCACATGTCTTTAGTAAAAAAAAAAATCGCAATAAAAAAAAATAGCTACCTAGCGGGAACAGCGACACTAATACAGCGATCAGAAAAATGATTGCTTAGTGACGCTGGCAATAGGGAGTGAAAGGGTTAACTAGGGCGGTGATCAGGGGGTTAAAACTTTATTAGGGGGGGTGGGGGGGGCTATCCTGAACCTAACACTAACTGACTTTTACACTGCCTGTCACACTGACACTAAATGCAGTGATTAGATCACTGCATTCAGTGACACTGTGACAGGGGGGGTGGGGGGGGCAGATCGCAAGGGGTTAAGTGTTCCTATGTGTGTGTATGTCAGTGTAGTGTTGGTGCACACTTACTGTGAGGTGTTCCTCTCATCGCAGCGGTTGGAAATACCGCTGCGATGAGAGATTACATCACTTCCCCCTTCCTGTGTTTACACAGGAGGAGGAAGTGACACGAAGGGGGAGCGCAGCGATTGGCTGGGAGCGATCGCGGGGGGGGCGGGCAAACACGGACATCCGCCCGCTCATCCCGGATCGCTCCCGGAGACACGGGGACCGCCGCACGCCGCGGAGGGGGTCCCGATCGGACCCCCGACCCGCTACTGGGCGAGGACGTAAATTTACGCCCTTGTGCCCAGCCGTGCCATTCTGTGGCCGTAAATGTGCATGCGAAGGTCCTTAAGTGGTTAATCAAAAAGACCAAAAAAATAAAAATAAATTATATTTTTAACCACTTAAGACCCGGACCAAAATGCAGGTAAAGGACCTTGCCCCTTTTTGCGATTCGGCACTACGTCGTTTTAACTGACAATTGCGCGGTCGTGAGACGTGGCTCCCAAACAAAATTGGTGTCCTTTTTTCCCCACAAATAGAGCTTTCTTTTGGTGGTATTTGATCACCTCTGCGGTTTTTATTTTTTACGCTATAAACAAAAATAGAGCGACAATTTAAAAAAAAATTCAATATTTTTTATATTTTGCTATAATAAATATCCCCCAAAAATATATAAAAAAAAAAATTTTTCCTCAGTTTAGGCCGATACGTATTCTTCTACGTATTCTTGGTAAAAAAAATCGCAATAAGCGTTTATCGGTTGGTTTTCGCAAAATTTATAGCGTTTACAAAATAAGGGATAGTTTTATTGCATTTTTATTAATTATTTTTTTTTTACTACTAATAGCGGCGATTAGCGATTTTTTTCGTGACTGCGACATTATGGAGGACACTTCGGACAATTTTGACACATTTTTGGGACAATTGTCATTTTCACAGCAAAAAATGCATTTAAATTGCATTGTTTACTGTGGAAATGACAGTTGCAGTTTGGGAGTTAACCACAGGTGGCGCTGTAGGGGATGTGTGACCTATGTGTTGTGTTTACAACTGTAGGGGGGTGTGGCTGTAGGTGTGATGTCATCGATCGCGTCCCCCTATTACAGGGATGACGCGATCGATGCTACGGCCACAGAGAAGCACGGGGAAGCGGACCCGATCGCCGCTGCAGTGCGGCGTTCCGTCCCTGGAGCGGAAGAACGGGGAGAGCCGTGTGTACACACGGCTCTCCCCGTTCTTCTGCTCCAGGGACGGATCGCCGCACTGCAGCGGCGATCGGGTCCGCGAATCCCGCGGTCCCGGTCCTGGAGCTTCGGACCGGGTCGCGGGCGCGCGCCCGCAACCCACGGCTGGGTACTAAAATCAACGTATATATACGTTGATGTGCCCAGCCGTGCCATTCTGCCGACGTAAATGTGCAGTAGGCGGTCCTTAAGTGGTTAAAATCAAAAAGACCAAAAAAAAACCATAAATGATATGTTTTTAATCAAAAAGACCAAAATAAATAAATAAATAAATTATGTTTTTAATCAAAAAGACCAAAAAAATATTTTCAAAATATGTAACTTTGTTTGTTAAAAACCTGATTGTGTTAAAAATAAAGAGATTTGGATATAGAAAAAAGTGTGTGTGGTTTTGCTTAAAATACCAATAACTTTACATGTGATTTGTTTTGATGTCACCTGGGAAATGTTTGAGAGTTGCTAAGGACAATACACTTGACACTACATGTAGAACAATATGAAAAAATAGTAAACAGCGAAAATCAACACAAGCGAGACATAAAAAGTTTTTAACAAAGATTTTTACTTTTTTAGACAGAAATTATACCAAATTTGCTTGGGATGGTATGGCCCCCCTACTCATAAAGTAATTAACATATTTGTCCCTGACTTCACGGGCACTCTGGAGGGGAAATCCTGTATGGCCAGCTTCAAGGCCTGGCAAAGGTTAATCAGTTTGAAAAAGGACAGCCTCGGGCCCAACCAGGGCAAGATACGTTGGAGATTGTCTCCTCAAAAAATTGTGTAAAATGCTACATGCAAATATAATAAAATTCCATTTATACTCCGCCACGTGGAGAGATGTGAGGAAAAGGCGGAACCGGCTGGCCATTATCCCGAAGGTGTTCTCCACCACTCTCCGGGCTCTGGCCAGCCGGTAGTTGAAGACCCTCCTCTCTGGGGTGAGGGTCCGCTGAGGGAATGGCCTCATAAGATGGGGTCCCAGGGCAAACGCCTCATCAGCCAAGAAAACAAACGGCAGCCCTTCAAGATTCTGGTCATCCGGTGGCAATGACAGATCCTCCTCTTGAAGGCGAAGCGCAAACTCGGTCTGCTTGAAGGCTCCCCCATCCGAAATCCGTCCATTCATACCGACATCCACAAAAAGGAATTCGTACTGCGCTGACACTACCGCCATCAGCACAATACTGTTGAACCCCTTATAATTGAAGAATTGGGATCCTGAACGGGGTGGAGGCACGATGCGGACGTGCTTCCCGTTGATGGCTCCCCCGCAGTTGGGGAAGTTCCACCGGCTCTGAAAGTCCATGGCCACAGACTGCCACTCCTGTGGCGTGGACGGAAGCTGTGGAAGAAAAGAAAATTATTTAGCCCCAAAAAATTGCAAGCAGATTATACAAAGACATAAGCATTCTAACATTTCTTTGAACTAGCATATTATACCTAAATAGATTTAGTCAATTCTCACAGTAAACACCCCCTCTGATGGGCCAGTGCACAAGTTTTGTGTGGGCCTAGATGAGTTTGGGAGTACCCAAAAAAAAAAAAGTGTACATAGACTTTTAATACACATTTTGGAGGGGAGGGCTAGATGAGTTTGGGAGTACCCAAAAAAAAAAAAGTGTACATAGACTTTTAATACACATTTTGGAGGGGAGGGGGGTAAACATTACAATGGATATAATACAATACATTGGGAAGTGACTAGGCTAGGTGTGTTTGGGCCCAGGATAGCATGCTGGGGAGATAAGTGAAAGGAAATAGGTATGTAGGCCGAAAAAGGGGCATCATTAAAGTTTACAGCATGCATGGGGGCAAAGGGGACATTCACAGCATATTCCAAACATGGTAATTAGGGAAGGAGGAGCTAACTTCCATACATTAGCTTACATTATATACATAAAATGGGATATTAAAGGAGAAAACTTACCCTCATATTTTCCTCCTGCAGAACCTGGATGATAGCAGAGCAGGTATCAGGAATAATAAGGCCCAGAGCCTGGGGGGAGATGCCCGTAGAGAACTTTAAGTCCTGAAGGCTTCTCCCAGTTGCCAGATAACGTAGGGTGGCAACTAGCCTCTGCTCAGCACCAATAGCCTCCCGCATAACGGTGTCCTCCCTGGTAATATAGGGGGACACCAAAGCCAACAGGTGCTGGAAAACGGGATCCGACATCCTCAGGAAATTCCTGAAATCATCAGGATTATTTTCCTGCAGCTCCCGCAGCAAAGGCATATGAGAGAATTGGTTCCTGCGGAGCAACCAATTCTTGGTCCATGAACACCTCCTCACCCTGTTCATGGACTCGTCATCTAGGTCTAAAAGAAATAGACCTATAGACATCGCACGCACAGCACGAGCTCGCCGATGACGAGGTGCCTGCAACATGGCTACAAGGTTAGAAACGAACGTCTAAACAGAATTGCACTAAACAGACCGCACTGAAGAACAGCAAGACCTATGAAGAAGGACCTGAAAATCAAAAACAGGCGGACAGGACCACAATGTAAAAACATACGACCTGACCGCACGCCCCGATAGCCAAGATACGAACCCACAAGTACAAACTGAATGGCAGAGATCGATCTGAAAAGCACGAAAACTGAGAAGCGCGAATCATCACTCACCAAACTTTTACTAACACGCGTAAACACGAGATTAGCAAAAGGAGCCCCAAGGGTGGCGCCAAACCAAACGTACGTCCCCTTTATAGTGCCGTCACATGTGGTGAACGTGAGATCGACGAGACTTGTCGAGCTGCTCGACAAGCAGAACGGGAAACTCGACGGGCGGAATGATGAGTTTCGCCCAACGAGGTTCTCGGTCGCGTGTACGCGGCCTACTTCTCTATGCAAGGTAGGCAGGGTGCTGAAAATCCTTATCTAGTTCGCCTCTTTGGATGTGTCTGGTGCAACCAAATGGTAAACAGCTTAAAGCAAGCTTATGGCCACAGTAGCAGCTGTGAGCATGTTTAAATTTTCATTAGTGGTCTCTGAGCTTTAAAGTACATGTAAACCTTCACATTTACCCAGTAAAATGAACAGCCACAGATGATACACAGGGATGAGACAAGTTTTATATGTATATCTGCTGTCTTCAGCTTTATATATTCCTTAGAATGTTCAGATCATGTTAGGAGATTTTCTCTTCCTGTTCAGCACTACAGTGAAGCCTGGGCATACAGCCAAGAGCGCTGATTGGAGGAAAGGCACACACCTCCTCTTCTCATAGGTAGAGACTTTCAGAACTGTCCGTTGAATAGCTCAGCACTCTGCTAATCTATTTATAGCATCCTCCCCAACACAAATTTTCAGGCTGGCTTTATCTCAATTGACAGAGAACTTGCCAGAAGTCATCAGGCTGATAACAGTATAATGTAGCAGGAGACAGCCACGGCACATAGTGCTTTCAAAAGAGATAAGAAAACACTGCAGATATATGTGCCCATCTCAAATTTCATGAATCGGTTTACATCCACTTTAATTTAAAAGTGATCTGGGTGGCTGTGCAGCCACTAATGCATTAAATACTAGTGCACTGCCACCAAAATGTATAAATGTTCAGTAGCAGCTCCCACTGAAATGTGTTCCCGCACCTCAGATCCTCTGAAGCCACATGGCACAACGCGTCAGGGTGTTGTTAGATGAGGTAATCACCAAAACTAGAAGTGAGATGGGATTGTTTGCCTATGACAGACCAAAGGTATTATGCCATGTTATGATTTTGATTATGTGAATGCTATATTTTTTAAATAGAACTTGCTGGATAATTCTAAATTACTACACTATGTTGTAAGGTTTGTATGGTTTTGAGCATTTACAGTGCCCATTCCAATAAGATTGAATATTTACCACTTCTCGACCATTTGACATCCTTAGGTTGAGCTGGTTATACCTGGATGATCCCACAGTATGCGATCCAATGGTTCCACCAGGTTACCATAGAGCCAGCTGTGGACCAGGTGGTCCTCGGCCATCTCTATAGTCCTGGGAGGCCAGAAGCAACGTCACTTCCAGTTATGACAGATGTAAACGACATTTTTTTTTTACCCCAACAATTGTCTCCAAAAAAGGAGGACCTGTTATGCCTTATTTCTATCACAAGAGCATGTTTGCATAAAATACATGAGTTTGGGATGTTCAAAATGCATGTGGGGTAAAAACAAGTAACAGAACATGTTTTATTGTTGATCACATAAAGATACTTGTTTCTATCTGTATGGGTTTACATGTTTTTTACATAGTCGCATAAGGATGCTTGGTCTCATTAAAGTGCTTAAGTCGCACAAAGAGGTTTATTTGCACAAAAATGCTTATATGCATAAAGATGCTGGATCACACAAGGTTGCCTGATCACACGAGTCCCTGATTACCCAAGAATATTAGGTCACAAAGAGGCTTGTTTTCACAAAAATGCCTAAAATCGCATAAAGATGCTTAATTGCATAAAGATGCTGGATCACACAAGGTTGCCTAATCACCGATCCTTTGAATACCCAAGGATATTAGGTTACACAGAGAGGCTTGTTTTCACAGGAATGCCTAAAATCGCATAAAAATGCTTGAGTGTATAAACATGCTGGATCACACATGGTTGCCTGATCACCCGAGTCCTTGATTACCCAAGGATACTTGATCACATAGAGAGGCTTGTTTTCACAGAAATACATAAAGTTGCATTAAAATGCTTGATTGCATAAAGATGCTGAATCGCACAGGGGTGACACAAGGGTACTTGTCCGCACAGTAGTGCTTAAAATGCATAAGATGTTTGATCGCATGAAAAATGCTGAATCGCATAAGGATGCATGATTGCTTAAAGTTGCATGTTTGCCTAGATTTTGCATGGTTGCTTAATGAGGCATGATAATTTAAGTTTCCTTAATTATACAGGATTCCTTGTGTTTACATAGAAATATGTGTCTGTATGGGTACATGTTGCGCAATGTAGCATAACACGTTCATAATGCATGCTTGCTGGCAAGATGCTGGTTCCATAGCACACATGTTATATGTATGCATGTATACAGCGCGCCTTTTTTTATGTTTTGCCTAAGACATATTTATATGAATTCATGCTTCCATGAACACACGCTTTCATAGAGGCATATGGCTTTAACACTTGCCACATACACATATGGGGAGCCATTTGCATATTTGTTTATTTACATGGGACTGCAGAGTTTGTCTGCATTTCGCAGGGGAACAGCACTGTCTCCAGTTGGTGGTCTTGCCCCTTGGTTTAGCCACCATGCCCGGGTTGACTGGGTGCTAGGGCCCGCCTCTAGCAGGTCTCAAGGCCCAGGGTATAGCAGTAATGGCATACCGAGGTAAACTCCTGCTGATGGATCAGTCAGTAGCATGGCTGGACCTAAGGGTGTCCAGCATGGTCAAGTATCTAGAACTCCTGGGTTAGGATCCCAGTCTAAAGGTACATTCTTTTGTTTGGTAAGAAGCTTGGAATGTTTGGGACACAGCCCAAAAAGGAGAGTTTTTTTTGGCCTCAGACAGGATCATCACTATGAGAAAGCTGGTCTATGTGCTCAAGGCAAGGAACAGTTCCTTACATTTGCCTTTTGCTTAAGGTGCTAGGGAACATGGTGGCTTCATTCAAAGCAGTTGCCTATGCTCAGTTTCATTCAAGGCTGATATAAATATGTTTCTGTCGGCCTGGAACGAGTGGATCCTAACCTAGCATTGTCCAAAGAGTCTGGTCCCAGTGATATGCTGGAATTTCAGTTGGTGGTTTTTAACCAAAAGATTGGCAGAAAGGAAGATCCTTCATGCCCGTTACCTGTGAGGTGGCGGCTACAAACGCTGGCCTCTAGGGATGGAGGTCAGGCCTGGAAGAGACCACTGCCCAGGGGAAGTGGTCAAGCTCCAAGTGAGCCTTATCCAGCAGCATTCTAGAGCTACTGATGGAGTATCTGGCTTAAGGGCCTGGACGTTTAGGTTGCAGGCTTGTTCTGTCAGGGTTACCCTGCCGACAATGCCACACTAGTGATTTACTTTGTTTACCAAGGAGGCACTAGAAGTCACACAAGCAGAGGGAAGTAAGCCATGTTCTGGCTTGGGCAGAGGAGCTTGTACCTTGCCTATTGACAATCATTTCATGGAATGCAGAATTGGCAGGCGATTCTCTGGCGATGTTAACAATTGTTTCCGGGACAATGACCTCTACGCCCTGATTTTTTTTCTGACCAAATGCTAGAGAAAGGGTACCCTGTACATAAAATGTATTGCCGTCCAGGTTCAACAAGCGATTGAACAGCTTGGTGTCGAAGACAAAGGATCCACTCGCATGCAGGACAGATGCGTTAGTGATCCTGTGGGACCAGTTGTCACTGGTTTATGCGTTCTCTCCCCCCAGTCCCACGACTTTCATGGCTTCTATGCATATGCAACATCAGAGGAGAACGGAAGCTGGCCTAATTGCTCCAGCATAACCCAGACGACCTTACTGTGCAGTAATAGTAAGGGTGGTAGTAGAAGACCCAGGGTCCCTTACATCTTGTCCAGGCCTACTTCGCAGGGGGGTATTACATCCTGTCTTGCAAACATGGGAATTAATGGTCTGGCTGTTATAGCCCGCATTCTTGAGGATTGGGGCTTTCAGAATCAGCGGCAATTACCTTGATTCATATAGGAGAGCTGGCCTCCAGGACCACGTATCATAGGATCTGGAAGGCCCATGTTCCTGGTGTGAAACCAAGGGGTGGCATCCTTGGAAGTATGTCATAGGTAAAATTCTTGCCTTCCTACATTAGGAAAGGATATGGAGCTAGCCCTAAGTTCCATCAAGGATTCGATCTCGGCCTTGTCTGTATTTTCAAAGGTCGCTTGCTTCGCACTTTTTGATCTGGGCTGTTATACAAGGGGTTTGCCAGTTAGGTCGCCCTTGTGCTCCGAGGATTGGGTCTAGTTTTTTCGGCTTGCAGGGTCAACACCTTAGGCCGATGCACCATATTTCCCTTCATCCTTCTAACAAGGGAATTGGTGTTCTTGGTTGCGGCAGCCTCTGCAAGACAGTTTCAGTATTGGCAACTTTCTTTGTATAGAGCCATACTTAATTATTCTTACAAGTAGGGTGATGTTAAATCCTCACCCAGCCTTATTTCCTAGAAGGATCTAGTTTTCATTTGAATCAAGATATTCTTGCCTTCCTTTTTCCAGAACCTTGTTCCACGGCAGGAAAGTTATTGCTTTTCTCTCAATATAGATTAGAGCAGTTAAAAATATATCTGAAGGTTTTAGATATAGGAAACTGACCTTTTGTTGTGCTGCCAGAAGACCCTAGATATGGGCAGGCAGTGTTCGGATCAGCTATTAAAATTATTACACTCTCTCTCGTCAGAGTAAGAAAAGTCAAGGCTTGTTGATTAATCAGGTTATTATTCAGGCTTGTGGTTTAAAGAGAGGGTTTCCCCCTGTTTCTTTTGGTGTGCACCCTACCAGGATAGTAAGCGCTTCATGCGTGGTGCATTACCAAGCCTTTATGACTCAGATTTACAAGGCCACAACTTGGTCGCCTGTGCTTACTTTTACTAATTTCTATCAGGTGAATATAAGACAGCAAGAGGATGCCGCTTTTTAGCGCAGTATGCTGCAGGCAGCAGTATAGGTCTTCACGTCTGATGGTGGTCTGCGTTATTTGTGTCTCCCTTCCCCTCAGTAAGCATTGCTTTGGGACATACCACTTAGTAATTACTAGGCTCTGTGTCCCGTGATATACGATAAAGAAAATAGGATTTTTATAACGGCTTACCTGTAAAATCCTTTTCTTGGAGTACATCACGGGACACAGGGCTCCCGCCCCTCTTATTTGGGGATATTGGGACACTTATTGCTTTGCTATAAAAACTGAGGTGCTCCCAGTATGGGAGGGGTTCTATAGGGAGGAAACTTCCTGTCTAATTGACTGATTAGACCAGTGTCCAGCACCTGAAGGTGGAATATAACCCAATTAGTAATTACTATGCTCTGTGTCCCGTGATGTACTCCAAGAAAAAGATTTTACAGGTAAGCGGATATAAAAATCCTATTTTTGGGGTGTAATTTATGTACATGTACATGCTTTGTCTTAGAAATATCTTATAAATTGACAATCTTTGTTCTTCCCGCATGGCCTCCTGGGGCACAAACCTGGAAGTGTCTATCCTCCGGACCTGGCACATAATGAATCAGGGAAAAGGACCAATGACCATGTGAGCGCTCTGTCAAACGACAGAGCGATCACTTGTCAACAAACCGGTGCATGTCTGGTTCAGCTCTCTCCTCACATTGGTCAGTACAGCGGAGAGGAGGGAGCCAGTAAAGCAGCACGGGTGGGTTGGATCTTAAGTGCCCACAGCGCTGATCAGTGCCTCAACCATGCCACATCGATGCTCATGAGTAATTTATGTCCTTAGAACACCTGACGGTGCCCCATGCATGTATATGGCCAGGCTATAATAAAAGTCTTGCATGTGGTATCACCATACTCAGCAGGAGTATCAAGATGTGTTTGGGGTGTAGTTGCATATGCCATGTGCGAGAAATAACCTGTTAATATGACAATTTTTGGGGGAAAGAATCATTTTGCAAAGAATTGTGAAAACAAAAATACAAATTTGCATAATTTTATCATTTTCAGTCTTTTTCAATTATAGAGCAAAAAAAAACAACAACCCAGTGGTGATTAAATACCACCAAAATAAATTTCTATTTTTGTAAAAAAATATGGGTACAGTAATTATTATTCTGACTCCAACTGTTGTGAAGCGATTTATCCCTTGTGAGACCTCTATGCCTGGCCTGTATAAGTGGATATAATCACTGAGGACAATCCTCATCAGATAGCTTGAACTTACTTATCCAGAATACATGTGCCCTGTTACATGCTTCCTGATGACGTGTTAATCATGAAACGTACGTCGAAGCGCCTGTATACGTAAAAACAAGGCACTTCCGGTCCCGCTGGTCCTCTAGCTTGGAATGCACGCCAGCTAACTAGCGAGGAACCCTTATCCGGCTTGGACTACACCCCAGTTCCCCAGCGAGGAACTCTTATCATTGCCCATCCTGCCATGCTGACTAGCCTCAGTGCCGGGTCCTAGGCACTACTAAAGTAAGAGGCCATTTGGCTATGCTGTTTTATCTGTGACATATTTTAAATAAACTGTACTTCACTATGGTGGTTTCCCCTCTCCCTCCTTAATGAGAGTGTTTGATTCCGGGAAACATAGAGCTGCGCAGCTGAATCATTCAATTGTTTAGTGACCAACTGCTGTATTTGACCTTTTCCAAACAATCAGATCAACACCGTGCGGTAAGGAGCCATCCATTAGTGCACATTTGGGGGATCTTCTTGGTGGAGGTGGACACCTTTTACAATGAATTTTCAACAATTTGCATCTGAGAAAGATTAGCCTTGATTGGACTTTATCTAACACTCTTTGAATGGACTTGAGTTTATTTATTTATTTATTCATTCATTATTTTTTTTTATTTTTTTGTACAATATATTTCTATTTCACTATTTTCAGTGTGTTGCTGCTCACATTGGGCCAGATTCAGGTAGATGGGTGCTTCTTTACTTTGGAGTAACGTTTCTCATTTACGTTACTCCGCCGACACTTTCGGCGCAAGTACTGTTATTCACATAGCAGTTGCGCGTAAACTTGCGCCAGAGTAATGATAATGCGCTGGCGTAACCCGACGCAAGTGGAAGTGGGTGTGATCATATGTAAATGATGGGCGGAGCCCAGCGCAGAGGCTTACGTTCAGCGCATCATCCACGGAGCATGCGCGGTGATTGAGGCTCCACTCGCCCCCTTGTGCGCATGCTCACAACTTCCGTCGGCACCACTTCACGGGAAACGCCAGCGCAATGTGTTCCATTGCGCGTATAAAATCGCTAGTGGAAACGCCATTCCGGCGCAAAAGTATTTCCGTTTCCCCCCACCCCAGGGAAGATACTTTTGCACTGTGATGGCTGCTCCCGCTACCCCCAAAGAGAGGAGGAACCTCAATTTCAACTCCCAGGAGGTGTCTGTGATCATCTCGGCTATGGAGACGTTTAATCAGTTCCTCCACGGGAAAAAAAAAAGTAGGAAGACCAGCCGGGAGAGGAAGCAGGGCATCCTGGACACCATTGCTGCCAGGGTTAATGTGTTAGGGTACTCCACCCGGACTGCTAGCGACATACAAAAAAAAATTAACGACCTGCAGCGCAAGGTCCGTGGCAAGGTGGCCACCATTCAGCGCCATGAGCGGGGCACAGGTGGTGGTCCACCATGTCCGGTCAGCCTGACCACGGAGGAGGAGGTGGTCGCCCGCTGCCTGGACAGGGAGCAGTTGGAGGGGGTCCCTGGCTATAACTCCATGGAGGAAGGCTCCAGGACAGGTAAGTGCTTTTTATACCCTATTTGGTGTGTTGCATGTGGGGGGGGAGGGTACATGTGCCAAGTGTGTGGGACCACCAACATGTGTCTGCTTTGTGTCATCCACAGATGACGGAGCTGGGCCATCATCTCTTACCGGCCAGTCCACCCCAACCTCCCAACGGGATCCTGATGACGAGGCCCTGGGTGCTGGAGACACCGAGGTGGAGGAGAGTGCCCACACCACATCTGCAGAGATGGTTGTGGAGGAGCCTGTCCCTGAGCAGGACTTTATGTTATTGTTGGAGGAGTCCTCCTCCTCTGCAGGGCCCTCTGTCATCCCCTCCCCTATCCTAGGTAGCCCCTCAAGGGCGACTCCATCCCCACGGGGACAACCTTCTCCTGCCCCCAGGAAGGCGACCCGTAAGACCAGGGGGGTGTCTGATATGGTCCAGGACCAGGTGCTGTTGGACCACGCCAGGCAGACCCAGCAGATGGGGGAGATTGCTGGCCACTTAGACCGGGTCGCTGACAGCCTGGGCTCCATGTCACAGCTGCCCAGTCGTGTGCAGGACGTTGTGACCAGCCTGGGGGAGGTGCAGGCTGATGTACGGCACCTGACAGCAGCCGTCAACGACAACACAGCTGCCATCCGGGAAGAGGGGAGGCAGCAGCAGCGTGACCAGCGGCATCATATCACCCGCCAGCTGAGGATGCAGGCCCAGACCAACCTGTATCTCAGCCGTATTGCCGTGGCCTTGGAGGGCAGGCAGCCAACAGCTCCCAGGAGTGGCCCACCCGGGGATCAGCCTCCTCCAGATGCCCCCCCACCCCCACCACCACCCACTCCCTCCAGGCAGCTGAGGAGCCCGAGAGTGCCCCCAAGGAGGAGCCCCCGTCATCCCAGATGAGGGTTTTTTTTTTTTTTAATACTCAGGTTATGAGTTTTTGTTTATTTTTGTATATTTTTTTTTATACTCAGGTTATAAGTTTTTATTTTTGTATATTTTTTTATACTCAGGTTATGAGTTTTTGTTTATTTTTTTTCTCATGTTATGAGATATGTATTTAATTTTTTACTGCACACGGTCAGGAGTGCAGGGGACAGTGTGAATGGTGTGTGAATGTGAGGGGGTGGCACTCCTGCCAGTAAGGGGTGTCACCCTCGGCCGTGGTAGTGAAGTTAACCCCACGGCTGTATGAATGACGTGTGAAAGGTGTATGAATGGACAGCGACATCATTGGGGCCTTGACGCTGGCGTTGCTGCTCCCAAGTCCTACATGCTGGACTTGGGCTAATCCAATGCGATGTGGATGTGGTGTGTGTGATCTAGGGACATGGTGGTGTGCATGCATGCATTGTCTGTGTGATTAATGTTTTGGTTTAGTGTCCAAAGATGCCTACGGCGAGGACCCTCCTGACTGCTCTTCCATCAGCAGACTGGGTCTCCTCTGGCAGGTGGGGACTGTGTGGGTCGGGGGTCAGGTCATCACATATGTCAATCTGCAGGCCTTTTCTCATGGCAAAGTTGTGCAGAATGCAACATGCACCGATGATCTGACACACAAAGGTAGGGGAATACAATAGGGTCCCCCCGGACTTATCCAGGCAGCGGAAACGGGACTTCAGGAGCCCGAATGTTTGCTCCACCACTGCACGGGTTTTGATGTGTGCTTCATTGTATTTTCTCTCTCCTCTGGTTTGGGGGTTCCGGAAAGGAGTCATGAGATGGGGTCCCAATGCATATGCAGAGTCACCTGGAAGGGAAAAGACAGGAGGATGTTAGTCATGCATGTGCCACTTGTGAGGTGTGCATCATGGGAGGGGATAGTCATGCCTGCCACCCATGTCACTCACCAACCAGCCAGCTGTCCCCATACATGTTCTGTTCGAATTCTACTGGGATGGGACTCTGACGGTATATGAAGCTGTCATTACTGGATCCGGGGTGTTTGGCACGGACGTGCCATATGAGGCGTTGAGCATCAGCTATCACCTGTACGTTGATGGAATGCCAATGCTTCCGATTGCGGTATATGTGCTCTGTGGCACTGGGGGGCTGGAGTGCCACATGTGTGCAATCAATGGCCCCCACAGTGCGTGGGAATCTGGCTATGCTGTAGAAATCTGTCATTGCCTTCAGCCGCAGCTCCTCAGTGGTGGGTCTGATGAACTGGTTGGACATGCGTCTGAGGATTGCAGGGACAACCTGGTGCACACATCTGCTCACGGAGGACTGTGACATCCCAGCCACCACTCCACTTGTACGCTGGAATGATCCACTTGCAAGGAAATGGAGTGTTGCCAGTACCTTCACCAGTGGCTGCACTGCTTGTGAGCGGTGTGTTGGGCTGGTGATGTCACCCTGCAGGGTTGTGGTTAGTTCAAGTATTGCATCAGGGCTGAATCTGAAGAGGCGATACACCTCCTCATCCCCCATGCCAAAGAGGCTCATGCGCGTGCGGTATATCCTCTCACGTGCCCACCTCCTTCGTTCCGGGGGACCCAGTACTAGTGCTAGGACCACGATTGCCCCTGGCATGTTGGCACACAGAGGTGTTGTCCTTGCAAGTGTGGTTGTTCAGCTTGCTAGTTTCGTCGGTAACGCTGCTGCTGGAGCTGCTCTCCTGCTGACCTGAGGCCGTCTGGAGTAAAGATAAAGCAGCTATTTGTAGAAATAACTTTGCGCTGGACGGACGAGTTAAGGCGCGGCGCGGCGCGGCGCATGTAGCCGGCGTATGGTGCTAATCCGTTCGCGAATTGGGAAATCTCCCTCATTTGCATATTTGCAGGGGAAATCAATAGGCGCGACTGATGTGCCAAACGAAATTATGCGCTGACGAGACTCTGGCGTCGGAAAGTTAAGCCGATCGGAAATGGCCTGTTTTCAATCGCATCTAGTTTGGTGGATACGGCCACATAGAAACGACGGCGCATATTCACAGTTACGCGGCGCATATCGAATTACTCCAGCGCAAGTCTTGCTGAATCTGGCCCTAAGTCTGCTATTGTTGGTTCAGATGGACCATTTATTAGATTTCACTTTATTGTTTATTCTCTTATTATTCATTATTAGCGCCCCCTCCATATACCATTACTGTTCAGTTCAGACCTTTGATGAGGTCTCTATCTTAGGGGAGCTGCTTATTCACTATAATTATATGTTGTTGTCACATAAATTTTTATTGGCGCGAGATACCACACCTTTTATCTCTCCTCACATTGGTCAGTACAGCGGAGAGGAGGGAGCCAGTGAAGCAGCACGGGTGGGTTGGATCTCAAGTGCCCACAGCGCTGATTAGTGCCTCAACCATGCCACATCGATGGTCATGAGTAATTTATGTCCTTAGAACACATGACGGTGCCCCATGCATGTATATGGCCAGGCTATAAAAAAAAGTCTTGCATGTGGTATCACCATACTCAGCAGGAGTATCAAGATGTGTTTGGGGTGTAGTTGCATATGCCATGTGCGAGAAATAACCCGTTAATATGACAATTTTTGGGGGAAAGAATCATTTTGCAAAGAATTGTGAAACAAAAAAACAAATTTGCATAATTTTATCATTTTCAGTTTTTTTCAATTATAGAGCAAAAAAAAAAAAAAAAAACAACAACCCAGTGGATATTAAATACCACCAAAATAAATTTCTATTTTAGTAAAAAAAAAAATGGGTACAGTAATTATTATTCTGACTCCAATTGTTGTAAAGCGATTTATCCCTTGTGAGACCTCTATGCCTGGCCTGTATAAGCGGATATAATCACTGAGGACAATCCTCATCAGATAGCTTGAACTTACTTATCCAGAATACATGTGCCCTGTTACATGTGGCCTGTTAGCTGCCTCTATTACACAGGAAGTACAAACTCAGGAAGAAGGGTGGAGCATTACATAGAAAGGAAGTGTGTCATAAATGAGAGTAAGAAACATAAAACATTAGCACAAAAGGTCACTAGATGGCAGCATGTAAACTAAACATAACGTCCATAAAAAAATGGTTCAGAGAAACGATATACAGTCAGGTCCATAAATATTGGGACATCGACACAATTGTAATCTTTTTGGCTCTATACACCACCACAATGGATTTAAAATGAAAAAACTAAATGTGCCTTAACTTCAGACTTTCAGCTTTAAATTTAGGGAATTTACATCCAAATCAGGTAAACAGTGTAGGAATTACAACAGTTTGTATATGTGCCTCCCACTTTTTAAGGGACCAAAAGTAATGGGACAATTAGCTGCTCAGCTGTTCCATGGCCAGGTGTGTGTTATTCCATCATTATCCCATTTACAAGAGCAGATAAAAGGTTCAGGGTTAATTTCAAGTGTGCTATTTGCATTTGGAATCTGTTGCTGTCGACTCTCAGTATGAGATCCGAAGAGCTGTCACTATCAGTGAAACAAGCCGTCATTAGGCTGAAAAAACAAAACAAACCCATCAGAGAGATAGCAAACAACATTAGGTGTGGCCAAATCAACTGTTTGTAACATCCTTAAAAAGAAAGAACGCACCGGTAAGCTCAGCAACACCAAAAGACCCGGAAGACCGCACAAAACAAATGTGATGGATGACCGAAAAATTATTTCATTGGTGAAGAAAACACCCTTCACAACAGTTGGCCAGATCAAGATGTAAACCATTGGTGAGTCTCAAAAACAGGAAGGCCAGATTAGAGTTTGCCAAACAACATCTAAATAAGTCTTCACAGTTCTGGAAAAACATCCCATGGACAGATGAGACCAAGATCAACTTGTACCAGAGTGATGGGAAGAGAAGAGTATAGAGAAGGAAATGAACTTCTCATGATCCAAAGCATACCACCTCATCAGTGAAGCATGGTGGTGGTAGTGTCATGGCGTGGGCATGTATGGTTGTCAATGGAACTGGTTCTCTTGTATTTATTGATGATGTGACTGCTGACAAAAGCTGCAGGATGAATTCTGGAGTGTTTCGGGCAACATTATCTGCTCATATTCAGCCAAATGCTTCAGAACTAATTGGACGGCGCTTCACAGTACAGATGGACAATGACCTGAAGCATACTGCGAAAGCTACCAAAGAGTTTTTTAAGGAAAAGAAGTGGAATGTTATGCAGTGGCCAAGGTAATCACTTGACCCAAATCAGATTGAGCATGTGTTTCACTTGCTGAAGACAAAACTAAAGCGAAAATGCACCAAGAACGAGCAGGGACTGAAGACAGTTGCAGTAGAAGCCTGTCTGGTGATGTCTACGAATTCCAGACTTCAGGCTGTAATTGACTGCAAAGGATTTGCAACCAAGTATTAAAAAGTTTGATATATGATTGTTAATCTGTCCCATTACTTTTGGTCCCTTAAAAAGTGGGAGGCACATATACAAACTGTTGTAATTCCTACACTGTTCACCTGATTTGGATGTAAATACCCTCAAATTAAAGCTGAAAGTGTGCAGTTAAAGCACATCTTGTTTGTTTCATTTTAAATCCATTGTGGTGGTGTATAGAGCCAAAAAGATTAGAATTGTGTCAATGTCCCAATATTTATGGACCTGACTGTATATATAAAAAATCTATGTCCCATTGGGGCGGCACACTCCCCGCCTGGCATGGTACATGTCACTATATAAATCAGAACAGTAGTGATGAAACTGCAAATAACAAACAGTGGAATTTGCCTTGATGACTTGAAAACCTGAAAAACATAATAAGAACATGCACATAATGCAATAACAATAACTTATGGCTTCAAGTTATGTCAACTAAAGTTCAAGATACTTTCTTCTTGAAGTCACAGGTAGGATCCAGTAGCGTAAGCAAACAAGTTCATTCTCCAAAGGGCAAGAGCAAAATAAGTTCTGTGATAGGTCTGATGAAAGTCTTTACAGTCCTTTGTCTTGAAACCTCCACCTTACCTACCTTACCGTCATCACTAGGAAAGCTCTTTACAATAAGTCCCATGGGCCATTCGATTCTTTCAGCTTGCTGGTGTGGTGGAAATTTGAAGATGTATTTAATATGTATTGTCATATTGGCACCAAGTCTTAGTACTTCCGCAGCCCGCTCTACAGAGCTGACTGGGGCAGTCTGAGACTGTTTGAGATACACTTCCTGATTTGGAGAAGGGTGTTTGTGGAGTGGGGGTGTCGGCCGGCGAAAGGGCCCCTGTGTCATGCACAGATATTCGGCTGCCGGGTGCGTCCACTCTGCAGGCACATTATTGGTTTAGTGGATGTGTGCTTTTGTCGTCTCTGTGTCTGATCAACATAAATGTGTTGGCATGAGCATACACCTGCAGATAAGCTCCCCTCATCAGGAACTGTGTTCATTGGTTATAGTATTATTACTGTATCGTATCGTGGTGTTGTTGTATTATATTGCATTAATGTATTATATGTATCTAATTATCCCTGTTAGAAGGGTTATCATGTATTATCACATCCTGTGTTGTCAAATCCATATATGGGCATCTGCTGGGTGGAGCTCACCCTGTGAGCTCACTTCCTATGGAGGAGGTCACATGTTGTGACATCACTTCCTGCTGGGTTTTTAATAAAACAGCCTGTGAGGGCGTCGGCGAACCAGTGATGGCTGGAAGCTATGGATGAGAACAAGCTGGTGTGATGGTCTGTTACTGAATGAATGGCAGGGGATAGATGGTGAGTGAAACTTATTTAGCTTAAAGATGGGTTATTTCACTAAGATGAAGTGTGTGATTTTTAGCACAGGGCAAAATGGCGGTATGCTCTGCATAAAGCCCATTTTTCCATGTCAGCTGGCGAGCCAACGGTAGGACTATTCATGGTCCTCCCTGGGCATCAGATGGGGGGGATTTGGGGTACGTTCTGATGTTTGGGAGGACCATGCTCTGCAAAAGAACAACGTTTTTGTCTTTTTGAAATAATGCTTGAAGTTCGATTGTGTGTGTGTGGCTGTTTGTGCGCTTGTGAAATTGATTAGATGTGTATATGTGTTTGTGACTGTGTGTGTGTGTGTTTGTGTGAATGTCTGTCTGAATTTTGTATGGTGTTTGACTGACCAGATTGAAACTGCTTGAAAAAGTTACTTTTGTGTGATGTGTTGAGCAACCAGGCATGTTCCATTGTTTAAGATGACCGCTTTTGGCCATGTGCTTGAATGGGGGAGGGGCGATTGTTTGGTGGGCCATGAGGCTCGGGGAAGGGGCGACTAGTGTTGGATCTCTGTGTTTCTTAAGTTTACAATTTTCAGAGCAAAGTTATGTGTAATATGTTCATGATCTATGTGAGGAATAGAAATGGATAAATGGTGATTTTTACCTGTGTATGGGACCCCATAAGTATAGAAGTGTTTTGAGTAAGGCCTCGTACACACGAGCAGACAAATTTGTTAAAATCTGTCTGTCCGACAGATTTGAACAAATCTGTCTGCTGGGATTTTGGTTTGCTCGCGTGTACACACGAGCAAACCAAAATCCCCTCCAGCAGACAGCACGCTGACGTGTCGGTGACGTGGCAGTGACGTTGACGCCGCCACGTCACCGCACCAGGAAATAAAACACTTCCGCACATGCGTCGAAACCATTCGGCGCGTGTGCGAGAAGACATGTCTGCTGGTTAGCATACTAACGGGCGGACGGGTTCCCAGCCGACAGATTTAAAAGCATGCTTATGCTTTGAAATCTGTCGCGTGGCCAAATCCGTCTGTTAGCCCGTACACACGATCGAATCTGTCTGCTGAAACGGTCTAGCAGACCGTTTCCAGCAGACAGATTTGATCGTGTGTACGAGGCCTAAGGGGTACGAGGGTTTCCGCCGCATATTCGGGTGGCCAGACAGTTGTGGCTGCTTGTTGAAAGGAATCATGCTTTCCTTTGGCTGCTAGCATGAAAATAGTTTTTTTAAAGGTTTTAAATGATGTGACCTCACTGTGCATATTTCTCAAATGGCTTGTTATGAAAGGTGATGCCACGGTGTGTACACTAACTTTGAGAAAAGAGTGTTTTTGTTTTATGTTGTGTTTCATATAACCAACATTTTTTGAATGTGCTGTTTTAGTTGGCAAAAGGTCAGATTTGAAGCAGCTTATAATGCGTGAAGATTAGTACATTTTAAAAATGCTGTATAATTGTTCATTTTTGATGTCCCATGTTTTTGGCTAAGTAGGGAAGTTTTGGCAGTCTTTTCTGTGTTGGGATCTGGTGGACACCATTTTTGTTTTCCTTTGTGTGTGTAGTACGGTCTGTCCTGTGGTAAAAAGGTGATTTGGAGGCGCAGTTTTTGTTGGCGTTTACAGTTTGGCCTGTGGGTCGCCCCAAAGTGGTGAGACACTGGGATGACATACTGAGAAACTGTTTTGGTTAATGTTAAATTCGCTGGTTTAAATTGTTTTTCTGAAAGCATGAATGGTGCCATTGTGGCCTGGCTTGTTGTCGGCCATTTTGAGACGCAGTTTAAGCATCGCCTTTTAAGTTGAGTAGAGTGATATCTTGATATAGCACGGTCTTGCCCCGAGGGGTTCCGATGCTCATGCGGCCCCATGCTAGGGCCAATGTATAATCGGGATCTGACTAACCTACCGGCTGACTTTGCAGTGTAAGAAAGGAGACTTTTGTGTAGAATTTCGTTTTTGGGTGAAAAGACTCGGGTTTGCACTGATTTTTGATGGATTGTGGGACTGGCTTAGACTGCATTTTTGTGCACAGCGGTGTGTGTTGTTTTTGTGTTTGAATGTTTGAGAGTTTCCCCGAGGGCAATTCATTGTTTTGTTTTTAACAGAAAAAAAAACGCAGGAGATTCAGTTTTGGCTTTGTTTACTGCTGTATAATATTTAGGTTTTAAAACTTGTGGTTTGACCTCCAGGTTATATGTATGTAGTCCATGGATTTTTTTGATGTGTTGAGACAAGGCAATAAAGATAGGCTTCCCCCTCCCCTCCCTCTTCCTGTCATTATGTAAATAAACCAGTTTTTGGGGTTTAAGAGCTGAGCATACAACATGAAGTTCTTTGTCAGCATTTATATAGAAGTAGGAAGTTGGTGGGAGGAGTTTTGGAGTCTTCTGAAAGATGAGCAATTTGTGTCCTAAAGGGACAATGGAAAATATTTTGGCGTTTAAAAGTGTTTTAAAGTTTAATTTCAGTTGTTTTTGTGAAGTTTTATACTGTAAATACAGTTTTGGGTATGTGAGAGCAAACAGGAGGGCATCACCATTACTGTTGTAACATCTAGATGCAGGTAGAAAGAAGCCATAATATTGTTTTGAAAAGTGGAGGATTTCATGGTGCGTTGTAGGTTGTCTGATGAACACATTTCGGAGGCTTTTATCTTGAGACAGGTCGGGCCGTGTAGAATAATCGAAATTCCTGTGCGCTATTGTATTAGCATACATGTGAGAAGTAGTACGCTAACAACCCCAGTCAGGCCGTGTTCAAAAATCGGAAATCCGGGGTCGGTTATGATGATAAGGGCGCAAGCCATAACCGCTCCAAAAATAAAGCGCATGGTACTTTGGACGCAGAGATCACCAAAAAAAAGTGGTTCGAATCGACATGGGATGTGCCGTCCATGCAGTGCACCAGTCAGACAGCTGCACCGCACATGAGGTCTGGGTTTGGGGCTCTGGACATGAGACCCCATAAAGAATGACATAGGAGGTAAGGTGTACTCCTTTGGAAGGTACTCTGGCTGGAGGTACGAGACCTCAGAATAAAGATACCTTGGATGTAGTTCAGATGTGGCTTCAGAAAACTGTAATGATGAGTGTGGATGGAGGTGTGGTACACGTTTTGGTGATTCTCAGAGGAGAACTTTGCATGGCTGGTTAATGGAAGGCTCTCAAGCTTCTCTCATATTTTTCCATTGTATTTTCTTCTATTGCTGAAAGAGTGAAGGCAGAATTTCGTCTGGTTTTTGGTTTTTCATTTTTGTTTCGGAAACTATGAATATCTCCCCCACATTTGTATCTGAATGTTTGTATGTAGTAACGTCAATATGTTCGAACTTACCGCAGCGATCTGCCGACACGTCGCGGCTGTTGTATTTTTGTAGGAACGGGAAAAATAAGGGTTACAGAGGGTTTTGTTTGAATCGGTTTTGAAAGAATGTCATTGACAATTTACAGGAGTGTAATTTTTGTTTGCCATTCTTTGCAGGATGAATATGAAGGATGGAGTAATGATTTTTGCTTATAAGTATTTTTCAGGTCCAAGGAGTTTCTGGAGGTGTTTGTACATAGAGGGCAGGTGTATGTAGACAGCTGTACACATGGATAAATACAAGTCTGAGGAGGTGAAAGTATCATAGGCTATTTCATTGTTTCTTTTTTCTTGCACCACGCATTTTTTCCTTCAGTCTGTAATGAGGAAGAAATGGGGGGATAAATAAATGTAAAAGTGACAGTTTTTCGAACTAATAACACTAATCTTTCTAATTCTATTCAAGTTTGTGCCAAGACTGTCTTTCTTTGATAGAATTTGAATCGGCAAGCAGCAGTCTGGTGAAGTAGGTTCCCATCTTAAAAGCTAAGTACCTGTCAATGGTTCCAGGTATTACAGGCGACGGTAAGCGATTACATGCAACGGTAAGCCACGCACAGATTGTGCAGTTAACACAGTCCCGATGTCTGGGTTATTGTCATAAGGTTTGTTTGGAGGTCAACCAAAACCAGGGTCGTACTCTCCTCATCAGCTGTTACTTTAATTCTCGGGTGATGGGGTGGGTGCGATCACTGTAACATGAACTTCACAGGGTTGAGGAGTCCCTCCTGGACCCTGACACAGAAATTGGTTTTCATTTTTCCCACCCAGGTGACTGGGTCGTTTGTAAAGAAGCTTGATGGATGAGACCACGCCAGCCACTGCAAGAAGCGGCTCAACCACATCAAAGAAATTAGTAGTATCTTTGTTTATTTTGTATTTATTTGTTTAGTAAATTTTAGCAAGGGTAACAATGGAAAGCATCCCAAGTTATAATTTAACCCCTTATGGACCGCCGCATGTACATTTACGTCGGCAGAATGGCACCAACAGGCACATCAACGTATATATATGTTGGGGCCTTGAGGGGGTTCGGGGGTCCGATCGGGACCCCCCCGTACATGCGGCGGTCTGGTTACCTGGCCGAGCGATCCGTGCAGAGGGGGCGGCAGTTTGTTTTTGTCCGCCCCCTCAGGGTCGCTCTCAGCCAATCCGCACGCTCCCCTGCAGTGTCACTTCCTCCTCCTGTGTAAACACAGGAAGGAGGAAGTGATGTGATCTCTCCCTCTGCGTTTTTTTTAACCACCGCTGAGGAGAGATCACATCGCATAGTAAGTCTGCACTACACTGACACACTTTACACATAGGCACATTTAACCCCCGCGATCCATTTCCTGCGTACTTGCAGAGTAGAAAGATACTCCATCTTCCAATGATTCCAGAAGCAGTTGGCGAGGTGTTGTACTCGCTTCCACTGGTCATAGCATAGGTTTCCTGCTTTAAAGTTTCCAGGTGGAACAGAAACAGACCCAAGCTTCTGGGTAAGAAGAGTAGCTGGGGTAAGGATAGTTGGAATCTCTGGATCTCTTTTAGGTTCTAGAAGAATTAATATATCAGCTGTGGTTTCTTCTGGATGATCCAGCACACACAGTATGAAATGTACTATTTATATAGCTAGCACAGTCCCACAAAGTTCAAGCCTGGGAATCGTGGGTTCAGGGTTAGGTGCTAACTTAGCTTTCACAAACAGAAACCCTATGTGGGCTTGATTAGAAGAGTTCTTGAGTCCTTCTTACCTTGAGGTAAGCGACATGGCCTCAGTAGATGCATCTGAGATGTGAAGCTCTTCCAAAGGTATAGCGATTGTTGCTTGTTCCATGTGTATCCATGGCTTTCCCTTTTGGAGTGTGCACCAATCCAATATCCGTGTTAGATGTGATGTTTCGTAATAGCCCACCGGGTTCGGGAATCCAACCCCTCCTCTCTCTTTTGGTAAAGTCAAAATATCTCTACGTACTCTCACAGATTTACCCGCCCAAATAAATCTTGATCTCAGATCCCTCAGGAATCCTGCAGATAACTTTATAGGTAGGGTCTGAAACAGGTATAACAATCTCGGCATTACGTTCATTTTGATGATATTAATTCTGCCAAACCACGTAAAGACCTCTTTATCCCACCGCTGAAAATCTGTCGAATCAATGGGGCAAAATTAAGTTCAAACACTCGGTTAAGCTTATTCGGTATTTTAGTCCCCAGATAACATATATGGGAGTCTGTCCGTCTGAAAGCAAAATTATCAAACAGCTGCTGCTTCAACATAGTATTAATTTCCACACCCATTGCTTCTGATTTACTATAGTTTCTTAAAATTAGATATCCCCCCCATATCTGCGTAGTTCCGCCAGCAGAGATGGTAAGGATATCGCTGGAGAGGTTTTAAAAAAAATCAAGTCATCCGCATATGCAGCAAGTTTATGTTCTTTTCCTTTTATCAAGATACCCCTGTCTGAGTTGGACCGTATTATTCTTAGGAAGGGTTCTAATGTAAGAATGAATATGATCTTCTACATACCCCCACCATTTAATATGTCCGCTCTGAACGATGGCCTTGCCTTCATGGCTCAACACCCCTCGATACAGGCGGTGTGGTTGGGCGACTTTAATGCTACAATGGATGACACACTTGACAGATGGTCCCCCTCCCAATCCCCTACCCGTCCACCGACAGCATCCAAATTCTCTAAATTAGTTGACACCCTCCATCTGACTGACTCCTGGAGATTTAGGTTTCCCCTGGCCAGGGCATACTCTTGCTACTCATCCACACATGGTACGCTCTCCAGACTTGACTATATCCTCCTTTCTGGTGGTCTCCGGTCGCGACTTTTGGCCCCAGATTACTATCGGACCACTGCCCGTACCTGATCACCCTGAGCGTACCCCGGGACGGGCCCCCTCGGGCATGGAGATTAAACCCTTTTTGGCTGTCCCTCCTCCCAGATGAATGAAGGGTCTTCTTTAAAGATAATGACGGCTCTGCGTCCCCCTCTGTGGTCTGGGAGACGTTTAAGATACATGTCCAAACACGTCTCATAGCCCGCATTAACCGGATTAAAGCTGATTCCATGGCGGCGCTTGATTTAGCGACTGCAGAACTGTCTGCTGCTGAACATGCCTACACAGCCGCTCCATCAGACGCGGCTGCGGTGGTGCTGAAACAGCGTTCCAGGGTGGTGGATCAAATCCATTATGCAAAGGCTAGACAGAAATTATTCTTCACAAAACAAAAACGGTTTGAATTGGGAGAAAAAGCGGGCAAAATGTTAGCATACCTGGTTCACTGTGAAGACAGGCCGCCAGTTGTTATAACCCTATGAGATCCGGGGGGGTGGGTGTGTCGGACCCGCAAATAGTAAGCTCTAGATTTAGGGATTTTTTCTCAGACTTGTACAAGTCTACGGCCCCGATGAACAGGGAACCTATGAATAGTTTTTTGGAGATGATAGTTTTACCTCAGTTGAAGACCGACCAGGTGGCTCTCCTAAAATCCCCCATTACTGTAGAAGAGATAGGGGCTGCTTTGGTGGGCTTTGCCCGCTCCAAAACCCCTGGGTCTGACGGGTTACCGATACAATTTTATTCACACTATGGAGAGATGCTCACCTCCAGACTCCTGGCACTTTACAATGACCTTTTCCAGACTCAAACACTTCCACCCTCCATGAGAGAGGCAACGATAGTTTTGATTCCCAAACCAGGGAAAGACCCAGGACTCCCTGAGTCCTACCACCCCATCTCACTATTACAGGTGGACGTAAAAATTCTAGCTAAAGTCCTGTCCATGCGCCTTAATCAGGTCATACTGTCCCTCATTCACCCCGACCAGGCCGGGTTTATGCCGGGACGTAACACCTCTTTTAACCTCCGCAGGTTGTTTAGGAATCTACAGGCAGAACATGAGGAAGTGGGTACGCGAGTGGTGGTGTCACTCGACACCGCCAAAGCGTTTGACTCAGTAGAATGGGACTACCTCTGGAGCTGTCTCGGATGCTATGGTTTTGGGCCGAATTTTATTAAATGGACACGACTCCTATTTCAAGCCCCTCGGCTCGGGTGGTGGCTAATGGATGGCCCTCAGAGGCCTTTGCCCTCAGCAGGAAATTGCTTCCTTTACCTTAGTGCAGTCCTCCTTCACTTACCTCATCCTTCAATTTTGCTTTTAAATGTCCTTATTTCTTCTGAGAAATCCTCATTTCCTGTTCTTCTGTCTGTAACCACACCAGTTCTGAGGAAGGATGTACTGGAGATTACAAAGAAGGGCAACAACGCTAATAAAGGGTTTGGAGGATATTTGTTATGAGGAAAGGTTGTGTTTAACAAGACACATGGACACTCATTAACCACTTCAATACCCATAGTCAAATGATATCCACAGGAGGGATCTCCCATCCTGCATGGACGTCAAATGACATCCTGGCTTCCCGGCCATCTAGGGGCGCACAGCTGCCACATTACAGAGGAGCCGGTGCGCGGCCGCCAGGCACCCGCGATTGTCCGGGATCACGGCAGAACCGTGGCTCTGTGTATGTGTGTAAACACACAGATCCACATCCTGTCAGAGGTGAGAAAACTGATGTGTTCCCAGTATAGAGGAACACAGATCGGTCTCCTTGTGAGTCCCCACCCCCTACAGTTAGAATCACTCCCTAGGAAACATATTTAACCCCTTGATCGAGAATAAATATATATATTAGCGCAACCTATAACTTTTGTGCAAACCAATCAATATATACACTTATTGCATTTTTTTTTTTTTTTTTTGAAAACATGCAGAATAGATACATATTGGCCTAAAACAGAGAAAAAAAATTCAGTCTCCACTTTTTATAATGGGTTGCTTCTCTCTACGATCACCCAAAAGCTTATGTAGGCTATGCTGGCTACCAATCTGATCTATTTATTATGCATCAGCAAACTAGGCAAGGCTGCTCTCTTCCCTCCTATTCAAACACTAATATAGCAGATACACTCCAACCCAAACCTCGGTGTGGAGGTCGGGCGATACCAACAAACTGTCCCCTTTCTTTTTATATCTGTACTTGCCTCAGTGCCCAATATTCTCCATGTACTGGAAGACTGCTTCGCAATCCCTGGAATATGCTAATCCCCTAAAGTCAAAAGTACTCAATATTTTACTCTCCCCATCTGAGCCAACTCGACTGCATGAGACCCTTCCATTTACATGGGCTCTCAATTTTCTACCTTATATAGGCATTAAGCCAACTCCCTGGATGAGATCTCAATTTAACCAAGCCCCCCACGACCTTACCTCACTACTCTTGCTGGTCCTCCCTCCCAGTTTCAAGGATAGGAATTATATATGTAGCTACAATTACTACATTGTCCATATATCTCTACTATCTACATTTCTTACAACACCCCAACTACATATGGGGGTGGACATGTATCTAAACATACTATATTGAACTACAAAATGTATGGAGGACTGGGAGTGTACTCCTTATTTTTCTCTCCTGAAAATCTAAAGTTTTGATCTTGGGCAATGCAAACTAAAATGTACATTGCTGAAAAAGTGAAAAAAAGAAAGTCCCCACGTGCTTAAATTTTCTTTCGTTCAATCAGCAGCATGAACAATGTAAAGTTATTTGATTCCCCATCCACACATTCTTAGGGGGAATCCCTCGAGCTATTGTATTCTGACAGCAAGAAGTCATTTCGTGCCTTGTACACACAAGCGTTTTTTCCAACTGGAAAACTGCCAATAGCTTTGATGGAAATCCCGGCCGTGTGTATGCTCCATCGCAGTTTGACGGGAAAACTACCAGACAAAAAAAAAAGGGGGGGATAAGGATATCCCCCGTCCCCAATCTGGCCAAATATCTGAGCAGGAAAATCGCTAGAAAACCACGCATGCTCAGAATCAAGTATGAGACGGGAACGCTCTTTCTGGTAAAACTAGCGTTTGTAATGGATATAGCACATTTGTCACGCTGCAACGAACTGAAAAAGCATGGAGACTGAAAAGTGCGAATGGTCTCTCAAACTTACTAACACAAAGATCAGCAAAAGCAGCCCAGAGGGTGACGCCATTGGAATGGAGCTTTCCGTTTATGGTATATGTGTTGTACGTCACCATGCTTTGGACGGGCGGACTTGTCCGAGCGTGTGTATGCAAGGCAGGCTGAAAGGAATACCGCCGGTTTATTATCCGATGAAAAACCCACTCGTGTGTACGAGGCATCAGTCTTCAGAATACACTCATCAGTACCACCGGGTATAGGCAAGCATTGCAGATTGAGAGAAAAATCAGGACTACCACCCTTCAACATGCTGGTTGTACAGAAGTTGATCCATTTCTGTATAACCAGCCTGCCCATAGATTGAAATTCTCAGACTTAAGTATCAAAGTTGTGGTTTACTACTTTTAAAATGGTAGTAAAGGCTTAAGTTTCACTTTAATCCTCTGCATTAAATGCATCCTTCTCATATACTTACCAGAGCCCGATCTAGCAATGTGCATGAGAGCAGCAGCTCTCTCCCTTCTCGTAAGTTCAAGGGAACACAGCAGGAGCCACTGGCTCCTTTTGCTGTTAAACACAGCCGGGGAGGGGTGCTCACTCCGAGTATGGACACAGAGCCGACTCCAGAGCGAGCATACGCCAGTGCCTCCCATAGCAAGCAACTTAATATGGTGAACATTAGACACAGGGGAGCCAGAATCACTGGTGGAGAACCCAGGAAGGATCAGGGCTGCTCTGCGCAAAACCATTGTACAGAGCAGGAAAGATGACATGATGCAGAGAACCTAAGATTTACTGAGCTGGAAGCAGTCCTGTTCCAACACAATCTTTACAATAGGTTTAAACAGAAAACTTGGACCCTGAGCGCATTAAAGCAGTAGTATTGAACAAAGTTAATTATTGATTGATGCAGAAAGTTGGCCGTTTAACCACTTATGACCCGGACCAAAATGCAGGTAAAGGACCTTGCCCCTTTTTGCGATTCGGCACTGCGTCGCTTTAACTGACAATTGCGCGGTCGTGCGACGTGGCTCCCAAACAAAATTGGCGTCCTTTTTTCCCCACAAATAGAGCTTTCTTTTGGTGGTATTTGATCACCTCTGCGGTTTTTATTTTTTGCGCTATAAACAAAAATAGAGCGACAATTTAAAAAAAAAAAATGCAATATTTTTTACTTTTTGCTATAATAAATATCCCCCAAAAATATATAAAAAAAAACATTTTTTTCTCAGTTTAGGCTGATACGTATTCTACATATTTTTGGGGAAAAAAAAAAAAAATCGCAATAAGCGTTTATCGGTTGGTTTTCGCAAAATTTATAGCGTTTACAAAATAAGGGATAGTTTTATTGCATTTTTATTAATTTTTTTTTTACTACTAATAGCGGCGATCAGCGATTTTTTTCGTGACTGCGACAATATGGCGGACACTTCTGACACATTTTTGGGACAATTGTCATTTTCACAGCAAAAAATGCATTTAAATTTGCATTGTCTACTGTGGAAATGACAGTTGCAGTTTGGGAGTTAGGCACACATCCCCTACAGCGCCACATGTGGTTATGTGTTGTGTTGTGTTTACAACTGTAGGGGGGTGTGGCTGTAGGTGTGACGTCATCGATCGCGTCCCCCTATTACAGGGATGACGCGATCGATGCTACGGCCACAGAGAAGCACGGGGAAGCCGTGTGTACACACGGCTCTCCACGTTCTTCCGCTCCAGGGACGGATCGCCGCACTGCAGCGGCGATCGGGTCTGCGAATCCCGCGGTCCTGGAGCTCCGGACCGGGTCGCGGGCACGGCTAGGTACTAAAATCAATGTATATATACGTTGATGTGCCCAGCCGTGCCATTCTGCTGACGTAAATGTGCAGTAGGCGGTCCTTAAGTGGTTAAGCGATACCCTTTATTGGTGAATTTAAGTTACTAAACATGAGAGCTTAGTGAATGAGGTGAAGATCTGCCGACTTCCATCATCCAATCGTGTAAACTAAAAAAAAAAAAAATATTTTAGAATTGACTAAGCTCTGGGGAAAACTCTCTTGCAAAGTGAGCACCATTTGTCTTTACCAAAATCAACCCTGGCATTAGCATGACAGTCAGACAACATCGTCAGAAACAGATGTTTTTTATTCGTTTTTTTCCCCCACACAGACTAAAGCACAGATAAAGCAGCTTCACTCTAATGCATTTCATTCCAAAATTGACTTAATTGTAATGACAATTATGTGCCGCTAAGCCTTAAGACCTGAGGCTGTAACCCCTCCCACAGCACTGAAATTTAGGAGCAGGAAGAAGACAGGGCAGTCCCAAAGAGAAGATTTCTACAGAACCCAGCAGCCTGCATAGGAGACATACAGTACTTCACTACAAAAAACAGAACAGGATGTTGCTCCAGGACAGCTCATTTTGAGCGTAGGGTTATAGCACCACCTTCAGGAGTGGCAATGCAATCTTCAGGAGTGGCAATTCCTGTAGCGATGGCTGTATTCCCAAGTGGGTGCCAAAGCGACCACCGGCTGGAACTGTATGTAATCAGAGAGTAATGTCACTAGCACACCAAGATCACAAAAAAAAAAATGTCCAAAGCTTTAGTTAGCGATCACATTGTTACAGCAGTAACATGTACCAGAGTACAGCCATGCACAACCTTATATGGCTAAGGGCAGTTGTATGCCTCACTGGGGCTTACAGGTAATGGAATTAACATCGCATGGGCTCAGGATACCTATGTGCTATGGTGGTCCTCGATGTGTTTTGCCCGTTGGAGATAAAACGTAGAGCAGGATTAGCGGTGTGCGTTTTTTTTATATATATATATATATATAAATAATTTAGGAAAACAAGGCTCTCCAGCGCGAGTCCAGAGCTTAATTCAATGATTAAATTGGGGGGGGGGGGGGGGTTTGGACATGGCGGTCTTGCAAACTTGAGGTGTAGTCTGTTGTCAGAAGGCCCAAGGAGGCACCTGAAAAGCATTTTTTGGGCCATAAAAAAAGGACTACACCAGGGAATGATCCGCCAAGATGGCTGCCAGAACACACTGAAGAGCCCAAGCAAAATGGGCATTGTGGTCATGTCAAAATTTACACTTGTCGTCTGCCCCGCACATGGCAGGCACCACCAGCGATCGAATGCATTCCAACACCTCCAGCCAATGCTGCGGAGGTATAGTACCCAGAGCAAACAAACAGGCTGCAGGGCGGGTGTGTAATTTTTTGAATATATACACACACACACACACACTAGCAACAGCTGGAACATGTGTCAAGTCAAAGAAAACAAACACCACTAGCATACCAAGGATCTCCAGAGTGGGTCCAGAGCTTAAAATCAGCTATTACAGCAGATTGCAAACTTTAGGAGGCATGCAGGACCCCTTTCATCAGTCATGTGACAAGATGACGCATTCTAAGGATTTTCCTTACCCTGCTTATTTTGACTTATTCATAAAGACTGGGAACTTGCTTTTCGGGTGCTTATTGGGCCTTCTGACATCAAGAGTCTGTGTCTCAAGTTTGCAAGACCGCTACCTGGGCATCTGTGCACACCTTTTTTCAAAAGTTTGTTTGTTTGGATATCTTCAGACACCTGGTTTGTCTACAAGGTCTACCAGTTAAAACTGCTCAGAGACTACTTCCTCAGCCTAATTTTTCTATTCCAGAAGGTGGACACATGCCTGCTTGATGAAAGGGTCCTGCATTGCCCCGAAAAGTTGCAATCTGCTGTAAGCGTGTGACCACCGAATTAAAAGGATCTCCAGAAATAATTATACACACACACACACACACACACACACACACACACACACACACACACACACAGACACACATTTTTGCATGCATGTGATTGGATGATTGAAGGCAGCATAGCTACATCTCATTCACTAAGAAACTTAAACAATTCATTGAACATATTCTGTAAGGTGTGGGTAAACCATCCGCTAACATCTACACAAGTCATTTAAATAGACAATAAGAATGTCAAGCAAAGTCTTTTAAATTGTTCAAGAACTACAAACTGTCCTGCCAAGTCACATAAGAATTCTGTATAGGATTTAATTCTGAAACATTGGTTGACCATTTATAAATACAGTTTAAAAAAAAAATCAGACCAGTACAGCTTTCTTAAAAATACAATTAAAAGTAAGAAAATATAATACAGTAACAATGGAAATGTTCGGTCATTTAGGGAGATTCCTGATGTTTGTGAAAGCAGCACATGAAATATTTGCTCAGATTCCAGGGTTTAAAAGTTGTGTAAAAAAAAAAAAAAAGTTTTTTTTCAAGTTACATTTGCACAATGCAGTGATCAAATGTATAGTAAAAATACTTACAAGGAGTGTCTCTTGGTTTTATATATGCATTTGCAAGACTGAATTTGCATTTTATTCAGTGGCACAGCTTCTGAAGTATTTTACAAATTAAAAACACTTTAATATTAAATAAGACATTACCAACATAAGGTCTACAGTAGAACAGTACTGGAAGTCTTTTTTGAATGTAGGCAGTTTTACACATTTTCTGTTCAACATTCTGGCTGTTATGATAGTTTTCAGACAAAAATGAATGCACTGCAGACTATACTGACAGAAAGCAGTTAACATTTTTCATTTCAAAACACAAACCAATTGGGCTGATGTAATGTAGTCCAAGCAACTGAAACTCGGACAGTGAATTTCATAGAAACTTTGAGGCAACAAAAAACGCAATTGGTTACTAAAGACTACATTAAAACGAGCACCTATGATGAATTTATAACCTGATATTTAAAAACACAGAAGTACAAAAACCACTATCAAAAGCAATATGACTAAAATACAGTACCTTTCCATTTTGTACATAAAAATTTAAGTAAAACTACAGAATAAAACTGTTTACATCTTTCCCCCCCATCCTATAACAAAAGAATTTTACATACATATTTACAAAATAAGACAACTAAAACAAAATTTTATAACCAAGTCTTACTTTCTAAAGGTGTTAAAAAAATGTACAAGATCTGGTTGCCTGAAAAACCAAGTAAGGCACATGTAGACAATATTTAAAGCGAAACATTGTAACGCAAAAAACTAGTCACTTATTCAGTGTCATACATGGCCCCAATAGGAGCAGGTTAAACAAAATGTACAAAATACAGTTAAAGTCGGTAGAGGAACAAGGCTTTTTCACCTGACAAATTCTATCATTTCAATACTGAAAGTATATTAACGGGAGATTAACCTTTAAAAAAATGAGTTGCTCAAAATGTTCCATCATTAGTCTAGTTTGGTTAAAACTTCCGCTGTCATTTGAGGTGTTAAAAAGCTTCTCTGATGGAACAATGCTAGGTGGACAACCAAGAAATCGGACTGCTAGCTTAGACAGAACTGGCCATGAGGATTTCTTTAAATTCCAGTAAGTAAGTGGATCACAGTTATGCTCAAGGACTTCTTCTTCCAAGTACGCCAACACAATATCTTCAGGCAATTTTTCTTTTAAATTCTTGGACTTTTTAATGTTGGCCATGAGTGACCAAATATTGTCCTCTTTGTGGTTTGGAGAATGTTTGTTACACCCGTTAAGAACAGGAGCATCATCTGAGGTAGAATTAAGTAATTCCAGTTCCCTGATTAATCCTAGTTTGTACTCCTCGGCTTCCTCCTCAGAAAATAAGGATGCTTTGTACCGAGGGTCCAAAAGTGTTGCAAATACATATCTTGGATCATGAAGTGTGGAGGACAAGCGACAAACCATAGCTTCCTTAAGTGATTTCAGCATGGTGTCTATCCCCATTGTCTCCTCGAACAACATTTCAATCTTTCGGTTAAGTATGTGAATCATTGGAATTACCTGACTTAAAGTAGCTGTGTGCATGCTCATTTCTTTACTGGCAGCTTCAAAGGGTTTTAGTGCATGACAGACAGACTGCATAACCTCCCATTGGTCACAGCTTATCAATTCCCGGAAGTTGCATTCGATTGACATCTCATCAATTGCCCTTTTTTGTTCAATTAACCGTTCCAACATATGAAACGAAGTATTCCATTTTGAGGGTACATCTTGAATCAGTAGATGCTGAGGTAATCCATACTCTTTTTGGCGTTCTGCTAGCTTCTCCTTTGCTCTTGTTGATCTGTGAACACGTTCACAAATTTTTCTTGCAATGCTAAGCAGATTTTGAACCATTCTTTGACTCTTAATGGCTTCATTTACAATAAGATCAACAGTGTGCCCAAAACATTCAACACTTGACCGATCATTTTCATTTAATGTTTTCCCTATGCTGTGATTATCAGTAACAGTGATTCCTATCTGAAGCCCAAATGAGGTAATCCAGGCCTCCCACAAGTATTCTAGGTGTTTTTGAACACTGACACCATTATAGTCACAGTCAATCTGAGACACATGCAGAAGTGCAGAACAGTGGTAGTCTTCATTGTGTGGCTTAAAAGAGGAATCAAAGGTAACCCAGTGAGCAGTAAGTGTAAGGTATTCCCGAGTCTGACTGCTCATCCAGATCCCTGCTGTAAAATGTATTACGCCACTCTCTGCTTCTTTTAAGTGGGACACAATAATGTGTTTCACATTTTCATACATATCTGGAATAGCGGTCCTAGAAAAGTAAGATGGGGATGGTAATGAATATTGAGGTTGAAGGTATTCAAGAAGTCGGTTGAACCCAACATTATCCACAAATGAGTATGGTTGAAGATCAAGTGCAATCATTTCAGCTACAAGACTTGTGATTTTTTTGGCAACAGGATGACAGTCACTAAATTTATCATTGGTTTCATCAAAAGACACCGATAAACCAGAATTTCCTGGCAGATGTACATCAGCAGATGGTGAGGTTTCTGAAACACCATTGGTCTGTAACACATTGCTGTGAAATCTCTGCAAGTGCCTCAGAAGACAACTGGTGCCTAAATTGGTTGGTTTCTTCCCTCTGCTTATTGTGCGTCCACAGTGCATACATATTACTTTAGTTGAATCCGCAGAACAAATTGAAAAATGATTCCACAGTTTTGAGGTCTTCTTACTATTTGAAGGAAAAATAACCTGATTATCATGAACTGCAACAGTTGACAAATCTATCATTTTTGAAGACGAGCATTCCGCAGATGCTAATGTAGCATATGGAGAATTGGCTAGACTGACGTCAAAACTTTTTTGGTTTAAAACAATTTCTGGATGCCGCCTATAAAGATGTCTCATTAAACAGCTAGTTCCGAAATCCCCATTCTTACCTCTGCTAATCATGCAGTTACAATACCTACACACAGCTTTCAAATTATCATTTGGGGATAAGGTAAAGTGAAGCCAAACTTCAGATTTTAACCTTTTTATAACTTTTTTGTTTTGTTGGACAGGTGCATCATATCCTGATGAGCCATGACACTTTGTTTTTCCAGGAGAACATAAAGCTTCGCCCACATTTTCTGAAGAATGCAGGACTGGTGTTCCGTCATCAATAATTAAGTCACCATTAGAAGAAGAGTACTGCAAATCTTCCGATACCCTATCAGGAGATTGAGGTACAGAAACAGGGTCTTTTCCAATTTTCCCTGGAGATTCTGCAGCAGAAACAACCTCTCCATCTGCAGGTAAAATAGAGGGCAAGAGAGTAGGAGGAACAGAATAAGGAGGTGGCAAACTCGTGCCTCCACTATTTTCTTGCAAAACTATTGAACGATGAGCCCGCCACATATGCCTTATTAAGCAACTTGTGCCCAAATCTTTTCCATTCTTGCCCCTGCTAAATTCATTCATGCAGTGGATGCAAACAGCTTTTGAGTTATCCAGTGGAGACAAATAAAAATGTTTCCAAACAGCAGATCTTCTTCTAGAGCCAGAGGAATTTTTGGGATTTGAAATCGGTTTCTCTGTTATAGTGTCTGCACTTTCATCAGACTGGCTGTTTGGTACAGCTGAGGGGGAGGCTGAAACATCTTCCTTGCCATTTTTTTCAGAAATTGACACATCTGAAGAAATTTCATCTGAAGAAATAACAGACGAAGGCTCGTCCACGATCTTTTCTGGAGACACCTTTGTTGCAAGTTTCCTAATTTTTGTAGGTGTGATATTAGCATCCACAACATCTGGAGGCTGCAGAGGTAGAACCAATGTGGGAGGAGAATATGAGATACCTGATGAATTTCCATTTTCAGAGGCAAGTACTCTAGGGTGTGCCCTTCTTACATGTCTCATGAGACAACTTGTACTGAGGTCTTTTTCATTTTTGCCCCGACTAAATTCTTTCATACAGTACATGCATATAGCTTTAGTACTGTCTCGTGGAGAAATGAAAAAATGGTTCCAAGCTGGGGACTTTTTTCGATTGCTGATATTTTTATTTGTAAGTATGCTTTGTGTAACAGCTTCCATTGCCGCATCATAGAGTGTTGTAGTATACTGTGAAAACAGAATTCCATACTCTTCCTCGTTTTCAGTAGATAAAGTTTGTGAGGTATCAGGGCAATGTTGTTCCTTTTCTTCTTGTTCATCACCACTTTCACCTGATTTTATTTCGCCTTGCTTTATTTCACTTGCTTCAGTTTTAATTTGTACATGGCTGACCTCGCCATGCATTTCATCATCTTGTTCAATTTTTATGGTGCTTGTTTCCATCTTGTTAAAGAAACTCTTGATAAACTTAAATCTGAAGATTGCTCATTGAAAAAAAGTCAGACCTCTCACTTCACATACAATGGGATCTTTTGTTTTCGTCTTTCAAAGTCACCAGAAGGGAGTCAATTTGGTCAAGGTGGACATCTCTTAAGCCAATGAGCGATTTACAAGCTGGAGTTCCTTGGCATGATCAGTATTGCTGTCATCTAGATAATTTATAGGCTGAAAAAATAAAAATAAAAGTTAGCCTTTGTTTTTATCATAAAATGCATTGTATAAGCCCACCCAAAAAACGTATGAGTAAAGACATGCGATTTAATGGGAAAAAGAATAGCTAAACTGCAATTGCCAGCAACCTACCCAAAATGCTGAAATTAAACAAACCATATCATCACAAAGTGGAACTGTGGATATGAAAACAAAATAAAACAATGTCCCGTCCCGATAGATTAGATTATATAAGAGTAGGTTGGCGGATGGACTTTATAGGCATAATACAGATAAAAAAATAAATTATGTAAATTTATTAAAAGAGAAACATAATAACAAACAAAATAATTGAAAACATAGATAACAAAGTGGCCGTTCCTAAAAGAGCCCAAGAACACAAAAAGAGTCTCTCTCTACATATCTGTACAATTTATGGAAGGCGGTGTATCATGTACAGCTCAGCTCGACATGTTACGCGTATTGAAAAGGACGCTTCTTCATGTCATTTTAAAAGTAGATGGGTTTCACACGTGGGGACAGCATGTCTGTATTTCATCCAACCGTTTTCAGATGAAATCCGGACATACATGTATGCCTATTGGATAGCAGATGACCATACGCCGACACCCGATCTCATCGGTCCCTGCTAGGGTCAGATTCTGCCGGAGGAAAATCCTATTTTTCTATCCGTCCGCGGATCGGATGAACACAGACAGACGTTCCGTGTTCATACGATCACCCCCATAGAGGAGAGCGGAGACACCGCCCTGTCATCTGCCAACTCAGTGGGGATTAACGGAGTGATCCCCGCTGAGCAAACTGATGAGAAAGGTATGGATCCTCAAGGGATCCGTACGTGCGAGACGGGCCTTAGAAAGGTCAGAATTGTCAGTCTGTTCTAAAAAAAATTACATGTGACCTTGTCAAGAGGTAAAAAATAAATCTTATACTATGGGAAATACGTTTTGTACTACCTGTCTGTTTTGGGACACAAACTGAGCTCTTTGTGCCTATTTACACCTGTGTTGACGAGCACGAGTCACTGCACGTTAACACACATTACATACAGTAGCAAGTTGCAGGGCTAGTCTTGCTCAAGGGCACTTCACACTAAGGCAACGTAGCTCTAAAGCACATGCATGGCAGCAAATCACAGTTTGATGTGGTGCATAAAATTTTTTTTTTTTTTTCAAAGATGTCGCTCTATTTTTGTATATAGCGCAAAAAATAAAAATCGCAGAGGCGATCAAATACCACCAAAAAAAAGCTCTATTTGTAGGAAGAAAAGGACACAAATTTTGTTTGGGAGCCACGACGCACGACCGCGCAATTGTCAGTTAAAGCGACGCAGTGCCGAATCGCAAAAAGGGGCCTCGTCATTTACCTGCATTTTGGTCCGGGTCTTAAGTGGGTAAACAAACCTTTCCCCGTTCTGCCTAGTGAGAGTGTCACGGATGGCCCGTTTCCGGTCGTAGGGAACGACAATCAATGCGATTTTTTTTACCAAAAATATGAAGAATATTGGCCTGAACTGAGGGGAAAAAAAAAAAAATATTTTTGGGGGATATTTATTATTAGCAAAATGTAAAAAATATTGCATTTGTTTCAAAATTGACGCTCTATTTTTGTTTATAGCGCAAAAAATAAACCGCAGAGGTTATCAAATACCACCAAAAAAAGCTCCTCTTGTGAAAAAAAGAAAAAGTAAAATTTTGTTTGGAAGCCACGTCACACAATTGTCAGTTAAAGCGACAGTGCCAAATTGCAAAAAGGGGCCTGGTCCTTTAGCAACAAAATGGTCCGGGGATTAAGTGGTTAATATTTATGTGTAGCGTTTTACATTTATAAAGGCCCACAATGGTTCCTTTGCAGGAAATTTTGCAGCGACACACCTGTCCAACAATTCAACCCTAGGCAAGTATATTAGCATGTACCTAGTGCCTGTGTACAAAGTCATCATCTTGGAAAGCAGAAGAAAACAAGATCGCAGCATCAACATACTGCAAAGCCATGTTTCTTTTTGATGCACCATTAAGCGAGGCCAAAAGTGTACAGTGAGACCCAATACAATTCTACATGCACCAAAAAGCTCTTCATTTGTGCAGTACAAGAGACTGAAACCTGGCACCAAAAGGTTACCATATTAATGAAAAATCAAAATTTTCTCTAACTTGCTGCCTGTGATAGTCCTTACTGGTATGTCCTGTACTCTACCCACAACCTAAACATGACATACAAAAATGAGAATGAATAAAGCATACAGTGCCTATAATTGCTTCCTTAACCAGTTAAGGACCGCCGCATGTACATTTACATCGGCAGAATGGCACCGACAGGCACATCAAAGTGTATATACGTTGGTGCCTTGAGGGGGTTCGTTTTGCTGGCCGAGCGATCCGGAATGAGGGGGCGGCTATTCGTTTTTGTCCGCCCCCTCCGGATCGCTCTCAGCCAATCCACATGCCCCCCGCCCTGTCACTTCCTCCTCCTGTGTAAACACAGGAAGGGGGAAGCGATGTGATCTCTCCTTCAGCGTTTTTTTCAACCACCGCTGAGGAGAGATCACATCTCACAGTAAGTCTGCACTAACACTACACTTACACACACACTACACATAATCACATTAAACCCCCCCCCCCCCGATCGCCCCCCTGTCACAGTGTCACTGAATGCAGTAATCATACATGATTACTGTATTTAGTGTAAGGCGGCGTACACACGATCGGATATATCCGATGAAAACGGTCCGCGGACCATTTCCATCGGATATGTCCGATCGGGAGTTTGATCCGATGGCGTGTACACACCATCGGATCAAATTCCCCGCCGCCGGACGGCGCGGTGACGTAGTGGTGACGCGGCGGTGACGTTGACGCCGCCGCGTCACCGCCACGTCACCGCACCAGGAAGTAAAACACTTCCGCGCATGCGCCGAATCCATTCGGCAGCGGCGCGGCGGCGGTGGGGGCCGACATGTCTGCTGGTAAGTGTACTAACCAGCAGACATGTCGGGCGGACAGATTCCCACCGGATAGATTTCAAAGCATGCTTTGAAATCTGTCGGGTGGAGAAATCTGTCCGCTAGCCCATACACACGAGCGGAGATGTCTGCTGAAACGGTCCATCGGACCGTTTTCAGCGGACATATCCCCTCGTGTGTACGCGGCCTTAGTGTGACAAGCAGTGCGACAGTCAGTGTTAGATTCAGCATAGCCCCCGTAACCCCCCTAATAAAGTTTTAACCACTTGATCACCACCCTAGTTAACCCTTTCACTCCCTATTGCCAGTGTCACTAAGCGATCATTTTTCTGATCGCTGTATTAGTGTCGCTGTTCCCGCTAGGTAGCCAATTTTTTTTTTAATTGCGATTTTTTTTTTTTACTAAAGACGTGTGGCTATATAAATTTTGGCCTAAATGATTGACTAAAATTTAGTTTATTTGATTTTTCTTATAACAAAAAGTAAAAAATATTGTTTTTTTTCAAAAACGTCGCTCTATTTTTGTATATAGCGCAAAAAATAAAAATCGCAGAGGCGATTAAATACCACCAAAAGAAAGCTCTATTTGTGGAAAGAAAAGGACGCAAATTTTGTTTGGGAGCTACGTCGCACGACCGCGCAATTGTCAGTTAAAGCGACGCAGTGCCGAATCGCAAAAAGGGGCAAGGTCATCTAGCAGCATTTTGGTCCGGGTCTTAAGTGGTTAAAGCCCAATTCAAGTCGTATTGAAGACTATGCAGTTAGACAGTACAATATATAATCATTCATTTTTACAACTTGCCTACAAATTCCAAATATAGCAGTTGTGCAGCACAGCTAAATATAATGCGAGATTAGCCCTTTTTTTGTGCCAAATACAGTGACTGAGTAAAGCACCTACAGCATGTTCGCAGGATTTTTTCACAGTGAAATCAGATCAATATTTTATACACATCCTAATACAGTAAAACCTTGGTTTGAGAGCATTTTGCAAGACAAGCAAAATGTTTTAATAAATTTTGCCTTAATATACAAGCAATGTCTTCATAAAAGAGTAGCGTCATGTCACAACTGAGTAGAAAAAAAAAAAAAAAAAGAAGAGCCTCCAAGTGTAGCAATATGGTTACATTTAATGAAGGTACAACATTTAGCAACTTACTGCTACATTTAGAGGTGCCTCTCCTCTTATACCCTGCAAAAAAAATAAAAAATGCTTTGATATACAAGTGCTTTGGATTACAAGCATGTTTCTGGAACAAATTATGCTCGCAGACCAAGGATTTACTGTATCATCACGTTGGTGATTAAAGCCAAATGATCTTTATTGCACAGTTACAGTGGTCCACATAATGTAAACCATATCACTAGAAATGTATGAAAAGAGTACATCTCCACACAACCAGTCTAATAATTAAAACCCCCAATGAAAAAAAAAGGGGGGGGGGGGAACATGTTGATGTTAGATTAGGGAGATATTTAAAAATTCTTTAATTATGTCAACTAAAAAAAAAAAAAAAATTAAGTAATTGCCAGACCACTGATCCTAATTTTTACAGACAGTCTCCTGACTGGAATGGTACCAGCTGATTGGAAAAAAGCCAATGTAGCACCAATATTTAAAAAAAGGGCCCAAAATACATCCCTGGGAATTACAGACCAGTTAGCCCAACATCGATAGTATGTAAGCTCTTGGAGGGGATGATAAGGGACTATATACACAAGATTTTAGTAATGAGAACGGTATCATTAGCAGTAATCAGCATGAATTCATGAAAATTCGTTCTTGCCACACCAATCTATTAACCTTCTATGAGGAGGTGAGTTACAATCTACATAAAGCAAGGCCTGTAGACGTGGTGTATCTGGATTTTGCAAAAGCTTGACACAGTTCCCCCCCAAAAACGTTTATTGTACAAAATAAGGGCCATTGGCATGGACCATGGGGGCGAGTAAATGGATTGAAAACTGGCTACAAGGGAGAGTTTAGGAGGGTGGTGAGAGTACTCGGAATAGTCAGGTGTGGGTAGCAAGGTCCTCCAGGGTTCTGTGCTGGGACCAATCCTATTTAATTTGTTCATAAACGACCTGGAGGATGGGGTAAACAGTTCAATCTCTGTATTTGCGGACAATACCAAGCAGGGCAATAACTTCTCTGAAGGATGTGGAAACCTTGCAAAAAGACTCAATTATTCCCACCCCCCCCCCCCCTTACCTTTTTGGAAGTACCAAGTGTACTTCCGATCCAGCCCGGCCGCGGCCCACGATGTCACATCCTCTTCTGCAGTGAGCTCCCACATCAGCTTCTGGGACCTGTGTGCGTCTCATAAGACAAGCTGGCCATTCACAAAACACCACGCGACTTGCGCATGTGCAGTAGGAAACTGGCAGTGAAGCCGCAAAGCTCCGATGGGTGATCAGCCTTGGGGGTCGACATTGTGGGCTCCCTGGACAGGCAAGTGTCCTTATTAAAAGTCAGCAGCTACAGTGTTTGTAGCTGCAGACTTTAAAAAAAAAAAAAACACACACACACACATAGCCAGAACGCCGCTTTAAACTACATAGAGGGCTCTTCACTGCAAGAGCAGCATGGATGTGGAATCCCTTCCATAGGTGGCGGTCTCAGCGGGGGGGGGGGGGGGGGGGGGTGGGGGTGTTGGCCCATCAATAGTTTCAAGAAGCTATTAGATAAGCACCTGAACTACCACAATGTGCAATGATATGCAAGGTAATACTGACATATAATCACACACACATAGGTTTGACTTGATGGACTTGTAACCATGCAACTATATTTATCTCATTTACATTATGCACAATTTTATTATGCTATTATGGAACATGTGGACACATGAATTATTAATGTGCTACCAATCAGCAATACTTTTTTTATTGTAATAGGCCATGATGAAACATGTGTACATATATAGTATCACATTCATCAATTTGTATTATGTCATGATTTAACATGTGTACATGAATAAATATGCCCGTCAAACGCAGTTTCAAGTGCAGACTCACCATTGTCTGGCTCACAGACCAGGCATCTCCCACTACTATGTCACAGAGCTTTAATAGCAATAGCCCAGCCCGCCCTCTTCGGCTGTAACAAAGTCCCACCTCCTAGAACAGGGGTGCCCAACCAGTGGCCCGCGGAGCCCTCTGATTTGGCCCACAACCTCCTGCTCTGGGATGGAATAAAATACCGTTATTAAAAAGGTAAGTTTATTACTAAAATCACAGTGTATACATGGGCATATCTGTTCTGCAGTGGTTACTGGGCTGCGGGTTACCTGCAATGAGCCAGAGACTTCTATTACCTGCAAGTTTGGTGAGCTGACAGTGCACCACACCTATAGGATATAATAGAAGTCTATGACAAAGCACAGCTAACCTGTAGGAAAGCCACAGGTGAACATGTGGTGTCGGTAAACAGTGCAAGAGTGTGAAAGCAGCCCAACACCCCTTTCACATGGTAAGTCTGACCCTCCTTTCACCTGTAAAGAGTGGAAGATGTAAATGGACCTGTGTGCGTTTACAAATGCCTACCTCCAATCCGATCCACAAAAAAAAAAAAAAAATACTTGAGTGGGCTCTATAGAGTAGAGTGGGCTGCCATCCACCCGCACCACTCAATGTGGCCCGCAACCGGGTACCAAGTCACTTAAGTGGCCCCTTCTCTTCAAAAGGTTGGGCACCCCTTTCCTAGACTGATAGGCGGCACACTGATCCAATACTGGGGAATTAAATCAGTGTGCCGTCTCAAGCTCACAGTTTAGGAGGCGGGAATTTGTTATGACGGCCACTGCGGGGGGAGGGAGAGGACGGGCACACCGAGATATTCATATGCGGTTTGCGATCCAGGCAATGGTGAGCAGCCACCCTAGGCCTTTCAGATGCAAGCTCCGTGACAGGCAGAGAAAAGGGAAGGATGAGGAGACTCCGACAGAGGCGCGCCGTGATTACACCATCGATACAATTGCGATTCAGTGAAGCGGAGTAGTATTGTATGTAAATGTCAGCAGTGCCAAGGAAGTGACCTACTGTAGTCAGGATACGGTAGAGGAAGCTGCTTGGCAAAGGACTTGAAAGATATTGGCAATCACTGTCGTAGTCACAACTCCAGCAGGCTTTTAAAGGGGTGTTCCAGCCCAAAATGGTGTTTATTAAAAGTCAGCAGCTACAAAAAGTGTAGCTGCTGGCTTTTAATAAACACTCACTTACCTGCTCCTGCGTTCAAGCGACGCGCCGACCGGGGCCCCGCTCCTCTCCCCCCCTTCCCAGCTGGCGTCTCCATGCCAACTGTGGGCACCCAGCCGTGACAGCCTTCGGCTTCACGGCCGGGCACCCACTGCGCATGCGCGCGCGGCTCGCCGCTGATTGGAGAGGCGATCGCATGGGACCTCTCATATGTCCCATGTGATCGCCTACAGGGAGGGGCTGGTGTAGGCGATTAAGGCTTAATCGCCTAACCAGCCCCTCGCCGGAAGCAGGAATTGCGACAGGAAGTCCCACTCCTACTGAAGCCCCCACTCCCCCCCCAAAAAAAATGGCATGCCAAATGTGGCATGTAAGGGGGAGGGGAGGGGATTAAAGAAAAGTTGTTTTTAGGGTGGAACTCCTCTTTAAGTATGCAATAAAGATCATATCTAGATTTCAACTTTAAGAGAAATCTTGTTAATGCTCCGAGTATGGGGTCGCCAAAAAATAAAACAAATGAAATAAGGCATAAGACATAACAGGAACAGTTCAGCTATAGAGTTCTTCTTTCAAAAAACCTAAACACCACACACTGTTTGCAAGTTTGTCATTGTTCATCAGTTACAATTATAGAAATGAATTAACTATAAACTTTAGTCTATGTGCAAGCACAATAAAATGATCAGCAGATACCTGAGGCAAACTTTTGCAAAGGCATATCTTCTAGCACTTTAAACACTTTTGTACGATGTCCAAATGCATCACCTAAGGAAAAAAATAAAAAAATTAAAAAAAGGGGAAAAAGTCAAACATATTTGTACCTACCAAATAATAAAATACTGGCAAACAAAGCATAGCAATGCAATTCCACAAAGTATACTTGTTTTAAAGAAGAAGATGTAAATCCGGTCTGCTATTGTATTTCAATTGTAATTTTCAATCTTTTAAATCAGCAGCTTTTATTAAAAGGACACCCGTTAATTCTACTTCCTGTTGTGGGGTGACAACACCTTGTCTCTCAAACACTCTCCTGAGCTGTGAACCTGTCAAATTTGCTTCCTGGTCAGACTAAAGCAGGCCATACACGGTCGAATTTCGAACAAATATTTTTTTTCAAAATCAGAACGTTTATTTTTATTTTATGATCCGATAATGCCACCATTGATTTTCGAAATTCGGCCGACCAAACCTTCTTGTTGCCGGGAATATTAGTTTCTCTCCAGGAATATTCTTTTCTTGCACATTTTTTTTCTATTACATTTCTCGCACGATTCTCCCATCATTGATCAGAAAATCGGATTTCTAAAATTTGTTTGCCACACGAAAATCGGCTGTTGCTGCAGCCCACTAACGGTGCGAAATTCGTACGAAAATTCTCTCAAGAAAATTCTTTCGAAATTCGAACCGTGTATGGCCGCCTTAAGGCCCCATTTAAACCTCAGCATTATGTAGCTTGAAGCTCCAAAAGAATAAAAATATCTAGAGTCGATTCACATCTCCACTCCAAGTGGCCTGAAGCCAAACACCTGATGCTTTTCTTGTAGCTCAAAATCAAACTACAACTACATTTTTTGCGTGTTTTTTATTTATTAAATATAAAAGTTTGTTAGGGATTTTTTTCTTTAAACCACTTCAATACAGGGCTTTTATACACCCTTCCTTCCAATTTTTAGCTTTCAGCGCCCTCACAATGTTTTTATGAAGTGACAAGTCATGTATACTACTACATACACTGTACCCACAACCAAATCATTTGATTGATACTAATTTTTTCAAGTATAAATACCCCCCAAATTACCCCTTTGTGTAAAGCAGACATTCCAAGGTATTTAGTAAGAGGCATGGTGAGTTTTTTGAAGTTGTAATTTTTTTCCCACAATTCTTGGGAAATAGTTTTTTTTCCACAAAATTGTCATAAGTTATTTCTTCTACACAGCACATGCATACTTGCAATGACACCCAAAAATACATTCTGCTACTCCTCCTGAGTATAGCGATACCACGTGTGAGACTTTTACACAACCTGACCACATATAGAGGTCCAACATCCAAGAAGCAGCATCAGGCGTCTTATTTCTCAAACAGGTACTGGTTGGTGGCAGGTACTGGTTGGTGGCAGGTACTGGTTGGTGGCAGGTACTGGTTGGTGGCAGGTACTGGTTGGTGGCAGGTACTGGTTGGTGGCAGGTACTGGTTGGTGGCAGGTACTGGTTGGTGGCAGGTACTGGTTGGTGGCAGGTACTGGTTGGTGGCAGGTACTCTTTATTTGGGGGGGGGCAATCTGGGCACAGTAGTACATATGTAGTGTGTAACATATGTGTAACACAGTTAGCTGATCTCCTCCTCACATTGGATCAGTGTGTGAAGAGGCAAACCCAGCAACAGTGTAGAGCTGCAACTAACGATTATTTTCATAATCGATTAATCGGCCGATTATTTTTTCGATTAATCGGATAAAACCATTAAAAAAACGTAATGTGGAATTTTTTCGTTTATTTAACAGTAATAATGAAAAAACATGTTACACTCAAACGGCAGATTAAAAAACGTTTAACATTACACAACTTTGCAGCAGTACTATTCCTACCCGGGACTCCTCCCGGGAAACCAATGCTGGGGCACTATTCCTCCCGGGAACACCAATGCTGGGGCACTATTCCTCCCGGGAACACCAATGCTGGGGCACTATTCCTCCCGGGAACACCAATGCTGGGGCACTATTCCTCCCGGGAACACCAATGCTGGGGCACTATTCCTCCCGGGAACACCAATGCTGGGGCACTATTCCTCCCGGGAACACCAATGCTGGGGCACTATTCCTCCCGGGAACACCAATGCTGGGGCACTATTCCTCCCGGGAACACCAATGCTGGGGCACTATTCCTCCCGGGAACACCAATGCTGGGGCACTATTCCTCCCGGGAACACCAATGCTGGGGCACTATTCCTCCCGGGAACACCAATGCTGGGGCACTATTCCTCCCGGGAACACCAATGCTGGGGCACTATTCCTCCCGGGAACACCAATGCTGGGGCACTATTCCTCCCGGGAACACCAATGCTCACTATTCCTCCCGGGAACACCAATGCTGGGGCACTATTCCTCCCGGGAACACCAATGCTGGGGCACTATTCCTCCCGGGAACACCAATGCTGGGGCACTATTCCTCCCGGGAACACCAATGCTGGGGCACTATTCCTCCCGGGAACACCAATGCTGGGGCACTATTCCTCCCGGGAACACCAATGCTGGGGCTACTCCCGGGAACACCAATGCTGGGGCACTATTCCTCCCGGGAACACCAATGCTGGGGCACTATTCCTCCCGGGAACACCAATGCTGGGGCACTATTCCTCCCGGGAACACCAATGCTGGGGCACTATTCCTCCCGGGAACACCAATGCTGGGGCACTATTCCTCCCGGGAACACCAATGCTGGGGCACTATTCCTCCCGGGAACACCAATGCTGGGGCACTATTCCTCCCGGGAACACCAATGCTGGGGCACTATTCCTCCCGGGAACACCAATGCTGGGGCACTATTCCTCCCGGGAACACCAATGCTGGGGCACTATTCCTCCCGGGAACACCAATGCTGGGGCACTATTCCTATTCACTATTCCTCCCGGGAACACCAATGCTGGGGCACTATTCCTACCCGGGAACACCAATGCTGGGGCACTATTCCTACCCGGGAACACCAATGCTGGGGCACTATTCCCGGGAACACCAATGCTGGGGCACTATTCCTCCCGGGAACACCAATGCTGGGGCACTATTCCTCCCGGGAACACCAATGCTGGGGCACTATTCCTCCCGGGAACACCAATGCTGGGGCACTATTCCTCCCGGGAACACCAATGCTGGGGCACTATTCCTCCCGGGAACACCAATGCTGGGGCACTATTCCTCCCGGGAACACCAATGCTGGGGCACTATCCCTCACGGCAGGGCTTGACAAATTTGCTTGGAATCTAGGAGCCAGCTAAAAAAGTTAGGAGCCAGAAAATGCGCCCCGTCCCGACGAGCTTGCGCGCAGAAGCGAACACATACGCGTGATGTATCACCGCGATTGTTGGAGCGAGAGCAATAATTCTAGCTCTAGACCTCCTCTAACTCAAAACATGCAACTTGTATTTTTTTTAAACGTCGCCTATGGAGATTTTAAAGGGTAAAAGTTTGACGCCATTCCACGAGCGGGCGCAATTTTGAAGCGTGACATGTTGGGTATCAATTTACTCGGCGTAACATTATTTTTCACAATCTAAAAAAAAAATTGGGATAACTTTACTGTTTTATTTTTTAATTAAAAAAAATAAAAAATCCAAAAAAAGTGCGCTTGTAAGACCGCTGCGCAAATACGGCGTGACACAAAGTATTGCAACGATCGCCATTTTATTCTCTAGGGTGTTAGAATAAAAAATATATATAATGTTTGGGGGTTCTAATTATAGGGAAGGAGATGGCAGTAAAAAATAACATTACAGTTGCTGTTTAACTTGTAATGTCAAATGGCCACCACCAGATGGCGCCAGCTCACAGAAGGAAGAGCTTGGGACTTCACAAGGCCGCAAAGCCGCGGCCTCAATTAGCGTTTGCCGCGGACCCGCGGCGGAGGTGGTGGGGGCGCACGGAGACACAGGATCCTGTGCCTCCGTGCTCCCCCACCTCCCCCGCTGCTCGATCGCGGCAGGCCCGCGGCAAACGGTAATTGAGGCCGCGGCTTTGAATGGGCGGAAGGGCGGACCGATTAATCGATAATGAAAATCGTTGACAACGATTTTCATTATCGATAATATCGATTAATCGTTTCAGCTCTACAACAGTGAATTACACACAATGGTGTGTGTTTGTTTACATTTAGTGACTGTCTGTGATTGGACACAGCCGGTCATGTGGTAAAGAGCCAATTTCATTGCCTCTTTACCCTGATCGGGGCTGGGCTATATCCAAGGGAAAAGCCTCAGCCTCGATCATCGCGATACACCCCCCAAGGGGCACGAGGACGCCGTTAACGCCGCTGCGCACTCTGCATCATTAAATCCGGTAAGTAATACCGGATTCTCCACAGCAACATTCAGCCCATCGGGGATCAGCTGTGTCACAAGGGACACACAGATTCCCTGATCGCCGCTCTGCGCGCCCCTGGGGGCAGCACCCACGCCGCTGCTGCAGCTCTCCATATGGGAGCCGGTTTTCCGCATTGAAAGCTCTGCCGCTCCACCGCCAATTCACTACCCCTATCGGGGGATGGCTGTGTCCCTGGGGGGCCGCAGCACCGGCGGAAAGTTGGACGTCCACCCAGGATGGGAGATACCATCTGTGGACGTCATTTGACTATGGCTGGGTAGTGAAGTGGTTAAATTTTATCCATTTATTGTATTTATGATTATTTTTGTGTATTTTACATTTATGTAGTAGTAACACCCTAACAAAAAAGTAATAAGCCAAACAAAATATTAACCCCAAAACCTAACCTAGCCCTAACTAACTAATCTCTAACACAAAAAAGAGAGAAAGGGGAACACATACACACATATATATATATATATATATATATATATATATACACATACATACATACACACACACACACACCAGCAAAACCTAGCAACAAATAATGCAACAAATGATAAAATCACCAGGGATCGAAGACACTTCATAAAAACATGTGGAAAAATGCTCAAAGAAGCTACACTCAGGTGTGAATGCAGTCTGAGCAAGTCACGTGAGCGATAGGAGATGTTCTCATTTAAAATAGGTACCAATTGACAGCTTTTTAATATAACAAATGACACGGGCACATAATGTTATACTAGAGGGGATAGAAATGTCTTTTATTGTAGTCATGGATAGTAGAAGGAGGGGACGGGCACCGACAAAGCAGACAGGTATTGAGGGGGGAGGGATAGAAGGGACCAAATTACACAGCACAAGCACTGTGCTGTCATTCATGCTTTAACGGGATCATGCTCTTTAGGGTAACAAAACACAAGCACTTCAGCTCCGGAGGATTTGGCTGCCAAATGACCAGGCCACTTTTTGCGATACGGCAATGCATCACTTTAACTGACAGTTGCACGGCCGTGCAACGTGGCTCCCAAACAAAATAAATGTCCTTTTTTTTCCCCCCCACAAATGGAGCTCTCTTTTAGTGGTATTTGACCACCTCTGTCAAATACCACTAAAAGAGAGCTCCATTTGTGGGGGGGGAAAAAAAGGACATTTATTTTGTTTGGGAGCCACGTTGCACGGCCGTGCAACTGTCAGTTAAAGTGATGCATTGCCGGTTTATTTTTTGCGCTATAAACAAAACAATATTTACTGTAATATATAACCCCCAAAAAATATATAAAGACAAAAAAAAATTCTCAGTTTGGGCTGATATGTATTCTGCATATTTTTGGTAAATCACAATAAGCATATATTGATTTTCACAAAAGTTATAGTGTCTACAAAATAGGGGGAAGTTTTATGGCATTTCTATTTTTTATTTTTACTACTAGTAATGGCAGCGATTTTTGTCATGACTGCGATATTGGAGCAGACACTTGACGCTATTTTGAGACCATTGTGTAAATGACACAGGCAGAGAAGGGGTTAAGTGTGTCCTAGGGAGGGATTCTAACTGTGTGGGGGTTGGGCTACATGTGACAACGCTGATCAATGCCCCTGAAGACAGGGGGCGGAGCAGATCAGTGTCCTGTCACAGATATCCCCCATTCTGCAGCTCTGTGACACAATCGTGGACATAGAGTCCGCAGGTCCCGCGGGCACGGAGCTCACACAGCACCAAATTTAAAGGGACATACATTAATATATTATATGCCCATTTGCCTGTACGTGCCATTCTGCCAATGTAAATGTTCGTGCAGCGGTCGGCAAGTGCTTAAAGCAGTTCTGCACACGTTTAATCTAAATTGTAAGCCTATAAAGGTGATGCATACTAGCACATTATGCCATTGTCTTGCAATTTATTTTTCTGTTTACTACCACTTTAAGGACTTCCCACAGCTCCACAGTGGCTGAAACCACATAGGTCAGTGTGGGCTGGCTTTAGTTTTTATTTTCTGCTTGTTAATGTTATATAAAGATTTGAATTTCTAAAGCCTGGACATAGTTTAAAGCAGAACTAAACCTTCCTATATTATACAGCCAATGAAGCTGCCAATCAGTGTTGCCTGCTAAACCCAAGTTAAAAATGCTGCAGCAAGTGTGTTATTTTACAGTTTGGATAAGCAGCTGCATTGCTTCCCAGATCCAAAATAATAGAAAATAATAGATTTGGCCCTCCTCAACAGACCGAGTTTCTTATGTGGCCCCTTGGAAAAATGCATTGCTCACACCAGTTCCAAAAGATTCTATTGGAAAATTGTCAGCTGAACAGAGCCTATATCCAATCAGATACAGGCACTGTTCAGCTGTTCCGACAACCTATTGGTATGCAATACTTTGTTCTGACTTTTAACCACTTCCGGACCATCCTACATACATTTATTGGGGTGCGCAAAATCACGTACCTGTAGGTGATTTCATGCGCGGTGCAAGGGGCGCCGCTCCCACTGATTTGACACAGCAGGAGCCAATCAGGCCTGGCAGCCACCACAAACCGCCAACCGTTTACAAGAGATATGGACCAGCTGTATGCCAATGTAAAATCACACCGCTGATCTGTCAGGAAAGAAAAGCAAGAGATTGTGTTTCAGCCAAGCTGAATCACAATCACTTTTCCACCAGTGAATCCACTCCCCCCAGGAAACAAACCCCTTGATCACCCACTTAGTGTTAGCCCATTCCCTGCCAGTATCTTTTATACAGGGATCAGTGCATTTTCTTTAGCACTGGTCACTGTGTTGGTGTCACTGGTCCCCAAAAGGTGTCACTTAGGGTCATATTTGTCTGCCACATTCCCGAAAAAAAAAAATGCAGATCGCCGCCATTACCAGTAAAAATAAAAGTCCCTAAATGTATCTCGTAGTTTGTAGAGGCTATAACACTTGAGTAGGGGTGCACCGACTGGAAATTTTGGTGTCGAAACCGAAAAATTAAGGATGCACTAGGCCGAAAATGAGTTTTAAAACAAATACAAATTATATTTTTATATACAATTGTAATATATTCAACTTCATATCATCACTTTAAATTAATATGAATTTGTTGTTGGCCATTGGCACCTTTACTGCAGGAAAAGCTCAAGAAAAATGCAGTCTGCAGTCTCTAACCATCTCTTGTATAATGTCCCAAGTGTCCAACCATCTGATACAGGAGATTGTCAGCCTGCAGACATAGTACAGGAGATGGTCAGAGGCTGCAGACATGATACAAGAGATCAATGCAGCTTCACCTGTGCCCGCCATATGCAGACTGCCTGTGCCCCTCATGCAGCCTCACCAGTGCTCGGATCAGAGCGCCGAACGCCGTATGTCACAGTTGTGAATTGAATTGCCGAGCCACAGTAACAATGTTCCGCCGATTCAATGTCCAGCCATCGGATTAGTGTACCGTCTGTCACAGAAGGTGGGACATTGTTACTGCGGCCCATGCAATTCAGCTCTGTGACACATGAGATCGCTGCTCTGTGAGAGGGAGGACTGGGGCTAGCCAAGATGACACCCCCTCAATGGGTGGCACCAGGGGACAGGGCGCGCCCCATTTTCAGCAATATTTTCCTTTAGGCAATGTGCCAAAAACAATATTTTGGTTATTTTTTCAGCCGCCTAAATTTCAGTGTATTCCTTTTTTTTTTTACCAAATATATGTAGAAGAATACATATTGACCTAAACTGATGAAGATTTATTTTTTTACATAGGGGATATATATATATATATCCTATTTTTTTTTTGCACCATTAACAAAAGACTGACAATTTAGAAAACAAAAACAAATGCAGCAGTGACCAAATACCTACAAAAGAAAGCGATTTGTGAAAAAAAAAAGTCTTTGAATACAGCGATGCACAACCGCGCAATTGTCAGTTAAAGTGCCGCAGTGCCTTATGGTATAAAATGACCTGGCCAGGAAGTGGGTAAAACATTCCGGGGCTGAAGTGGTCAATTACTCATGCTCTTTGTAACAAATAGAAATTGGAAGTGTAAAGATTCCATAAAGTGTGCAGGGTGAGAGGACTTTAACTCAGTAAACACACTCACTACCCCCATTCTGAGTTACCAATTCTGCAAAGGACAATAACCAAGCCAAATATTTAGATATCTGTCAAGTCTCCAACCATCTCAAGTGACATGATAGAAGCCAGATCTGAATAAGGGTGAACAGCTATACTTCCTTTTTATTCCCCCAAAACATTGTATTGCTCTCTGCCGGTGATCTGCCAGTCTGGTTCCAGCTATCTGTTTTGTTCCAGCTGAGTACGCCCATCCGACGGAAACTGCCGAGCGCGAACAGCTGTGTGTTAGCTGCCAGATGCGCTCGCTCCCGATCGTGCGGATGGCAGGTAATGCACGCTGCCGCTCGGCAGAAAGGGGAGGAATGTATTTTTTTTTTTTTTTTATTGCTAACTAATCTGTTAAACAGCCGCCGTGGCCGAGAGCATAGACAGCTGACGATCAGCTGTTGCGTTCGGCTATTTCCGTAGACTATAACTGCGCATGCGCAATTGGTAACTGCGCATGCGCAGTTAGTTCTGGAACAAATCTCATAGTGGAACAAGGCTGACAAGTCACCGGCTTTAAGACAGAGGCATATAATCCACATTTATAAAGCACACCACTGTGGGGTATAAATGGTTTTGTTTTTTTTCTTTAACCTTATTACCACTGGGCCATATTTTTTAATCTTGCCTACACATGCCTCCTTGCTGGGCATATTGACAGAAGCGGCAGCCATTGGCTCCCACTGCTGTCAATCAAATCCAATGATGAGGGGGTTGGGGCCTAGTCCCACTGTGTGTCTATAGATGCAGGCAGCGGGGCTCTGGAGAAAGCCCTTATGCGTGCCCAGATAGCAAGTGTCTTTCTATGGGGGCACGCGCTGAAGGGGGAAGTCAAAAGTGCGAGCGGGGGACCCCAGAAGAGAAGGATTAGGGTTTTTCTGTGCAAAACCACGGCATAGAGCAGGAAAGTATGACATGTTTCTTATTTTAATAAAAAAATATATACATATATAAGTTTTACAACAGAACTGCACTTGTAAACGTTAAAAGATCAATCTCGATTCACTCCCCCCCCCCCCTCCATGATGCGATCCAGCCATTTCCACGATTCTATGTAGACTGCAGAGCCCAGCTGTCAAAAAAAAAATTGGCCACTTGAAGACCAAATCTGCTGCCATAACCCCCAGTATTTAATGCCAAAGTACCAACATAATGATGGCGGACGGTCCAGTCGTGGTTAAAAGAGTTGTAAAGGGAGAAGGTGTAGAATACATGAAGATAATAAACCCTGTGTGTAGCAGCCACCCCAATGCCCCCCTAATTACTTGCCTAAGCCCCATCTCTCCAAAGTCCACGAATGTCTAAGCCGTCCGTGGCACTTCCCCTGAATGGCTGAGACACAGCAGTGGCATTGGGGGGCGGGGTCGGGGCTTCATGTCTGAATGGACACACAGAGCTGTAACTCTGCTCCAGTGCCCCCATAGAAAGTTGCTTGCTGTGGGGGCACTCGATAAGAAGGAGCAGCAAAAGAGGACCCAAGAAGGAGGTTTCGGGCTACTCTGTGCAAAACCAACTGCATAGAGGTGGCAAGTATAATTTTTTTTTTTTTTTTTACTCAAGACTTTACAAACGCGTTAACCACCTCAGCCCCAGAATGTAATGCATTTATGCAGGTTTAGCTGTATAAAAAAAAAAAAAAATCCTGTGTGTGGACATTCAAAATGTCTATATCTTCTGCTGGGCACTGCCACCTTTGATGCAATGTTAGCAGTCCCAGAGCTGCCACTCAAGTGACATTCTATAGTATTTCCCTTCTGCCATCAATTCACACCCGAGTGTTTGGTTACACATTTTGGTGCATTACCTTACACGCGACAATTCTTAACAGCAACAACCCCATCACCTTTATTGTGGCTGTTCAAATCCAACCTGCAGTTGAATCCCCCTCTCTCTCTTTCCTCTTCGGGAGTCATTTTTGGGTTTTTGACTTTCATAAGCATTCCTTCTTTGCTAGCCTTTACAGAAAGCCTAAGACCCCCCCCCCCCCCCCCCCCCCCCACACACACACACACACACACTACAACTTTTGTTGTCTGAACTTCTTTAGATTTACCAAAACTATGTAGTTCAAGGACCAGCCTGATTGCATATAAATTAAATTGAAATTCTTAAGATTTGAACTCATATGGTTTTGTAAATCTGAATAAAAAATATATATATAAAAAAAAAAAAAAAAAAAAATCTACAGAAAATTGTATAGTGTGTATCCAGCTTTAAAAGGAGAGTTCCAGGCTTTTTTTTGTGTTTAATAAAAGTCATCAGCTACAAAAAGTGTAGCTGCTGGCTTTTAATAAACAGACACTAACCTGCTCCACGGTCCAGCGACTCGCCAGCCGGAGCTCCGCTCCTCTCACCCCCTCTCCGGCCAGCATCTTCATTCCTAGTGTGGGCACCTGGCTGTGACGTGGTCACGTGTCCCAGGTGATCACCTACAGGGAGGGGTCGCTATAGGCGATATGACGCATCGCCTAAGTTGTCCCTGGGTGGAAGGAGGAAGTGGGACAGGAAGTTTTGGTGACTCCGATCATGCATGATGTGCAGATCCTGTGTACTTAAAGTCACGCCCCCCCCCCTTCTTTTAAAGGGTAAACATGTTATACTTACCTCCTCTCTGCAGTTGGTTTTGCACAGAGCAGCCCAGCACCTCCTCTTCTCTGCTCCTGGCCCCTCCCTCCTATCACATGCCCCAACAGTCAGCAGCTTCCTATGGGGGCACGGGAGCCGAGTCACAGCTCTGTGTAACTTTCAGACACAGAGCCCTCTCTACCCTGATTAGCTAGCTGACAGACTTTGGATTGACAGCCACAGGAGTCAATGGAACCACTGCTGTGTCTCAGCAAATTAGGGGGGCCCTAAGGACAATGAGTGCCCCAGAACAGCTTAGACAATCATGGAAATCGCCGGAGAGAGATGGGGCTCAGGTAAGTATTTGGGGTGCTTCCACACACAAGTTTTTGTATTAATGCATTAAGATAAAAAAAAAAAAAGCTTCTGCCTTTAAGCACGATTTTGCACACTCATGTCCTAGATGCGCAGGTTACACGGGTGGGTGTTATTGCACCGTCCATTCCCCCGTACTGAAATTTTAGATCTCCATTTCTCTTTGCCTTATATTTCCACCTGTTACCTTTGACATTGTCTTGATATTCACTCACACCATTGTGTCTTTGGAAATTTCAATACTTTGTCATTTTAATAAAGTTTGAAACAAAAAAGTAAACCTAATGCTGCACCTGGCACATGATCAGCACGGCTGTCTTACGTGAAGGAGCCTTACTTGGGATCTTAGCTAGTTGCTGACAGGGTCTCTTTAGTTAGTAGGTTCCAAAGTCAGAAAACAAATAGACAGGACTATGTACATTAGATAAGAGGAAAGTGCAGGAGATGTTGGGAGAGGAGTATAGTGAAGGCTCCCATGGCTGGGATCTCATTTCCTCACACACACCATTGTGAATCACTGATGGAACATAACACAGCTGTGTGTCCTTCCTCCTCTCCGGGGTGAAGAGGTGACAACACCCCCTCCCCCCTATGTACAGCCATAGGAATTCCCTGAGCCATGTGGAGCCGGGGAGATGAGCACACGGGAAGACACACAAGGGAAATGGGTGTATTGGAGGTCAGTGTGTGTGTGACCAGGCCTTCCTCATACAGGAACTCTGAGGTGGCCGCACTTGTCCCACACACAGCACCGTCCTCTCACACTCACCTGGCAGATATGGGCCGCCGCAGCCACCCGCTGAGCCCTCAATGTTCACAGCTCGGAAACTCGCCTCTCCGTCCCCCATTCATTACTTTAATGCTTTGTCTCCCTCCCGTTCCCGCGACGCTCCGTCCGACGGCGAGATGAAGACGAGAGGCGGGGCGCAGCCTGCGTGCGGCTACGTCAACAAGTCAAAGGTTCTCAAAATGGCCGCTTCCTCCAGGGCGAGTGCGCGCGACAGGGACTGCTTAGGGCACAACAGTCAGAGCAACGGGCCCCGCCCCTCCCAGCGTCCCTCTGACACAAAATACAAATGACGTTATGGGAGGGGCGGAGTCTTCTTACTACTCTACTCATCGCGTCGTGTTTGTTTTGGTAGCGAGCTGGGGCTTCCGGTGACTGCTGGCCTGTGCCCTGGGGGTGGGGTGGGGTGAGTGTCCAGGGAGGAGCCCTTTTCATCTCTCCAGTAATTGTACATAGGAGATACTACACACGTCTCACCTCATCAGTATATAGGAGATACTACAGACTTCTCTCACCAGTAATTGTACAAAGGAGATACTACACACGTCTCATCTCACCAGTATATAGGAGATACTATAGACTTCTCTCACCAGTAATTGTACAAAGGAGATACTACACACGTCTCACCTACAGTAAAGGAGATACTACAGACTTCTCTCACAGTAATTGTACAAAGGAGATACTACACACCTCACCTCATCAGTATATAGGAGATACTATAGACTTCTCTCACCAGTAATTGTACAAAGGAGATACTACACACGTCTCACCTCATCAGTATATAGGAGATACTACAGACTTCTCTCACCAGTAATTGTACAAAGGAGATACTACACACGTCTCACCTCATCAGTATATAGGAGATACTACAGACTTCTCTCACCAGTAATTGTACAAAGGAGATACTACACACGTCTCACCTCATCAGTATATAGGAGATACTACAGACTTCTCTCACCAGTAATTGTACAAAGGAGATACTACACACGTCTCACCTCATCAGTATATAGGAGATACTATAGACTTCTCTCACCAGTAATTGTACATAGGAGATACTACACACGTCTCACCTCATCAGTATATAGGAGATACTATAGACTTCTCTCACCAGTAATTGTACATAGGAGATACTACACACGTCTCACCTCACCAGTATATAGGAGATACTACAGACTTCTCTCACCAGTAATTGTACAAAGAAGATACTACACACGTCTCACCAGTATATAGGAGATACTACAGACTTCTCTCACCAGTAATTGTACAAAGGAGATACTATACACGTCTCACCTCATCAGTATATAGGAGATACTATAGACTTCTCTCACCAGTAATTGTACAAAGGAGATACTACACACGTCTCATCTCACCAGTATATAGGAGATACTACAGACTTCTCTCACCAGTAATTGTACTTAGGAGATACTACACACGTCTCATCTCACCAGTATATAGGAGATACTACAGACTTCTCTCACCAGTAATTGTACAAAGGAGATACTACACACGTCTCACCTCATCAGTATATAGGAGATACTACAGACTTCTCTCACCAGTAATTGTACAAAGGAGATACTACACACGTCTCACCTCATCAGTATATAGGAGATACTACAGACTTCTCTCACCAGTAATTGTACAAAGGAGATACTACACACGTTTCACCTCATCAGTATATAGGAGATACTACAGACTTCTCTCACCAGTAATTGTACAAAGGAGATACTACACACGTCTCACCTCATCAGTATATAGGAGATACTACAGACTTCTCTCACCAGTAATTGTACAAAGGAGATACTACACACGTCTCACCTCATCAGTATATAGGAGATACTATAGACTTCTCTCACCAGTAATTGTACATAGGAGATACTACACACGTCTCACCTCATCAGTATATAGGAGATACTATAGACTTCTCTCACCAGTAATTGTACATAGGAGATACTACACACGTCTCACCTCACCAGTATATAGGAGATACTACAGACTTCTCTCACCAGTAATTGTACATAGGAGATACTACACACGTCTCACCTCATCAGTATATAGGAGATACTACAGACTTCTCTCACCAGTAATTGTACAAAGGAGATACTACACACGTCTCACCTCATCAGTATATAGGAGATACTACAGACTTCTCTCACCAGTAATTGTACAAAGGAGATACTACACACGTCTCACCTCATCAGTATATAGGAGATACTATAGACTTCTCTCACCAGTAATTGTACATAGGAGATACTACACACGTCTCACCTCATCAGTATATAGGAGATACTATAGACTTCTCTCACCAGTAATTGTACATAGGAGATACTACACACGTCTCACCTCACCAGTATATAGGAGATACTACAGACTTCTCTCACCAGTAATTGTACATAGGAGATACTACACACGTCTCACCTCATCAGTATATAGGAGATACTACAGACTTCTCTCACCAGTAATTGTACAAAGGAGATACTACACACGTCTCACCTCATCAGTATATAGGAGATACTACAGACTTCTCTCACCAGTAATTGTACATAGGAGATACTACACACGTCTCACCTCATCAGTATATAGGAGATACTACAGACTTCTCTCACCAGTAATTGTACAAAGGAGATACTACACACGTCTCACCTCATCAGTATATAGGAGATACTACAGACTTCTCTCACCAGTAATTGTACAAAGGAGATACTACACACGTCTCACCTCATCAGTATATAGGAGATACTACAGACTTCTCTCACCAGTAATTGTACAAAGGAGATACTACACACGTCTCACCTCATCAGTATATAGGAGATACTATAGACTTCTCTCACCAGTAATTGTACATAGGAGATACTACACACGTCTCACCTCATCAGTATATAGGAGATACTATAGACTTCTCTCACCAGTAATTGTACATAGGAGATACTACACACGTCTCACCTCACCAGTATATAGGAGATACTACAGACTTCTCTCACCAGTAATTGTACATAGGAGATACTACACACGTCTCACCTCATCAGTATATAGGAGATACTACAGACTTCTCTCACCAGTAATTGTACAAAGGAGATACTACACACGTCTCACCTCATCAGTATATAGGAGATACTACAGACTTCTCTCACCAGTAATTGTACAAAGGAGATACTACACACGTCTCACCTCATCAGTATATAGGAGATACTATAGACTTCTCTCACCAGTAATTGTACATAGGAGATACTACACACGTCTCACCTCACCAGTATATAGGAGATACTACAGACTTCTCTCACCAGTAATTGTACAAAGGAGATACTACACACGTCTCACCAGTATATAGGAGATACTACAGACTTCTCTCACCAGTAATTGTACAAAGGAGATACTATACACGTCTCACCTCATCAGTATATAGGAGATACTATAGACTTCTCTCACCAGTAATTGTACAAAGGAGATACTACACACGTCTCATCTCACCAGTATATAGGAGATACTACAGACTTCTCTCACCAGTAATTGTACTTAGGAGATACTACACACGTCTCACCTCACCAGTATATAGGAGATACTACAGACCTCTCTCACCAGTAATTGTACAAAGGAGATACTACACACATCTTACCTCACCAGTATATGGGAGATACTATAGACTTCTCTCACCAGTAATTGTACTTAGGAGATACTACACACGTCTCACCTCACCAGTATATAGGAGATACTACAGACTTCTCTCACCAGTAATTATACTTAGGAGATACTACACACGTCTCACCTCACCAGTATATAGAAGATACTACAGACTTCTCTTACCAGTAATTGTACAAAGGAGATACTACACACGTCTCACCTCACTAGTATATAGGAGATACTACAGACTTCTCTCACCAGTAATTGTACATAGGAGATACTACAGACTTCTCTCACCAGTAATTGTACATAGGAGATACTACAGACTTCTCTCACCAGTATATAGGAGATACTACAGACTTCTCTCACCAGTAATTATACATAGGAGATACTTCAGACTTCTCTCACCAGTAATTGTACATAGGAGATACTACACATGTCTCACCTCATTAGTACATAGGAGATACTACAGACTTCTCTCACCAGTAATTGTACATAGGAGATACTACAGACTTCTCTCACCAGTAATTGTACATAGGAGATACTACAGACTTCTCTCACCAGTAATTGTACAAAGGAGATACTACACACGTCTCACCTCACCAGTACATAGGAGATACTACAGACTTCTCTCACCAGTAATTGTACTTAGAAGATACCACACACGTCTCACCTCACCAGTATATAGGAGATACTACAGACTTCTCTCACCAGTAATTGTACATAGGAGATACTACAGACTTCTCTCACCAGTAATTGTACTTAGGAGATACTACACACGTCTCACCTCACCAGTACATAGGAGATACTACGGACTTCTCTCACCAGTAATTATACTTAGGAGATACCACACACGTCTCACCTCACCAGTACATAGGAGATACTACAGACTTCTCTCACCAGTATTTGTACTTAGGAGACACTACACACGTCTCACCTCACCAGTACATAGGAGATACTACAAACTTCTCTCACCAGTAATTGTACTTAGGAGATACAACACACGTCTCACCTCACCAGTATATAGGAGATACTACAGACTTCTCTCACCAGTAATTATACTTAGGAGATACTACACACGTCTCACCTCACCAGTATATAGAAGATACTACAGACTTCTCTTACCAGTAATTGTACAAAGGAGATACTACACACGTCTCACCTCACTAGTATATAGGAGATACTACAGACTTCTCTCACCAGTAATTGTACAAAGGAGATACTACACACATCTTACCTCACCAGTATATGGGAGATACTATAGACTTCTCTCACCAGTAATTGTACTTAGGAGATACTACACACGTCTCACCTCACCAGTATATAGGAGATACTACAGACTTCTCTCACCAGTAATTATACTTAGGAGATACTACACACGTCTCACCTCACCAGTATATAGAAGATACTACAGACTTCTCTTACCAGTAATTGTACAAAGGAGATACTACACACGTCTCACCTCACTAGTATATAGGAGATACTACAGACTTCTCTCACCAGTAATTGTACATAGGAGATACTACAGACTTCTCTCACCAGTAATTGTACATAGGAGATACTACAGACTTCTCTCACCAGTATATAGGAGATACTACAGACTTCTCTCACCAGTAATTATACATAGGAGATACTTCAGACTTCTCTCACCAGTAATTGTACATAGGAGATACTACACATGTCTCACCTCATTAGTACATAGGAGATACTACAGACTTCTCTCACCAGTAATTGTACATAGGAGATACTACAGACTTCTCTCACCAGTAATTGTACATAGGAGATACTACAGACTTCTCTCACCAGTAATTGTACAAAGGAGATACTACACACGTCTCACCTCACCAGTACATAGGAGATACTACAGACTTCTCTCACCAGTAATTGTACTTAGAAGATACCACACACGTCTCACCTCACCAGTATATAGGAGATACTACAGACTTCTCTCACCAGTAATTGTACATAGGAGATACTACAGACTTCTCTCACCAGTAATTGTACTTAGGAGATACTACACACGTCTCACCTCACCAGTACATAGGAGATACTACGGACTTCTCTTACCAGTAATTATACTTAGGAGATACCACACACGTCTCACCTCACCAGTACATAGGAGATACTACAGACTTCTCTCACCAGTATTTGTACTTAGGAGACACTACACACGTCTCACCTCACCAGTATATGGGAGATACTATAGACTTCTCTCACCAGTAATTGTACTTAGGAGATACTACACACGTCTCACCTCACCAGTATATAGGAGATACTACAGACTTCTCTCACCAGTAATTATACTTAGGAGATACTACACACGTCTCACCTCACCAGTATATAGAAGATACTACAGACTTCTCTTACCAGTAATTGTACAAAGGAGATACTACACACGTCTCACCTCACTAGTATATAGGAGATACTACAGACTTCTCTCACCAGTAATTGTACATAGGAGATACTACAGACTTCTCTCACCAGTAATTGTACATAGGAGATACTACAGACTTCTCTCACCAGTATATAGGAGATACTACAGACTTCTCTCACCAGTAATTATACATAGGAGATACTTCAGACTTCTCTCACCAGTAATTGTACATAGGAGATACTACACATGTCTCACCTCATTAGTACATAGGAGATACTACAGACTTCTCTCACCAGTAATTGTACATAGGAGATACTACAGACTTCTCTCACCAGTAATTGTACATAGGAGATACTACAGACTTCTCTCACCAGTAATTGTACAAAGGAGATACTACACACGTCTCACCTCACCAGTACATAGGAGATACTACAGACTTCTCTCACCAGTAATTGTACTTAGAAGATACCACACACGTCTCACCTCACCAGTATATAGGAGATACTACAGACTTCTCTCACCAGTAATTGTACATAGGAGATACTACAGACTTCTCTCACCAGTAATTGTACTTAGGAGATACTACACACGTCTCACCTCACCAGTACATAGGAGATACTACGGACTTCTCTCACCAGTAATTATACTTAGGAGATACCACACACGTCTCACCTCACCAGTACATAGGAGATACTACAGACTTCTCTCACCAGTATTTGTACTTAGGAGACACTACACACGTCTCACCTCACCAGTACATAGGAGATACTACAAACTTCTCTCACCAGTAATTGTACTTAGGAGATACAACACACACGTCTCACCTCACCAGTACATAGGAGATACTATAGACTTCTCTCATCAGTAATTGTACTTAGGAGATACTACACACGTCTCACCTCACCAGTACATAGGAGATACTACACACGTCTCACCTCACCAGTAAATAGGAGATACTACACACGTCTCACCTCACCAGTAATTGTACATAGGAGATACACACTTCTCCTCTCACCAGTAAATAGGAGATACTACACACGTCTCACCTCACCAGTAATTGTACATAGGAGATACAAACTTCTCCTCTCACCAGTAATTGTACATACAGTAGGAGATACACACTTCTCATCTCACCAGTACATAGGAGATACAGCAAAATTCCGATGGAGCATACACACGGTCGAAATTTCGGACCAAAAGCTCACCTCAGACTTTTCTCGTCAGAATTTCCGATCGTGTTTACATTACAGCTAGTGAAAACCAAAAACTCAGTATCTCAGAAAATTAGAATATTACATAAGGCCGATAAAAAATTTAAACCCCTTCACGCCAACCGTACAGAGATTTGCGTTCATGGCTTGAAGGGGTTAAACCTGATCATCCCAGTACCCAGTGGCGGCTGGTGCTCAATTTTTTTTTGGGGGGGGGGCACAAACAATCAAATGCTGCTATTGTGCCCATCAAATGCTGCCAGTGTGCCAATTAAATACTGCCAGTGTGCCCATCAAATGCAGCCACTGTGCCCATAAAATGGCACTATGCACATCAAATGCTGCCATTGTGCCCATCAAATGCTGCCACTGTGTTGTTGAATGCCGCCACTGTGACACCCCCTTCCCCGCCCGCTCGCTGTCTGCCCGGCACTTACCCTGTCTCAGGGGCGCAGCGGGTTACGGTGACGAGCAGGGTCCTCCATGCTGTAAACAGAGGCTCCTGCGCTACCGAGGGGGGTGGGATGGGATGGGGGTCTCTGCTGCAAACACCTGACACTCTGTCCTGGGCAGAGAGAAATAGCAAAATGTGAAAACAGGGGGGGTGGTGTCTGCGCTGTGAGAAGTGGGTGAGATCCAAGGGTAACACGGTAATAAATCCCTAGGCTAGTGAACGTAAGTGAAAGCAAAAGGGGGTGGGGGCAAACTCAGAACGAAGTGATAACCAAGATGGGTAATGTGTCAATACGTATAGCGTCTAAGTGTAACACAAAATAGTGGAATACCGGAAAATAACAAGTGACAAAAAAGAGGTACAAATCCAAGAAACAAAATATACACAATGTGCTGGTATGTATATAATGTGAAATCAGGGAAGACTTCTCACTAGGGGCGCCCCTGGGTGTATAACACAGTGGGCAATGCAAATAATATACAAATATATATAAAAGTGAAAAAAATATATGCAAAATAAAGAAAGTCTCTGAGAGTGTTTCCCAAATGTCCCAAAAAAGGATCCAAAGATGGAGAAATGGTGCTGGGAAAGGACGTTTCACAGTGAACACCTCTGGTGGTCCCTAGCTCCTCACCTCACGGCTAGGGATGAGCCGAACACCCCCGCGTTCGGTTCGCATCAGAACCGTCGAACAGTCCGATCGTTCGCATGAACATTTAGAACACCATTGAAGTCTATGGGACTCGAATGTTCGAATTCAAAAACGATCATTTAAAGACAAATTTTCAAGTTATTGTTGGAAAACGTCTTTCAGAACCCGGGTCTTGCCCCAGGGAACATGTATCAATGGAAAAAAGTCTTAAAAACGGTAGTTATTTTATAAGCAGGACTCCTGAAAAAATGACTGTTTTTATCAATGGAAAAAAAGTTTTAAAAACGGTCGTTTCGTTTCACTCGAATTTGCCGTGAACGATCGTTTTTGTTCGAAATTTGACGAACGATCGAACGGACAAAGTTCAAATCGAACATACGTTCATTTCGAAAGCGAAGCTCATCCCTACTCGCGGCTATGGCACGGATAGCTAAATTAAACCACCTCCAGCAGGGGGGAGAGGAACACACTTCAATAGGCAGAGACGACAGCAGCACTCCTCAGCAGTGAGGCATGGAGGAGATACAAAGCAAGTTTTGATATAGTGTTAGGGAAATGTCTATGCAAGCATCATCAATCACTCATACATCCACTCACATGGAGGTGATGGATGGTGGGCCTATCTCCCACGAACTCCGAGTTCGTCCTAAGTCCTGGATGCACACATGGCTACTCCTCTTCTGTAACTGGGCTGGATGGACACTTGGAGCAGGTAGAGGTGACGTCACACAGCGTGTATGTCAGGAGAGAGAAAGACCATAGTACAGCCCTGCAAAAATTTAACACGTTTATTGAAAAAACATAGATGCACTCACATTTAGAAGATAAAACTGGGCACAGAATACCAGACAGACGGCAGGGAGGTCTGGCTGCGTCAGGCGTGTGGACTCTGATGCTCCTCGATCCCTACGCGTCTCGTCACGTCACGTGACTTCCTTAGGGGATAACACTAGTGGAGTAATCAAGTGTTAAATAGACCGCCTAATAGTCTGCTGTTTAGGGCTCAGGCGGCCATTTTCTTGTGGCCCGCACTCATATACGTGACTGGTAACAGCTAAGGTAATGGCCATCTTGCCTGGGTCACTTCCTATTCGTAAGTAGGAGTGGTTCCAAGACAGGGGATAGCACCGCTCGACCGCCTAAGTGTCTGCTATGCTGGGCGCATGGCGGCCATTTTCTCGTAGCCCGCACTCTTATTGTAATGGCTAATAGCAGCTAAAGCGATCGCCATCTTGCCTGGGCCTCTTCCTATTAGTAGGTAGGAGTGGCTCCCGGGTCAGGGATGGTTGTGGGTGCAGTATACAGCAGAATAGGCGGACCTATATCTAAACATAGAAAAGGAGAGAACCTATATATATGAAACCAGAGTAGGTTGTATGGTGACATATAGCAGGCCGCTAACATGTTTGCATAAAACGAAGGACCCCACTGGTCTGATGGACTGGGGGGGGGGGGGGGGGTTGCCTTCCATAGCATGGATGGAGAGAAGATTTTAATATAAAATATTACATATTAAAAATAGATAAAAATATCTAGGGAATAAAAATTCTCAAAATGTACATGAAAGAAAGGATCTATTATATGTATGTAAGGACCGGCCGGTCTCACACATACTGAGATGTTATAGGGAAGAGGCTGATATGTCAGATGCCCACACATCTGGCTTGTTCATAAGCCTGGGACATGTCTATTGTGATACCTAGAATAGATTAAAATAAAGTACAATAAAAAATGATAAAAGATGGCTAAAAATCAAAAAGTATGGGAGCTTCAGAGGCAACACTCATGGCGCATGTTACATAAACAGAAAATATCTGCTTCGATCTTATACAGCCTTCAATACGCATCGTCCATGAGTGAATTATATAAGTGATACTGAACTTATGGAAGTCTTGGAGGTCTACACATCCAAGAAAGGGGTGTATAAAGGAAAGAAAACGAGGTGGTGGTATTCAAAAATCATTGAGGAAACAGTTTAGGTCAAAGTCTATGTTTAGTCCTCTTGGGGCAAATGTGTCCATGGAAAAAATACATTTAGATTCTAGTTCACTAAGGGACCTGACTTTGTGACCCCCTCGCCACGGCCTATTATAGAGTGCAATCCCCCAGAATCTAAGGTGGGACGGATCCTTATTATGGGCTGCCTCAAAGTGCCTGGAGACACTGTGTTTATCACTGTGTTTAAAACCTTTTATGATATTGCGCACGTGTTCTTTGATCCGTATCCTTAATAGTCGTTTAGTGCGGCCGACATATTGTAGGCCGCAACTGCACTCTAGCACATACACTGCCCCTTTAGTGTTGCACGCAACAAAGTCTTTAATCTCGTATTCGGTCCCATTACTATTGGACTTGAATTTCGATATCTTTTCATTGGGGCGTTTGGTGCGTGTGCAGGCATAGCATCGCTTGCAAGGATAGAACCCTTTCCCGGTAAAGAACGTGAGCTGCTTCTTGGGTGGGTTAACCACTCCCTTTACTAATTGGTCTCGAAGGGTGGGGGCCCTTTTGTAAATAAATTTGGGTCTATCTGGCAGGATATTTCCCAATTTAGTATCTGTTTTAAGGATATGCCAGTGGCGGGAGAAGATTTTTTCTATTTTTTTGTAGTGGATGTTATAGTCTAGTATGACTGGAACTCCATCTACTTTGTTAGTCGGTTTCTTCTTAGCAACTAAAAGGTCTCCTCTAGGGATGTTACTGGCTTCTTGTATCTTTTCTTGGATAAACGTGTCATTGTATCCTTTTTGTGTGAATCTTTCCCCGATTTTTCTTGCTTGGACCTGGAACTCGTCTATTTCTGTGCAGTTGCGTCTTAGTCTTAGAATCTAGCCTTTGGGCATATTATATAGCCAGTTCCTATGATGGCAGCTGATAATGGGAAGGTAGCTATTCCTATCGACATTTTTAAAAAACGTCTTTGTTGTAAATCTTCCTTTTTTCCGAGAGATCTCTAAATCTAGGAAGGGGATGTTCTCTTCTTCGATTTGCCATGTGAGGACTATGTTCATGTTGTTATTGTTGAGCTTAGTGCCGAAGGAGTTGAGTGAATCTCTATCTCCCCGCCACACTATAAAGATGTCATCAATGTACCTTTTATATACAACCAGATTCTCAGGTGGTGTTTGGAATACTGCTTCCTCTTCCCATTTGGCCATGCGCCTCCTGCCATTCTCATCTCCCGTCCTCTCCTCCTGATAGGTGTCCAATAGCGGCGCCTGTCGTTTCAGCCAATCAGGCGACAGGTAACAGATCCGAGCACCCGATTGGTGGAGTAGCTGTTCAGTGTTAGGAAAGCGAATATTCATTCACTTTTCTAACACACGTGACCTGGGTGAACTGAGAGCGCTAGTTCACCTATTTTGAAGCCTATGCTTCAAAAACACCTCCCGCCGCTGAAATTCAGGCACCCAAAAAGGGGTCGGCGCCTGAATAGGGGGTGGCAGCGGCGGCCATGGAAACATTTATGCTATGCATGAATCTATCCATTGGTCAGAGAGGGGGTGGCGCCTGTGCGCTCTTATGGACGCACCGCCACTGGCGGTACCGTATTTTAGCGGTTGGCTCTTTAGTGATAACGACTGATGTGGCTAAAAGCCACTCAACTGTTATCCTAAGCAGGGGAAGGGGACGTCCCCCCCGCCATATTCCACCACTCCGCTCCGCTGTACAGTGCCATAAGTTCCCCGGACGGAGCCCACAGTGTGCCCGGTACTTGGAGCTGTCACCCCGCCGTGTCCCCTCTGTGGAGCCTCACACCAAAATTGGGTTCTCTGAGTCATCTAATCCATCGGATGACTCATTTTTGGATGTGAATATCATTTTATCTGGTCTCCTACTTATCCGGTCTGATGTCTGATATCCCTCTACTCTGTTTCAACATTGGAGTACCCCCGGAAGCTACCTTGACTTTCTACTAAGTGTGTTTTGACCTAATAGGTGTATACTTATTTTGGTCATTGACATCTGGTAAGCCTTGTCATTATTATCACCGGTGGTGGATTTTTTGTATATCTCAACACCCAGTCACGTCTTCACTGATTTTTCTGGACTTTTTAAGACTATTATAATACCATAGACACTTCTTTTGAGCACTATTGGTGGTTATTTTGTCTACTTCCATTTGTGTTGATCAACTATCACATATTCTTATTTTACTTTAGCTCTAGACATTGTTTTTGTCATTTCTGTTTTTGCTAAATTGGTATATTTAGTTGTGTTAGCTGCTCTATTCTTTTATCTAAGTAGCGCGGTGAGTGTGTACACTGCGTTGTATACCACATTTTGCCTACATTCTTTGTGACAGCAATCAAAGTGATCAGATTGTTTTTTTTTAAAAGGGACAATGTAAAAAAAAAAGTTAAAGCTCCCCCGTCCCCGTGTACTTGCGCAACAAAGAAAACACATATGTAAGTTGCCCCTGCAAATGTAAACAGTGTTCAAATCACAAATGTGAGATATCGCCACAGTCACAGAGCGAGAGCAATAATTCTAGCAAAACACCTCCTCTGTAACTCCAACCTGGTAACCATTTTTTCTTTTTACAGCGTTGCCTATGGAGATTTTTAGGTACCGTAGTTTGTCGCCATTCCACAAGTGTGCACAATTTCAAAGCATGACATGTAAGGTTACTATTTACTCGGTGTAACATCATCTTTCACATTATACAAAAAGATTGGGCTAACTTTACTGTTTATTTTTTATTTAATTCATGAAAGAATATTTTTCAAGATTCAACCGCTGACATCACTCGGGAGAGGAGAGAGAGAGCCAGCTGATCATGTGATCACTGAGAAGAGCTGTGAAATGAGGTATAGCAAGCTTTTATATATATATGTATATAATCACTCACACAGGAGCAGACGGAATTACAACACAGGGGATGGTATGAAGATGTGAACGTTATTTGAGCAGCAGGAGTTGAGTAGGCGGCACTGTCACAAACCGACAGGCGGGGAGGGGGGATGAGGACAGAGGAGACAGATAGCAGGCTGTGGATGATGGAGGCACGTACAGGTGACTCCAGTGTCAGGGCTCAGCATTCCTGATATATCGGAGTCAGTGTACAATGGGAGGATATAGCCAGGAAGGATCAGCCAGGTATTTCAGGTGTTACAGGGGGCCAAATGACACAGCACAAGAACTGTGCTGTATAAAATGGTTTAACCGCTTGCCTACTGTGCACCTACACCCCCTTTCTGCTCAGGCAAAAATTTTAGCTTCCGGCACTGCGTCGATTTAACTGACAATTGCGCGGTCCTGAGATTTGGCTCCCAAACAAAATTGAAGTCCTTTTTTTCCCCACAAATAGAGCTTTCTTTCGGTGGTATTTGATCGCCCGTGAGGTTTTTATTTTTGTGCTATAAACAAAAAAAAGAGCGACAATTTTGAAAAAAGACACAATGGGGTAGATTCACATAGATCAGCGGATCTTTTGATCCGCGTGATCTATCTTTTTTACGATCCGCCTGCGCCAGTTTTTGAGGCAAGTGCTGTATTCAGAAAGCACTTGCCTCGTAAGTTGCCCTGGCGGATCGTAAATCCCCCGGCGGAATGCAAATTCCGCGGCTAGGGGGAGTTTGCTATTTAAATCACGCGCGTCCCCGCGCCGATCGTACTGCGCATGCGCCGCCGGCTAAATTTCCCAGCGTGCATTGCCTCAAATGACATCGCAAGGACGTCATTGTTTTCGACGTTAAGGCTATTAACGTATGGCCGTATTCCCGAACGACTTACGTAAACGAAGTAAAAAGTTAAAAATTCGACGCGGGAACGACGGTTATACTTAACATAGGATACGCCGCACTTACCCCGCATATAGCAGGGGTAACTATCCGCCGGAAAAGGCCGAACGCAAACGACGTAAAAAAAAAGCGACGGCCGGGCGTTCGTTTCTAAATCGGCGGTTCTCCTCATTTGCATATTTGTCGCGTATAATAACAGAAGTGCCACCTAACGGACGGCGGGAGATTGCAGCCTAAGATCCGACAGTGTAACTCACTTACACCAGTTGGCTCTAAGGGAGATCTATGCGGAACCTGATTCGAGGAATCAGCCGCATAGATCCGAGCGTCAGATCTCACAGATACGACGGTGTATCAGTAGATACACCGTGGTATCTCTATGTGAATCTACCCCAATATTTTTTGCTTTTTGCTATAATAAATATCCTATTTAACCACTTCAATACCCAGCCATATACAATTGACGGCCTGAGATGGGATCTACCATCCTAAGTGGCCGTCAATTGACGGCCTGGGCTTTGCGGGTGGATATCTGAATGATGCCTGCAGCCAGAGGCATCATCCAGATATCCTCTTCTTCAGCCGGCGATTCTGCACAATCTAAGAACGATCATAGTGGCGGTTCCGCCGCTTGATCGTTCTTACAGGCCGTGGGAGGGGACATCCCCCCCCTCCCGCCGCCATCCGGTGCTTCTCCGGGCTCTCCCGTGCCTTCGGGGGCCCGGAGAACGAATCGTCGGCAGGAAGCATAGAGATGACTATGACTGTCGGAGGACCCGGGCGCGATGTGATGATGTCACTCCCGGGTCCCTGTAAGTAAACAAAGCCGCGATTGCGGCTGTAAGCCACCATTCATGAGATCGGTGAATTTTTTTCACCGATCTCATGGTTTCCAGCCTGGAGGAGAGATGTGAGGTCTTATTGACCCTGCATCTCTCCTTAAAGAGGACCTGTCACACACATTTCCTATTACAAGGGATGTCAGGACAATAGAGTATCCCACCCACCGTCATTTGACGGCGGGCGGGTATCAAGTGGTTAAAGGAACAGGAACTTTTGTTTTTGGGGTTAACAAACGCTTTAAGTGCTCTGCAAGTGTACAACTTGCCAGTTAAAATGTGCAACAAGTTAACAGACTTACAATTCAACACTTTGTGGCAAGTTATTCTTGCTATCTTGTAACTAGGAATAGAACTGGGCTAATAAAGGTGAACTTTAGACGGTACAAGTAGATATAGTAAAAATACTATGGGTATATTTATTCATAAAAATAGAAAATTTACAGAACAAGAAATAATAAACAATACTTCCTGAACATGATACTATAATATTGGCATATTATTCACAGTGCATACATAGGAGAAATTTCATAAAAGTTAATACTAGTGCATGTATGTTAAGGAAACAGAAATCATACAGCACCAGAAATTATAAAAAAAAACTTTTAGATCCTTAGAGCTGCGTTGAATATGCAGAGTGATGGAGGTTGCTTTTACTCAACATGTTTCACGTTGAAAAAAACGCTTCATCAGGAGCATAACGGTAAGTACGATAAGTCTCTGCAGGAATGTACAGTATAAAACAAACCATCGAGAGTAGTCATATGGCATATATAGTGATGTTACCTGGCCTGCTTGGTAGGCTAATGACAGGTAATTTAAAACATCAGAATATATGCATGTAGAAAACTTTGGGCTGGTGTATAAAAGTTTAAGTGTAAAAAACGATTTATATCAGGCGACAAGAAATATTCCAAAAACAGGTCCCAATATCGAATCCAGGATTGGTAGCCAGCGAATCTGTATAGCTTGTAGGCTTAATATCCAACAGAGCATGGAAAACCGGTAAACCGGTCCGAACGGGAACCAACAGGAGTATATGGTGTCAGTGTCTCACCAAACATGTGCAGCCCAGTTCGCTGCACATGTTTGGTGCGACACTCCAGAACTCTTCAGAACTCTCCAGCAATTCCTCCTATCCCCCTGGGATGGAGAGAGGAACGCTAGACAAAAGGGTTCCCATTCCAGCTGTAGTAAGGGAATCCCTACAGTGGTGGCTCTATCCTAAGAAGCTGCAGGGAGGTCCCCTTTGGGGTCAACTCCAACCTCTCAGGATAACAATGGATGCAGGTTTCTGGGGTTGGGGAGGCCACTTATAGGAACTTCGAGCCCAGGGTGCCTGGAACCAGGGTCAGAGAAGCGCTTCCTCCAACTCTTGAGGACTCTTGGCGGTCAAAGAGGCCTTAAAAGCATTTGAACCTGGCTCTGGCAATCCTTGGGTGGGCAGAGCAACAGATCACCTTTATTTCAGCAGTGCATATAAAGGGGGCATACAACGTTGAAGTGGGCTATTTCAGTCGGCAGCTGATTCTCCAGGGGGAGTGGGAGTTAAACCCCCGAGGGGTTCTCCCTTGTGTGCCCACATCTTGGCAAACCAGAGATCAACCTCTTTGCCCGCAGAAGGAACAGAAGAGTAAAGAGGTTCTTCTCACTCTCTTGGGAAGGGGATTCAGAGGGGGTAGAAGCGGTAACCAAGGCACCGTTTTACCGTTAGCTCTTATCTCTCTTACGTTGCTCACTTTTAAAATAGCTTTCCTGCTGGTGATTACAACAGCTAGGAGGATAAGCGACATTCAGGCTCTGTCAATAAAAGAGTCCCTTTTTTCTATTATTTGACAACAGGGTTGTACTCAGGCAGGACTCCTTGTATCTCCAGAAGGTAGTCTCAAAGTTCCACAGGACTCAAGAGATTGTCCTTCCTTCCTTTTGCACCAATCCTCAGAACAAGAGAGACATTTTTTTTAATTGTTTAGATGTCAGACGCTGTATGTTGGCTTATTTAGTAAGTAAAATTAAGTAAAATAGTTTAAAAGGTCCAGCCATTTATCAGTTATTTTTTCTGGCCAAAAGAAGGGTTAGAAAGCATCTAGAGCTTCCACAGCAAGATGGAAAAAGCAGACTATTTTCTTAGCCTATGATCAGGCTGATAGGGCAGTCCCAAGTCACCTTAAAGCATTTCCACTCGGTCTCTGGTGACCTCTTGGGAAGAAAGGGCTGGAGCATCGGTGGAGCAGCTACATGGACAAGCCAGAGCACCTTCCTGAGACATTACAGGGTGGAGTTGCTGTCACCTCATAATCTGGCGTTTGGTAGGAAGGTCCTACAAGCTGTTGTCCCGCCCTAAGGTAGGCCTGAGCTATCTGCTCTTCTCTCAGGGTGCCGTCCTGGAAGACTACTTGAGGAAATGACCAGTTACACTTACCGGTAACAGTGTTTCTGGGAAGACTTCCAGGGCGGCAGGCCTACTTCCCACCTGCTCTTTTTGGTATGTTGGTTATGTATAGAATTTTGGGGTGTTTTCACTCTTGTGCACTGGTGTGGGTCAATATTTATTCACAACTGAGGAGCACAGGGAGGGGCAGGGGTTTTAAACTCTTTGTTGATTGTGTTTCCTGTCAGGTGGGACCAGTCATCTCTCAGGTTGCCGTCCTGGAAAACTTCCCAGAAACACCATTACCAGTAAATGTAACTGGTAATTTTTTTGCTAGAAAATTACTTAGAACCCCCAAACTTTACATATTTTTTTTATGCAGAGGTCCTAGAGAATAAAATTGCAATTTTTTATGTCACACAGTAATTGCAAAGCGATTTTTCGAACACACACTGTTTTGGTAAAAAATACACCTTAACTGAAAAAGAACAAAACACAATATATAACCAAATGTATTTTCGTAAAATATGAAAGATGATGTTACGCCAAGTCAATAGATACCTAATATGTCATGTTTTAAAATTGCGCATTCCTGTGGAATGGTGCCAAACTATGGTACTTGAAAATGTCCATAGACGGCGCTTTAAAATTCTCTACAGGTTACCAATTTAGAGTTACAGAGGAGACATAGTGCTAAAATTATTTCTCTCACTCTGAAGTTTCCAACAGATCTGCCTTTTAGTTTCAAGAGACTACAACTCCCAGTGACGCTTGCATTTTCCATCACGATCAACAAATCACAAGGGCAGTCCATTTGGTACTGCGGAGTTGATTTAAGATCACCATGTTTTTCACATGGGCAACTTTATGTAGCGTGCTCCAGGGTGGGTTCCCCAAATAATTTGTTAATTTTAGCAAATGCGGGAGAAATTAAGAATATAGTATACAAACAAGTATTGCAATAATATGTCAGTTGAGTTAACCGCACTTTTTAAAGGTCTGTGAGTTGGTACTAATCTGCTTCATTGTACCATATTTTGCTCTGTTTCAACATTCACAAACTGAAAAGGAAAATGTTATAAAAGTTATGAAATACAATACTCTTTAACCACTTCCCGCCCGGCCAATAGCCGATTTACGGCAGGGAAGTGGTTATGAAATCGTGACTAGACGTTCTCAAACGTCTAGCACGATTTCATGCCGCACGCGCCCGTGCGGGCGCGCAGCGCGGCGATCGGTGATGCGGGGTGTCAGTCAGACACCCTGCACCTCCGATCTCGGTAACGAGTCTCCGGCGGAGCCTCGTTACCACGTGATCAGCCGTGTCCAATCACGGCTGATCACGATGTAAACAGGAAGAGCCGCCGACGGCTCTTCCTCACTCGCGTCTGACAGACGCATGTAGAGGAGAGCCGATCAGCGGCTCTCCTGACAGGGGGGGTTCGCGCTGATTGTTTATCAGCGCAGCCCCCCCTCGGATCGCCACACTAGACCACCAGGGTAATAAAAAAAAATACAAATAAAATGACAAAAAAAAAAAATGACAAAAAAATAAAATGACAAAAAAAAAAGGGGGGCAGTAAAAAAAAATGATGCCAATCAGTGCCCACACATGGGCACTGATTGGCAACATTGATCCATCAGTGCCACCCCTCAGTGATCATCAGTGCCACCCCAGTGTCTGTCAGTGCCACCCCACAGTGCCAATCCATGCCCAGTGCCCACCTATCAGTGCCCACCTGTGCCACCTATCAGTGCCCACCTGTGCCGCCTATCAGTGCCCACCTGTGCCGCCTATCAGTGCCCACCTGTGCCGCCTATGAGTGCCCACCTGTGCCGCCTATGAGTGCCCAGTGCTGCCTATGAGTGCCCATCAGTGCCGCCCATGAGTGCCCATCAGTGCCGCCCATGAGTGCCCATCAGTGCCCAATACCAGCGCCGCCTATCAGTGCCCATCAGTGCTACCTAATCGGTGCCCATCAGAACTACCTCATCGGTGCCCATCAGTGCCACCTCATCGGTGCCCATCAGTGCCACCATATCAGTGCCCATAATTGAAAGAGAAAACATACTCATTTACAAAAAAATTAACAGAAAAAAATAAAAACTTTATTTTTTTTTCAAAATCTTCGCTCTATTTTTAGTTGTTGCACAAAAAAAAAAAAACGCAGAGGTGATCAAATACCACCAAAAGAAAGCTCTATTTGTGGGGAAAAAAGGACGCCAATTTTGTTTGGGTGCAGTGTAGCATGACCGCGCAATTGTCATTCAAATTGCGAAAGTGCTGAAAGCTGAAAATTGGCTTGGGCGGGAAGGTGCGTAAGTGCCTGGTATGGAAGTGGTTAATCAAATAGTAAATATTCATATTTTTATCTGTCAAATTTCTAAAATTAAACATTGTGTTATTTATTATTTATATTTATATAACTATGATTTCCCTCCCCAAAAGGTTAAGATAGGAAGACCGGGCAACGCCGGGTATTCAGCTAGTACAAAAATAAAAAATAACATTTTTTGGCAGTGCACATGTCTAATACACATGACCTTTTATGTTTCCCAGACTTGCTGTCTGCTAACTTACAATACACAAATTCTCAGGACTCCTTCACACAATACAGGGTCAATTAGCACTAGCACAATGAAAGATCCTCATAAGCCGTCCTAGATTCAGTTACATCACAAAAGACAGACAAGGTGGGCTGGAGTTGGTGACATTCGCATTTAACAGTATGTGTCCCAACATTATGAATGAGTCACTTTTTCAATTAACCCGTTGAGTTCAGAATCAACAAACAGTAAATAGTTGTTTACAGATATCCTGGAATATATTGTGGATAATAATTACATAATAATCCCATCGCAGATAATCCAAGATATAATTTCTCAGTCATCCTATGCCCCTAGTGGACATAGGATGATTTTAGACATAAGAGGGTCTGGGGAAGCTGAAACAAGGGTATCTCATACTTTTCAAGAGCTTCTGGGTTCCGCGGGCCCTCCCGTTACACATCTTTATTGAAAAACATCATGGAATTTGAGTTCATCATCATGTCTTGTTTCTGGTTTAAAATACTAAGTAATATTGATCGTGTCAAACTTCTTCAAAAACAAGATATTATAATTGATCTGCTGTAGTCAACCAGGGAAGCCACTGTCACCAGTGTTATCAGTGTTAGAAAGCTAAAGCAAAAAATAATGTTTGATGAAGAGTGTGAAGATGAGAGACCTCAACTTTCAGAAGAGGAGCAATTTAGAGTATCACTTTTGCAAATAATGGACAGTATTCTTTCTGAACTACGTGACAGGTTTCAGGCAATAGAGAACCTTAACTGCTTGCCGACCAGCCGCCGTCATTTTACTGCGACAGGTCGACTCTCCTGGGCGAGAGCCCGTAGCTCTATGTCGGCTACTTTTGCGGCCACTAGGGGTCGCGCGCACCGGCGCGCATGCCCAGCAGGTACGGTGGCCGCCGGGCACACACGATCGCTCAGTACAGAGCGAGGACCGGGAGCTATGTGTGTAAACGCACAGCTCCCGGTCCTGTCAGCGGGGGAAATGCTGATCTTCTGTTCATACAATGTATGAACAGAAGATCAGTGATTTCCCCTAGTGAGGCCACCCCCTCCATACAGTTAGAACACACCCAGGAACATACTTAACTCCTTCCCTGCCCCTTAGGCGGCGTACACACGATCGGACATATCCGATGAAAACGGTCCGCGGACCATTTCCATCGGATATGTCCGATCGGGAGTTTGATCCGATGGCGTGTACACACCATCGGATCAAATTCCCCGCCGCCGGACGGCGCGGTGACGTGGCGGTGACGTTGACGCCGCCGCGTCACCGCCACGTCACCGCACCAGGAAGTAAAACACTTCCGCGCATGCGCCGAATTCATTCGGCAGCGGCGCGGCGGCGGTGGGGGCCGACATGTCTGCTGGTAAGTGTACTAACCAGCAGACATGTCGGGCGGACAGATTCCCACCGGATAGATTTCAAAGCTTGCTTTGAAATCTGTCGGGTGGAGAAATCTGTCCGCTAGCCCATACACACGAGCGGAGATGTCTGCTGAAACGGTCCATCCGACCGGTTTCAGCGGACATATCCCCTCGTGTGTACGCCGCCCTAGTGTTAACCCCTTCACTGCCAATGGCGTTTTTATAGTAATCCAATGCATTTTTATAGCACTGATCGCTATAAAAATGACAATGGTCCCAAAAATGTGTCAAAAGTGTCTGAAGTGTCCGCCATAATGTCGCAGTACTGAAAAAAAACGCTGATCGCTGCCATGACTAGTAAAAAAAAAATATTAATAAAAATGCCATAAAATGACCCCCTATATTGTAAACGCTATAACTTTTGCACAGACCAATCAATAAACGCTAATTGAGATTTTTTTTACGAAAAATATGTAGAAGAATACATATCGGCCTAAACTGAGGAAAAATAATGTTTTTTTATATATTTTTTGGGGATATTTATTATAGCAAAATGTAAAAAAATATTGCATTTTTTTCAAAATTGTCGCTCTATTTTTGTTTATAGCACAACAAAAAAAAACGCAGAGATGATCAAATACCACCAAAAGAACGCCAATTTTGTTTGGGAGCCATGTCGCACAACTGCGAAATTGTTAGTTAAAGCGACGCAGTGCCGAATCACAAAAAGTGCTCTGGTCTTTGGGCAGCAATATGGTCCGGGGGTTAAGTGGTTAAGTCTATGTTTGGTTTTCTACACAGTGCTCAGCTGGATACAAAATCGACAGAGGAGCTAAAATAAAAAGTCAATGTATTAGGAAATACATAAGAAGATATTGATAATACAGAATTGATTCTAGTGGAAAATTTAAAATATCATGTAGACTTGAAAATGAAAATAGCTACACCTGCTGAACACCTTTTGTTCATCTACAAGTATGGTCTTCAAGATGTTTACACATAACCACAATTCTCAGAATTTTTCTTACAATGACAGATTTAGTTGCTTCAAATAAAAGAACTTTCAGCAAATTAAAACTGATAAAAATGTACTGTCAAAAAACAAATGGGCCAACAGCAGCTGACTAATTTATACATTATCAGTACAGAACACGAACTGGCCCCTAAGCTCCAATATGATGATGTTATTCAAACATTTGCAGCAAAAAAAGTCTCGTAAAGGGAAGTTGTATTTTTTTCTGAATTTAAAGCCAATTTAAAGTGATTTATCTTGTGTTTCATTTTGTTAAAATGATATTGTTCATTATTACCAAAACTCTGTGAAATAACTAGTACGGTAATTTTTTTGTACTTAATTTAAAGTATTAAGCTATGCTTATTTTGTATTATTTATTCTATTTTATTTTTTCGATATTACATATATATATTATTGTTTATGTTGCTGAAAAAGTTCAGAGCCAAATTTTAAAAAAAGATCATTTTTAAACGAGCACTGATTTAATGATGCTTAAAGTGAAACAATGTAGGGTGGCACATCTGTACTGTGTATGGAACCTGTTGCCGCAAAAGTGAATTTTTTTTTTTTTATAAATCTTTTTTATTGCAATTTTGAACAAGAAACAACATAAAAAAACAACAAAACAAAACAACAACAAAACAAAAATGGTGCAAAAACTTAACAGGTACATAATCAGCAGATAGATAGTGCTTAACAAGTCTTGATAGTTTTAGCGTGTGACCTGAACAGTGCATGACAGGTATATGCGTACTCGGGCCACAGCTGATATCCAGTACGTCAGACATCCCCTCCATCACCAGGAACAGCTATTCCCCAATCAGGCATACAATGCTCCCGTACCCCGCTACAGCAAAGTATCCACAACTACTCCGTTACCTCGTCACCTGACAATCAAGGCATTGTAGGTTCCGCTAACCAGGTACGCCAAATTTTGTCATATTTCAAGGGGCACCCTCTATTTTCGTATGTATCTTTGTACAGGGGAAGGCTCTCATTCACAAGGCGCTTCCATCGAGCCAGAGAAGGCATCGTGGGCTTCTTCCAATGCATAGCTATATTTTTTCGAGCATAAAAGAGTAATAAGCCAATCAGAGTTCTCCTCGCAACAGTCGGCACCAGCGTGTTTATCAGGCCCAGGAGGCATACCTCCATCGTCATTGGCACCGTAATCAGGGCGACTAGGCCAATCAAATCCAGCACTTCAGTCCAATATTTCTGGATCTTAGGACAAGCCCAGAAAATATGTGTAAAGTCTCCCGGGGAGACACCACACCTCCAGCATTCTGCAGAGAGCTCAGGTTTCATTTTATGAAGCCTATGAGGTGTAAATACGCTCTGTGTACTATTTTAAACTGTACATATCTGTCTCGCAACAAAACTAGGGAGCTAAAGGGGAAATCCCAGACATCATCCCAGTCATCGGCAAAAGTGACATTTATACAACAAAAATTAAATTCTGGTGTCTTTTTCGCAGACTTTGGATAGAAGTAACAGTTGCGGAAGAATTGGGCTTTGTGTGTTGGTGGTGCCTTCACTCTGTAACCCTGTAGAGGTACTGTTGATGAAATCAAGAATTGGCCTTGCTGTAAAAAAAATTAAATCAAACAGGTGTGGAAAAATTGGTCCTTGTGTGTTAATTGTACCCATGAAACCTATAACAAGATAAATAAAAATATTTCTCCCAGATAAAAGCTAGGCAACTTAGACAGTCTTGCACAGATTCAACATCCCAAAAACATGTAATCAGTAACATTGACATCAGGGGCTTGATAGCTGCTGCTAATCCAGGAATGATTAATTTTGATAAATGTCAGCCAATCATCGGAGTCTGTGGACAGACGTGCTCTTTTATCTGTCACAAAACCACCGACAGCACTAATTGCCCATTCAGAAAGTACGCTGGATGCAGGGCAGCCCAGCAGCTCAATTGCATACTGGGCAAATTCTGGACAGTGGTCTATTATCATGACCCAGAAACCAAGTGGATAGTCAGCTGGAAATCTCTCCATGTCGGTTTTCACCCCCTAGAAAATCTTCCACCATATGATGCAGACATTGCCGATGGGATGTGGAAGCTGACAGCCCTGGGCGCCGAGGACTTAACATTTTTTAAAGGCATCACTGAGGCGGCCCCCTTCTTCAGCACTCCTCCTTTGACCAAAAGTAGCTTTTTCATGAGACTGTAACCTACCAGAGTCTGGAAAGGTGTTACATAAACTCCTCTTTAAGGTGTCCTCAAGATATTTCATCCTCCTGCTTCCTCTGCGGGGATATGATAAGTTCAGAGACTTTCCCCTTGTAACGGTGTTCTAGGAAGGTTGCCAACTAATAATAATCCCTAAAAAACATCACATGAAAGTCCACATGTATATGATGGTAAGAGAATCACCCACACCAACTTTTGTTCTGACGGACCCGACTTTCCCCAGCAGCCAATCAGAGAAGCGGTTCCCTCTCTGGGCATTCTGGCAGGGGGTATATCTGGGGCAGCAGCCATTAGTGTTCTGTTCTACGCGGGGCCCGAGTTCCAGGTGCAGCATCCACCTTCAGGGTGCGCGCATCCATGGGCCCCCGCCATTGAGGCCCGCCTGGCTAAGGTTGCGCATCAAGCGGAGCTTCACTCGGATGCAAAGAGGGGCCCCAGCGGCTTGCTGGGTCCCAGATCCTAAGCTGGGAGCTGTACGGTGCGGGATTGGCTCGGGAGAACCCAGAGACAGAGGTTATCCGCGAGGCCTGGACGAACCACCGGGGATCCGGTCACCACGCCACATGACAGGTACACTTCAGCTGTCAATTGGTGACCTTAAAATTGGACTTACTGGGAGGACTCATTAGTTCTAACTCTGACAACTTCAAAATCTACCAGGCCTGTGGCAGAGGCCCTGTTTCCTCCCAGTGACTTTGTTTGAAAGTGGCCCTTCGGCTGCCAGGCTGAAGTTAATCGCCTGTCCGGGGGCACTTTACCCACTCTGGCGAGAGTGGCGACGTTTAAACTTGATGATGCTGAGAGCAGGCTTGCTCTCTCTTTGATATCTAAGGCCTAATACTGTAGTTCTCTCTCTGCTCATCAACCTTTCTCTATTGTGTGCTGTGTTGATGTTGGCCGTGTTGGGCCCTGGAATAAAGCATTGAAAACTCAAGTTGATGTCTGGACACTTGCTCTGTATCCACCCTCACCAATATTATCCCTAGACAAGAACCACTGGTAACACAACATGCCGGTCCCAAACTAATCAGCGGCTCCTTCGGGGGTGAGCGCTACACGTGGGGGCTCGTCCCGGATTCGGCTGTTGCCATTGACAACAAGAGAAGATGGTGGATGTAAGCAAGGGAGTTAACCTTGTATCATTGAGCCTGGGTCTGCATGCAGCGTGGCACACGCTTGCAATGTGCCTGGACAAGTTCTTCCAAGTGGAAGGAGCCACCCTCCCCTGCGTGCAAGGTGCAGAGCAATTTCGCGCCGAAACTGTAGAACGCCGCCCATCTACCAAATGAAAATGTCTACTTTTCTGCAACCGGGTGGTGCTGTTCCGCAACATAGATCTCCAACTCCATCAACTGGGGCATTCAGTATGTTTACACCATCCGGGGTGCCAGTGACTGACACAGGTGTTCGCCTGTCTACACAAGGACAATTTGCCCTCCTATCCAGTAGGGGATTGGAGATGCTGGGCCTGATCTGCCTTCGTTGTGGGGACCTGTGCCTAAAGGTTCAACCTTTCGCCCGGTGCCAGCAGTGCCGGGCCTACTTATTTGTAGCCACCTCACCCACGCAGGCCCCCAAAGAGTACCGGGTGGACTTCATCACCGCTACCCTTACCGGGGAGGAAGAGCCGATCTGGACAGCATCCGTGATTATCGTGGAGCCGAAAGTACGGAACCTTGACATAATTTCGGTATCATCCACCCTGACGTTACCCTCGGCGGCCTCACCACCTACTTCAGGAGGTAAGCCTTGGAGAAAAACCGGACTTGGAAAACGTTTTGTCTAATGTGACAAGTTTGTCGGATGTGACGAGCACTCAGGGTGATACCCCCTCGGAGACGACTGAAACTTCCTCGGTGGTCTCTGTGTGGTGCGGCCCTCTCGAAGAAGGACCTACTCCAGCCTCCCACAGCCATGGTCGAGGCCTGTCCACCCAATGTTTTTCGTCGGGGTTTGCTGGGGGGCTCCCCGAGGACCAAGCCTTGTGATCCTTTGTCGGCAGATGAGGGGCGTTCAATGGACTTTGACCTTTTACCAGATGAATCTATGGTTACTGACTGTAACCCCTCTGATCGCCTCCCTGAGCCCTGCCCCTCGGAGTCGCCAAGAGGAGCTTAATGCCTCTGGAAACATTCCGAAAGAGGAGACTCGCCCCGACCGGATCGGACCCAGTGGAGCCCACCAGTCGCCTGCGGATGTTCCAAAATTGACCTGGGGAGTTGGTGAGTTTGATTCCGTATGTGTCACTACACTCACTGCTCCCATGCCTGCTATTGTTCCTGTCTTTAGGAGGGCACCGGACACTTTTCACGTAGCCCCTACACTTACTATTTGATTTGCTTTCACATAGCCTTTACATCTGCCATCTTTGTATTCTCAGCGGACAATGCATTTGATTAGTACACTAATTTTTAGGCAGCATTATCATAGTGCCGCTTTTTCTCTCTATTCTATGTATTATATGTATCCCAATTACACTTATACACTCTCATGGCCGCTGCTGTTTCAGTATTTCCTCTCGACACATTTACATTAGTCAAGTGATGTCACATAATAGGCTATTTAAATATTTTATTGTCATAGAGGTTCTGCTTCACATTGTCCATGTATTCTGTGCTTATATACCTGTGTTTATTCTCCCTTTAATCTCCCTCCTTTCTTTTTTTGACTGACAGCCGCTTGCCTTGATTCCTTTGCGGCTTACCAAATTTAGGGAGATATCACATAATGTTGGTTGCTTGTTGGGTTTATCATTTATATGAGAAAAAAAAAGTTTTATTCCATAAACCCACCGTATTAGGCACAGCACTAATCATAATCCATCACGATTATGTTTAAGTCGTGGACTCTGTTTTCTTATATTTTAATATTTTTTTTTTTAAATATTTTTTCTTGTACGATACACCATTTTTAGAAACAATGTTACGGATTATATCGGACAGGGTGGGTAGTAATACCATACATCATACACACACTTAAAAAAAAAAAAGGTGTTTCTTCCGTTCTTTCATGTGACAGATAGGTTTGAAGGATATATACCATATTAGCATGTTGTCACTATGGTTTTATCATACATTAGAACATTTTCCCATAAGTGTCTGACAGGATCCAGCTCTTACTTGTCTGAGTACATGCCAACTTATAACTTTATCAATATGGCATGTATACAACATTGACTTAATATGCTTTTTTGCATTACATCTGCATTATACTTGTTAAACATTGTCCTCTCCTTCCATCACTAGATTACTACAGTTGGAGTCTTTGGACTAATGTCTTCATTAGTTTGCCAGAGTTTCTCCGACATTAACTCATATCCTCTTTCATTGAATCATGTAGTGACTGTGTTTCTGTCCACATCTCAATATATAAAAAACGGAAAAACAGAAAAACACTGAAAATCTATTAATTTTGTGTGCACTTATATATTTATCCATCAATTTTGATGGATTGTTTAATATGCTGATTGAAACATATTCATCCGCATTTTTTATAATTATATGCAACCAACAACACCATATACTGACACTTGCACTTATAGCAGTGTTTTCAGATACATAGACCTCCGGCTTTTTATCCGTATTCATTTTTCTATTTATGTTTATTTACATATGATTGTATCTGAATACATTCATGGTTCTGCCCCTAAAAACGATACAAAACAAATTACAACATCTGTTTTTGTTGACGGTTATTTGCCAATTTACACATTTATTTTGGGTTTTCTTTTATTGTTCCTTATATACAATATAATTTTTTATCGGGTCCGCTTAATGACAGATTTACAGCATACCATTAAAAAGAGAATGATATATATTTTTCCTTCTCTCAATCTAATTTTATTTTTAATTCACATTTTACATTAATACATATTCTTATTCTCAATTGCTCCTTCACCTAATTTAGATCTTGGTATTATACCATATTTATATGTTTTTTTCACTATTTAATCTTTTCATCATTGTTATTATACATGTCACATTCACATTCACATAATATTATGTCCATACATATTAGGTCATCGTATACCTGAATAATATCATATATAAACTCTGTGGGCCAGATTCAGGTACAATTGCCCTGGAGCAGAGTATCAGAGATACACTACGCCGCCGTATTTTACCTGGCTCTAAGACGAATTTTGGTAGATTTCGGCCCGTAAGGTACGGCGGCGTAGTGTATTTCTTGCGGCAGAATCAAAATACGCGATTAGGGGGCATGAAGCATTTAAATTAGGCGCGTCCCCGCGGCGATCGAACTGCGCATGCTCTGTTCAGAAATTTCACGCCGTGCATTGCACGAAATAACGTTGTTACGTCAGTTTTTTTTTTGAGTAGCGTCATTTACGTACATTCCTATTCCCGGACGACTTACGCAAACACAAATTTTTTTTTGAAATTCGACGCGGGAACGACGGCCATACTTAACATGGGCTGTCTAACGTTAGACAACATTTTTGCTTCCCTAACTTTACGCAGCAAAAAGATGACTACAGATGCCGTAAGAGAATGCGACGGATGATCGTAACTTCGTGGATCGCCGGAAAAAGCAAATTTGCATACCCCGACGCTGAAAACGACGCAAACTCCACCCAGCGGGCGGAAAAAGATTGCAGCGTAGATCCGACGGCGTACGAAGACGTAAGCCTGTCGGATCAAACCCCAAAGCCGTCGTATCATGGTTTGAGGATTCAAACTAATGATACGACGCGGGTAATTTGAAATTATTCCGGTCTAACAGGAGATAGTCCGGAGTAATGGCTCTGTGAATCTGGCCCTTTGTTTCCCTCCCTTTTAATAAATGAGCATGTGTCAATATGCTATATGTTTACATTAAATCTTTCCCGGTTATCATCATGACCAGGATATTTACATCTATTTTGTGATACTATTGGCACTTTTCACTCATCAATTAGTTTTAGGGATCAGGATTTTTATATTTATCTTCATTTTCACATTTATATTTACCTTCATCTTCATATTTATTTTGATTATTCACCACATACGTATTTTTATATATATGTATTATATTGTGTTTTTCTTTACACATATATTATATTTCTATTGATTATTGGTTTATGTATGTTTTTAATGGATTTTTGGTTTCAACCATATCCCTTGGTATGCACAGGTGGTCACTGACTCTCATTTAGTTTGGGGTGTGTCTTACAATCATAGGCTCCTCCCAGCTAATGATTAACAGAGGTCACATGTCCACTCTGAAATCATATATATTTTAAACATGTTTCATTGTACACTAGCCATGAATAAGCACTGATCCAGTGCGAAACGCGTCGGCTGTTCCCATGTTTCCATTGCTGTAATCCTGTGATGCATTTGCTGCTTTTTCAATAAAGACAACCTCAACGGTTTTTGGAGTGTGGCTATCCATCTCTCACCAATTTTCCACCGGACGCTTTAGTATTACCGGGACGCGGTGACCCAAAGACTTTGCCTAGATCCACTCGATTACAGCGTGTGGTGATACAGAAAGTCGCCGCTGAGTACGGGAATGAATACCCATATGTGCCACCCCCGCTCCTCCACCAGATTGATCAGGAGCGGGAAGCTTGGTACCAGGAGGCTATCTGGGTATACTTGAAGGGACCCAACATTCTCGAGGGTGCCGATTCACAAATCTTTAGTCTAAACCTGAAGTCTGAACGTTGTCACCGAGATTGGAGCTGGGACCGACACATCTACTGGGATCGGGTCGTGTTAAAGAGCCCCGGAAAGAAAGACCGGACCTTCGCGGTGAAATCCACTACCTCAAAGCGGGATACCATTTGGCTGCCTGACCCCCGATTCTATAATTGAAGTGCATGCAGACTTTGTATGTTTTGTTAATTTTTGCAGAAGCCTTGGACATGGACTTTTGCCCCTACCCTCTTACACCGTGTTTCCTCCAGTTCCCCTATTCCTCCCCCCCCCCTGCTCCTCCAGGTGCGGCATCCACCTTCAGGGTTCGCGCATCCATGGGCCCCACCTGACCGAGGTTGCGTATCAAGCGGAGCTTCACTCGGATGCAAAGAGGGGCCCCAGCGGCTTGCTGGGTCCCAGATCCTAACCTGGGCGCTGTACGGTGGGGGATTGGCTTGGGAGAACCCAGTGACAGAGGTTACCTGCGAGGCCTGGACGAACCACCGGGGATCCGGTCACCACGCCACACGACAGGTACACTTCAGCTGTCAATTGGTGACCTTAAAATTGGACTTACTGGGAGGACTCATTAGTTCTAACTCTGAGGCGGCGTACACACGGCAGGGAATCTCAACGGGCAGAACACATCGTTCCGCCCGTCGAGGTTCCCTGCCAGCCGTCAAAATCGGCGACCCGCCCGTCGGGAATGGCAACCAGCCATTATTCCAGGCGGGCCGTCGAGGAAATAGAGAGCGTGCTCTCTATTTCTGCTCGACGGGCAGCTCGCCGAGACCGTACACACGGCCGAGGTCCTCGCTGGAATGCACATTCCAGCGAGGTTCTCGCTGGTTTTCAGCGAGAACCTCGGCCGTGTGTACGCCGCCTGACAGCTTCAAAATCTACCAGGCCTGTGGCAGAGGCCCTGTTTCCTCCCAGTGACTTTGTTTGAAAGTGGCCCTTCGGCTGCCAGGCTCAAGTTAATCGCCTGTCCGGGGGCACTTTACCCACTCTGGCGAGAGTAGTGACGTTTGATCTTGACGATGCTGAGAGCGGCAAAAAAGCTCTGCCACCAAGTTTCTTGATGGATTCTGTTGAGGAAAACGGTCGTGTGTATGAGGCCTAACAGGTTTTCTTTTAAGATTGCCCTGTATTTGGCTTCAACCATCTTCCTATCAACTCTGAACAGCTTCCTTGTCCCTGCTGAAGAAAAGCATCCCCACAACATGATGCTGCCACCACCATGTTTCATGGTGGGGATGGTGTGTTCAGGGTGATGTGCAGTGTTATTTACCGCCACACATAATATTTTGCTTTTAGGCCAAAAAGTAAAATGTTGGTCTCATCTGACCAGAGCACCGTCTTCCACATGTTTCCTGTGTCCCCCACATGGCTTCTCGCAAACTGCAAACAGGACTACTTATGGTTTTCTTTAATTGGCTTTCTTCTTGCCACTCTTCCATAAAGACCAGATTTGTGGAGTGCACGACTAATAGTTGTCCTGTGGACAGATTATCCCACCTGAGCTGTGGATCTCTGCAGCTTCTCCATAGTTACCATGGGCCTCTTGGCTGCTTCTCTGATTAATGCTCTCCTTGTCTGGCCTGTCAGTTTAGGCGGACAGCCATGTTTTGGTAGGGTTGCAGTTGTGCCATACAGTGCTCCGTGATATCTTCAAATTTTGGAATATTTTTTATAACCTAACCCTGCTTTAAACTTCTCCACCACGTGATCCCTAACCTGTCTGGTGTGTTCCTTGGCCTTCATGGTGATGTTTGTTCACTAAGGTTCTCTAACAAACTTTTGAGGGCTTCACAGAACAGCTGTATTTATACGAAGATTACATTACAAACACAGGTGGACTTTACTAATTAGGTGACTTCTGAAAACAATTGGTTCCATTAGATTTTAGTTAGGGGTATCAGAGTAAAAGGGGCTGAATACAAATGCATGCCACACTTATCAGATATTTATTTGTTATAAAAAATGAAAAGCATTTATTATTTCCCTTCCTCTTTGCACATATGTGCAAAGTGGAAATATCCCAATAAAATCCAAATAAATATCCCAATAAAATCCATTTACGTTTTTGGTTGTAACTTGACAAAATGTGGAAAAATTCCAAGGGGTGTGAATACTTTTTCAAAGCACTGTATGAGGCAGTCTGGGACAGGTTTTGTAGAGAACAAGCACACTGATGGTGTTCTTAGGACAGGGTTCGACAAACCCTCGGCACCAGGTCGCAAATTGTGACTAGAATTATCGACCTGGCACCTGGGGCAGCACAGCTGGGGTATCTTGTGTCTCCGTGTGCCCCCCGCCACGCAATCCCGTTGGGCCTGCCGGTAATTAAGGCCGCGGCTTTGCGGCCTTCTGCAGGCCTATGTTTCCTTCTGCGATCTGGCGCAATCTTGTGGTGGCCATTGGTATGACAAGAAGAAAACCAGCAATGCTAATACTAATGGGGCTTCCTGCCTGTTTTACTGCCCACCATGTAAATTTTTAAAGTAATTAATAATTTTCTAGCAAAAAAAATTTACTTAAAACCCCCAAACATTATATATTTATTTTCTAACATCCTATACAATAAAATGGCGGTCATCGTAATACTTTCTGTCACACCATATTTGTGCAGCGGTCTTACAAGCGCACTTTCTTTTTTTAAATACACGTTTTTTAATTAAAAAATATGACAACAGTAACGTTAGCCCAAATTTTTTTATATTGTGAAAGATAATGTTATGCCAAGTAAATTGATACCCAACATGTCACGCTTCAAAATTGCGTCCGCTCGTGGCGACAACTTTAACCCTTTAAAATCTCCATAGGCGACGTTTAATAAATTCTACAGGTTGCATGTTTTGAGTTACAGAGGAGAGCTAGGGCTAGAATTATTGCTCTCGCTCTACCAATTGCGGCGATACCTCACATGTGGTTTGAACTCCGCTTTTATATGCGGGTGCTACTCACATATGCGTTCGCTTCTGCACGTGAGCTTTGCGGGATGGGGTGTGTTCCTGGCTCCTAACTTTTTTAGCTGGCTCCTAGATTCCAAGCAAATTTGTCAAGCCCTGTCTTAGGAGAGTGAGGATTAGAGTTCAGGGCTCTAACCTCCCGGAGAGTCTGTTTGTGTGCAAGTGAGGAGAAAGGTGCATGTCTGCACCGTGTTGTCTAGGACAGACAGAGGCCCAAGCCCGAGAGACAGAGCAGCAGGAAAGAGACACTTCTGTGTTTACAAGGACAGCTTTCTCCTCAGTGGCTCTCACAGATCCCATTTCCCACCTGCTCTACACTTGCAACAGGGACAAGGGAAATGCAGATGCAGTGTTGTGTAGAGCATCACGTGGTAAGCTGCACTGTGATCACCATCTGTGCCTGTGCACAGGTGGTATATGGGGGAGAGTGGTGCAGAGGTCAGAAGGGGTAGAAGTGAGACGTGGACAACCTGTGAAAGAGAGCTGAACCCTGTATGTAGCGCACTCCTCAACCCTGCACTCTATACGTAGCCCACTCTGCATTCTGTGCATAGGGAACCCCTGAAACTGCACTCTAAACAGTGCACCACTGAACTCCGCACTCTGTGCATAGGGCACCGTTGATACTGCAATCTGCACATATCGCACCCCTGAAACCTGCACATAACACACTCCTGGTATTTATTGCCCCTTTGCATGGTTGAGTTCCTGCACCTATTCTCTGATGAAAAAACAACTGGATAAATGTATATAGTCTTACAGATACAACTGGTCCTTTGTTGGCAACTCTGCCAGCTTCTCCTCCTTTTTCTTACCCCAGCTGCGCTGCAGAAGGATTGGTATCTGTCTCCCCACCCCCTGCTGTCCAGGCCACCCTGTGTGCCCCCTCCCCTGCAGCATTGTTAGATTCTCTCCTCTCCCACCAGCAACTGGGGCACAAAGGAGGATGTTTCAGGATGGAGAGTGGGGAGTGTGCAGTACATACAGTGGAACTGTGTTTACTATGCTTCAGTTTGTGAATGAACTGGGAGCCCCAGAGCACTTCCCATTCATTCACTGTCCAGTGCAGCTAAGGCTGTTTGTTTACATCCCCAATATTTTACCAAAGGCTCCCTGTCATGAACCAAAGACTGATATCTTGGGCTACCCGAGATAGGATTATTATGTATGGATTATCCACATTATATTCTGAGATATCTGTAGGGATATTTTAAGTTTGTTAATTCTGAACTCCAAGGGTTAATTGCAGAGTGACTCTTTCATACTGCTAAATGTCCTATTCTCCAGCTAATTGACCCTATTGTGTGTATGAGAGACTCTGTGTTTACACTTAAAAGATTGTGTATTGTACTACAAAGTAGCAGTCTCCATTCAGGTGTATTCAATTAGCATGTCAATTATGTTCAAGGGAGCTTGCCAAGCTGCCTAGATAACGTATTCAAGTAAATGTCTTTTAGACTGTGTTTATGTATTATTCTAAAGGTTAATTTTATTCTATTGATAAAGTAATGTGATGTGTCAAGCTTTGCGGTGCCGAAATATCTATCTGTATGGAAGCCCCGTGTGTGGAAAAGGGGGTGGAGATTTCATTGGTCTTTGATTGATGAAAGCTTGTAACCTGTATATAACCAGGAGAATGTTTCAATAAAGTTGAGTTCTGTTTGAGCATACATACAACGTGCTTGGTGTGTGTTCTAAATGGATCGCGATCGGCACATAGGCCGCAGCTGTAGGTCGGATCCCGGAATCTTGAATGACTGGACCATCAGATGTCGCAATCTGATCCAATAGTAGCAGAGGAGTGTCGGGAGAGCAGGACCTGGGCGAGCAAGGGTCTCGTCACCCCCCCCCAACAAGGCAGTTAAAAAATTAAATAAAAGAAAAAGGGGGGGGGACTCTGTCAAGTAGGCTATACAGGGCCCTGTGATTTCTAACAGCAGCTCTGCATACCATCCTTCTCTTCTGCCAGCTTGAGATGTCATTTCCGGGCTACAGGAACAGTTTTCTCTCTACAACGGCCATCTATCTCTGGTGCCCCGGCCACACCAACCCATCCTGTTGTTCCCAGTTGGACCCTCACTGTTTGCAGGACCTCCATCACAGTTTTTTGGACCCATCCTGCCGGATCACAACCTCCCTTGAAGTCCTGCAGTGTGTTTCATCCCACCAGCCCAGCCGGTTTTCCTGTGGTTTCCCTGGAGTCCTTCTGTCACTCATATGGTCTCCTCCTCCAGGCAATCCTCTTGGGCTAGCATTGCTTTTTAAGGGATTTTTCTGTACATCTGTATGACTTGGATTTATGAACAGACATTTTCTAACCTTTGGAGAAATGTGTTATGACTGTCAGGATTCAGCGCTTTCCTCTTGTGGTTTTCCATCTTAAGGCCCCTTTTAGATGGTCGGACCATTCGGGTCTGCCTGTCAGTTTTGACAGCCGACCTTAATGGCCGCTCCATGCAGTCCTATGGGAGACATGTCCGCTGACATCCAACCTGACCCGATCCACCAAAATCAGACGGATTGCGATACGTCCCCATACGTCCATGGCGGATCGGATCGGGTGAGATCTGATCTAATTAAAACGACGTTGCTCACACACCATCATTTAAAAAAGGTTTTTCATGTCGTTTTAGCCCACACACGATCATTTTTTTATAAACCGAAAAACTACATAGTTTAAAACGTTGTTAAAAATTGCAGCATGTTTGAAAAAAAATTTGGTTGTTTGTCAGAACCCGAAAAATTATGTGAAGGCCACACACGATCATTTTAAATGACATTTTTTAAAAACTTTGTTTTTTTCATGCCGAAAAACGATCGTGTGTGCACGGCATAAGACTTGTTTCAGCCAGTGCATTATGTATCACAACAGAGTTATTCATTATTCTTGTGTTTATTGATTGTTGCCATTTACTTGTTACAATATCTCCACTTGGAAAAGTTTGCATACATTCTCCACATAGGCCCTCTAGTGGTCGCTTATATAATGATTTGCCCATCAGAGCTCAGGAGTATGAACCTTTAGCAATAGTTTGTTCTTTATCGCTTAATTATATGTGTGCTTTGAGGCTGGGTTCACACTACACGACTTTCATCCTACTTTGCTCTGCGACATTTGTCCTACATTGATCCTAAATCCATCCTACTTTCATGAACAGGATACTACTTTGGTCCTACTTTGTGATAGACTGACTTGTTCTTTGACCAATCAAAACAATCCCAGAGTGAGATAAATTCCTTTTACTGGTGCTGTAATCACATGTCAGATGGCAAAAGTCGGATGGTCAGGACAAGGCTCCTACTTTGGTCCTACTTCAATGATATTCAATGGGCTGAAGAAGGATCAATGTAGGACCAAAGTAGTACAGAGAGTAGTTTCAAAGTCGGACCGACTTGTGTAGGACCAGTTAAGACAGCTCTCATAGGGAAACATTGATTTTCACACGTCATGCTACATGAGCTCCCAATGTAGGAGCAATGTCGGAACAAGTGTGAACCCAGCCTCAGACAGACTTAGGAACAGGGGTCAAGTCCTGGGGAAAAAAGTGTGGGAACTCCCACCCAAGATCCACTCCCCCACCAAAAAAAAAAATTGATACGCTCATATGCATATATATTTCACAGAAAATACAGTGCAAGATTTATTTAAAGTGTCAGTTTACAAGAACAAAATAAGTTAGGTACTTGAATAATCACACATACCTCGGGGTACTCGGTACCGGCCTGGCTGGTCTCAGGGTGCTGTACCCCCCATGTCCACCTCTGTACATCCCCATGTCCACCTCTGGGTTCATCTCTGTACCCCCCATGTCCACCTCTGTACCCCCTCATGTCCACCTCTGTACCCCCTCCACCCCCGTTCCCCCCCATGTCCACCTCTGTATCCCCTCATGTACACCTTTGTACCCCCCATGTAAACCTCTGTACCCCCTCCACCCCTGTTTCCCCCCCCCATGCCCAACTCTGTACCCCCTTATGTCCACCTCTACCCCGTCCACCTCTGTACCCCCCCATGTCCACCTCTACCCCCTTCCATCTCTGTGTTCACATCTGTACCCCCCCCATGTCCACCTCAGTAACCCCGCCACCCCTTTTCCCCCCTATGTCCCCCTCTGTACCCCCCCATGTCCACCTCTGTACCCCCCCATGTCCACCTCTGTACCCCCCCATGTCCACCTCTGTACCCCCCATGTCCACCTCTGTACCCCCCCAATGTCCACCTCTGTACCCCCCATGTCCACCTCTGTACCCCCCCATGTCCACCTCTGTACCCCCCCATGTCCACCTCCGTTGCCCCCCAATGTCCACCTCCGTTGCCCCCCAATGTCCACCTCTGTACCCCCCCATGTCCACCTCTGTACCCCCCCATGTCCACCTCTGTACCCCTCCATGTCCACCTCTGTTGCCCCCCAATGTCCACCATGTCCACCTCTGTACCCCCCCATGTCCAGCTCTGTACCCCCCCATGTCCACCTCTGTTGCACCCCAATGTCCACCTCTGTTGCCCCCCAATGTCCACCTCTGTTGCCCCCCAATGTCCACCTCTGTACCCCCCCATGTCCACCTCTGTTGCCCCCCAATGTCCACCTCTGTTGCCCCCCAATGTCCACCTCTGTTGCCCCCAATGTCCACCTCTGTTGCCCCCCAATGTCCACCTCTGTACCCCCCCATGTCCACCTCTGTTGCCCCCCATGTCCACCTCTGTTGCCCCCCAATGTCCACCTCTGTTGCCCCCCAATGTCCACCTCTGTTGCCCCCCAATGTCCACCTCTGTTGCCCCCAATGTCCACCTCTGTTGCCCCCAATGTCCACCTCTGTTGCCCCCCAATGTCCACCTCTGTTGCCCCCCAATGTCCACCTCTGTTGCCCCCCATGTCCACTTCTGAACCCCCCATGTCCACCTCTGAACCCCCCATGTCCACCACTGTACCCCCATGTCCACCACTGTACCCCCTCCACGTCAACCTCTGTACCCCCCCCCATTTGCTCTGTGTTAGTTCCTAACTTTTCACTTTCCTATTCCTATAATGATTGGTTGCTAGGACCACCAAGCAACCAATCACCTGCTACATCTCCGGCATTTCCTGTCCTCTGTTTAACGCTGCCTTACCATCTCTCGCTCTCCCTGCTGTACAAGAGAGCGAGAGACAGTGTTTTTTTTTAATCCTGCTCACGGCGGCCAGTCCGTATGTCACCCAGGTAGCGGTACAGTCCGCACCCGACTCGGGCACCCCCACACCCTGTCACAGCTCTCTCCCTGCACTGTCAGTTTTTTACACGCTGCGGCTGCCCGACAGACACGCCACACTGTCACTGATGCATACAGGGGACTTGGAGGCGGCCCGACGACCCCCCCAGTGTGTGACACCCGGGGTGAACCGCCCCCTAGTTAGTACGCCATTGCAGAGGCTGCTCAAGTCCTGCAAAGGGAAGGGCGTTCCTGCTGTAAAATAAGTACAGGGACGTCGTTCCCACAAGACTCGAGCCCTGCTTGGGAACCATGAGATATTACTGCAACCGTGAGATTTTCGACTTGTAATAATAACAGAAATTGGGATACAGGACTATGAGATGATTTTATGGCATTTGAGAGCTGATACAAAAAACTGGATGGATTTGTGCATGCAATATATGAATGTCTCACTGTTACCTAGAGATATACACCTGAATTTCACAAATTGCTATCATTGAGTGACTGATTATGAACACGCTGTGGCATAGATTTGTGTGTTTATAGTACCTTTATTACATTGTAACATATTGAGGGGAGACACACTACTGAATTTCTTACAACAATAACTGCTATGTTTACTGAGTAACTGCTTGCAAACACACTATAGTGTTTGAGTGTTCAATATCACTTAGCTTATTTTGTAACATATGTGGCCTTGAAGGATGAGTATATCTGCATTACGATTCTAATACATGCAAGAGACTATATATGAATAGATGTGGTCCCTTGCATGGCAGGGGCAGAAGTGCTATCCTTGGGATTACTGTGCTGCAGTAAAAATGGCCCCTAACCACTACCCCTCTTTAGCTGCAGATGCAGCGCTCAGTTTATGTACACAGAAATCTGTTTTTATAGGTTTGAACACAACATGATCATGTGGGTACCAGAGTTCTAGCCTCTTCATATGCAGCAAAGACTTTTGATTCAGCAGGTAGTTATCTATTTTTCAAAGATATGTTTTTAGCCCTAACCTTATAGCTTGGCTGTATATTTTGTACTTAGACCTGATGACTGTTCTGAATGGTTACACACAGGGCTTTTTTTTGGTGAAACTCAGTTCCACCACCTCTGGCTCAGGCCCTCTGCTCCCTACTCACCACTATCACTTGTAAACACAGAATTCTGGCTTCTGTGTTTACAAGTGACAGCTTGTCTCCCAATGGCTCCCACGGATCTGATCTCCTGAGTGGCCCCCACTGAATGCAGCTCATTGCGGGCGGTATAGCCATACTGTCCCATTGATTTTAATGGGCAGCAGCGGTAGAGGAGCGGTAAACACACCACTCCAAAAATGTGGCTAACAGGACTTTTTTTTACCATCATGCTAGCGCAATTCGAGGGCTTTCACACTGGAGACAATGGAGATGCGCTATTTGAGGGCGGATTGTAGGTTCTATTTTTAACGCTATAGCGCCTGCAATACGGCCTCAGTGAGAAAGGGGTCTAAATTGCACATTTCCAAATGGTAAACATTTAAGGCTGTTGAGTCTTTTTGTTAACTGTTGTTAAAATAAAATGAACTCAGTTTCTTAGAAATAATGTTCAAAAATAGCATCAAACAAGAAATTAATTTACAATCCCAATAAAAAACATAAGACTTCATTTTTATTGGCTCTTGAAGATTGAATGTTCTCTGATTTTATGAAGTTTATACCATGACGCATGTATGTTGTGAAGCCAGTTCTCTGTCTTGTAAAGAGAGAGGTGAGAGGGATCATTAAATCTCTACTAAATTGTCATGTAGGAGACAAAAAACTATTTTAAAGAATACATTTTAATTCAAACCTGAGGTTTAGATTTTTTTTTTTTAATTGGCACCAGGGATGGTAATTAAACGAGTGTTCTGTGTGCTGGTGGCTGATTACTTAAAAATCTGCCCCCCTGGATACCCCCACAGCTCTGATCTTATAGTCTGATGGGATTAAAGTGAGCAGCTCTATATAAAAATATTGGATACCCATGCCTTGGTGATAGGTGGTGGTATAATTGGGCTGCTGCTGTCAATATTGTCCCCACAAGTGGGCCAAGAGGAATGAATACATTTTAGACAGTGCTGGCTCCACCTGGTGTAATGTTAAATAAGCAGTGATAAAAAATATAACATTTCTATTACTAAACCTTAGCATAAATCAACTTTTTGCAAGCCGTGCAACATTTTACCCCAACAAAATTTACATCCTTTTTTTCCCACAAATAGAGCTTTCCTTTGGTGGTATTTGATCATCTCTGCGCTACAAACAAATAAAAGCAATATTTTTAAACATTTTGCTATAATAAATATCTCCAAAAAAATCTATAAAAAAAAACATTTTTTTCCTCTGTTTAGACTGATACGTATTCTTCGACATATTTTTGGTAAACAAAAAAAAAAAAAAAAAGCGAATATTGATTTGTTTGCGCAAAGGTTATAGCGCCTACAAAATAGGAGATAGATTTATGGCATTTTTTATTAATATATATATTTTACTAGTAATGGCGGCAACCTGCGATTTTTATCGGGACTGCGACACAATGCGAACACATCAAACACTAATTTGGGACCATTGTCGTTTAACCGGTTCCTGACCGACTCCTGTACATTTACGTCGGCAGAATGGCAGGGCTGGGCAAAGTGACGTATAGATACATCACTTTGAAAATTCCCGCCGTGCATGCGCCCCTGTCGCAAGCTCCGTGACCATACCCGCAGACTCGGTGTCCGCCGGTGTCCCACGATCGGGTTACAGAGTTGCAGAATGGGGAGAGTCAAGTGTAAACATGCCTCTCCCCGTTCTGCCTAGTGACACTGTCACCGATTGTTGCCTCTCATCAGGAACAGCGATCAGTAATGTGTCACTCGTAGCCACGCCCCCTAATGGTAAGAATTACTCCCGAGGGCACACTTAACCCCTTCAGCACCACCTAGTGGTTAACCCCTTCATTGCCAGTAGCATTTTCACAGTAATCAGTGCATTTTTAATTATAGCACTGATCGATGTAAAAATTACAATGGTCCCAAAAATTTCTCAAAAGTGTCTGTCGTAAAGTCACAGTCATGATATTAAAAAAATTAAAAACACTGATCGCCACCATTACTACTACTAGTAAAACATAAAATAAAATAAAAATGCCATAAAACTATCCCCTATTTTGTAGACGCTATAACTTTTGCGCAAACCAATCAATATGCGCTTATTGCGATTTTATTTACCAAAAATATGTAGAATAATACATATCGGTCTAAACTGAGAATTTTTTTTTTTTTATATAGATTTTTTGGGGATATTTATCATAGCAAAAAATATTGCATTTTTTTTCGAAATTGTCGCTCTAAAAAACACCCAGGACTTGGCCCAAACTAGTCCTGAATGACATAGCGCAGTCCACACTTACACCAAACTGGTTTCAGGATGGAGCAACTCCGTTTGCATGCTGGGGTTTTTGTAGAGGCCTTAACCGCTTGCCGACCAGCCGCCGCCGTTTTACAGCGGCAGGTCGGCTCGGCTGCACGAGATCATGTAACATTACGTCATCTCGCGAATCAGCGCCGGGCACCCACGATCGCTCGTTACCTGTCAGGGGGAGAAATGCCTGATCGTCTGTTCATACAATGTATGAACAGCGATCAGTCAATTTCCCAAGTCAGTCCACCCCCCTTCAGTTAGAACACACCCAGGGAACATACTTAACCCCTTCCTCGCCCCCTAGTGTTTACCCTTTCACTGCCAGTGGCATTTTTATAGTAATCAATGCATTTTTATAGCACTGATCGGTATAAAAATGCCAATGGTCTCAAAAATGTGTCAAAAGTGTCTGAAATGTCCACCATAAGGTCGCAGTACTGATTAAAAAAAAAAAAAGATTGCTGATTGCCGCCATTACTAGCAAAAAAAAAATATTAATAAAAATGCCATAAACTATCCCCTATTTTGTAGACGCTATAACTCTTGCGCAAACCAATCAATAAAAGCTTATTGCAATTTTTTTTACGAAAAATATGTAGAAGAATACGTATCGCCCTAAACTGAGGAAAAAATATGTTTTTTTTATATATTTTTGGGCATATTTATTACAGCAAAAAATATTCATTTTTTTTCAAAATTGTCGCTCTATTTTTGTTTATAGCGCAAAAAATAAAAACCGCACAGGTGATCAAATACCACTAAAAGAAAGCTTTTTGTGGGGAAAAAAGGCCACCAATTTTGTTTGGGAGACACTTTACACGACCGCGCAATTGTCAGTTAAAGCGGCGCAGTGCCGAATCGCAAAAAGGGGCCTGGTCATTAAGCAGCAATCTGGTCCGGGGCTGAAGTGGTTAATGAGCCAACTTACTTCAGCTGGGCTCATTACCTCTACTTCTGCAGGACTCTCAGCACTTCCCCCTAGTGGTAGAAGTCGACTATTTTTCCATCCTAGGTGCTAAAGCGATTTTACCTGCCTGCTGTCACAAAAAAACAAAGTACATTTTCAAGGAGAAAAAAGGATTTTAACTTGTAAACACCAAGTTTCAAAAATAGGCCGGGTCCTTAAAGGTACATTTTTCCCCCTAAATAGCTTCCTTTACCTTAATGCAGTCCTCCTTCACTTACCTCATCCTTCGATTTTGCTTTTAAATGTCCTTATTTCTTCTGAGAAATCCTCACTTCCTGTTCTTCCGTCTGTAACTACACACCGTAATGTGAGGCTTTCTCCCTGGTGCGGAATGTCGTGGTCGCCCCCTCCCTTAGACTACATGAGAGTCAGGACACCCACAAACACACAGCTCCTTTTATCTGCAATATAGAGAGCGTCCTGACTCTCCTTTAGTCCAAGGGAGGGGGCGGCATGACACTCCACACCAAGGAGAAAGCCTTGCATTACTGTGTGGAGTTACAGACAGAAGAACAGGAAGTAAGGATTTCTCAAAAGAAATAAGGACATTTAAAAACAAAATCGAAGGATGAGGTTAGTGAAGGAGGACTGCACTAAGGTAAAGAAAGCCATTTAGGAAAAAAAATTGTACCGTTACAAGCCCTTTAACCACTTAACGACTGCCCAATGTATATATACGTCCTATTTTTTAAAGATGGATATCTCGGTAACGGCAGCAGCTGCTGCCACAACCGAGGTATCCATCTTTACAGTGGGTGGGCCTGCACACGATAACGGCGGTCTGCGCGGCGGATTCCCCGCGAGATTGATGTTATTGGTGGCGGGCCCCCCCCCCGCCGCCGCTTACCGTAGCCGTCGGCAGCGGCAGATGCGATCGGGTCTGCTCGTCTGTTGTCCGGGGAAAAATGTCCCTCAACCGTCCCCATAGCTCTGCTGGGCGGAAGTGACGTCAAAACGTAAACAAAAGAGACAATTTTTTTGTTTACCTTTTTTTCTTTTTCATTTAAGCCTAAATATGACCCCAGATCTCATATTTAAGAGGACCTGTCATGCTTTTTTCTATTACAAGGGATGTTTACATTCCTTATAATAGGAATAAAAGTGATATTTTTTTTTTATTTCAGTGTTAAAAATGATAAAATAAATAAAAATAAATCCGAAACCAAAAAATTTTTTTTTTTAAGCGCCCCGTCAAGCTCACGCGCAGAAGCGAACGCATACGCGAGTAGTGCCCGCATATGAAAACGGCGTTCAAACCACACAAGTGAGGTATCGCCGCGATCGTTAGAGCGAGAGCAATAATTCTAGCCCTAGACCTCCTCTGTATCTCAAAAAATGCAACCTGTAGAATTTTTTAAACGTCGCCTATCGAGATTTTTAAGGGTAAAAGTTTGACGCCATACCACGAGCGGGTGCAATTTGTAAGCGTGACATGTTGGGTATCATTTTACTCGGCGTAACATTATCTTTCACAATATATAAAAAAATTGGGCCAAATTTATTGCTGTCTTATTTTTTAATTCAAAAAAGTGATTTTTTTCCAAAAAAAGTGCGCTTGCAGGACCGCTGCACAAATATGGTTTGACAAAAAGTATTGCAATGATCGCCATTTTATTCTCTAGGGTGTTAGAAAAATATATATATAATGTTTGGGGGTTTTAAGTAATTTTCTAGCAAAAAAAAAAATGTTTTAGTCTTGTAAACACCAAATCTGAAAAACACCCACGGTAGAGAAGTGGTTAAATAATTTTAAGCCACCCCAAAATATAAAATAATAATAGAAAAAAACCCTAACCTTAATAAAAAAAAAACTAAATAAAAGCTAAAAAATTTAATAAAAGCTGAAATACCTAGCAACAAATGATGCAACGGATAATAGTTTCTCTATTGGCCAATAAAAAAGCCAGCAGCGCTCAGAAATGCTGTATAGAAAGAAACAAGCCAAGAACACATAAATAATGCGGATAACACTCAGACTCTATGCTCCGATGTCCGGGCCCTGGCGGTCACGCTCTGACGTCTCCTCCGAGCCTATAATATTCATCCTACATAAGCGTAGCTGTGAGAATCTCCTCACTGCAGCAAAAGACCTGAAATAACAAAAAGCCAACGTGCATAGAAAAGCAGCCTCGAGCTAAACCCCCACCCGCCGTCCTCAGCTGCTTCCAGCCGGTTGAGGTCCAGCCGTTCCCACAGTAACCAGCCGTGCCAAGCCGCCCTCCCCTTGCCTCCCCCATCATGGCGGCACGCACAGTACGTGACGTCTTCACGTCTCCCCAACGGAGAGGGGCGGCACGCGCTTGTGGTGGTGAAACCGCATTGTTTGTTTCAAAGGAGGAATCCGGGCCGAGCTGCGGCCGCCGTCCTGAACCCCCCGGAGCTTCGCCCAGGACAAGGCAACGGATCGGAGAACAGGGAGACCGCGGGGGGGATTCGGGGTCCCCCCTTCCTGGTCGGGGGAGGGAGCCTGGAGCGGAAGTCTATTGTGGTCGTGTCTTGTGGGGGCAGTGTGCGGTCACATCGGGGAGAAGCTACACTAGTCCGCCATTAGTCGCTGAGGACGGTGTCCGGCATCGCAGGTAATCCGCTCTCCTCACCCCTCCGCTCCGTGTCTCCTCCTCCCGCTTCCAGCCGGCGTCAGTGGAAGGAGGATGGCCGCTCCTCGCCTTCCCAGTCACTGTGTACTCGGCTTTGTGCGCTTGTTTTGTTGGCCGCCATGTTTGGAGTGAGGCGGCCTCTCTCCCGGGGACTACAAACGGCCACCCATTGATTTGAACGGGCCCGGGAAAAGTGTTTGGTGCAGTGACGTCACGGGGGCTGAGGGGGAAGGCTTAACTCTTCAGCACCCAGAGGGGGGAAAACATGGAGGGTCTGGGGGTGTATGTGGGGTCAGAGCTTACTATTAAAGGGGCAGTCTGCTAACAGGAACTTCACTAACTTCCAGGCCAATCAGGAGCCGAGCACAGTTAAAGGGACATGTGTTGTGCTTTGCAATCAGGCAGCTGGCACCGGAAAGCTGTTGAGTGGTTCGCTTTTCAGAGGCGCTTGACAGGTGATAGGCCTTATGGAGTGTATGGACACAGACTTTCACTGAGGGGTCACTTAAGGATAGTGCTTCTCATCTCCAGTCCTCAAGGCTCCCCAACCGGTCATGGTTTCAGTCTTTTCTATTTTGCGCAGGTGATTTGATCAGTTTCACTGCCTCAGTAATTACCACGTCTGAGGAAAATGCTGAAAACCTGACCCGTTGGGGTGCCTTGAGGACTGGAGTTGAGAAACACTGTCCTAAACTGACCCCCGCAGGCGACGTTCACATTGCGCTGTGTGAGTTCAGCTGAACTCGCATTATTTCACTCCTGCTTGTCAGTCCTGATTTCCGAGACATCAGCAGGTTTCTGCACAGATCTCAATGTAATCCCAACCCGAAATCGCAAAAAATAGTACAAGAACTGCTTTCTGAAATCGATGCAGCGTCGCACCGATTAGGACGGTGCCATTGCTGGCAAATGTCAAAACGCAGCAGTGTGAAATGAAAGTCTGTGTCCTTGCACTCCTAGGCTTCTAGAGGCAGAGCCCCTTCTCCTGGTTGCAGAGGAATTGTGTTCAGAGCTTTTGGGCATTAATCATTCAATTGTCAGAATATATTAACATTCTGGCCAATGAAATACCTAAACGATACAGCTCAGGTGCACAAGACTTTCTGCATCTCCCCCTCGATTCGCACTACTTAGCAGATTGCACAGAGGCCAGGAGATTTCCATCGGTGTCAATGTTAGATTAACACACCAACACCAAAACAATTGCCAGAATCGCATGTGTGTGAACACCGAATGAGATGCAGTTTAGGTGCTGGGGGCGAAAAAGGGTCCTGCACTATTTTGTGGATGTGATCAAATCGCACTGCATTCCTGTGCATATCACATTCAATGTCTATGCGGTGTGGTTTAAGCCATATTTTTTGTCTGACTCAAATCGCATCCACACAAAAACGTTGCAGGGCCGCCCCTTTTTTATTTTTGCACCTGAATCGCATCCTGTACAAATCGCATTCATCGTTTTCCACGTGATCCTAGGCTAATGCTGATTTTCTCCTGCTAGGAGAAACAGCGTTTGTCATGAACCAGTGTGCATGAGGCCTTTAAAGTGGTTGTAAGGCCATTACAACCACTTTAACCTACAGGTAAGTATAGATTCAGGCTTACCTGTAGGTGCAACACATATCTCCTAAACCTACCTATTTGCAGAAAAGACTGCACCGATGTCTACGGCGCAGGCACGGGGAGTGTGCTGTTAGTAAGGTCGATCGTGCCGTCACTGACAGCTCCCGCGCTGAAGTGAAGTGTCACCTCGGCTCCGGCCAATCACAGCACCAGAGCCACCATACCCGGAAGTAACTCGGGTATCAATGGCGGAGGTGAGGAACGAGAGTCGCTTCGATCTCAGGTTCGTAATTCATAATGAGCTAGTATGCGATGCATACTAGCTCATTATGCCTTTCTCTTGCAGAGTTTTTTTTTTTTTTTTTTAAGATATGCCTCAGAGGGTTTACTTCCTCTTTAAAGCGGTAATAAACACAAATGCAAACACTAAGGCTCGGTTCACATATATGCAAATTGGATGCGCTTTTTAACCACATCCAATTTGCATAACATGTGAATCGCAATGGCTTTCAATGGAGCCAGTTCACAAATGTGCGGAGCTGCCGTGGTTTAAAAAAGGGTCCTGTGTGTTTTTGGGTTCAGTTCAGGAAAAAAGAAACAAACGCACAGGACTGCCACACAGAAACTGCGGCTACAAATTTGTGAACCCAGCCTTGTATTGCAGCTTACCAATTCTTGGACCCCTTTCACACTGGGGAGTTTTTGGGCTAAAAATAGCAGCTGAAAAACACCTCCCCTGCAGTCCCAGTGTGAGAACCTGAGTGCTTTCACACTGGAGTCGTGCTCAGACTGGATGTTAGAAAAAGTCGCATCTTTGGGGAGGTGAAGGAGCGGTGTATACACTGCTTCTCCCAATTGGTATGTTTTGGTAGAAAAATAATTGTAGTCCCCAAATATTATATATATATATGTGTGTATATATATATTTTTAGCAGACACCCAATGGCATAAAATGGCGATCGTTGCAATTATTTTTGTCACACGGTTTTTGTGCAGAGGTTTTTCAAACCCATTTTTTTTTTTGGAAAAAATACTTTAATGAAGAAAAATAAAAATACACATTATATACCCCCCCCCTTTTTTTTTGTTTTGTAAAATATGAAAGATATTACGCTGCGTAAATAGATACCCAACGTGTCACGCTCGTGGAATGGCGACAAACTACAGTACTTAAAAATTCTCCATAGGCGACGTGTTAAACAATTTTATAGGTTGCTTGTTTAGAGTTACATAGGGGGTCTTATCATTTGTGGCAATACCTCACATGTGGGGTGTGAATAACATTTACATATGCATGCACAACTTGCGTAGGAAGTCGCTTCTGCATGCAAGTGCAAAGGGATTGGGGTGCTTTCAATTTTTTTTTGTTTTATTTTTACACTGTCCCTTTTTAAATGTTTCGGTATTTTTTTTCTAATGTAAACATCCCTTGTAATAGAAATAAGGATGACCGGTCCTTTTTATGGAGAAATCTGGGGACAAAATCTCTTTAACTTTTTTGAATCAAAAGATCAAAAAAATAAATACATCTGTTTACTTCCACCCTAGACCTGAAATGACATTGCTCTGGTCCGCCAAGGCCGTAGAGGCAATCGGAGACAATCTAGTCCAGTGATGGCGAACCTTGGCACTCCAGATGTTTTGAAACTACATTTCCCATGATGCTCATGTACTCTGCAGTGTAGTTGAGCATCATGGGAAATGTAGTTCCAAAACATCTGGGGTGACGAGGTTCGCCCTCACTGATCTAGTCTCTCGTTGCCTTTGTGACCATCTGGCCGCATCGTCAAACCATTTCTCGGGCATGCTGGTGAAAATGGTAAGCCCAAGAAAGAGCGGTGGGAGGAGGACGATGACATCCCCCTCTTGCCGCTTTGGAAAGCAATCCAGTGGCTAATGAGCTTATAAGATCACTTTCCCCATTTTGGCCCGCATATACATATATACATGATGCGGTCAGCAAGTGGATAAAAGAACCACTTACGGACTGCCGCCGTCATATGTTGGTACTTTGAAGTAGAATATCGTTGTTATGGGAGCGGCTAGCTGCCATAACCCCGGTAGTCTCTTCTTTAGCGGGCTGTCCGCTTTCAGGTGAAAGTGGTCTTAGCGGCGGATTCGCCGCCAATTCACTTTTATCTTGCCAGGAGAGGGGCCCCACCGCTCTCCCGTGCCCTCCACTGCTAACCGGAGCCGGCGGAGTCAATCGTGTCCTCTTCCGTGTTAGGTATGGAGACGAGTGAGGGGAAGACGTCCCCAGCTTGGCTCCATACAATTGCAGGGCGGAAACACTTCTGCCCATAGCTCTTAAAGCAACATTTTTTTTTTTTTATTGCATTTTAGTGTAAACGAGATCTGATGTATTTTTTTGACCCCAGATTTCATATTTAAGAGGTCCTGTCGTGCTTTTTTTCTATTTCAAGGGATGTTTACATTCCTTGTAGGAATAAAAGTGACACAATTTTATTATTATTTTTTTTTAACATGCCTCGTCCTGCCGAGCTCATGTGCAAACGCATACATGAGTAGCGCCCGTATATGAAAATGGTGTTCAAACCACAAATGTGAAGTATTGCCGCGATTGTTGGTGAGAGTAATTCTATTCTAGCCCTAGACCTCCTCTGTTGCTCTAAACGTGCAACCTGTAGAATATTTTGAATGTCTCATTTGGAGATTTTTTAGGGATAAAAGTTTTTCGCCATTCCACGATCGAGCGCAATTTTGAAGCATGACATGTTGGTTATCAATTTACTCGGCGTAACGTTATCTTTCACAATATAATTTTTTTTCTTTTTTAAAAGTGCATTTGTAAGACCGCTGTGAAATATGGTGTGACAAAGTATTGCAATGACCGCCATTTTATTCTCTAGGGTGTTAGAAAATAAATATATAATTGGTGGTTCAAAGTAATTTTCTAGCAAAAAATAATTATTTTAACTTAAATATTTAAACTTATTTTAAACAATTCTGAAAAATAGGCCCGGTGTCAAAGTGGTTCTAAAGTCTAAACATTTACCTTAACCATTTGCCAATCGGTCACGTACCTGGTACGTCATCGGTCTTCAAGTGCTTGTACCAGGATGATGCCTGCAGCTGCACTGCTGTTTTAGTCTTAGCGGTCAGCTCTCGTGTAATGGCAATCAAAGTGGCCTTCCGCAGCTTGTTCGGGCATCCACTGGCTGTTTGGAAACCTGAAGACAGCCTGGGTCGGCTTTGATGGGGTGTCTGCTATGGTAACCCAGAAGCGATGACCTGACGCCACTTTGGTTACCCCAGATGTAATCTCTATCATTTTCAAAAAGTTAGGAAAGTTCAAAAACAGATTTTGGTGTTTTAAATGCTTTCAAGTGCAGAGAATGTATTTGGGGTCTTAATGATTCCAAATCCGTCCATAAAGAGTACCTGTTGCATGCCTATTACTGACACAAGGATGTGTCGGCAATTAAAAAAAATAAAATGAAACGGTATAAAGGTAAAAATGTGTTTCGGCCCAAAGGAGAGGGAAAACCATGTTCCACACCTAGGGACGCTAGCCTGATATATGTAATAAAACATTTTTTTTTTTTTGTAGAAACTGGGCTTTTAAATGGTTCAGGTAAAGTGTATGTATAGCCTCGTACACAAGATCCGATTGTTGGCCAAGCAAGTGTATCATTTTTTTTGTCCAAAGGTAGTGTGCCTGGATTTTGTCTTGCATAACTATGGTACACAATTGTCGGCCAACAAACACTAACGTAGTGACGTACTACACAGAATTTCAGCTCTTCAGTGCCACCCTTTGGGCCCCTTCTGCTATATTTGTGTTTGAGCATTGATTCCGAGCATGCATGTTTGTACTTTTGACTTTTGTGTAACGGACTTGTGTACTGACGATACGAAAATCTGACAAGACTGTCTGCCGAAAATTTACTAGCCTGTCATCCAACAGTTGTTGGACAACAATTGCCTGAAGGAGCGTACTGACGGTCAGATTTTAGAACTGTCGGTCAACAGACAATCCCCTGCCAACAATTGGATCGTTTGTAGGGGGCTTTGTGTGTGTTATATATTACACAAACCAGTCATTTGTTAGAAAGATAGTTTGTTTTTATTAATACATATAAACAAAGGAAAAGAGGGCAACTTGGAGCCCATTCACTCAGGGGCGACAGCTGTCTAACAAGCCGCGTCCCGCTCTGTTCAAAAGAACCGTTCTAATAGGAGCGACGCAAGTCGCTCCGACTTGGGTAAAAGGTTCTTGTACGACTTTGGGGGTGACTTGTATTGACTTCTATACAGAAGTCATTTTGCAGTTTGCCTTGCCGAGTCGCCCCCAAAGTCTTGTCACCCCTGTGTCAATGGGCTCTCAAGCCCAAAATTGTAGAAAGCCAATGCACAAAATATCGCATACGAAAACACTTGCATTATATGGGATCTGCTAATATCTTTCGTTGCCTATGGATAGTAAAAATTTACATTGTTTGTTGCTGCTGCATGGCATGCGCAATTTTAAAGCGTGACGTGTTTGGTATCTATTTACTTTGTGTGACCTTTTATTTTTATATTCTTCCAAAATAAAATGTGGGAGACATCGCATGCACTGCAAATCGCATGCGGTCTCACAGAGCGCACCTATGTGAACCGACACGGAGACAAACCATTTAACTGTGACAGGGGTGTTTACTATGATCAGCAACGGCAAGTTTAATAGAAATCGGCTACATTCGGCCCATGTATATGGCAGCCGGTTTGTCGAAGGGGAACGACTGAACAAGGTCTGATCGCCTCCCTCAGCCATTTTATTTTATTTATCAGCCCACTGGGTTGAATGAAAAAAAAATTAGTGTGCATCAGACTTGAGTGTCTGGTTTCTCATTCATCCAGAGTGGGGGCAGCCTAATACAGAAGGGGTGCTACTGGCCAGATCACCAGGTGAAAACGGGAAAAACCCTAAAGCCTCGTACACGCGATTAGTAGGGTTGTCCCGATACCGGTATCGGGACCGATACCGAGTATTTGCGGGAGTACTTGCGTATAGACACTCCCCTTTGCTCGGGATTGGATGAGTGATCGTGATCTGTCCAATCCCGAGCAAGGGGGAGTGTCTATACGCGCGGGAAAAACAGCTATTCAAATGAAAGCTGTGATGTTCCCCTGTGCGGCGGCTTTCGGCGGCTACGTATGGGGGACATGGCTGCATATGTGGGGGACATGGCTGGGGGAAAATGGCTGCATATGTGGGGGACATGGCTGCATTTGGGGACACATTTAAAAAAAAGTATCGGTATTCGGTATTGGCGAGTAATTGAAAAAAAAAAGTATCGGTACTTGTACTCGGTCCTAAAACAGTGGTATCGGGACAACCCTAGTGATTAGTCCACATGATGAAAACTGACAGATGGTCTGATCTGCCTACACACCATTGGTTAAAAAAACGATCGTGTTAGAACGCGGTGATGTAAGACACGACGACGTGCTGAAAAAAAAAAGGAAGTTCAATGCTTCCAAGCATGCGTCGACTTGATTCTGAGCATGCGTGGATTTTTAACCGAAGGTCAAAACCGATCGTTGGTAGGCATGACCAATCGTTAGGCGCCCATCGGTTACATTTTAAAGCAAGTTCCTATTTTTTTGACCGAAGGTTAACTAACTGATGGCGCCCACACACGATTGGTTTGGACCGATGAAAACGGTCCATCAGACCATTCTCATCGGTTTGACCGATCGTGTGTACGCGGCCTAAGGAAAAAAGTATGGAGGTCTATCTGTTTACAGGAGACATCGCCCCCTATATTCAAAGCTCCTGGCGATTCGCAAAGGAGAGCCGTAAATGGAAAAGCGCCTGTAAACGAAACGCGTTCCAAAAAATGCTTCTAAACTCAACTGTCTATAAACGACTTTGTGGAGAGTTCAGGGGCTGCTGAAGGACGCCCAACTGCACCTGAACGTCTGTTCACCAGCAGCAGTGTACATGAGACCTTAAACTTGCCTGCTCTGTGAAGTGGTTTTGCACAGAGCAGCCCAGATTCTTCTTTTCGGCTCTCCTGGCCCCTCCGTCCTGTCGTGTATCCCCACAGCAAGCAGCTTGCTATGGGGGCACGCACCTGAGCCCCGCGGTGCCTTGTGTCCATTCAGACACGGAGCCACAGTTTGGCCTCTCGCCCTCTCCTCCCCGCTAGCTATGCATGGTAATAAAAAAAATACTTGTGCAATCGCTGCACTAAAAATGAACCCCCCCCCCCCCTCAACTCGGTAAAAAAAATAATGTATTAATGCTTAAAATTGTTCTAAATGATCCCTAGGGGGAGGTTGGTCCGGAGCAGTAAATATGCGGCTCAGCTGCTGTTTTTTTACCAGCCCCCATTTGTAAGTGTAAATGAGCCCTATTCAAAATGGAACTATGGTCCAAAATAAAAAATGTGATGCAGTGTATCAGAAGTGTCAACAGTGGTTTGAGTCGTCCCCCCCCAAATATATTTTCTTTTACCTATTGATGGTGGAGAGCTGCAGCTTTTGGTGTTATAGCGCAGGCTGTACTTTCCAGCAACAGTAAAATTCTGAATTTTCCTGTACATTGCCACAATCCGGACCTCGAATATTAGGTAACTTGTTTGACTTGTGATATATACAAAACATATTTTTTTCCTGCAGTTTTGATTTAAACTCCGTGCATGTTTATGCCATGGAACAGAAAGGTATGTAGGGCCTTATGGCTTGTCCAAGCTGTCACTTTGACTGGACAGCTTGGTCTGCATAAAACATGGATTGATACACTGAATGTTATGGTTGGGTATTAACCACATACTGTTACCCAAAATACCAGATTTTTCACTATAATGAGCCTTTCATTTTCAGCAGGAGATTATAGATTTTACACCTCGTTGGCCCTATATCGATTATGGCTTTTATTTCAGTCTTCTCCGGGAAGATCACCCACAGAGGTTCATTTTTTTTTGTGTCGTCTACACACATTTATTTCCTTAGTTGCTTATTGCTCTGTTTATAGCATCCACTCTTGTAAAGCGACTCTGACCACAAAACCAGCACCCTTGATTTTTCTGTGTTGTTCCATTTTCTCACCACTACTTTGCATATAGACTGCATGCTTGAGCACCCACCGTGAGACTGACTTTTGAAGAAAAACTGGGGGAAGAAAATCACTGTGCCCACAAGTCAGAGTGTTCGGTTTTGAATTTCTAGGCATGTTTGTTGTGTTTTAGGTCTTAATTCATTGCTTTTTAATCCGCAATTTGGTATTGAAACATAGCAGCACATTGGTAAGTAGATAAATGGCACTTTAACCACATCAGTATTGGACACCTTTACCTCCCTCCTTCCCAGATCACTTTTCATCTAGTTCAGCGCTGTCACAATTTGTATGACAATTGCTCAGTCATGGAACACTGTCAAATAAAAAAAAAAAATGCTATACGGCTACATTTCTTTGAAATCAACCCAAATCCGTGTACATTTAGTCTGCAGGAAAGTTCGAGTTCACAAACTATGGTGTGTGTGTGTGTGTGTCCATCTCTGTGCAAACTGATCAATCTGCTATACTGAAGGCCTATAATTTCTTGAAGCCCCAAAATGCCAGGACCGTACAAATATCACCCAAATGACCCCTTTTTGGAAAGTAGACAGTCCAGGTATGAGGCACGACAAGTTGTTTTTTTTTTTTTTTTTTTTTTTTTTTACTTTTCTAAATTATTTTGAAAAATTACGTTTTTTTTTTTACATGTTTTACATCCTGTCACCAGTGCAATACAGTTTTATCCTTTAATTGGTGTGGCGTTGAGCAGGGACACTCACTGGTGACAACATGTAAAAAACAAAATAAAAAGCATTTTTCAATTTAAAAAACAAACTTATTTTACTTTTTACGTACTGCATGTCGGTGTGAGATGAGAAGTATAGTGTTACCATAGTGCACACTACTACTCTAGGGAGGGGATTAGGTTTTTTTGTTTACACACTGCATATAGCAATTAAAACATTTCTGCATAAAATAGATTCATTCAGTGTCTATTGCTGTGACTGGTCACAGCTAATCACATGGTACAGATGGGCTATAATTGGCCCTATCTACCATGTGATCACTGTGACCAATCGCACCTAGCAAAACAATTGTACACAATGAATGGCATGAATCGAAGACTCTCATTGTTTATAATTGTCATGTAATCTACTGTGATTGGTCACATCAATCAGATGGTACTGGCAGCCGGCCTCTACGCTGATCAGTCATCTGGTGGACACAGTGGGTGACAGATTGTGTCAGAGAGCAGCCCGTTCTGGGGAGGACGTCATATGACATCCACCCAGAACAATGGGGCTGAGCTCAGGCATCATTTTTACAATGGCTTGGGTGGGTGGGAAGCAGTAATTTGAACAGTTACTAATTGGTTAGATATCCTGGATGTTTTTTTATTTTTTTATACTGGATTAATAAATATTGCAGTGTTATGACTTTGGTTGTTAAGTATTGTAGCTCAGTGCTGTTCAGTTTTTTTTCATTTATTTCTTTTTTGTATTGTAACTATTTTGCAAAGTATTCGAACTACATTATTAAATATATTGGAAAACCTGTGGTTGCCTAAATCTGCATGCGGAAACCAGGACTACTTTTGTTGAATAAAAATCTCTAGGTCAGTTAAACATGTAAGTATTTTGGCAATCTTCATCCCAGAATTGTACTGTAACAGGCAATTCGGCTATCCTCAACCTGAAGGATGTGAGAGCTATAGCCTGATATAATCACATTCAGCCTCAGTGTTGTAAAGAAGATGAGCAAATCACATTTGCATAAAATTAGATCCTTCTGCTTTAAATGGGCTAAGAAGCAGCTGTGACCATTTATTTTCAGGTCTGGGGTGAATGGAGCTGTCATTCGGACATATAGAGTTCCATTGTTTATGAAGACATGAAAGATCACTGGGATGTGTTCTTGTGCATTTTTTGGCCAGTAACGTCTGCTTAAAAGTAAAATTCCAGGTTTTAGTGCACTCTAAGGGCTCATGCGTACTGCACCCCAAAGGAGCTCTAATAAGTGACTCCTACAGGATTTTGAGTTTTTTTTTTTTTTTTTTCTGCCTGGCAACTCCCCTCCATGCTAGCTACTGTATCCATGCACACCATGGCTTTTTCAAACCCCACCAACTGCATTTTTGAGAGGAGCTAGTGCCCCAAAGACCTCAAAGAAGCTTAAAAACGTGCACAAATGTTTGTTCCAGTTTTTTTCTTTCGTTACAGTGGTTAAGAAAATATTATCTAGGAGAGTTTGTGAAAAAAAGCTCAAAGGAGCTTGAAGCTCAATGAACACATGCATAAAAAAAGCTCAAATTCCTGTGAAAGCGACTCCACCCCCCCTTTTTTTGCACCACTTCTGGGTTCTGACTCATCCAGCCTCGTCATGACACACCCCCCGCTGTCTTCTGGGAGACACTGTTCCCAGGAGAGAGTGCGGGGACCAGTGACGGTGCGCCGCGATCCTCGCTCAAGCGCAGTAGGGAATCGGGCAGTGAAGCCGATTCCCTCACCGAGGATGGCGGCGGAAGCAGCCGAGGAAGCTCAGCCTCGTCCGCTGACATAGCGGGCGTGCTGGACGGGTAAGTGTCAGTTTTTTTTAAGAGTCAGCGGCTGCAGTATTTGTAGCTGCGTGCTTTAAAAAAAAACGTGTGAACCTCTGCTTTAATATTTTATTTGGGCCATGTGTGCAGGTTTTTCTTTATCTTGCACAGGTGCTTTAAATCAATGGCTTGGTATTTTGGGCAGCTATTTTATGTAACAGTCATTTCCAAAACATGGCCTTTTGGGGGTGCTTAAAGACTGAGGTTATGAACCCCTGCACTAAGGGGCACTGTTGTGGCATCAGCATGGGCCTTTTGATCTTAGGAGGTAAAGAGGTGGGTGGCTGACGTCACATTTTTCTAGTTTGGCTAATCACAGAAAGCCTTGCGTTCATTGACAAAAATACAAGACATTTCCTGTATTGCGGATCAAAACTCACCATTGACTTACTTTTATTCTAGCTGTAGGTGGGAAGTTGTCCGAACTTCTGCTGGAACACATCGCCGCTTGGCTAATTCTACTACAATCTATTACGGCACTCAACGGCCGCATTGCTTAGTAATAGAAATAGTTTGTTTTGGCCAGCTTGGCTCAAACAAAGTAAAGTGCGTTGAAATCTGGAATTATACTTTTATTCAGGGCAAATTAAAATATGCGGCACATCTGCAATGCATGGATGCTTGCCCATGTTCTAGAGCTTTAACCTTCTCATTGCTGCAGACAAGGGTTGTGGCAGTGCTGAAGTGTGTAAAAAAAAAAAAAAAAAAAAAAAAAAAGAAAGTGCAGCAAATGGGGTTACAGAAGCATACCTGTTTGGTTTGTCGTAAATGTACTTGCCTACTTATTTCTCTTGTAGGCTGTCTACACACAAGCATTTTTGTGGCCTGAGGGTTGTCAGTATTTGTAGTGGCTGACTTCATTTTTCTGAGGGAGATTGGAGCTCCTTTTTATTCTTCATGCTTCTTCTGTGTTGGAGACTCAAGTTTATGGTGACAGCCAGGCATCTAGCAACCTCAGGAGGAGAGGTGAGCGACAGCAGCATCCACGTGTTTACTTGTTCACATTTTATCCTTTTAAGTGATACCCCAGCTCTCAAGTCTTGGTTTCCTTTCACATGGGACGGATCTGCTAGATGGACTCGACTGGGGTGGTAGTGTCTTCGTTGATCCCTGCTGAGGGGGTAGATGACGGGTTTGTCTCTTCTTAGACAGACCTGTCAGAGCCTCGCTGTGCTTTATGGGGAGATCGGATGGCACATCTCCGCTGACATTCGCCTGCCCATAGTCAATGGATGGCCCGCTCGGATCTGACTGAAAAATGTACAGGCTGATCCGAGCGGGCCAATTGTCAGATGTAAATGGGCTGTCATCCTCATCCTGTCAAATTTTGCACTAGCAGTTGTGTGGCTAGCAGACAGCCATTACGGGCACTACCCTGTGGGTGGGGGTTGTAGGTTTTCTGTAGCAGTGTACCTGGCAGTAAACCTATTCCACACTTCTGGGTGTGTAAAATAGTGTCTCCAGCTGCATACTGCTGCATGTTTCTCCCCCTGATCTATACTTGACTGCTGTGTCTTGCAGTGAGGAAGATTTCTGGAGGCTCAGAACCTGGAATAAAAAAATATATATTAAAAAAAATGTTTTTCAGAGTTTAGTGACTTTTATTACTGAAAATGAAGGGGTGTGGCTTTAATTGGCCTTACTTCATGAATGGATCTTTGAACAAGGTGTGTCTTAAGTTGGCCTATAAAATGCGTTTAAACCTAAATTTCAAATGGGTCACTTTTATGAGCAGGTTCCTGTTTACAAATTGTGAATATTGATGAAATTTTTTATATTTTTTATTTCAGCTCATCCAAAATGAGGCGAAAAGGACGTTGGCACAGGAATTCTGCGCCCAGGACATCGACTTCTCCCTGTAGTATTAAGCATTCTCCTACTCGAGAGACATTGACTTATGCCCAGGCACAGAGAATGGTTGAAATTGAAATAGAAGGCCGTTTGCACAGAATAAGTATTTTTGATCCTCTTGACATTATTTCTGAAGATGATCCCACTGCTCAAGAAATGAGTGAATGCAATAGCAATAAAGAAAACAGTGAGCAGCCACCCCAGGTTTGTTTACGGTCTAAAAGACAGAAAGCCAGTAAGGAAAAAAAGAAAAGTGAAGTTCTTCCAACCACCCATGGACATGCTTCCACCAGCACTCTTCCAGAACCCAAAGTACGTGTCATAGAATGTAGTCCTCCTTCTGCTCCTAGTAGGCCTACTACATATTACAAATTTCATGAAAAGTCTTCGGAGGAGCTGGATAAAGAGGTGGAGTATGATATGGATGAAGAAGATTATGCTTGGCTGGAAATAGTAAATGAGAAACGAAAAAGCGAAGGACTTTCTGTAGTGTCTCAAGACATATTTGAATTCCTTATGGACAGGTTTGAGAAGGAATCTTATAGTGAAAACCAAAAGCAGGGGGATCAGCAGTCATTAATTGATGAGGATGCCGTATGTTGCATATGCATGGATGGAGAATGTCAGAACAGTAATGTTATTTTGTTTTGTGACATGTGTAATTTAGCAGTACATCAAGAGTGTTATGGTGTGCCATACATACCAGAAGGACAGTGGCTCTGCAGGCATTGCCTCCAGTCGCGTAGCACAGCTATTGACTGCGTGTTGTGCCCAAATAAGGGTGGTGCCTTTAAAAAGACTGATGATGATCGCTGGGGACATGTAGTTTGTGCTTTGTGGATCCCTGAAGTTGGATTTGCAAATACAATTTTTATTGAACCAATCGATGGTGTACGTAACATACCCCCAGCGAGATGGAAATTATCTTGCTACCTCTGCAAGCAAAAAGCTGTTGGTGCCTGCATTCAGTGCCATAAGGCTAACTGTTATACGGCTTTTCATGTAACGTGCGCTCAAAAGGCTGGATTGTACATGAAAATGGAGCCTGTGAAAGAAGTGACGGACAGTGGCACAACCTTTTCTGTAAAAAAGACAGCATATTGTGATGCCCATACTCCATCAGGGTGTGTCAGAAGGCCTCTAAACATATATGAGCTGCCAGAGTCTAAAAATGGCATTTGTAGAAAAGGGACTGATAAATCAGATAGGTCTACCTCTAAGGTTAGAAAAAAAGCAAAGAAAACAAAAAAATCATTGACTGAAACGTGTTCAGTAATACCAACAGTCAATATGCCTGATATTCCACCTCAAAGGTAAGATGGTAAATCTTAGCATGATAGTAAAACATTTTTATTTAAGATGTGATGCTTTATTACATTTTCCTAAGGTATTAAAGGTATAGAAAGGAAGTGGTTGGCGAAGGCTGGGAGTGAAATGATAGACTTTTTTCCCACCTCTGTTTAGTTCCTCCTGTTGATGTGCCTCCTGTAATATTTTGTTTCTTACAATCTCTATTCGTATTGCTTGATTCACAATGGCAGCAAAAGATTGAGTGTAGGGGAAATGTTGGTAACTATGATGGGTGTGTAGTTGCTCAAATATTCACGATTTCCTTCATACGCAGGTCTCCTTTCCTGAAAAATTGTATTTGCACTTTTAGAGGAATACACTAAATCTGCTATAGTCATCTGTACCCAAACCAGAGAACTAATGGCTGTGCAACTTTCTCTGTGCTGATCAGGCGCTTGTCAAAAATCCTTCCCTATCTGCATAGAAGAGCTTTAGGTCTCAGACAGAAATTCCTAATTGTACAGGAAAGTGTTAATAGATCCTCGTTTGCACCTCCAGGCGATTGGACACTGACAAGCTTTTTAAGGACACACCCCTCGCTTCCTCTATAACCCTACTCCACTTTAGGTTCCCCCCCCCTTATAAAAAAAAATGATATATTTTTTAATTCTCATTGCTGTCGTCTAAATGCCTTTTTAATAGAAGCGTTGTATCTGAATTGGCGCAACCTTGGTAAACCGTCAGAGCCGTAACTGGACCCAACTCCGTGGTGATGGCCTGTAAGGTTTCTTTGGATGCCGGCTCCTGCATGGGTGCTCAATTTGGCACTTGGTGCAATGTGTTTAGTCAGCCAATTTGGGCTATATACATTTGATCCCCTGTTGATTTTGTAAGTTGGCCCACTTCCAATGAAATGAAGGGTCTATAATTGTTGCCACGAGTGTATTGGAGACAAAATGTCAACCAAAAATCCAGAAAAAAACACAATACAGATGTTCTAAAATGAGTTGCAGTTCAGTGTGTAAAATATATGTATTTGATTTTGATTGGTCTACCAGGTTTGCACACATCTCAGGAGGGATTTTTGGTCCACTTTTCACAGATCTCCAAATCCTCAAGGTTTCTTGGCATCTTGAATTTTCAGCTCTTTATACATTTTCTATAGTATTAAAGTGGATGTAAACTCATACTTTCTAAACTACTGCCATAGTGGTTATCTATAAGGATATACATGCCTCCTGCATGTATCCTCCTCACCTGTCAAATGTCTCCCCTTTGTCTTAGACCCGAAAAGCTGCAGATTCTGTGGGTGGGTCTGCTGTCTGGAGCCCAGTGGTTGGAGTTATGTTGTCAGACTCCCCTTGTCAGCATGCATTTTCTCCTGTGTATTGCTTACACTGGCTTCTGCTATGATCACTAGCATCCAGTCAAAACCCAGAAAAGTCACCACATGATTTCAGCATGTCCAATTAGGCTGAGGTTTGCAGCAGCCAATCCTGAGAGAGCTGTATTAGAAGGGAGGAGGGGATCTGAAGTACACAGAATGTCTCACAGGCTCCTGCATGAGATATGTAAATCTCCTGTCAGCTTTTTTTCTCTCACTGAAAAAAGATAAGAGGACTGCTCAGAGCTGGGTTAACTCTTCCTGGCAAGGCTGGGCACAGATTATATGAAATCCTATGCTGTGCAAGCCTTAAATAAAATGCATTTGGGTTTACATCTGATTTTAACCCCTTAACGACCGCAGCATGTACATATACGTTGGCAGAATGGCACGTACAGGCACATTGGCGTACCTGTATGTCCCTGCCTAGACGTGGGTCGGGGGTCCGATCGGACCCCCCCCCGGTACTTGCAGCGGCCCCCGTGGCTTCAGGAGCGATCCGGGATGAGAGGGCGGCTGTTCGTTTTTGTCCACCCCCTCCAGGTTGCTCCCAGCCAATGAGCGCACTCCCCCGCCCTCTTCCTGTGTAAACACAGGAAGGGGGAAGTGATGTAATCTCTCCTCTAGGCAGTATTTTCAACCGCCGCTGAGGAGAGAAGACATCACAAGTAAGTGCACAACACTACACTGACACCAGGACATGTAGGCACATTAACCTCCACCCCCCTGTCACAGTGTCACTGAATGCAGTGATCATATATTTACTGATCACTGCATTTAGTGTTAGTGTGACAGGCAGTTAGTGTTAGGTCCAGGGTAGCTCCCATACCCCCCCTAATAAAGGTTAAACCCCTTGATCACCGCCCTAGTTAACCCTTTCACCCCCTATTGCCACTAAGCGATCATTTTTCTGATCGTTGTATTAGTGTCGCCGCTAGGTAGCTAGTTTTTTATTTTTTACTAAAGACATGTGGCTGAATACATTTTGGTCTAAATGTTTGACTGAAATTTAGTTTTTTCGATTTTTCTTATAACAAAAAGTAAATGTGTTTTTTTCAAAAATGTCGCTCTATTTTTGTATATAGCGCAAAAAAATAAAAATCGCAGAGGCGATGAAATACCATCAAAAGAAAGCTCTGTGTGGGAAGAAAAGGACGCAAATTTTGTTTGCACGGTCGTGCGACGTGGCTCCCAATTGTCTGTTAAAGCGAAGGAAGTGCAGAATTGTAAAAAACGCCTCTGGGCATTTAGCAGCATATTGGTCCGGTCCTTAAGTGGTTAAGGCCTGGAGACTCACTAGGCCATGACCTTAATGTTCTTCTTGAGCCTCTCCTTTTGTTGCCTTGGCGGTATGTTTTGGGTTTTTGTCATGCTGGAAGACCCATCCACGAGCCATCTTCAGTGTTCTGGCTGAGGAAAGAAGTTTCTCATCCAAGCTGTTACAATAAATGGCCCTGTCCATTGGCCCCCAATGCGGCAAAGTCCACCTGTACCTTTAGCATTGAAATCGCTCCAAAGCACGTCAGCATTTTTCTTCCTCCAAACAAGGCGAATCGAATTAATGCCAAAGAGCTCATCTGACCACAGCGCTTTCTCCCAATCCTTCTTTAAATCATTTAGATGTTCATTGGCAAACTTCAGATGGGCATGTACATGTGCCTTCTTGAGGGGGGGCGCCTTGGAGGTGCGATCCCGCGGGTTTTAGCGTTTCCAATCACAGGCTGGAATCACAGCCCGGCGCATACAGTGCGTCACAGGATGCCGAAGGGACCCGAACCCGTGGCAGACTAGAATTTTTTGGTAGGGTGAACCTCCACTTTAAGATTGAGGGCGGTTTGATGGTTTGTAGTATTTATTCTATTTGAGAATAATTGCTCCAACAGTTGTCTCCTTCTCACCAAGCTTCTTGATGATGGTCTTGTAGCCCATCTAGCCTTGTGCAGGACTATAGTCTTGCTCCTGACATCCTTATGACAGCTCTTTGGTCTTGCCCATGATAGTGAGGTTTAAATGATTCTGAGGACAGGGGTCTTTTATACACAGGACAGGGGTCTTTTATACACAAAACAAGCTGTTCAGAGCACCTTCCTAAATTGGCAGGACTAATCTGTGTGTAACGTGAGCACATACTGTAGCCAGAATCATTGTTGGCTGGTAGGGAATTAAATACTTTTACTTGCTGAACTGTAACTCTGTTTACAACTTTTGTATTGTGTGTTTTGTGGTTTATATTATGTCTTATTTAAAATACACCTATGATAAAAATGATGGACCTGCTCTGCTCTTGTGTGGAACTTGTTGTTATGAGACTGATTTCCAAAAGGTTCTAATATCCATTTACATGGCCATAATCTTGTGGCTAAAAGCCTGAACTGAAGCTGCCTGTAAAAAGTGTCTAACACTTATGCCATTTCAAGGAAGACCTCTATATTTGAAGAGGCCTTTCAGACAATTCGTCAGATGTCACAGCAGAGAAGGTTTTACTCCCACAGCTGAAAATCCCCAAAACCCTTCTCGGGACCCTTCTAAAACCTGAGCACCTAACCACTGTACTCAGGCTTCAACTTCAAAAACTAAGTTCAGTCCTTCCTTTCTGTGTAAGACTTGAGCCACAAAGGAGGAAAAAATTAAAATTAAAGCGCTCCCGTGCTCACATGCACATGCCACTGCACAGATGGGTCCCACACGGTGATTGTACCACTAGTGAAGGATTTCTGCGAACGTCGGGTTGAGTGCAATAATCCTAGCCCCAGACCTGTGTAACTCTAAACTTGTAACCCGTAAAGGCTGCAAGAGAGATGTCTGAATTTCCCCAAACTAAAAGGTTAACGTTAACCCAAAAAAATAAAAAATCCCGTTCCTTTTTAAGTGCTTGTGCACTTGTGGAACACAGAGGGGTGGTATAAAGATGTTGGTGTCCTAACAACCACTTTAAGGTACTGTTGAGCAATCTGGCAATGCGTATTACACACACTGACGGGTAACATTTGTTTTACACTTTACAATTTATAAAAATGTTTCTGGGGTTTGGACTTTAAGGTAAGTGTAAGTTGATTATTTCATTTTTTTTTTTAAATGGACTAGAATGGCTTTGCTAAGTTTCTAACTGTAAAAATGGTTATCTTGCTGGAGCTTTGCAGCATGCTGAACCTATCTTTGAACCCCAGTCCCCGTCTTTATTTAAAAAAAAAAGTGTATTTTGACTTTTTTTAAGCCAAATTAGGATAACCTCTTTGTTACATGTTCCTATTCACATAGCAAAAGTTAAAACATTTTTACATACGTACATTTCAGCTCTCTGTACAAATTTGGCTATGCCGAATCTGAACTCCTGTAGGAGTGACGTCATCCTGGCAGGGCTGAGGTGAGTAGTATTCAGCTTTAAGGAGGGATTTTTTAGGTTTCTGTTTACAATAGTTTGTCCTGTCTGTAGTGTGCTGGTAGGTCTCATAATCCGATTTAAAACTAGATTTCAATGCTGTCTGTCCTCACAAAAGGTAAAAGATTTTAGGGCTATGGTTCTGCACTGTATGTTAATAAGAGGAAACCTAATCTGTCTGAACGTTTGTCAGTGAAGACAGATTGATTTTTTTTTTAAATTTTCAAATGTAGCTTGTAGTCTGCGTATAAAGCCTAGACGGGTTAAAAAAAAAACCTGACAGCTCTGAGCCGCTGTACTAACACTCTGATGTTAGTACAGCCATCTCCCCTGCTGTGCTATTGTCCTCCAACAGGGGGACCGGCTGCCTTACAGCTGGGCTTTAGACATTCTCCAAAAAAACACAGAGAAAGGTAATCCTTTTATTTTTCCCAAAGAGATATGCTGCGTGAATAGGAACGCATAACAAACTCCGGATTTTTTGCAAATTTGACTGTAAGTCCCCTTTCACACTTATACGACTTGTCCCACGATTTTGGACTGCAAAATCGTATGACAAGTCATTCTCCATTCTTTTCAATGACTACCATTCATACTGGCACGACTTTAAGTTGTGCCTACTTCAAAGTAGTCCTTGCACTACTTTGGTCCGATTTTGATGCCACTTACACAGGCATTTATTGAAATTGCGGCTGCAAATCGCGGTAAAATCGTGCAACTTTGAAGTCGTACAAGTGTGAAAGGTGTCTAAGATGATGGTTACTGCTTGTAGGTCTGCAGTATGTGATTTAAAACACTGAAGTGATTTTTAATGCAGAAGCTTTGCTATGAAAACCTCACACTAAACTTTAAAACCTTTTTTTTCCCTTGATTTAACAAGTACAAACATGTAAATGTGGTAAAGGCCTTGCTTTTAAAAACATCAGTGCCTTAAAAAAAAAAAAGTCATAATGCAACAGAAGTGTTTTATTTGAAGTCTCATGTTAAGCAACATTTATTGCATTTTTGCCGGATCTAAAATGTTTAAGGATTTTTATGTGTTTTGTTCAGAATAAACAAAATCTCAAACCAGGTGTCTATCCAGCGGAAGAAGCAATTCATTGAGAGAGTTCATAGTTATTGGCTTCTGAAGCGACTCTCAAGAAATGGCATTCCCTTACTCAGACGGCTTCAGTCTAGTTTGCAGTCCCAGAAAAACATTCAACAGGTGAATTTGGTGATCATAAATATTGTACACACAAGGCTCTGTGAAAATGCGGTTTTTGTTTTACTACCTAATTCCCTACTTGGAATGGAGTAGGGATTCACCGATACCAGTTTAGGACCAAGTACCGATACTTTCTCAAGTGCTCGTTGATGCCAATTATGAATACAAATGCCACATTTTTCATTTTGAATGCATTTTTTCTTTTTACTGTTAGTGATTGTAAGCCGCCGTGTTGTTGTTTTTTTTTTTTTTCATGCCTGAGCCTATTTCTGACTTGTGTTAAAATCATTTTTTTTTTTATAGCAAATTACTTGGAACCCCCACTAATTTATATAATTTTTAGCAGAGAATCTAGAGAATAAAATGGCGCTTGTTGCAATATTTTATGTCACATGATATTTGTGCAGCCGTCTTTCAAATGCAATTATTTGGAGACAGACACTTTCATGAATAAAAAAAAAAAGTAAACAGTAAAGTTAGTCCAATTTAAAAAAAAAAAAAAAATGTTGTATAATGTGAAAGATGTTACGAGGAGTAAATGGATACCAAACATGTCACACTTTGAAATTACACACACTCGTGGAATGGTGACAAACTACAGTACCTAAAAAATCTCCATAGGCGGCCGCGACACAAATTTTTTTTTTATTTATTTTTTACGGTTATCGGGTTAGCTACAGAGGCGGTCTAGTGCTAGAACTATTGCTTTCTGACAATCATGGGGATACCTCACATGTGTGATTTGAACACCATTTACATATGCAGGCGCTTTTTTTACGTTTTTTTTATTGTAAACATCACTTTGTGACAGTAATAGGTGGCGACGGTTCATCTTTATGGAGGAATCGGGGTGTAAAAGACCCCAAATCCCCTCTTTGAAGTGCAAAGTATTGAAAAAAAACTGCGATTCTGAATACTGTTTTTAAACCGGTGCCATTGGCGGCCGAGTAAACCGGAAGTGACTTCTATTCCATGTTTTCATACAGGAGACTACAACAAAGCCGTTTCCGGCTTCGTGCCAGTGTTTTTCTAGCCGCCGAAAGTGACGGATTGGGTCTTCCAGAGGGACGAGGAGCCCAGTAAGAGCGGCGGGAGGGGAAGGGAATGTCCCGCTCCTTCGGGATGATAACCAATCGGCTTTTAGCCGCATCATTTGTTATCCCTTGAAAGCCGACCGCGTTCTCCAAAAACGGTACCGGGATGATGCCTGCAGCTGCAGGCATCATCCCGTTATAACCACTTAAAGCCGAGGCCGCATATGTGAGTACGCTCGGCACTAAGGGGTTAAAATAACAAACGTGTCATACTTGCCCCCTTAATTGTACTACTTCAGCATCATTTCAAATCCACAGATTAGTGCGATTTGGATCTGTGATTTTGCTGCGACTTCATTTAACACAAGTCAAATCAAAGTGCAATGAAAGCGCCAAAAATATCGGTTTTGGTATTGGAGCATTTGCATGAGTACAAGTACTTAGTATTCTTAGTATCCGAGCAATGCTAGAATAAAGCATTGAGATGTATTTACGTACTTATTTAGATTGTAATAAGATTTCATCTCCTTTTTATTTTCATTGTACAGGATCCGAATAGCCATAAAAACTTGGGCTGTTCTGTACATAGTGGTTGACTCCCGTGCAAACTGTTTTTTTTTTTTTTCTATACTTTTTTGACGATTGCTTACAGAATGGCTGTTTTATTTTAAATAGGTTGTTGTGTGGCACCATAAAGATAATGTTTATGCTTGAAAATTCCTTTTCATTTTAGGATTGATTTTTTTTTTTTAACTCTTTTCAGCGAGAAGATGATGAAGAAGTTCAGAACTTGAAAAGGAAATTAAAATATTGGCAACGGTTAAGACATGACCTTGAGAGAGCTAGGTTATTAATTGAACTTATCCGAAAACGGGAAAAGTTAAAACGTGAACAGGTAGCACTACTTTTTTTGATATGTAATTTTATTCGGTACAGAGAATAGAATGGATGGGACTTTCAAGGCACCACACAGAAACCGAAAATTAAGTGTAAAATTTTGTTTCTGCATTTTAGATTTTCTGCTTGTGTTGTGCTTTGCATGTCCCATCAACTATTTGTGTTTTGTATCATACTTGCTTGGTGAACTGGAACTTTTTTGATGTATGGTATTTAAACATTTTATTGCTTTATTAGAATTGAGTTTTCTATTTTAGATGAACATTTTAATAGATGTTTTATCACTAGACCCCTTTTTTTTTTATTATAGCAAAAGGTAAAAAAATATTTTTTATTTTTAAAAAATTGATGCTCTATTTTTGTTTGTAGCGCAAAAAAATAAAAACCGCAGAGGTGATCAAATACCACCAAAAGAAAGCTCTATTTGTGGGAAACCACTGTGTGTGTGTGTGTGTGTGTGTGTATATATATATTATACTTGAAGTGTATTGCATGTTTGTCAACTATATATATATATATATATATATATATATATATATATATACAGGGAGTGCAGAATTATTAGGCAAGTTGTATTTTTGAGGATTAATTTTATTATTGAACAACAACCATGTTCTCAATGAACCCAAAAAACTCATTAATATCAAAGCTGAATATTTTTGGAAGTAGTTTTTAGTTTGTTTTTAGTTTTAGCTATTTTAGGGGGATATCTGTGTGTGCAGGTGACTATTACTGTGCATAATTATTAGGCAACTTAACAAAAAACAAATATATACCCATTTCAATTATTTATTTTTACCAGTGAAACCAATATAACATCTCAACATTCACAAATATACATTTCTGACATTCAAAAACAAAACAAAAACAAATCAGTGACCAATATAGCCACCTTTCTTTGCAAGGACACTCAAAAGCCTGCCATCCATGGATTCTGTCAGTGTTTTGATCTGTTCACCATCAACATTGCGTGCAGCAGCAACCACAGCCTCCCAGACACTGTTCAGAGAGGTGTACTGTTTTCCCTCCTTGTAAATCTCACATTTGATGATGGACCACAGGTTCTCAATGGGGTTCAGATCAGGTGAACAAGGAGGCCATGTCATTCGTTTTTCTTCTTTTATACCCTTTCTTGCCAGCCACGCTGTGGAGTACTTGGACGTGTGTGATGGAGCATTGTCCTGCATGAAAATCATGTTTTTCTTGAAGGATGCAGACTTCTTCCTGTACCACTGCTTGAAGAAGGGGTCTTCCAGAAACTGGCAGTAGGACTGGGAGTTGAGCTTGACTCCATCCTCAACCCGAAAAGGCCCCACAAGCTCATCTTTGATGATACCAGCCCAAACCAGTACTCCACCTCCACCTTGCTGGCGTCTGAGTCGGACTGGAGCTCTCTGTCCTTTACCAATCTAGCCACGGGCCCATCCATCTGGCCCATCAAGACTCACTCTCATTTCATCAGTCCATAAAACCTTAGAAAAATCAGTCTTGAGATATTTCTTGGCCCAGTCTTGACGTTTCAGCTTGTGTGTCTTGTTCAGTGGTGGTCGTCTTTCAGCCTTTCTTACCTTGGCCATGTGAGTATTGCATACCTTGTGCTTTTGGGCACTCCAGTGATGTTGCAGCTCTGAAATATGGCCAAACTGGTGGCAAGTGGCATCTTGGCAGCTGCATGCTTGACTTTTCTTAGTTCATGGGCAGTTATTTTGCGCCTTGGTTTTTCCACACGCTTCTTCCGACCCTGTTGACTATTTTGAATGAAACGCTTGATTGTTCGAAGATAACGCTTCAGAAGCTTTGCAATTTTAAGAGTGCTGCATCCCTCTGCAAGATATCTCACTATTTTTGACTTTTCTGAGCCTGTCAAGTCCTTCTTTTGACCCATTTTGCCAAAGGAAAGGAAGTTGCCTAATAATTATGCACACCTGATATAGGGTGTTGATGTCATTAGACCACACCCCTTCTCATTACAGAGATGCACATCACCTAACATGCTTAATTGGTAGTAGGCTTTCGAGCCTTTACAGCTTGGAGTAAGACAACATGCATAAAGAGGATGATCAAAATATATTTGCCTATAATTCTGTACTCCCTGTATATATATATATATATATATATATATATATATATATATATATATATATATATATATTGCATTATTTATTTTTTATTTTTTTTAGGTTAAGGTTGAGCAGGTTGCTATGGAGCTTCAACTGACACCACTGACCGTAATCCTGCGGACGGTTCTAGAACAATTGCAGGAAAAGGATTCTGCCCATATATTTTCTCAACCTGTGAATCTTTCTGAGGTAAGGGCAACCGTCTTTCTACAACTGATGACCTCAGAAAGGATACAACCAACCCTTTTTTGTTTTAAGATTTCAATAAGACATTATTGCTACATTAATATTAATACATTTTATTATAATTGGGATTGGTTTATTTTTTTTAATAGGTTCCTGATTACATGGACCACATAAAACATCCCATGGATTTCTCCACAATGAAGAAACAGTTAGAAGATCAGAGATACAGTAATTTAAATGAATTTGAAGAGGACTTCAACCTTATCATTGAAAACTGTATGAAGTACAATGCCAAGGACACATTTTTTTACAGAGCTGCTGTTCGGTTGCGAGATCAGGGAGGAGCATTATTAAGGCAAGCAAGGCGAGATGCTAATGCTATTGGCTTTGATGAAGAAACGGGGATGCATTTATCAGAGCAACCAAAAATTGAAACTCCCCCGCAATTTTCCTGGGAGGATGGTAAGTTAATTTTAATGCGTTACCCTGAAAAGAACAAGGAAGCCTGGAAGGAACCAAATGTTGGCTTTGATGTAAATGCATAAAACATGATGTTAACCGGTTATGATTTAGGATTGAACTTTTCCCAATTGTATATAAATGCCTGTACTTGCTGTCGGACATCTAAGGGTCTTGAGGGGGTTAACTTGCTTTCAGCAACTATTCAGCACTGATCATTATAGCAGTGTTAAGCCTCGTGCACGCGCATGGTTTTCTCAGCAGGAAAATTTCTGGCAGAGCTTTCTTGCCGAGTATACCGTGTGTGTGTGTGTGTATGTATATATACAAGGCTTTCAGGCGGTGACAGCATCAAATGTGACGAGCGCATGCTCGTCGTAGTCAAGGACTTCATCGCGTTCGTGTCATTCAAAAGAACTGCGGTTCTTTTGAATGGTCGGTCTGTACACTCGGCCGGCAAGAGATTCTTGCCAGGAATCTCGTCAGGAAAAACTACGATTTTGTTCCCGACGAGAATCTGGGCCGTGTGCACAGGGCTTTAGTGTAATGCTGCCGTGTACACACGATCGTTTTTCGGCATGTAGAAAAAAACTTTTTTTCCAACTTCATCATTAAAACAACGTTGCCTACACACGGTCGTTTAAAAAAAAAATGCTCTAGCAAAGCGCGGTGACGTACAACACGTACGATGGCACTATAAAGGGAAATTTCCATTCGGATGAAGCCACACTTTGGGCTGCTTTAGCTGATTTTGTGTTGGTAAAAGACGATTTGCGCTTTTCTGTCTGTTACAGCGTGGAGAATTTGCTTACTCCATTAAGAACGGTAGTTTTACCAGAACGAGCGCTCCCGTCTCATAACTTCTGAGCATGCGCAGGTTTTTCATGTCTTTCAAGTTTTTGTGTGTGTGTTTTTGTTTCATAAATTGTTTTTTTAAAGCAGAGTTCCACCCAAAAGTGGAAAATCCGCTTTAAGCACTCCTCGCCCCCTTACATTGCCACATTTGGATGTCATTTTTTTTTTTTGGGGGGGGGGGGGGGGGGGGGACGACTAGTGGGTACCTGGTTTTGACAGGTACTTCCTGCTTGTGTCATTTCGCCCTGGGTTATGTCACAGGTTCCAGAATATTGCCTAGCCAATAGAGCGCAGCGTGGCTCGCACCCAGCTGTGAAGCAAAACTCACCATTTTGCCTTTAAAAGTCACTGACCCTTTCCAAAAATGGAGCAGCTGATTAAAGCCTAGATGTGAACGTGTCCCATAGGAAACCATGTTAAATGGACTGTAGTGCATTTCTGCACAAAGCACCAAAAAACTAGGTGTGAACCAGGCCATAGTCAGAACAGTCTGGCGCTCAGGTGAAGCAGCCTAAAGTTACTACATCTTTAAAGATTTCCTTTTACCACTGGCTCACTTGCAAAACACGCCTGCCCTCTAAGAAAAGTGGCGCTATATTTTTTTTTGGGCCCATTTCTTGAAACACTGGCTCTCCTGCCGTCGTTGGTTGAAATTATGTTTAAAACCTCACAGCCTCTGTCCTGTATTGACATGCAAGATAGTAGGATAAACCATTGCATATATTCAAATGTACCCCATCTCCTCTGTGCTGATGCATTGTGTTCTGGTTGTTTTCATTGAGTACCAGAAAATAATTAAAGCTTTCTCCTTAGTGTTCATTAAGGGACTCTGTCTGTAAAAAAAACTTTGACCAGCCTGTTATAAGTCCTCCTACTTCCAGCATGCCTTGGCTTTTTGCTAGTGTCCTAGGGGGAAGCACACCATTTTCATTCTCTGCTGAGAGAAGTATAACTTTTTCTTTTGCTAGCTATTCTTCAATCAAGAATATTATTTTTAGGATACATTGATGAGCTGCTTTTGCTGATCACTATACACAGCTATCTGTATTGACTATTCTGCAGCACTTGAAGTCAGTACTTGGCCCCCTACTGCATGAGTACAGAGCTACAGTGGAATGTTACCTTTGGGCACTAGGCTCTGCATATTGTGCTTTCCAGACATGAGTGTTCTAGTTGGCTAACTGTTTAATGCTTGATGGGTGTAGAGCCATGGCACAGCCCCAGGTGTTGACCCTGTCTCTGAAGACTTGCTTTGAGTAGGCCATGTGGGCTGAGCACTAAGAGTTACTAGGATCTTTGGCCACCATTTACTAGTGCTGATTCCTGTTATGGAAAAGGTTAATAGTGAGGGGCTGAGTGCTTAAGACCTCTGTGTGGTGTGTGGCTCTGCACTCCAGATTCAGTTGTGCACTGGGGAAGAAATAAGTCTTGCCATGGCTAGAGATGTACGAATAATTCTGTCCTTGATAAAACGTCATGGCTTGTGGCATGGTCCCTACTCCTGGAGGGGTTACAGGACCCGGGTTACAGGACCCGTGTCACAGGTGGGGGATGTTGATGTAGACTTCCTGTCAAGGTGCAACAACAAGTTGGACAGGTTTTTTCAAGATGCAAAGAATCTTGTGTTATATGCCATGCATGCTCTTTTGGCTCTGTGGGATCCATACAGCCAGACTCTGATACACAGTTTAAATGGGAGGGCATTTCAGTGATTCTCTTGGCTCTGGATTGGCACATGTAAATGTTCATCCGCTGACACCCACAATTTCATAGGGACCAATGTATGTCCCTTTTTTTCATCCGTACACAGATGGGTGAAAGAGCTTTTAATCCAACGGTCATTGATTTTATGTCTTCCTTTTTGGGAAGCACAGATATCCTATTATTGCTAATACAGGATTAAATGCCCATCACTTGAGCATAGCTAGTAATTAATCTTTCACTATTAATTTATATATCTGCAGTTGATAAGCTGCTGAATCCGGATAATCGTGCACATATGCCCTTGGAAGAACAACTAAAAGAACTGTTGGAAAAACTGGATTTGACTTTTGCAATGAAATCAAGCGGGTCCCGGAGTAAACGGTTAAAATTGCTGAAAAGAGAAGTTAACAATGTTCGTCTACTGCTGTCACAACAGCAAGTGCAGCCACCACAAATAGAATCGGGTATTGGAAGCTTTGAAGAGGAAAATGGGTCCACAGCGGAAAATGATGGCGAAGAAGATGGTAAGATGCTTTATTTTTTATTTATTTTTAACTTTGTGTTTGTTCTAATACAAGTGGACTTGGCCTCTAATGTAAATATTTTTAAAAGCGAAGTGTGTTTTGTTCCCACGTATATTTAGGTGGGTGCAGCATGCGACTGATGCTACGTCTGTCCCCTGCCACCTCTGCACTGAGAACCGAGCCATCGAACATCGCCAATGGCTCGGTTCTCACAGATTCCATAGAGTAGAGCTGCTGACTGTCAGCAGCTTTCCGCTCTGTGTGCTGCTCCCCCTCCACAGTCCCTCCTTTCACTGACCTGAGTTCCTTCTCTGTTGGGCGATGTGAACGAGAGCCACGGCTGTCCCAGGATTGCCTCTTATTGGCAGAGACAGCAGCGGGAGCCATTGGCTCCTACTGCTGTCAATCACAGCCAGTGAGCCAATGAGGAAAGGGGTGGATGGGCCCAGCCGAAGCTCTGTCTTATGGACGCATAGAGCAGTGATCAATTGTGAGCAAACCTAAGTGCCCCTATAGCAAGCGGCTTGATTTGGGGCACTGGTTAAGGAGGAGGAAACAGGAGTGCCGGCGGGGACGACAGAAGAGGAGGATCATTGCTGCTCTGTGCACAACCACTGCACATAGCAGTTAAATATAACATGTTTGGTGCTGGGGAAGAGACTGCGGGAGTGCTGTGTGTTGCAAGCAGACAAATGACCTTCCACCAGCATGCTTCTCCTAGAACTAGGCTCAGTAACTTGACCGAAAACATGAGTACTGCTTTAAAATAAGACACATGCTTGGCTATGTTCACTGTGTGCCCTGCTATTTAAAATCTACAGAATAGTACTCCTGTATATGCACAGAGGCCTCCAAAAACTTTGGAGATCAGTTTTCAGCCTGATATAATTGCATTGAAGTGAATGGACTGTGGTTTCCACTTTAGCCAAGGCTGTCCCCATCAAGCAGACTGCACGTGAAGATATTAGAGGAGCAAACAGGTTTTTAGACAATTTGCCTATTGTGAATGTGGGATGGTTGAGGAGCAGAAAAATATATTTTAGCTATCTATTGTGCTTTAGGCCAGGATTGAACATGAGTTTTGTAGTGTCTGTTGAGCTTGCTCACTGAAAGGCAGTTGTAGTCATTTTGTCCGCAGCTTCTAATATAGCAGAAGGTTATGTCAATGTGAAATTACAATGACCTTGAGCTCAAGGCACAGCAAAGGTAACTTAACTGTAATTAACAACAAAACCTGGGGAATGCCCAAGAAAAAAACCAAGCCTCCTTACCGACCAGCCTGCAGAACAACCAATTAACCTGTCTAACGGTATGCGTGAGCCACAGCCGCGCTAAGGGACCCTGTAATCTGTGGTCCTAACACTAAACAATGAGTGTCCCCACAGTGGAGGCACATGCATTTTAACGGATAGATGAGGGAAGGTGGACTGAAGGGGAGCCACCCCTCCTTAAAGGTAGAGGATCACACCAAACACCCAGCATATAGCACATTTACTGTAATGTCCAAGTGCCACCATGGGTGGAAATAATAGGAATACTGTTTAATTATGTTACAGCGTTTGCAGTACCCACTTACTTTTGAGTGTTGGCCATCTCTGGTCATTTGTCGGACCGATCTTTGCTCCATAGGACCATGTGTAGTAGCCCTGCACAAAGTGGTGTAATAAACTACCCTTCTCTCTGGAGGCTGGAGGAACACAAGATCCTGCCACCATTTGCTTTCTTGTTTTTTTTTTTTTGAGTTCCACTGATTCTTGATTACATTAGGTTTGTTTGCCATATGTTTAACAGGAGGGGAGCATTCTGTTCTACAACACGGATTCCCCTAATATCTATGCACTTATAGCCACTTAAGTGACCCCAACTTAAAGAAGAACTCTGGGGGAAAAAAATATTTTCCATTTCAGTGGAGCTGAAGTATTATACCTAGCAAGACAACTTATAGCACAACACCGGATGGCACCAGAAGCCCCCTCGGGAAGACAGTGGATTATACTGGTGAACTCTCTACTTCTTAGAGAAAAACTAGTGTACAGCAGCCTTAGGGGGGACATTAGGAAGTTTGATCAGATATGGCAAACATGGAGGTGCGACGACAGACTTTCACCTCCACAGTCGATAATGGATAGACTACAGAGATAAACATAAGGAATAGAGGAGTAGTACAAAGAAACAAGAAAATCAATGACAGATCAAATTAAATGATCAGGACTAGGTGATGTGGGTAGGAAAGGGAGGGTGGGTAGGAAAGGGAGGGTGGAAAATATGAACATGCACAAAAGGGATTTAGATAAAGGGGAGCCAGCCTGGGTACTAGAGTTTTACATTCAACATGTATTGTATTATGTATTTGAATATGTGCACAAAGTGTATGACAACAGCAAACATTAAATAATAAAAAAGGAAATTATTTAAAAAAAAATATCTATGCACTTATATAGCCACTTAAGTGACCCCAACTTAAAGAAGAACTCTGGGGGAAAAAACTATTTTCCATTTCAGTGGAGCTGAGCCTGCATTGCATGGGTTGGCTGCTAGATTTTACTAGGATTTTTTTGGAGCAAAGATACTTCAACCCCAAGACCAGTCCCCGCCACTCCTGCCCCCCACATGCTGGCGGTCTTGTGAATGGGACTGTTCCTGAAGTCGTCCCTCCCAAAGACTGGCTCTGGAGTTATGCTTTATTGTGAAATAAAGTCCTAATGACGGCAGCTACTTGGCAAAACAAGTATGCCTATTTCTCTCTTACACAGCCACATTTTTTAATGGAATCTAAATTATCAGATACATTACAAAGATTTTGCAACCACTTGGCTTGCATGGTGAGGTGTCTCTGCCAGCTAAATTTAAAGCGCCCATATAGATGAGATTGTTTTCCCTTGATCCTGCGAGCTTTGCTCTAGTGATTCTGTGCAAAACTTTCGTACAGAGCAGGCAAGTATAACGTGTTTGTTTTTTCAGCGGAAAAAATTACATTTACAATTGCTATAAAGGTCTAAACTATAATTGTTGTGTCCTCGCAAGATTTTTTTAATTTTAGTAGTATCTTTGGAGTTTCTATTAACCCAGCTGTTCTGAAGGTGCTAGGTTGTAAAATTGCTATATAAGTTCTCAACTGTTGAATTGAGGAACACCAGAGGATATTTTTGGGGTGTTCAGTGAGTGTTTATTTTTTTAAATACATTTTTAAAGCATGTTTAATTACACTTTTACTGAAACATGCATTATTGCATGTCCAAAAAGTGCATTCAACTCATTAGAGCAGGTCTTTTGACTTCACACGGTATCCAGTGGTGGGCAGCAACAGTAGGTTAGCGCATATTTTAAGCAAGCACAGAGCCGAGGCATACTAGTAGATGCGATATAGGCCAAAAACTGAAGCTGTTCCCTTTCCTGGAAACGCCTAAACTCTAGGGTTGCTGGTTCGAATCTCAACTACGCCACCACCTGCCTGGAGTTTGCATGAGTTTCCTCTTGGTACTAAATTGGCCCTAGTATGTATAAGTGCGAGTTGGCAACCTTAGATTGTAAGCTCTTTGAGGTCAGAAACTGATGTGAATGTTAAATATAACATTTCATGTTGTCTTTTTTTTTTTTTCTTTCTGGGTAAATTGACCGTGCTATGTGCAGAGCTGGGTGAGACACTGTATTGCTGGATTTTAAACCATATAGGCACTTATTTTTAATGTTGTACATGGCTATACCTGCAAAAGAGGAGAGCCTGAAGTGATCTAGCAGGACTTTATTTTCTGACTAAAGTTCTACTTTATTTGGTGTACTCCCGAAAGGCATATCAATTTATTAGGGTTGTCCCGATACCACTTTTTTAGGATTGAGTACAAGGACTGATACTTTCATGTATTCCCCGATTCCGAATACCGATATGTTATTTTAAATGTGTCCCCAAATGCAGCCTTGGCGTTCCCTTTGGGGACTAGACAGCGGCAGCAGGTCTCGCCACCCGCTCTCTGGGGGAAAAAAATGTATCGGTGAAGCATCGGGAACATTTGCGCAAGTACTCCCGCAAATGCTCAGTATCGGTTCCGATACCAGTATCGGTATCGGGACAACCCTACAATTTATATATACGGAAACAAAAATTGTGCCAGTCTGTATAAGGGTTGTTGGGCATATAAAAATGTCAGTGTTAAAAATGTAAGTGTTTCAATTTTTTTATTTTTTTTTCCTCTTTCAGTTTAAAGGGTTTCCTTTTTAAAATCGTCATTTTATAGAATCAGAAGACATGTCTGCGTTTTTTCATTTTATTTTCAGTCCCAAAACATTAACTCATGAAGTGTTTTACAAAAGTGCATTGTGTGTCCTTTGTTCTTGCATAACATGATGCCCATGTTGGACAGCTGTTCTTTTGCACGGTTTTTTGTTGTTCGCTTAATGAATGGGAGCCATATGGTGTACTCTTTAACCTGAGAAGACATTGAGAAGTGTTTTTGCATAGAAGTTTGTGTCCCCTTTGTCTTCATAAGCTAATTTTATTGAACCTAAACTTCTTTTTTTTTTTTTTTTTCAAGGGGGTTCCTTGCTTTTGGAACGCCTGCTGTTTTTTGTTCGGCGTTCCACCTTGTGTGGTTTATTAAGTTTTTATTCTTTTTATTTTTTTATAGTAGATATTTTGGTTGGAGATGTTTAACTTTTTTTAGGTTTACGATTTTGGCTAAAATACCAAAGTTGGTTGCCTTTCTGAAGGGGAAGTAGAAGCTATAATTTTTATATTTTTAATATAAAACATAGCATGGCATCTAACAACTTGTGCAAAAATGAGATATTCCTTTTATGCTTAGCGAGCCACTATGTATTCAAGTTTTTCATGGAGTGTTTTTTGTTTTCTCTTTATATTGTTTATTAAAAAAGAAATAAAAACGCCTTCACTAGATGTTATAATTTTAACACGCCTACCCTTTTTGCTTTATATTGGCCTAATGCTTTTACAGGCAAAACACAACTCCTGTAGATGCAATGTTTTATGCCCATGGATCCTTGGATATAATCCATTATAATAGTCAGTCTTTTTTATTTTATTTTTTTGAGAGAGAGAGATCATGGTTTGTAAACTTTGTGAAGATCCTCCCTACATTTACTTTAAGCTTACCTGTAGGTAAAGAAAATCACAAAGGGTTTACTACCGCTCTTAAAGCAGTTGTATACCCACCAAAGGAAAAAAAAATGTAAGGCAAAGGCATAATGAGCTAATATGCACCACATTTTAGCTCATTATGAAATGCTTACCTTAGAACGAAGCGTCTGCATCGTATCCTGTTCACCGTCGAGGGAGCTGACATTTGTCCACTCTGTGTCTCTTCCGGGTTCGCGGCTCAGATTGAGTGGCCGGAGCTGCGATGGCATCACTTCCGCATGGGAGACCTCAGTGGCTACATGCAAGGTGAATATCTCCTAAACGGTACAGGTTTTTACCTACTTGTAAGGCTTACCTGTAGGTAAAAATTTGCTAAAGGGGTATACAACTATTTAAGTCATGGTACATGAGTTTTGTTTTTTGTAAGAGAGAGACTCTTTAGTGTGGACTTCTCAACAGCAGTGTCTAGAATCATTTTTAAAAGGCTGAAGGTTTTTTTTTTTTTTAATATGCATTCTATGCCTGAAAGTAAAACAAAAAACCTGTGTTCACCCTCGATCTAACAATAAACACGAGAGCATCGGCTCACCAGAGACTCTTCCTCCTCATTGGCTTAGACAATCCCAACCAGAAAGCCAATGAGGACAGAGAGGGGACGGGGCTGAGGATCAGGTCTGCTCTGAGCAAAACTGCACGGAGCAGGTAAGGGGGGTGTGTTTTTTACTTTACTATCACTTTAAAGAGAAACTGGCTTTTTAAACTGCCAGTAATGTATTTTTTTTTTACCCTTTTTAAGTGCTATGACACATAGGGGTTGATTTACGAAAATGCAGTTGCTCCAGAGCTTAGTACCATATATACACACGAGTATAAGCCGAGGCACCCAATTTTACCACAAAAAATGGGAAAACTTATTGACTCAAGTATAAGCCTAGGGTGAGAATGCAGCAGCTACTGTATGTCGAAAAGAGTGTCAACAATGCCCATTTGCATGCCTCACTGTGTCTATTGCAGCGTTCCTTGAAATTCTGTGTGCGTCCATTTTTTAAAACTTGCGGCTTCCTCCTGGTCCGTTCCGTGATAGGCGTTTGACACTGTGTTGGGTGTTCCGCTTATCACGGACGTTCTTCCATCCTCGGTCAAGAGAAAGTCTGTGATAGTCTGTGATAGTCGGAACACTGAACACCGTGTCAAACGCCTATCACGGAACGGGACGGGACCAGGAGGAAGCTGCAAGTTTTAAAAAAATGGACACCCAAGGTACACTGACTTCAGTTAGCCGAGAGGGGTATTATCAGCCTTAAAGGGCTGAAAACTCGGCCTATGCTCAAGTATATACAGTAAATGAGCAGAAGCTTTGCTTTACAAAGAATACCCAACTGCGTGCAAGGGAACAAAATATATATAAAAATACAGCATTTTTTTTGCTTCCACATGATTGGATGATGGAAGTCGGCAGAGCTTCTGCTAATTTACGAAGTTCTGGAGCAACTATTTGCCTTTAGTAAATCAAGCCCCTAGAATGTCCCCGGAGGCCAGAGATTGTAAACAAAGCCACTGCATGGGGGAGGCATGGGGGAGGGTGTGACCGCTTCCTAAGGTAGGTAAGTAGCCGAGGGTGGGAAGTGTTAGTAGTTGAGCTGTAAACATTTTTCATAGCTGTAACGAAAAGATACTCATAACGTACACTATATTACCAAAAGTATTGGGACGTCTGCCTTTACACACACACACACATGAACTTTAATGGCATCCCAGGTGTTTCTGTATTTTCCAAGTTGCCTAGAGTTTAGTTTTAAAACATGTTGGATGTTTTCTTTTCACATTTCTCTTACCCAGGAGATAGTGTGAAGAAATCCCCTTACAGTTCTTACTGTAACAAGGTGACCCTATTGAAAGATTTTCTTTCTATTCCTGTTCTGGTGACAGCAGTGAAACTTTGAATAGAGCATCGTTTTGTGTCCTGCCAAAAATCCTCACCAGTGAAAATTGGGTGTTCCTTTCCTTCGCAAATAAGTGGACAGCAATAAAAACCTGACCGGTTTTAACCCTTCCAAATCGCTAAACTGAAAAAAAAATTTTGCCTTTAGAAATAATTTGAGGCATATTTACAGGTAAAATCTTAGCCACAAAGTGGGCAAGGAGCAAAGGAAAGGATGCATTTGCGATGAGCATACGCGTAAGCCTCATGCTTACACTTTCTAATTACAGCTATACATAGAAAGCTCTATATTATACTGTACATTAACACTATTTGAAAGACCATGGTATTGTCAAAGAAATTGAAAGTTGGACACAGCATTTTAAGGGTAGAAGTGCGTCCAAATCCTCTGAAACCTGATCAGTGTTTGAATCGCGCTTACAGTAGCTGCTGCATTCTCACCCTAGGCTTATACTGGAGTCAATACGTTTTCTGTGTGTGTATGTATGTGTGTGTATATATATATATATATATAAAGCTCTGGAGCAACTGCATTTTCGTAAATCAACCCCTATGTGTCATAGCACTTAAAAGGGTAAAAAAAATACATTACTGGCAGTTTTAAAAGCCAGTTTCTCTTTAAAGTGATAGTATAGTAAAAAAACTAAAAACACACCCCCCTTACCTGCTCCGTGCAGCAGTTTTGCTCAGAGCAGACCTGATCCTCCTCAGCCCCGTCCCCTCTCTCTCCTCATTGGCTTTCTGGTTGGGATTATCTTAGCCAATGAGGAGGGAGAGTATCTGGTGAGCCAATGCTCTCGTGTTTGTTAGATCGAGGGTGAACACAGGTTTTTTTTTTTTTTTTTTTTTTACTTTCAGGCATAGAATGCATATTAAAATAAAAAAAAACCTTCAGCCTTTTAAAAATGATTCTAGACACTGCTGTTGAGAAGTCCACACTAAAGAGTCTCTCTCTTACAAAAAACAAAACCCAGGTACCATGACTTAAATAGTTGTATACCCCTTTAGCAAATTTTTTACCTACAGGTAAGCCTTACAAGTAGGTAAAATCCTTAGCGACTGTCGGCTTGTAGTTTTCAATGAATTACCATTAATGTAGTAGTTCATTGGGTCTTTCTGTCAGTATCTGCTTACCCTTACTGGATGCATGGATAAGCATATACACTGACAGTGTGCAGGAGACCTGCATGGCATCGGTCATCTGCTGATCGCTGGTGCAATGCTTTTTCCAGGCTCCTGCAACAAAAAATAAAATGCGCACTTTTTTTTTTTTTTTTTTTTACTACTTCTTTTTTTTCTTTCTTTTTTTTTTTTTCTTCTCTTTAAGTAGGGGTTTGTCCAGTGTTGGAATTATCACAGAAGAAAATTTTTAAATGTTAAATTTTTAAATATTTGAGGTATGCTAAGTTAATGAGAACATGCAACTAAAATAAAGTAGGTGTTATCCCAGTTGGGCTACAACAGTGGAAATGTGCTTTTAAGACACTCGACAGGTGTATGTTTGCTTTCTAACGTATAGCAGGTAATCCCAAAGAACACTCACAATGCAGAATTCCAGACTTTAAAGAGGAGTTCCGCTGAAAAAAAAAAATTAATTTATGGACACTTGCATGGACGCCCACAATGTTCTCACCCGAAGCCGGTCTGTCCCTTGGCTCCCGGGTGAGGTGTCGGCACCTTTGGTAAGGGAATCAGAAAGTGAAGCCTTGTGGCTTCACAGCCTGGTTCCCTACTGCACATGTGCGAGTCGCACTGAGCTGCGTGTCCTCGCTGGTCATTGCTGTCTTCAGAGACCCGTGTGTCTCCTAGAAGACAGTGGGGGAAGAGGACAGAGGAGGGGCCGGACATGACGTAGATCACTGTGGAATATGCCGTGATCTGTTGCCAGAAGTGGGAGCAAATACCTGTATTAGACAGGTATCTGCTCCCCCCTGAAAGGTGCCAAATGTGACACTGAACGATCGGATAAGTAGAAGTTTAATTTTTGGGTTGAACTCCGCTTTAAAAAAGTGTTTCTTTCAATTGCTTGTTGCTGGAGTGATGGCTAGAGTTTGAGCTGTGGATTTTTGCCTATGCTTTGGCACAACTTTTGGTAATTTTTATCCGGGAAATGCAAGCCGTATGTCTAGATATGGAACAATATCGGCCATACCTGGAAATTCATCTATTTGCAAATCTTGATGATCACTACTCTGACCAATGATTGTTTCTATATGTTGGCATTAAGGAAGGAATATAAGCACAATTAACATACATCAGTACGGTTTGCACTGCTATGAGTGGTAAATTGTGCCATGTTTGGTCCAGTCAGCAGGGGATTCATGAACAGATCTTTTGCTGAATCGAAGCAAAAAGGAAACTAACGTCACATTTGTGACTTATTTTTTTCTTGCTGCATGAGCTCTGTTCACCCATATTGGATCTGTGGACAGCTGGTTTTAAACACTTATCTGCTTACGTCGGTCATCCGTCATGTTGAGTTCGCAAAAAAATGCAGACTTTTTTTTTTTCATGCCTGGACAGACTTGGAGATACAGTGGTACCTTGGATTACGAGCATAGTTTGTTCCAAAAGAATGCTTCTAATCCAAAGCACTTGTATATCAAAGGGAGTTTCCCCATAGGAAATAATGGCAACTCTGTTTCAGTAGCACTGCTCGTGTATACAGTACCGCATGTAACCAGAGGTGTGTGGGGTGGAGGGGGGGTGGGCGGCCTTTGACATTAAAAACCACTCAGTGTTTCCGAAAGGCTCAGAATGTCATCAGCACCTCAGCACCTCTGGCCAAATGCGGTACTGCACACCCCAGAGACTTGAATCATGCTTGTGTATTGCAAAACCGTAAGCCGCGTTACTCGCAATCCGAGGTATTACTGTAATTTGATGTAAAAAGGATGCATGTCTGTTTACATCTGCCTGTCTATACACTACACTGAGCTTTTGATCAGGTCTGCCTGAAAGGCTGACAGGCAGACCTAATTAGACTGCCCCAGTAAATGGGGGAGGGGGGGGGGGGGCGGGCAAGAGTGTTATTTGCCACAGTTTTGCTGCAATTTTCAATATGGATATATTGGGGCACTATGAAAGAGCACTTTTGATTACACGGAGTAGTTGCATCTCAAACATTTCTCTCATTTGTGTTACAACAGTTCTGGTGAGATTTGCTGTGCCCACCAGCTGTTTGAAATGTTGGATGTGGTTCTTGATGGTGTTTTACTTTTGGTAGTTTTCAGCTTTGCTTTAAGTTCAAAAGCATTGCATGTGGAGAAAATCAAAAAATATTTTTTTTCCCAAGAGTGCCAGCTCAGCTTTGATGCTCTCCTCTCTCCCCATCCCCACAATCATGTCTCCTAACTAAAACAAAGAGAAAATGTTTAAAGACAGATGTGGCAAAATGTGCCCATGTATCTAAGCCCAGAGCAATAATGGAAGTGGGTCCATAAAAAAAGTTCCAGCTAGTATTATTCATTTTATTTGTAGTAGTAGTTAATAGCTTTGTCACCCAAAATATGCAGCTTCTTTGTGCGTTTCTTAAAGCAGAGTTCCACCCAAAAGGTAAAGTTGAGCTTTAAGGACCCCCCACCCCCTGTGCCACATTTGGTATGTCATTTTTTTGGGGGGGGGGGGGTACCTAGTCTTAACAGGTACCCAGCTTCCAGTCATGCCACCTAGGCGACTCAAGAGGAAGCTCTCCTCTACCTTTGCCCTGTAAGCTTCTGGGACACGTCACAGGTCCCAGAAGATTTCCCGGCCATTGAAGAGGCGCAACGTGACTCGTGCATGAGCAGTGCACATCCGGCTGTGAAAAGCTGCAACCTCTCACAGCCTGTTGCCCACACTTGTGATGCTGGAGAGAGACAAGGATGAGAACCGAGAGTTTGAGAGGCCGCATCGCTGGAGTGTGTGTGTGTGTGTGTGTGCGTTGTTTTTTTTTTTTATTATTAAATTATTAATACTTTTAATAAAAACACAATTGGCTCGAACTTTGCTTTAAGCAAGTAGATGTCCATAGTTCTTGCTACAGATTCAAATTTTATGTAGATTCGATCACCCACTGTGGGGAGAGAGGATATTTTCAAGAAAGCCTTGATTTTACTAGTCAAAATGTATAAAATATAAAGTAGTAATTACATTATAAATGTAGCCTTTTTTTGTTTGTTTCTTTAATTTGTTTTCACTGTTTTGTACCTGTTTAACTTTGTGTTTTTAAATGAGATTTTAATAGATTCGTTTTCTTTTTTTATAAGAAAACTTGTATAATTTTATACAGCTTTCAAAAACGGCACTTTTATAATTTTTTCAGGAGATAAATCTCCCCCTAAACTTGAACCATCCGATGCATTACCTCTGCCTTCAAACTCGGAGACTAATTCAGAACCACCAACCCTCAAACCAATAGAACTCAATCCAGAGCAGAGTAAGCTATACAAACGAGTAACTTTTGATAATGCATTACATAGTGCTTCTGTTCAGGATGAAGTATTAAATGGACACAGTTCAGAACATTTACTTAAGGACAGTAATCTCAGTGATTCGACAGATTCTGAAGTTGCGGAATCCTCAGCTGATGTAAACAGACGTACATCTATTCTCTTCCGCAAATCTAAAAGTGTAAGCCCCCAAAAGCCTGCAAAGAACAATGAAACCCAGCCAACATCACCACAGCTAGGGACCAAAACCTTTTTGTCTGTAGTCCTCCCAAGGTTGGAAACGCTCCTGCAACCAAGAAAAAGGTCAAGGAGCTCATGTGGAGAGTCAGAGCTTGATGACGAGTCCCCTGTAAAACGTTTGGATACAGGTAAATACATTCATTTGCTTCTCCCATAAACATGATATCATACTTGCTAGAATACCAGTTATAATTGTTTACTTGGACTTTTTTTTTTTTACCTCCTATATTTTGTATGTACCATGTTGCCATTTAGATTAATTTTGTATTTCAGATCTGCTTGCTTGTTGCAGTGTTTCATTTTGCATCCATGCTTTTTTTTTTCTTCATTATTCACTTGTTCCTTTTACAGGAGTCCTTTATTTGAACTCCAGGCAAATACAATGCTGTTTCAGAGGAAATTTAGAGATGTAATCCAGGAATGGGATTAAACACTTTGGGTCATCTTGGCTCAGATTATTCATATGCCACCTCTGTGTGCCAATCTCTGGTTGGCTGAGACGTCCATGATGTCGCCTGCCCCTCCATGCCAACTTGGCCCATCAGAGAACGCCTTGAATTCATTGAAGGAAAAGAAGAAAAGGTTTCTCCTGAGTGGTGGAGATGTGTAAGCGATTGATATTGTATATTTAGTGCACAGGGAAATCGCTGGAGCACCCACTGGAAGAGGACAGCGCCTACTCTGTATAGCATTGGCTACAGCAGTGAGTTAGTTTCACTATTGGCCACACAGAGGTTTCATCTGGATAATTCGTTGGAGCCATGATGGCCCAAAGTAAGTGTTTAAACTAATCTCATTCCTGGAGTTCTTTAAACAGTTATATCATTTCCCAGTAAAAACCACCTCTAAAAGTGCAATTCAATATGCTATAGTGTATGTGTAGTTTGACATGATCATTGTTTTTTGCATATAGAACTCTCCCTACTGAAAATTAAGCTTTGGCAAGTTAAAATAAAATGGGGATTTAGATAATGATTTTTAACCTAAATGAACATTTGCATCAGAGGATTTAAACCTTTCTATAGTACAGGTGTGACATTGTCACTACCTTAGCCAGATAGTATTTTAATCCCAGGAATCCTTGCTTTCTTGTGTGTGCGCCACATAAGAAACATGAGCCCAGGGATATTCAGATTAAGTCATTTAAAGTCGGACCAAAGCAGTGCAGAAACCTTTTTCAATGTGTCGGATCAGTTAAGACCCCTCTCATAGGGAAACGTTTTAATTTGACATTTCATGCGACTTATGCTCTCATATCCGATCCCATGTTGCACAAGTGTGAACCGAGACTTAATCTTGATTACCTTTCCTATGTGATAATGCTGCAAGAGAGTAGGTAGGTGACACAGAAGGACTGACGGCACGATTGGATACAAAGAAATGTTGCCTTCTTGCATGCTGATTAGTTGGGCTATATTGACAATGGCCTTTTACCAAACAGTACATTTTGTGGGATTTTGAATTTTTCTAGGGCTCCACTTTATGCCCAATCAATTTGCAGCTAGGCATGTAAATGTATATGAATAGAACTTCCTAACAAGGCCACAATGTAGTCTTTAATGCATCAAATACAACTTGTCGTATTAACTTTTATTCTAATGCTTTTTGATTTTGGTTGCAAAACGGCACCAGGAACTAAAGAAAAATAACCCATAGCAGTCAGTCTAATTGTTTTTCCATGTTGTGCTGGTCTGGCATCAGCAATTTGCCTTAAAACTATGTTTTATGGGTTATGTGCTGCTTAAACTGTTGGCTAAATGCTGTACTGTATGTATATCCCTTTTATGTTGCAGCATTTAGGAGGGTATGCTTTCTAAACCTTTAAATCTTCAAAATATTGTAACCAATTTTTTTATCTGCAACACAGTTGCATATTTATAGTTTTTTAGGTATTCTTTACCATTTCATGCATCAAGTCATGTTTTATATCCAAAACTATTGATAGGGTATATACAGCTGAGTCTTGCTGTAGAATATAAAGGTGCTTTTTGATAGTTTCAACAAAACCTGTGCATACCTAAAAAGGTTATTTGAAGATGGAAATTGATCCGCCTGCCTGTCCAGGCATGTTTCATTTTTCAGCACTGTGATACTTTTGACTAACAATTGGTCATGCAACACTGTACTCAAATTTTATGTCAATTTTGAGACATGGCTTTCTTGGTGGTATTTAATCGCCACTAGATTTATTTTTATTTTTTTATATAAATTGGAAAACACAATTTTGAAAAAAAACATTGTTTCCCTTTCGGTTTCTGCTATAAAACTTTTTGCATATAAACCTTCATCAATTTAAGACCAAATGTATTCTGCTACATTAACTTGGTTAACAAAGTATTTGTTTATTTAGCCTGTGTGGAAATTGGAATCTCTAGAAACTTATCAACTCTGATGTTCTCACTGCCTCATCTCATTTCTTGAGGCCCTAGAAATGCCAGGACAGTATGAACACCCCCAAAATTATACATTTTTCAGGAAAGTTGACACACCATGGTATTTAGTAAGAATTGTAAGTTTTTTGAAGTTGTAATTTTCGCCACATTCTTTTTTGAAATATGAAGAAAGTAAATAAAATGTTTTTTTTCATAAGGTTGTCATTTTTTAACAAGTTATTTCTCTCTTCTGGCATAGACCTACCTAGTTACACCCCAAAACACATTCTTCTGCTCCTCCTGAATATGGAGATGCCACATGTGATACATTTTTGCTGCCTAGATGCATAGAGGGGCCCAAAATCCGAGTAGCATCTTTTAGGGATTTATGGAACGTAAATGATGCACCTTATTTCCTGGCTACCTATCGCACTCCTTGAGGACCTGAAGGAGAAACTCCTACAAAAATTACATTTTGCAAAGTAGGCCCTTCAACCTATTTAATTGGAGGCACAATGAGTCTTTTTTTTTTTTAAAGATCAAATTTAATTTTTGCCATTCTTTTTGGGGAAAAGAGAACATGTATACAATGTTTCTCGCACACAACATGGGCATGCTTGGAATTACACCCCAACACACTCTGCTATTCCTTAAGAGTTTGAGGATAACCACATGTGAGACTTTCTTGCAGTCTAGTTGCATAAAGGAGCCCAACATCTAAGGTGAACCTTTAAGCTTTCAGGTTAATATCATTTTCAGGCTACCTAGCACATTTTTGGAGGCCCTGGTGTGCCAAGACAGCAAAAACACCCACAAAATGACCTCATTTTGGAAAGTACCTCAAGGTGTTTTTAAGAGGTATAGTGTGTCTTTTGAAGATTTGAATTTTTTGTTTATGGAAAATAAAAATATGTGCTTTTTACACCAGTTGTAAATGAGTAAAATAATTTTTCAACAGAGCATGGGCATACTTGGCAAATGCACCCTAAAACACATTTTGTCTATTCCTCCTAAGGCTTTTCTGAGCCTAGCTGAAAGGCCCAACATTCAAGGGCATGAATTGCATATCTAATTTCCTGACTATCACCAGGACAGTAGAAACGCCCACAAAATGTTACCACATTTTGGAGAATTAACAGCCCAACGTATTTTTAAAAGGCTTGGTGTGTCTTGATTTAATTTTGAAGAAAACTTTTTTTTTTTTGGGCATTTTTTTAATTTTAAAGGTGTGTAACAGATACAATAAAGTGTTCACTTCACGTAGAATACAGTGTGTATTAAGCATTATAAGCACAGCTGATACACCGATATTTAAACAGAAAGCACTCCCGCGCTGTCAGTGAACTAAGCTAGGGGACACTGCTGCAGATACCTGGTGATCTGTCCTAACAGAAAATGTGTGTCAATGAATAAGTAATGGTGTCAGCGCTGTGTGACTCAGAGAGTGGACAGTGTGACTGTTAAGCACAATAAAAGTGTAAAAACAGTGAAAATGTGAGCTACACAACAAGTGAACCTCGTGATAAATAAGGTGGATGATCCAAGAACGTCACATTTTTTTTCTCCAGCAAACATAAAGTGAAAACAACATTCATAAACCAAGTGACCTAAATCAAACGTGATAAAATAATAAAGTGTAGGTGTAAAAGCTAGATGATTTGACCAAAAAAACAACACCGGATGATAAGAAAAAAGTCTCTATATGTGAAAGAAAATAATTTTAGAAAAGAACACACTGAATAATGAGCAAAGAGTCTCTATATGGTGATCGCAAAAACCAGGCACAAGTGTTGAAAGGAGGAAGAACTTCAGTGCAAACACCTCTTGTGTCTCCTAGCAGCTAACCTCACAGCTGTTGGATGAAGATACAATAGACTTCTATGTGGCTAAAAGACTCAGAGCCAGATGTTGCATATGAAAAGAACGATAAAGGGATATATAGCATAATTCTGTGAGAGCCAGAGCTGAGATAAAGTAAATCACACAGCAATGCACTCACTCTATGGTCAATAATAGTGGGCGTATCTCAGACGAACACAGAGTTCGTAGCAGTCCGGGGTGTCTCTTCCTGTTTCCCATTTTAATTTATCCGAGTGCGTTTTTTCCGCATTGGCCATTTATATAATGTTCCCCCATTGGAGTTAGTACGTGGCTTTATACGGAGGTGTCATGCATTTCTGTTTGCAGCATGTCTATCTGGGTTTATCCTCTATTGTCAGGTTGCCCAGCACTGCCACGGTTCTCTCCACCTTCTTCTTGTTGTTTTTATTTTAGATATATATACATTTTTATTTATTTTTTGCGTCAGGCTGTCGGCCCTATTGGCATTTGTGCCTCATAGTTAATCTATCCTGTTTTGCCCATTCTGTGGCCCACAGCCCTGTGTGCACTCTGTCATTCATCAGATGTAGGCACAATACTATCTTTAGACTTGGGCAAAATGGCAGAGGTCACTCTGTGTTGCCAGGTTACATATTGCGATATAGTGGGCTTCAAGAAAATGGCCAACGGGTGTCCAATTTAGCAGACTATTTAAGCCTATTGATTGTATCTAGTGTTCTCCCCTGATGAAGTCACGTGATGGGACGATACACGTCGGGATTGGAGCATTCGATTAAACTCTTTCTGACGGCAGGCGACGAGCTCGCTGCTCCAGGATGTAATCAACCGCAGATTTGTTTTAAATGTGAGTGTTACTGTGCTTTTTATCATTAAATACATTCCTTTAACGGGGTTATGCGATGAGCTTTCCTTTCTATTTTTCCACCATCCTTTGAGCAACTCATCTGACGCTATTGTGAGGTTAGGAGAAACGGGAAGAGACACAACGGACTGCTATGAGCTCCGGTGTTCGTCGGAGATACGCCCACTATTATTGTCCATAGAGAGTCCACTGCTGGGTGATTTACTTTATCAGCTCTGGCTCTCGCAGAATTGCGTTTATATATCCCTTTATCGCTCTTTTCATATGCAACATCTGGCTCTTAATCTTTTAGCTACATACAAGTCTATTGTATCTTCATCCGGTGAGTGTACGTATGAGGATTTTTGGGCTGTCCGTGCAACAGCTGTGAGATGAGCTGCTTAGGAGACACAAGAGGTGTTTTGCACTGAAGTTCTTCCTCCTTTCAACACTTGTGCCTGTTTTTTGGGATCACCATATAGAGACTCTTTGCTCATTATTCAGTGTGTTCTTTTGTTCAATTATTTGCTTTCACATAGAGACTTTTTGCTTCTCATTCAGTGTGTTTTTTTTTTCTGTCAAATAATCTAGCTTTTACATCTACACTTTATTTTATCATGTTTGATTTGTCACTTGGTTTCTGAATGTTTGCTGACATTTTTTTTTTAATGTTCTTGGAGCATCCACCTTATTTATCGTGAGGTCCACTTATTGTGTAGCTCACATTTTCACTGTGTTTTTACACTTTGTGTGCTTAACAGTAGACCTGCACGATTCTGGCAAAAATGAGAATCACAATTTTTTTGCTTAGAATGAAGATCATGATTCTCTCACGGCGTAAAATCTTTTACATTTATACCAAAAAAAAAATGGTCTAACTTTACTGGCTTTTTTTTTTTTTTTTTTAATTCATCCAAAAATAAAATGCATTTAAAAAGACTGCTGCGCAAATACAGTGCAACATAAAATATTGCAACAACCGCCATTTTATTCTCATGGGTCTTTACTAAAAAGTTATATAATCTTTGGGGGGTTCGAAGTAATTTTCTAGCAAAAAAAAAATAATTATTTTAACTTGAAAAGAGCTGTCAGAAAAAGGTTTGGTGTTTAAGTGGATAAAAACTCCTAATTTACATACAGAAGTAGTTTATTCCTTTTGAAGAGATACAATGTTTTCAAAACTTGGCAGGCGCTGCCCAGACCTGGCAGATTGCCCAGACTGACTTTTGGCTGAGAGCAGACAGGAAATTCTTTGCATACCAAAGTGCAGAGAGAAAATTATTTTCATGTCAAAGATAGTGAAACCCTGTATCAAGAATCGCAACGAAAAAGATCGCCATACCGATTCTTGACGATTAATCGTGCAGCTCTACTTAACAGTCACACTGTCCCCTCTCTTTGAGTCGCACAGCGCTGACACCATTACTTATTCATTGATACAGATATACTTCAGAAGATAAAGCTCTAGACAAGTAGCAAGGAAAATGTCATAACCATTGTACATAAATGTAAGGAACCCTCTGGTCAGGCTGTGCTGGAATCAAATTGAGGGGAAAAACCCTCTTCACAGAATAAAGTCTAGTATAGTATACGGGGGTCTACAACTAGGGTCTGTGCACTCCACTTTTTAGTGCAGTATCGGTGAAAGCTAAGCGGGGGGGGGGGGGGGCAGGGCAAAAGAGGGTGGGGGGTTCCTCTGACTTGTCTCGAAGAGAAGAGGTCAGATCTTTCATTTGTTCGATATCCTTCTCTTTTGCAAGCCATTAGTCTATCGTTGGTGCAGACTGTTGCTTTCAAAAGCATGGGGTGCAAGCCCATGCAGCGTTCATACGTTTGAGAAGGAATTTGAGATTGTTTCCTTGATAAAGGAGTAATGTTAAATAGGCCTGCACCTGGCTGATCGTGTAGGGAAATATCCATAAATTTATTTACGAGTTGAACTAGCTGCCAAAGAGCTTGGGGCATTCCCAAAATCTGTAACCTGGTACCTGGGCATAGGCTACAATGCCAACAACCATCAGTTGGGAATGGCTTTTCCAGGACTGATGGGGTTCTTTAACGGCGCATAATTATTTTGTATATCCCCTGATACTTGCTACAGAGGGAATTTCTGCCCAAAGAAAAGTGTGCGTTTCTTTTTGGGGTTTGGTAAATGACTTGTAAATCCCTCTCCCACTTTGCAAAGAAAGGAGGGTCCACAGCGGCATGGAGTGCTAACAGGTTTGTAAGATGTAGAGGAACCTCTAGATTGGGCCCTTACTCAAACAGTTTCCTGAAAGAGTGGAGCTTTGGTGTGAACTTTTGGCAGCAAGCCAAGAAAGTGCGATGCTGAATAGATCACTGGAGGACTAATACAAGAGGAGTTTATCCAAAAAGCAAAGTCTCGGGGGACTCGGCTGGCGAACCGCCAAAACAGAGGCCCCCATGAGTCCCTGTGGGGCCATGAGTGAACCACAGATGATCAATGAGTGGTGTCACTGGGGAGGGAAAACTTTTTTTTTTTTTTTTAATGAGGCTAGACAAAAGAACAGGTTAATTTCTGCAAGAGGGGCTGATCAGCGAGTGGGTGCTCAAATGGGTAACGAGTTTTCCATGCCCACAGCAGACCTTTTGATTATGAAATATATCATAAGGAAAACAAATGTGTGTACATGTATATATTTATAGGATGCAAAGCATATTCTGTAGGAGAGAAAAAGGTGTAAGGATACGCCAATAGTACTAATCTGCTAATCTTTTGTTGTTCCCTATAATATAGGAGTATCAGATGGCCACTATCTACATGGAGACATCCCTCTCTCAAACAATGGACCTTATATGTATTTTTGTCCTATTTTGAATTGGTGCACTATTTGGTATTCCTGACAGCTTATTTAGTGAGCTAAACATTTAGTCAAGTTATTTTTGCACCTATTTTTTCACTTTCACTTTGGGGTGTCACATGGGGCACATGGTTTACAATATAGTTATGAGTTTTTTTTTAAATGAGACCAACGAGTGGCTTGGATACAAGACATCATACCATGGTAATTGGCCAGCCAGATTGCCTAGGTTATGATGGAGATACAAGAATTACCTTTTTTTTTTGTAGTGAGACAGAGTGCCTTGGATGCATGACACCATACCAAGGTAATTGGCCAGTCAAATTGTTTGAGAGGGAGGTCTCCTTGTACATGGTGACTATCTGGGCTAAAAAAGATTAGCAGATTATGGTGTATCCTTCCACCTTTTGCTCTCCTACAGAATTAATATACTTTCCATCCTAGAAGCATATACACGTACACTCATTTGCTTTCTCTTACTTATATTTCATAATCAACACAGGTTTATTTATTTCTCTTGTATGGCATTGGTGTTGGGGTATGCACAGCCCTTTTTATTTTTATTTTCAGTGCAATTACTTGTCAGTTTAAATTGGTACATTAAAGTAGGCAATTTTTTTAGTAGTAAATAGCAGGAATACCAGCTGAGAATCTGTTACTGTAGGGCTAGGCATGCAGGATTGGTGGAACCATAGGTAAGCTTGTATTGAAACAGTTTAAGCCTAGTTATGCTCAGTTCAGTGAAATTTGCTGAACATAGGTGTGAAGGTGACTTGGATACTTGTTTTATGATGGAAACAATTTGAATACTGTCTGTGATACTTTCTTCATTTGCACTAACATACAATGTTTCAGGACAAGCTTTTGTAGTATGTCCTTAAGGCTGGGTTCACACTTGTTTGAATTGGATGTGGGTTTCACCGCATCCAATTCGCACAACAGTAGACTGTGACTGGCTCTCAATGGAGCCGATTCACACACCTCTGGGGGTGGCTGCCGTGTGCACTGCAAAAGGGTCCTGTGTGTCTTTGGTTCCGTTTTTTGGGTCAGAATTTAGGCGGAAATTCGGACTGTATTCGTACCTGAATTGGAGAACTGGGACACATCAGACCCCCTTCTGCGGGCCGCAGCTAGTGTGAACCCAGCCTTAAAGGTCCAAGAAGTACTAAATACAGGTACAATCATCTCAAGCATACTTTTTTTTATAAAACCCTTCCAGACTTGGGTTATTGGTCACTCTTAAAAAGTGAAAGCTAAATTCTTAAAGGGCATTAAGGAACTTCACAATACCATTAACATGTTCATCTTTATTGTAAACTTCTGCACCATATAGCATGCATTATGTTTAAGGAATGTGACCAAAAATGCCTTCAAAGATGTCATGGTTTAGGTTAAGTGTGACCAATTCTCCAGCCACAATTTCAATCCGCTTCAGAAGGGTCACTCTCTTTTTCCATGAAATATAGCACATTATGTTGTGCTTTCTGTCAAAATCATTTTTTAGGATGCAAGCTACATTGTGCTGAAGATTACAAGAAAGAAGACATAATTTAAAGTCCCTGGGGCTGTCTTTGATGCTCAGTATTGTACTCTTTCCTATTGTATTGGTGTATATTGGAAGGGCTTGTTGCATAGACCTAGGACTATATTTTTTTTTTTGTAACTCTTATTCATTTTCAAGTGGAAATTAAGAGGGCCAGTTGTAGTTCTGTGAGCAACAAATAAGTGTTTCTTTCCTGGCAGCAATCGCCTCTTTTTATACATCTGTAATTAGATATGTGACAGAAGCATTGGGTTATTTTTTTATAAACATTTTTCACATAGGGATTTATTTACTAAAACTTGAGTACAAAATCTGGTGGAGCTCTGTATAGAAACCAATCGGCTTCCAGTTTTTTTTTGGTTTTTATTTTGTCAAAGATCAAATGACAAGCTGAAGTTAGAAGCCGATTACCATGCACAGCTGCACCAGATTTTGCACACTTCAGATTTAGAACATCAATAGCAGTGTGTGGTGTTTTTTTTATTTATTTTTCGTAGTTTTGCTTTGAAGGTATACAATTTTTTATATATATATATATGTATATATGTATGTATGTATGTATGTATGTATATATATAGTGTGTGTTCTGCAATCTAGTTTTAGCTTCTCTTCCTTAAATTACTTGTAAAATTGTGCATTGAAGCAGAGGTCCCAAAATCTTTGGCTTGTGAGTTGCATTCAGATTTAGAGATGACAAGCCATTCTTTTAATACTAGAAAACTAGTAAAATTTGAATGTTTTATAAAACATAAAATACATACATATTGGATTGTTGTGTACCTTCATAGAAGGTACTGACACTCCTATAAGAAGTAACTGATATATGTCGCTGATGAGCCACAGGTTAGGGACCTTTGCATTTATGAAATACAGAACATGTTTTGCTTTTTCTTTTTTTTTTTCTTCTTTTTTTTTTGTTTTTTTTTTTTATTTTAATTTTTTCCTTAACAGAAAAAAGAGCTGATTCCATTGCCAGTAAAAGCCAGTATATGCACTTGAGGAATATATCAGATACCATCTTTAAGTGAAAACATCAATGGTTTATTTTAGGAGGACCAGTATATGATTGGAAACGGGAATAAGAATTGTTAGACAACTCCCTGCAGACAATTCTCTTCAACATATTGTTGCACATGAATCTGGGTGGTCGGAGGATTATGTCTTGCTATCTGAATAAATTCCATAACCGCTTTAATTGGAGCAAAACTTAGCAATATTTGAAGAATAACCTTTTTACCTGAATGTTCATCTACCTCACTAGATTTGCAGTCTACAGTTTTGGAAGAAAACAATGGTTTCATCTTCTACTGTTGGCATTGTATTCAGTCTTGCCTTACATATTCGATATATGCAACCACGAAGAAAAAAACATTAAACACCTTTTTCCTTTCTGTTATCCCTTTCATCTAGCCATTATTTTGACATGGTATCAATGTGAATATTTCTGTGACACAAAACAGGAATGGTTAAATGATTCAAAATCTATAAATTTAACAAACGTGTAGTGTGTATTGAGGGGGATAAAAAAACATTTTGGCGTATACCATAGTTGGGTTTCTACAAAGCCTCATAACAAGAGGTGGTAGAATTTTTAAACTTTATTTTTCTACATCTGCAGTTTAAAATTTGTAAAAGCTATAATTTAGAAGTTTTTCGTTCATGTGGGTTCATGGAACAAATGGTTACAAATAAAAAGCCTATTTAGGCTGAGTTCACACTTGTGCAGTGAGTATTTCAGCTCTTTTATCTCTGCAGATAGATAAGGGAAGTGTTCAGCAGATTAGCTCTGTTTTTGCTGCGAATTTGGAGACCTGGGAGAAGTTCTGGGTGAGAGGAGAGTGGGGGAGAAGTGTATTGAGCTGAATGAGAAATTCCTGAGGAGAACTGAACACATCTGCGAATCCGCTGCGTAACCATAGAAGATAATGGGACTGAATTCGCACCTGAATCTGCACGCGTTTTTTCTGCAATGCGCAGTGCGAATGCATCGCACATATGTGAACCAGCCTCATTGAAAACAATGTATTTAGAAATGTTCTGCGTATTAAATGTGGTTTAAGCCGCACTCAATTCGCATAGGTGTGAACCCAGCCTAATAGAATCGATTTTTTAGGAAGAATTCTTGGCCTTCAATGCTTTTTCTAATTTGTGTTTTTTTGTTTTTATATTCACCTTTTTTAAACTTTATTTCTCCCTAAAAGAAAAATATTTTATTACTGCCTGTACTCAAAGTTTAATGTTGAATGTCTTTTCTGTTTTAAAGAATGGCATTTTACCTTTTTCTGACCTTTTTATGTTGTAAATTTATCCGCTTCTACCCGTTTATAGTAAAGATTTAAAAACTACATATTGCCAATTTTACGAAGAGAAGTGTCTGTCTCAGCACTGGAATCCTAAAGTGAAAAATATGCTATTACACACCCAATGTACCCTTCTGCAAGAGAAAAGGATCCATGTTTGTGGCAACTGATTTTTTTTTTATGTATAAAAAAAAAACTTGTTCTCGCTACCTCATCTGATGGTGTTGGAACACATCTTTTTATTTGAAATCATTTGGGGTTGAGGTTAATGTCCGTAAAAACTACACTTGCATACTTAGTCAAAGTGCAGGTTCCTTAACCACTTGCCCATGGTGTCATAGTCAAAAGACGTCATGACTTTAAAGATGGATATCTCGGTAACGGCAGCAGCTGCTGCCACAACCGAGATATCCATCTTTTCCGTGGGCAGTGCTGTACACGATAATGGCGGTCCCAGCGGCGGATTCGCCGCAAGATCGCCGTTATCAGAGGCGGGAGAGGGCCCCCTCCCGCCGCTCTCCCGCGCTCTCCGCCGCTTACCGGAGCCGTCGGTAACGGCGGAGGCGATCGGGTCCTCCTGCTGGCTGTGTTGGGATACGAGTGAGGGAAAAATCGCCCCCACCCGTCCCCCACAGCTCTGCTGGGCGGAAGTGACGTCAAAACGTCAGTCCCGCCCAGCGTCTTAAAGAAACATTTTTTTTTTCTGAAATTTGAAAAATGACTTTTTTTTTTTTTTTTTTTTCTTTTTTTTTGCATTTAAGCCTAAATATGAGATCTGAGGTCTTTTTGACCCCAGATCTCATATTTAAGAGGACCTGTCATGCTTTTTTCTATTACAAGGGATGTTTACATTCCTTGTAATAGGAATAAAAGTGATGATTTTTTTTTTTTTTATTCATTTCGATGTATAAAATTATAAACTAATTAAAAATAAGAAAACAAAAAAAAAAAAATTTAAAACGCCCCGTCCCGACGAGCTCGCGCACAGAAGCGAACGCATACGCGAGTAGCGCCCGCATATGAAAACGGTGTTCAAACCACACAAGTGAGGTATCGCCGCGATCGTTAGAGCGAGAGCAATAATTCTAGCCCTAGACCTCCTCTGTATCTCAAAAAATGCAACCTGTAGAATTTTTTAAACGTTGCCTATCGAGATTTTTAAGGGTAAAAGTTTGACGCCATGCCACGAGCGGGCGCAATTTTTAAGTGTGACATGTTGGGTATCATTTTACTCGGCGTAACATTATCTATCACAATATATAAAAAAATTGGGCCAAATTTATTGTTTTATTTTTTTATTCAAAAAATTGTTTTTTTTTTTCAAAAAAAGTGCGCTTGTAAGACCGCTGCGCAAATACGGTGTGACAAAAAGTATTGCAATGACTGCCATTTTATTCTCTAGGGTGTTAGAAAAAAAAAAAATATAATGTTTGGGGGGTTTAAGTAATTTTCTAGCAAAAAAAACAGTTTTAGTCTCGTAAACACCGAATCTGAAAAACAAACCCGGTGGGCAAGTGGTTAATTTAGACTGGCCAATTGTTGAACTGGGGGGGGATCGTCAGAGCAGAAAGCCTGTGACTGACCATCACCGGCTCTGCTCACTGCAGACTGAGAACCGAGCAATCGTATGTTATTGACCACTCATGTCTTTGTCCAAAGCCAGTGTGGATGTAGATGTGCTGCATCTACCTAGGTCATTATAAATGTTTCTCTTCTGTTGGCCAGCATATGCATATACAGTGCCTTGCGAAAGTATTCTGCCCCCTTGAACTTTGCGACCTTTTGCCACATTTCAGGCTTCAAACATAAAGATATAAAACTGTAATTTTTTTTGTGAAGAATCAACAAGTGGGATACTCATGAAGTGGAACGTAATTAATTGGATATTTCAATTTTTTTTAACAAATAAAAAACAGAAAAATTGGGCGTGCAAAATTATTCAGCCCTGTTACTTTCAGTGCAGCAAACTCTCTCCAGAAGTTCAGTGAGGATCTCTGAATGATCCAATGTTGACCTAAATGACTAATGATGATAAATAGAATCCACCTGTGTGTAATCAAGTCTCTGTATAAATGCACCTGCACTGTGATAGTCTCAGAGGTCCAGTTAAAGCGCAGAGAGCATCATGAAGAACAAGGAACACACCAGGCAGGTCCGAGATACTGTTGTGGAGAAGTTTAAAGCCGGATTTGGATACAAAAAGATTTCCCAAGCTTTAAACATCCCAAGGAGCACTGTGCAAGTGATAATATTGAAATGGAAGCAGTATCAGACCACTGCAAATCTACAAAGACCTGGCCGTCCCTCTAAACTTTCAGCTCGTACAAGGAGAAGACTGATCAGAGATGCAGCCAAGAGGCCCATGATCACTCTGGATGAACTGCAGAGATCTACAGCTGAGGTGGGAGACTCTGTCCATAGGACAACAATCAGTCATATACTGCACATATTCTGGCCTTTATGAAAGAGTGGCAAGAAGAAAGCCATTTCTTAAAGATATCCATAAAAAGTGTCGTTTAACGTTTGCCACAAGCCACCTGGGAGACACACCAAACATGTGGAAGAAGGTGCTCTGGTCAGATGAAACCAAAATCGAACTTTTTGGCAACAATGCAAAACGTTGTTTGGCGTAAAAGCAACACAGCTCATCACTCTGAACACACCTTCCCCACTGTCAAACATGGTGGTGGCAGCATCATGGTTTGGGCCTGCTTTTCTTCAGCAGGGACAGGGAAGATGGATAAAATTGGTGAGAAGATGGATGGAGCCAATTACAAGACCATTCTGGAAGAAAACCTGATGGAGTCTGCAAAAGACCTGAGACTGGGACGAAAATGTTGTCTTCCAACAAGACAATGATCCAAAACATAAAGCAAAATCTACAATGGAATCACAAATAAACATGCAGGTGTTAGAATGGCCGAGTTAAAGTCCAGACCTGAATCCAATCGAGAATCTGTGGAAAGAACTGAAAACTACTGTTCACAAACGCTCTCCATCCAACCTCACTGAGCTCGAGCTGTTTTGCAAGGAGGAATGGGCAAAAATTTCAGTCTCTCGATGTGCAAAACTGATAGATACCCCAAGCGACTTACAGCTGTAATCACAGCAAAAGGTGGCGCTACAAAGTATTAACTTAAGGGAGCACAATTTTGCACGCCCAATTTTTTAGTTTTTTATTTGTTAAAGTTTGAAATATCCAATAAATTTCGTTCCACTTCATAATTGTGTCCCACTTGTTGATTCTTCACAAAAAATTAGATTTATTTCTTGGTTTTGAAGCCTGAAATGTGGCAAAAGGTCGCAAAGTTCAAGGGGGCCGAATACTTTCGCAAGGCACTGTACACTGGACTGTGTGTGTGTGTGTGTGTGTGTGTGTGTACTTTAAATGTCTTATCCTCCTAGTAGAATTTATTTCCACATATAGACCAGTTTAGATATAGGCTTCGCACAACTTACAAGTTACAATCTGAATTCCAAAAACATTGGGACACTGTGTATAATGCACAAAAAAAGCATGCAATGATTTGCAAATCTCATAAACCCAATATTTACAATAGAAAGCTTATCTGAGAAAATGTACTATTAAAAAAAACAAAAAAAACACTAAGTTGATTTTAAAATTGATGGCCGCGTTGGCGTCTCTAAAAATCAATAGAACTTTTTTTTGTTTTAAGTGTGTGTGTATAAAAAAAAAAAATATACATACATACATTTTTCTCAAACGTTTTTAAGACATCCTGCTTTACTTTCGTTCTCAGTCCACAAGCCCATACTTAAAATGTGCAAATCCAACTTCAGTGCAATATGACCTAATAGTTTGGAGTGAGATTCTATAAAATCACGTGCAAACAAATAAAATGTTTAAAAAAAAAATCATACTAGCTAAAATTACCAATATGTGCATATATAAATGTGAATTAAATATAATATGTACAAACGTCCAATCCACCATTCAGTTGATATACCCCAAAGGTACTCGGTGTCCAAAAACTATTTTCATTATCGTGTACACCCTGTGTAATCCACCACCAATTATACTATTTGCTCACCTCGATCTTGTATATAAAAGAAAGCTTCTTGCTCTTTTACCGTGCTGCAATAGCTTTCTATACCTCCCCAGATGTGCTCAGGATCCTAATCGCCACCAGGAAACTTCACACTCTCCTGAAAGCAATTAACACTACCCCAGTAAAATGGTGCTCTAAAAGAATTAGTGGTCGTAGCCCTAAAAAAAAAAAAAATGCTCCTGTGCTTTTCCCTGAAATTATAATGCTAAGTGCCTTCTTTGCAAATCCCCGCTGTGCATACACGTGGTCTCCTTCTGCTAGGTTGCATTCATCAGAGGGAAATCGCAGCCCCTCCTATTGTTACCCACTTTTTTAAACAGAAGCAGAGGGAGGTCACATGATGAGGCAACAGGGCTCTGAAAAGGTATTTAGCATTATAATTTTAGGAAAACGCATGCTGTACTGAACAGGAACCTAATCCATGGGAATTTACTGTTTCTTCAGGCATCCTCATTGTACAGCATTTAAAACACCATACATTTTATTGAAACATTTAAAAATCCAAAGAAAATATACTTTCAACTTCCTGTGCACTAGAACAATTGCCTCCTTAAGAGCCCATTCACACATGGGCACATGACTTCTAGCACGACTTTGGGAGGCAACTTGGACACGACTTGAGTATGAATCATCAGGCAACTTCAAGTTGCCTCCAGGACAGTACAAGGCAACTTCAAATCGCCTCCAGGTAAGGAGGCTTTCCAGTGGCCAATCAAACAATCCGCTTTGTGGGAGGGAAGGGTTTGCCTGAGAAATGTATGTTCTCTTCCTTTATTGTTGCTTCAGTTAAGACAGTGACTTCTGAGGTGACTTTCATTGAAATCAATGGGTACAAGTCACTTGAAGTCGGATCTCAGGTCGCCCCAGTGTAAACCGGCTCTAAGCATTGCCCCTTTTGGCACAAATCCAGCATGGATTTCACATACAAGTGGGCTTCCTGCTGCTGCTCCTTCAATGTTCAGTCCCAGGCTGAGAGCTGACCACACTTGTACTGAGTACACTTGTCAGCGCTGCATGTGCTGATCGAATGAAAAATTTCCAACAAACCCCCAGTTTGCCATCTACCAATATTGCTGGCATTTAAGCAAACATAATATATTACTCAAACTTCACCACTGCTTATAAAGATTTCTAATTGCGATTGGCTTCCCACTGCCCCAGCCTTGTATGTTTTCAAGACCTGAGCCAGCAGCTATATCCTTCTGCTTTTCTTTCAGCCTTTTCTATGCTTGGCTGAATTATATTTTTGTATGGTTTAACTACTCAAACTTTTTACCACCTGTGTTTTATATCTCAAAGCATTGTAATATGTTTGCAACTAAATAAACATGTTGAACGAGAACATTTTCAAACCATCCCATTTGACAGAAGCCGGTCATTAGACTTCTCTCAAGCTGGAACTGCTGGATAACTCCCAGCCCTTGCTGAACCAGCTGATATTTATTTGATCCATTTATGGTCAGCTTGAAGTGGTGGTAAACCCCTACATGTACCTAGTAAAGTGACTAGCCTCAGGTTGATACAGAGATAAAACAAATCCTCATATATGGGTCTATTCAAATTTCCCAATTTATACAGCTTGTGTGAACTTCCAGAAGGTGGGAAACTGAATTTATTTACACTCCTGTAGACCTCGGTAACGAGAGCTGATTGGAGGGAAGGGACACACCCACTTTTACAAAATACACAGGAACGGAGCCAAGACTGTCAATCGCAGGCTCTGTGCTGGAGCTCCCTCCCTCTTGGTGTCAGGAGAATTTGTAGCATTGATTCATGCAGCTAGGAGAGAAATTGGACAACAGAAATTAGTTGTTGCTCTGGAGTGAGACAAATTACGCACTTTAGAGGGATATTCTTGGTTCATATTTTAGGTCAGAGGTTTACAACCATTTTAGAGTGGAAGTCGAAACCTAACACAGCTTGCATCTACTCTCACCTTCAAACTAAGTCCAATCTATTTAGCCAGTGAAGGGAAAGGTCACATGACTGGCTTTAGTGTATGGGACAGCCAACAATGGATAATGCAGAGTAAGCCTATGGGTGATGTCATCACTTGGGCTCTACAACCATTGTTGGTGATCTCTCCCTCACTGAAGCTGGCTCTGGAGAGATTGTGTTAACCAGAGCAACTTCAAAATAGGTGAGTATGTGCATCTTTCCTTTACAGGTAGGTAGCGTTAACTTACAATGGGAGTTGTTGGAGTAGAGTTGAGCTTAATTGGGTTATTTGCCTTCCATGGTAAGGATTTTAAAGCAAGCAAAAAGCACTTAAAAAGATAATTCATACTATACTAGTCGTAAGTCTCATCCCTTGTTTGTAAGATTATTCTAAATGTTCCAGATCTATCTGGAGATGGATGGTGATTATTCTTCTTGCAATGTCTTACGCTGTAACACTTTTTGATCTTTTTCAATAAAACATATTGAAAGTAAAAAGATCAGCACACTTTAAATATTTTAGGTTATGCTATGTTAATGAAAACCTGTAACATATCTATAAAGTAGAGATTATCCCAATTTGGCTGCAAAAGTGGAAATACACTTTTAGCAATGCAACTTGTTAACCCTTGTGGTGCCAGCCTGTGATTGGGGGGAAGCAGCAGACTAGGTTTATACCTCTATCTTACATAAGAAAGGCAACAAACCTCCCTCTTCCAACGTTGGGTGCTTCTCTACCGTAGTTTACAAAATGCGGAAATTAAGTCAGATTTAGATACATAAAGCTAGTTGTGTTTTTGAAGGAACTGTATTTCTGTTTCATTAAAGTATTTTAAAGTGGTATTAAACACACAAGCAAACATTATTTTATTTTTTATATTGTAGCTTACCAATTCTTAAATGCGATAGTTGCATTAGTTTTCTTTAGGCTGTCTTTTCATCTACTGATCCAGCCAGCAAGTCTGGTTTTCAAAAGCTCCAGCTCTCTAGCAGAATATATCGGTTTACATTGATGAGACAAACAAATTAAAACTCCCCAAAAACTCTTGTTATAACTTATCATAGTGTGATCTGAAGTTTTGGCTTTAAAGGGGGGGTTCACATAAAAATATAAAATATCAAAATATAAAATATATAATAAACTTTTAACATTGTCATTAATGTCAAAAATGCAATTGGAATCGGCCGTTTTTTTTAAAACAAATACGCCCGTACATACCGATTCCTATATGCCTTCTCACCGATGCTTCCGGGTATGTTCGTCGAGGCTGGGCGTGCCTAATTGATTGACAGGCATCCGACCGACGCATACAGCGCGTCGCAAGATGCCGAAAGAAGCCGAACGTCGGTGCGGCTCTATACGGCGCCTGCGCACCAACGCTCGGCTTTTTTCGGCATCTCGCGACGCGCTGTATGCGTCGCTCAGATGCCTGTCAATAAATTAGGCACGCCCATCCCCGACCCTCATACCCAGAAGCAGCGGTGAGAAGGCATATAGGAATCGGTATGTACGGGCGTATTTTTTTAAAAAAAACGGCCGATTCTAATTGCATTTATGACATTAATGACCATGTTAAGTTTATTTTTAGGTGAACCACCCCTTTTAATTAGTGTGTTTCAATTCTGCTAAAACAGCCTTTCAACCAGGGTCCCCTAAAGTTTTCTTCAGGGTTGCCTTGGCGAAATACCTAAAAATTGCCCAAGAATGTTATACCAGCCAATCTGTGGATGAAGCCCAAGTCACAGGTTTTCATTGTGCACCATTACAACCTTCTAGCTGCCCGTGGCCTAACAACCAATGGCAACATCGGTTGATAAGCAGGCTGTCAGTCGCCTGCATAGAATCCTTGTTTGACCCTCCCCTGCCCCTCTCCATCAGCGGTGGGGTCACATTAGCTGAGTGATGGAGAAAAACTGAGACCGAAACATTGGGATACTAATCGGAACCAGTTCGCAAAAGTGTTTTTGCTTTGGAAGAATAAATCGCCTCTAACGTTGGGTCCTCTCCTTGGACTTGTGGATGTTGCTGCATTATGTAAAACTATTAGAATAGCTTTTACATTTTAGAATGGGGTGCCTTGATATTGTCCATAATTTTTAAAGGGTGCCTTGACTGAAAAAAGGTTAAACAATGTGCTAGAACCACTAAAGTCTGGTATGCACGGGGAGACAATCGGCCTGTGAGTACAGCAGCCAGTTGGACAGAAGCTGGCCTAATGTCTAGCTTCTGTCAAACGGGCATGCTGGAAAACCAATCGGCGTTTGCAGCCAATGGTGTGCTAACCAGTGTGCTTTGGTGGGTGGGGGAGGCCCCCTGTTGGAACACAATGACACAGTGGGGAGAAGGGGAGCTTGCTGTACTAACTGTGCAATGTTGGTACAGCTAGCTCCACAGGGTTTTTTATCTTTTTCCAGCCCACCGGGTTGAACGGAAAAACATCTACCTGTATTTACTAGGCTGTACCAGTACCTGCTGTGACTTGTGTGCTCATTCCTCCAGAGTTGTCTTACTAATGCAGGAGGTGTCACTGGCCAGATCACCAGTTGAACACAGGGGGAAAAAGCCAAAGAAAAGAAAACTGATGCAACCACCACATCTAATGATTGGTAAGCTGCAGTATATTACATTTTTAGTTTTGGGTTTAATACTACTTGAAATCTGTAGCTGTTTTTATAATTCATAATCTTTGATTAGCCAGACAGCTGTGTGGTCCTACCATTTAAAAAACTTTATGGAGTTGTCCAAATTAGTATTTTTCCTTGTAAGTAACCAGCACACTAGCCTGAGGTATACAGGTAATTGCAACCAGACACAAGAACTGCAAGCCTTTAAAAGAAAAAGTAAGAGTTTACGCGTAATTTGTTAATGTTATGGAAATTTCTGTATTGTGTTTTAAAATCTGACTTTCCTCAAACTTTGAAAGATGTGTCTGGTGTAAGATATGCTCCTACTTTTTTGTATGTTGCCATATGAGCAGCGAATATACTGTACCTAGAAAAACTCCTTTATTTTTTCAATGCCTATTACTTCTCGTCTCATCCTGATGGAAGTAAAATATTTTTGTAAAATGGTTAGCTTGTATGAATGAAAGTAAGTGATTATATTTACAGGCTTTAGCTATGCAGAGGATCAGATTAATGAGGGTGTGGGAAATGTTATGCATGTACAAACAGCATGAATGAGGCTCCATACTGGAAATACGAGAGATTCACAGATGCACTTGTCTACTTTTTTTTTTGCCCTGCACAGTGATTTTGTCAGTAACAGGATTGCCGATTTGAAGTTGGTTTAGTGTTGTTTTTTTAATTTTTTATTAAGGAACATTTTTATTGTCCTTACATATTTTTGTGACTTGATGGCTTTACATCGGTTATTCTTTTCCAACTGCGTTTACTTTATGCGGTAACCCAATTATCATGCAATTGTAGGTCATAAGAATTCTTTTTACCTCTATATATTCTGCAGTTTAAAGTTACTGTATTTATTGGCATATAATAGCTGTCCATTTTTTTTTTTTTCCTTAAAATGTTCGAACACCAAAACATGTTGTTCTTGAATGAATGACTTGTATAGCGCTACACATGCAAACGGAATCGCCTCTAGGCGCTTTTTGCAGCCAGTGTCTTCCTGGCTGGTGCGGTCATTTACCCCATAGGATCTCGACACGCTTGGGACAGTTGTACACACATATATACTGGGTCAATTTGGACAGGATTCAATTAACCTACCAGCATGTCTTGATGGTGATTTTTAGTTTTTTTTTCTTCTATGTCTTCATTTCGCCTCAATTCCCATTCTCTAGGAGATGAAGTCTCCTTTTTTAGACAGCCACCACTGGTTCGGATGTCCCTGCCGAAATATTTGCCGGTGCTGGTGACGATTTATAAAACTTGAATTTCACGTTTTTATGTTCTGTTCAGCCATAAGTGGTTAGCAGAACACATAGGGTAAACGTCCCCAGTGGAAAAACAGAACAAAATGAACACCTGGCAGAGGTTTTGCCCTTCCTTTTACCTAAAACTAGAGAAAAAAGCTGTGACCTTAGATATACAGTAAAGGTAGTTATGGACAATAAATGTTTTTTTTTTTTCTTGGTGAGGCAATTTTTGGCTATGGCATGCCGTGATCTTTTTCGGTGACAGCAGAAGTCTCTTCATATTGAAATATTGGGGTGGAAGAGCGGATATATTTTCTCCTGGCTGTTGGACAGTAGTGCATACTAATGATTTTTTAAGATCCTAACCACATTGGTTTTGTTCACAGCTTCTTCTGTATCCAAGAAGAATGAAATTCACCCCCCTCCCAATTAAAGGGCTAAGGACATTTTATAGATGTTAAGCCTGTACCCAAATAGTTACAAAAATCTGTTAGTTTAGGTAGGATGGGGGAAAAAGGTAATATAGGGTCCAAAACTCTTGCCCTTCATGAAGGAAATTATGCACCATACTCCTTCCATTGTGATTGACACGTACACTTACTGGCCACTTTATTAAATACACCTGTTCATTTGGTAACATAAATTGCTAATCGGCCAGTCACATGGCAGAAACGTAATGCATTTAGGCATCTAGAAGTAGTGAAGATGACTAAGTTCAAACTGATTTAAGTGACTTTGAACTTGGCATCGTTGGTGCCAGATCGGCTGGTCTAAGCATTTCAAAAACTGCTGATCTAATGGGATTTTCATGCACAACCACCTTTAGTGAGCTGCAGTTGTGTGGATGTGCAGATTACAGCAGGGCTACAGCAGCAGCAGACCATACCGGATGCCACTCCAAGAACAGGAAACCAAAGCTACAATTCGCACAGGCTCACCAAAATCTAACAGTAGAAGAATGGAAAATGTTGCCTGCTCTGAGTCTCGGTGATGGTCTAATGGTGTGAAGGAAATTTCTTTGCACACTTTTTGGGCCCCTTAGTACTAATGTAGCATTGTTTAAATGCCACGGCCAACCTGAGTATTGTTGCTCACCATGTGCATTCCTTTATGAATACACGGTACCCATCTTCTAATGTCACAAAGCTCAGTTCATCTCACCCCTGGTTTCTTGAACATCACATGATCTCAATTCAATAGAGCACCGTTGGGATATGGTGTGCAGCTGACAAATTTATAACTGCGTGATGCTATCAATGCGGTTAATATGGACCAAAATCTCAGAGGAAGGTTCCCAACACCTTGTTGAATTTGGGCCACAAAGAATAAAGGCTTTTCTGAAGGCAAAAGGGAGTCCAACCTCGTACCAGCAAGGTGTACCTAATAAAGTGACTGGTGAGTGTATGTGAAGGCTTAGGCCGCGTACACACAATCGAACATGTCCGCTGAAACTGGTCCGCAGACCAGTTTCAGCTGACATGTTCGATCGTGTGTACGGCCTATCGGACCGTTTTCCAGCGGACAAAAGTTTCAAAACATGCTTTGAAACCTGTCCGCTGGAAACCTGTCCGTCGGACAGGTTCGATGGTTAGTACACAAAATCATCGGACCAAAATCCCGCGCATGCTCAGAATCAAGTCGCCGCATGCTTGGAGGCATTGAACTTAGTTTTTTCATCACGTCGTGTTCTACGTCACCGCGTTCTGGTCCGAGGGGATTTTGGTCCGATGGTGTTGTACGCACATCAGACCAACAGACCACTTCAGCGTGGTCCGATGAAAGCAGTCCGTCGGACATGTTTCATCGGACATGTCTGATAGTGTGTACGCAGCCTTAGAGTGATGATCAATGTGATCTATACTGAAAAGGGAGGCTTGCCGTTAAGATTGGCTGGTGCTCCGCTTCAGCAGAAATTGTGACCCAAACCTTGGCCTTCACCTGTATCTAGCAATGAAGGCAACCCTAGTTGCTTTTTTAGGCTTTTATTTTTCCTAGCAATTAATACTTTTTAATTGGTCATGTTAATATAAACATAGTTCCCACTCGGCTATACTCCTCTCTCATCTCCTCCCTTCCCTTTTATCTATCTTTTATATCGCTCACCAGCCATTTTTGCTCAAAACCATTGTGACAGTTTTAAGTACAGTTTAAAAACCTCCTTGAAAGCTTGCATCCTGTATTTTTGCTAATTGCTGTAGCTTAGCATGAGCTAAAAGTGGCAGTCAGATAATAGGTGAAACTACCAGCTGTGACATCCAAACTTGTATGAAGCGTCGTCAAATCACATTGCATTGACAGACAGAATGTTGATGGTTCCTGGTTTAATCTAAAAACATTTTTTTTTATTAAATCTATTCTAATGGGCCTACATCCTAAAGAGTAATTTTTTTTAAACTAGTGTGTGTTGTGGTGTTTGTGTTTCTGACTTTGAGAATTATTACACGTATAATTTAGTAAATACTATAAAAGCACTTGATGGGCTTCCAAAATAACCCTAAATATCTATTTAAACCTATGGAATCCAATCGTGTTATATAGAGCTGAAAATGACCTTCTTTAAAAGCTGAAGTTTTAATAATTGTATCCTTGAAAGGAACAATGTTGATTTGCATGTTTTGGCAATTACTCTTACCTGGAAGTTCTGCTTGAATACATACTCGCTTGTCTTCATTCCTAAGATCGGGGAGAATAGATCTGCAGAAGGTATTAGTAAATGTTCTTGTCTTACCATGAACGTTATGCTTCCATGTTTGTATTTCTTTAAAATGAGCCTGCACTCAAAGTATAGGAGCTGCCATCTTGCATGTCCTTGAAATTGATTGCGCCTCGTGTCATGGTGATCTAATGACTTCAATACTCAATACAAATTTTTCGACTTTCTGTTCGCAGGCTGCCATCATTGACTAACTTTTGAAAATGTATGCTCCATGGCTAGTACCGTTTTTTTTTTTTAATATAATAATGCTTGTTTTAGGTTGCTTACCAATTAGAAAAGCAAGGATAAGGATGGCTTTAGCTAGCAATACATGCTTCAAAATTTGGCAGCTTTGAACTTGTGTACAACCAGCCTGTTGGAAAATGTTCTCTCAATCGGCGCTGCTGGCTACAGCTGACAGTGCTGATCCGTGTATTCGGGTGGAAGGGAAGTCTCCCTGCTGTCAGAATAGCTCAGTGGAAGGGATTCCCCGTCCACATGGAGGGTGTGGATAGGGGAATAAAGTCCCTTTTCAGCGGGTTGACCAAAAAAAATTAGTTGTATGCCCAGTCTTGCTATAGACATTGCCAACCCTGTTTTGATGGTGCACGACGGATCAATATTCCTATTATAATGAATTCCTTTACTATAACTATTGTAATGTGTGAATTAAAGTAACTTAAATTGGAGTTTCACCCAAAAATTGAAGTTCCAATTTAGGTGTAGGTGATCCCCTGACATGCCACATTTGGCATGTCGTTTTTTTTGTTTTTTAGGGGGAGCCGTTTTTACGGGCACCCGACTCCCATTTCCTCCCTGGTGCCAGAAGGAAAAAACTGACGGGTTATAACCCTCTCTTGCTCTATACAAAAAAAAAAAGCTTTGCCTATAGTTCTACTTTAAGCTGCTCATACACTTGCTGAATTTTAGGTGGTCCCTAATGAACTAGCTGAAGTTTGATCTGTGGGTAGATCTGTCGGCTCAGTCCAGCATCCTTTTGATTCCATAATCAGCCAGATGGAAAATTTTCAGCTGAACAGTCAGATGCAGTGGGAGATTTCCCCATCCACACTGTTTATCATGGATGGACGTATCTGTAATTTCCTTTTGCCGGCTGAACAAAAAGAAAGATTCCTCCATCCCCCACTGTATCAAAAAAATTGGGTATACTACACACATGTCAAGGAATTTGACAGATTTTTTTTATATACTAACTCTTTTATTCCCTTTTCTGTTTTGGCATGTGAGAAGAATTCTGCAGTGTTGGCTAACAAATTATAGATTTTACTGCCAGTGATTACAATGAAGTACAACTTCATATGTAGCTTGAATTTGTTTTCCAGGCCTCCCAAATGGCTTTGCAGATGGAGACAAGGAGAAGACTATTGCAGTGGCTCCAGTCCGAAAGTTGGAACCTCGTAGAAGGTGTGCTTCAGAATCCAGTATCTCTTCAAATAACAGCATTTTGTGCCACTCAAAGTAAGGGTCCATTACAGACAAAAATGGGAATTCTCCCCTTTTTTTGCATACAAGTGCACTTGCAACTGCTTTCATCTTCTGTCCTTTTTCCACGGATTACAATTTTTCCTTCTCAAAATTTGCTTTACAAATGCATGCAATTCTTCCTAAAACCTATAAAGATTTGGAAAGACCAATCTCTCCATATGTTTTTGATGTGTATTCTCTGGCTTTTCAACCAAGAATGCGCAACATTTACTGTGTTGTAGAATTTTCCTGGGATTGTTATTTAATTTTCATCTCAAAATTGGGTTGGAAAAGTACCAGGATTGTAGATGTTATACTTGCCTTTTCAAAACACTTCACGTGATTCTCAAATATTGGAATGAACATTGGGGTTGTAAAAATTGATAAAACCCCCTGTCAACCCACGTTTCTATATATTGATTACCCATATATCAGGTCCCATCCCATCCCATGGGGGAGAAAACTTTTTTTGTCATGTGCACTTAAAGTTCCCATTTCTTAAACCATAAAAGAATATCTAATTCCAATCACTGTTTTTTACCCCTTAAAATGGAATTTAAATCCTTAATTGCTATTGGTTGGTTAGACGAGCAGTGTTTTCTTTCAGATATCATAGCTTTATTAGGAACACTTCAGAAATGTACCTGTTGAATAGTGAAAAGAGTAGACAGCTGGGTAATGTACACAATTGAAGAAAAAAATATTTCCATATTTGTAATATCACACTATCCTTATGTCTTTATCACTCAGTTTTAGTTTACCAAAATGCGGTAAAGGCAAACCTGCACTTGTGCGACGCCATACTATCGAAGACAGAAGCGAGCTAATATCTTGTATAGAGAATGGAAATTATGCAAGGGCAGCAAGAATTGCAGCAGGTATGAAATATTATTTTTTATTATTTTTTATTTCAAATGACCTTGAAATATTTTGAAAGTTGGTATCTTTAACAGACGTGCAATGCATTCTGTAATTTGTTCCCCCCCCCCCCCCATATAGTCCAAACCACTTCCAGCTACCCTCAGGTGTTCATCTATGGACCTCCTCTTTGAGAGATAAGTTCTTACATGGAGCTGCATTCTCTCCGGATAGTTATGTCAAGTTGATTATTCAACTCAGTGACGGCCTGAGAGGTTGCCAGCACTACATTTCTGCTTTGGGTGGTCCTCTTGGCACATGTGTAGAGCTGCAGGTCCAGAGCCATGGTCTTGCCTGCAGCAGAGCCTAGTCTCTAGTAACACCTACATGGGTATGCTTATCATTTAGGGCAAAGCCAGTAGGTGGTTAATCCCTCCTATTTCTGCTACGAATGAGAGTACTGGACATAACCTAAATGTTTATGGTCTCCTGCTACTACGAACAGTGGCCAACAGGTGAATTTATAGAGAACTGGAAAGGGATTTTTTTTAATGGTGCCACAGGTATAAACAAAGAATGTTTTTCAAAAAAAATATATATTTTTTTTATTACTATTAAAAAGCGAACAACATTTTTATAGAAATTATCACAACATATGGAACAATGTGCGTAATGAAGCTAGTGTAGCTGTATATATGCCTGTCGGGCTCTACATGTTTCGTTACAGTGCTTCTTCAGGAGGTTTATGGCATATATTGGATACAAAAATGAAATCTAAGATGAATGACATATACAACAATCAAATACAGAATAATATACAGGTGAATATCATAAAGTAACATAGATACACACAAGTAAACAACAACCAAGAGTAAACCAAAAGGAGGCATAGTAAAAGCCCCATTCAAATGATCTATGGCAGTGTTTCTCAATTCCAGTCCTCACGCCCCCCCAACAGTTCATGTTTTCAGGATTTCCCTCAGATGAAAAGGCTGTGGGAATTACTAAGGCAGTGAAACTGATCAAATCACCTGTGCAAAATAATGGAAATCCTGAAAACCTGACCTGTTGGGGGGCTTGAGGACTGGAATTGAGAAACACTGCTCTATGGGATCTCTGAGATCCATACAGCCATAGACCATTTGAATGGGGCTTTTACTATGCCGCCTCTTTGGTTTATTCGTGGTTTTCTTTTGTGTATCTGTTATTCACCTGTATTTGTTGTATATGTCATGTATTATATGTATTTTATATATCTCTTGTAGCCAATATATGCATTGCAGCTCCTAATGAAGCACTATAGTGAAACATGTAGAGCCCAACAGGCATTTATAGCTACTTTAGCTTTATACGCACATTATTGTTCCATATCATGTTGTGATCATTTTATATGCATTTCTATATTCTTGAGAGATACTTTTTGTTAATATTTAACATTAATAAACATTTTTTTATTGAAAATGTATCCTTTTTTAATACCTGTGGCACCATTAAAAATAAAAAATCCCCCTTTCCAGTACTCTATAAATTCTCCAATTTGAGATATGGGTGCATTGTTCCTTTTTTAAACTAGTGTAGTCATTTCAACCAGTGGCCAACAGGTGTTTTCACTGCAGCATCCCCCCTTCTGCCACACTGCTGCGGAGGTTGTAAGTACTCCTTTGGGGGGTGTTTTTTTTTTTTTTATCCAACATGGCTGATCGAAAGGACATGAATAAAAGTGGGTCAGGTGGGCTCACTAGCTCAGGCTTGGCCTTTAGTTCCCTGCAAGTTGTTCATTGGTTCGAGACCCTGGTACCCTCTCTCTGGTTGTCCCCTTGCTGCCAAGTATGATGGCCACATTAGTCTAATACTTACATTCTAGAGGGGAATCTTCTGCCATAATGGTGGAATTCATAAGCAGAATTTCTGGACTTATGGAGGCTATAGATGGCAGGGGTCACAATTGTGTCCTTCAGCCTCCCCTCCTAACTTGGTCTTTGATTTTGCCCTTGAGCCAAAATTATTGCATGAAGAGGAAGCGTATTTTGATAAGCTCTCACCCTGTCATTGGATCATGAGGAAAACATTTTAGTACAGAAATCTCACCCAAGCTAAGAGAAACCATCATGGATTCTTCTCTGCACATTTACTATCTTTTTCTCAGTGATGGTGCTATCTGCGGTAGGCGGTCACCGTTACCAATATGTCGCCTTGCTTTTTGTTTTGTGTACCCTAGATTTTTAACCAAGATGTTTGCTCTTATAGTGGCTTTGCTAAACACTGAGGATTCTTGTACCTGAATGATTTTCTGCTGAAGAACCAGTCTTAGCCAATACCCGCAAGACTATACAAACTCTGCAGAATTTCGGGTGGATTCTCGAGCAGTATCTAAGCTTGGCTCCCAACACGAATTTGCCTAGGATCTTCCTGCCCTAGAGCTTCTGGGCTCAGAAGTGGCCCGCCCTCTGTGTTTAGTATGAAACACCTGCAAACAAAGCCTGCGTCATCCCCTCTGCATGCCACATCCATCTTCGTCTGTATTCCTTCCAGGGCTGCAAACTCCGGCTGTGTGACTGGCTGGAGCCATCTGACGTCACTCACGGCACACACCCCTGAAGATACTGCACAGGCGGCCTTTCCTTTCCTTTAGAGCGCATGCTCCAATAACATTGGCGCAGTATGCAGTAAATATATCCTTAACGATGTACGTTTAGGATTTACAGTACTTATAGGTAAGCCTTATTCTAGGCTTGCCTATAGGTACAAATCCTAATGGACAGTATACAACCTCTTTAAGTGCACCCATACTGCACATAGTTTTATGTGATGTTTTTATCGTGTGGGACTTGTAGGGTACTATGTCAGGTGAAACTGCAATATGTTTTCAGTGCTTGAAAAATACTTGAAAATGTGCCCTTTGTTACACATTGCATTCTTTCTTTTTCAATGTAGAAGTTGGACAAACGAACATGTGGGTGTCTGCAAGTGCAAATTCAGCTTTCCTTGAACCTCTAAAAGTGGTCTGGGCCAAATGTAGCGGTTATCCTTCTTATCCAGCATTGGTAAGAACAAGTAACATTCTCCTTTTAACCTAGTAGTATTGGGCACACGTTTTTAATTAAATAGAATTAAAGTGATATTAAAGCCTCTTTAAAAAACAAATGTTATACTCTCCTGCTCCGTGTAATGGTTTTACACAGAGCAGCCCGAGCCTCCTCTTGGGTCCTTCGCTGGTGCTCCTGGCCCCTTCTTTTTGCTGAGTGCCCCCATAGCAAAAAGCTTGCAATGGGGGTGCACCAGAGCAGGCTTGCTCTCAAGCTGTGGATCTGCCTGTGCATTCACATAAAGAGCCATGGTTCGGTCCCACCCCCCCTTCTCCTAATTAGCTCAGTGGCTGCAATTGAAAGTGACCACTGCTGTTTTAGCTAATGAAGAGGCAGAGTCCCCAGCTGAGTGTTGGGGCACTTGTGCACATCACTGGATCAAGATGGGGCTCAGGTAAGTATTGGGGGGGGGGCTGAGGGGATGCTGCACAGAAGGTAACAAATCTTGAGCCTTTAGAACCACTTTAAAGCGAGGTCCACCCTAAAATGGAACTTCCGCTTTAAGTACTGGTGACCCCCTGATATGCCACATTTGGCTTGTAATTTTTTTTGGAGGGAGTGGGTACCCAGTTTTGACAGGCACCCCTGGCGCTGTGGCGCCATAAGGAAGTTTACCTTTCCTTCTTGCAATCTTCTGGGACACTTCACAGGTTCCACAAGATTGCCTGGCCATTCACAACACTGCTCGCGCATGCGCAGTGCGTGCCTGGCTGTGAAGTTACAGCCGGCCGCCCACAGTTACAATCACGGCACCGCAGAGAGAAGGGGCAGAGGAGCGAGGCTTTGTGTGCCTACATCGCTGGACCATGGGACATGTGGGTGTGTTAACTAAAAGTCAGCAGCTACACTTTTTGTAGCTGCTGACCTTTAAATGGGTGGAACTCTGCTTTTCGTTACCCTGGTATAGCTGCAATAACATACAACGTGTTTTAAAGTTAATATTTAAAGCATATGTCCAGTCAAAACTTTTTTTCTTAGTTTTAGATAGTGGAGGGGTTTCTTGGTGTGTTAACTAGCTCTACGTCGCGCCTTTCGCGGCCACTACGTCGCGTCAGCCCCCGAGTCCCGTGCGTGTGCCCGGCGGGCGCGATCGCCGCCGGGCACACGCGATCGCTCGTTACAGAGCGGGGAACGGGAGCTGTGTGTGAAAACACACAGCGCTCGTTCCTGTCAGCGGGGGAAACGCTGATTTTCTGTTCATACAATGTATGAACAGAAGATCAGTGATTCCCCTAGTGAGTCCACCCCCCCCATACAGTTAGAACACACTAGGAACACACTTAACCCCTTCCCCGCCCCCTAGTGTTAACCCCTTCACTGCCAATGGCATTTTTATAGTAATCCAATGCATTTTTATAGCATTGATCGCTAAAAAAATGCCAATCCCAAAAATGTGTCAAAAGTGTCCGAAGTGCCCGCCATAATATCGCAGTACCGAAAAAAAACGCTGATCGCCGCCATTACTAGTAAAAAAAAAATAATAATAAAAATGCCATAAAACTACCCCCTATTTTGTAAACGCTATAACTTTTGCGCAAACCAATCAATAAACGCTAATTGCGATTTTTTTTTACGAAAAATATGTAGAAGAATACGTATCGGCCTAAACTGAGGGAAAAATTTTTTTTTAATATATTTTTGGGGATATTTATTATAGAAAAATGTAAAAAATATTGCATTTTTTTCAAAATAGTCACTCTGTTTTTGTTTATAGCGCAAAAAATAAAAACCGCAGAGATGATCAAATACCACCAAAAGAAAGCTCTATTTGTATTTTGTTTGGGAGCCACGTCGCACGAGATTGTAGTAAAGCGAGCAGCGCCGAATCTCAAAAAGTGCTCTGGTCTTTGGACAGCAATATGGTCCGGGGCTGAAGTGGTTAAACACAAAGACAAAAATAATAAAAAAAAATCCTGTAAAATATATTTACCCTGACCTTTTGACCCAGACACTAACCGTGGCACTGACTTAGATCAAACCCTATTTTTTTTCCCCTCTCTGCTAGGAAAGAGATACATTTATATGTTTCCTCTCCATTTACAGAGTAAAAAAAACAGGGACAGGCTTCACAGTAACTGATCACTGTGGTAGCCAATCAGAGGCTATCCTAGCGATCAGGTGACCTGGTATCAGGAGAAAAGGGGTTCTCAATGAGACCCTGGTCTCTGTGCTGGGAGCGCGCTGTGTGTTCTCACGGTAAAAAGACCAGCGCAGTGGGGCCGCATATGTGTTACATCGACAGAAAGCGGTTAATCGGGAAAGTGTTTTAATATGGTTTGAATTAATAGGGGTAGTCTAGAAATTGAAATACATTGTTGAAATATGATTTTACATTTTGACCATAGATACTTTTCTAATTCTGGGAATTTGACTGCTAGAAGGTTGGTGTTTAGGGAGTCATTTTTTCATATTTTATGTACATGGTACTAATGGCAAAACGAATGTAATCTAATCCTCTCCACACTGATTGCTCAATGAAAATCTGGCTGTCCATTTAAACTAAAGCAATATAATCTGATTATAGCATTCCCTTTAGATCTACCATTAACTATTTAGTACAAAGGCTTGTAAGACTAGGTACAGATTGGATAGATGAAGTATGTTGTCTGTCATATAGTTTTGACAAATCTAAAGGAGATTTTACAATCAGACTCTATGGTTTATGGCCACCTTCTAGGCTGTTTTTATTGCTCAAAAGAAAAACGAGAAAGCTGTCTTTTTTTTTTGGGGGGGTTTGTTCTTGATTTTTGAAGACCTGCAGGATCAGTACACAAGAGCTACTGATAAGTCAAAGTTATTATTGAGTTTACACATTTTTTGTGAGTGCAGGCACTATGACTTGTTATAGGATCAAGCGTTAAAACAGCCTGGTGAAATTATAATTATGGAACTTTTTAAAAATTGGGTTGCAATTTTTGGGGCATATCTGTATTGTTTGGTTGAAGCTTCAAAGATGTTCTCTCTACTTTTAGATAATAGATCCCAAAATGCCACGTGTTGGTTGCCATCATAATGGTGTTGCTATACCAATTCCACCAATGGATGTTTTAAAAACGGGAGAGCAGATGCAAACCAGAGCGGAAGAAAAGCTGTTTTTGGTTCTTTTCTTTGATACTAAAAGAAGCTGGTAAGAACTTGCAATACATTTCTCTTTATCACACTTTGCGTGTATGTTTTACAATGTTTTGTTTACATTTTTTTAATACCTTGTAGGACTACAGCTGTTTCACTTTGATATTGTTTGTATTGTAATGTGTGCTATTAAAGCTTCTGGAACCCAAAAACAGGTGCCCATAAACCTACCCCAATTCTTATTTTCACAGTTTTACATGTACTGCAACTATTTCTTGACCTATTGATATGAAGGATGATCTCCCTAACCAAAGTGCTGGGTAGATCGATAAGTGGCTGCAGGCTGGTTACAGGCTACCAGGTTGTAGAGGCACACTCGATGGCACCTACATTGATGCCACTTTTATACTTTTATCCTACATCACAGGACAGCTTCAGTAATTCTTATGTCGGGGCTATGGGCTGCCTTTTGTGATTGGACACTGTGGGAAAAAAGACAGGAAGTCCTCTCCCAAGCATAACCAGCCTGAAAGGCTTTGTTTTTTGTTTTTTTGCCAGTGTCTGAAAGTGATGATCACTATAGACTAGCTCTCAGGACAGTTTACCATATTCTCAACAGTTCTAATAGGAATCGGATGAGTAGTGCGTGGACCCCCACATCAGAGAAATGGATGCAATGTGGGTACAGTATGTAATGTTGCTGGCCGTCACTGGATGCTTTGTTCACAGAATCTTGGTGCTTCCTATATAGAGTCCTGGCGTGGCCATTTTCTTCCCTTTCATGTTTTTCACAGGTTGTGCGGCATTCAGGGCATCTTGAGCAGAAGGGATGATCTAGTCTGCACTCCAGGGCAACAAACAGTGCAGCACCTACACAGCGGTGGACCAGTTATCCCTCAAGGTCATGTAAGCTCTCCCCCGGGTTGGTGGGAGGGGTACTGGCAAATAATGGTAGTTTCCAGGGGTAATGAGCACACGGGTGCTTTTGCACAGTATTCTTTCAGCTGATAAATGGATTGATACATAGCTCAGGTCGCTATACAGCCTGTCAGCAGGCCTCATATCTCAAAAAAGGAAGAGGACGAGAAACCGGGGAATGGGTCTCGAATACTGTTGACAGGTAGGTAGGAACCTGGATGCTGCCTGGTACAATTTGCCCTGGGACTCCAGCTCCTGGTGTCTCTGACTTTACCTATATTAGGTTGTTCTGCTACCTTGATGGCTCCTTCCTCCGGTTCCTTTATTTACAAGGAGGATTTTTTTGTCTGTTAACTGGGATGCTTCAACGGATTTCTGGAATCCTGGCTGGGTCGGACCTTCAAAGGCACAAATGTAGGCACTCCCCACTCATTGGTAACGGAGGATGATGCCGATTAGTCTTCTCAGGTTCAGCCTTGTTGATCTCAAGATCCCGTATTTTCTCATAAATCTCACCTTAACGACATTTAGTATGTGGACTTTGGTTCACTCCGACAAGGTGTTGACTCCACCAAAGAGATTTGCACAGCAATACCCAGTGAAAGAATTCACAAAAACGTTGTCTCAGCTCTTACTAGTTTGGTTGACAATGTGATATGAGACTAGAATCCTTGGTATGGAGATGTTTGGTGCTCGACTACTGGATTTCCCTCGGACCATGTGTTTTACAGTGGATGCCCTCAAGGATTTCATCCAGCAGATTTTGTTTGGGCCTTTTATCTGTGCACATGCTCAATATTCTGGCTAAAGTGTTTGTCTGCAGAAAAATGCCTTGCACTGAGGATGCAAGTGGAATTTCTGCACTGAGGGCTCCCTCAATTCATTGTTGCATGTGAGTCTTGGGAAAGATGGTTGCCTCATTCAAGGCAATTTTTGTTTGCCCACTTCCATTCCAGGACATTTTCGACTGAATATTTTACATACTTTGTACAGGATATATCGTTCCTTGGACTCCCTGATGGCTTTACATCAGACAATCTTGTGTCTCTGAACTAGTGGATGTCTTCCCAAGTGGTGAAGATGGGGAAAAGTCTTTTCTCCCCATCTCTTGGACAGTGTTGACGGCGTACACCATGTCAGGCTGGGGGAAGTCCTGGGTCATCTTTTGGTGAAGGGTACAGTACCTGGTTTCTGCAGGAGTGGCTGATGGCCATTGACGTTCTAGATTTGTGGGTGATCCACTTTGCCCTCCTGCACTGATCAATGAAACTACAAGGTCCACCTGTTAGCTTGACAATGCTGCAGTTGTGGCATACATAAAATGTCAAGGAGGCACATGGAGTCGAACAACCCAAAAGTGAATCTCCTTCTGTCTTTGGAGCTTCACATTCCCCTCTTGTCCGTGGTTCACATTCCAGGAGTGGAAAATTTGGCAAGCATACTTGCTCATCTATTGTCTCCAGGGACTCTTCCCCCAGAAGTGTTCAGCTTTGTCAACGGTGGGGCACTCTGGATTTATGTCTTTGGATAACCAGGTTTAATGCAAAACTGGACAGATTTGCATCCAGGACCAGGGGTCCTCAGGCCGTTTACGGTGGGTGCTCTGGTGATGCCATAGGACCAGTTCTCCTTGATTTATGCCTTCTCTATACCACTGCTACATCTGTGGATATGTCACAGAATTCAAGTAGAAGCAATTCTGGTTGCCCCAGCTTGGCCTTTGGAGAGCATGGTGCTCGGGCATAAACCGGTCAGAGGATGGACCTTGGGCTTCCAGCGTTCAGGCAGATCGTTCCGACCCTTTTTTTGCAAAGTCAGATTTTTTCCGGTAAGTTTCACATAATGTGCTAGTATGCGATTAGGCTAGTATGCGATGCAAACTAGCACATTATGACATTGCCCTGCCTCGCCATTGCCTTACTTTAAACCATCTTCATTTACCTACTTTTTTTTTTTTTCTTTCGTTTTCACTTCCTTTTTGTCCTAAACCTCAATTGGTTGGGTATACGGTACTCCAGACTTTAGAGTCCCCTCTTTGTAAAACCCAAGGGCCCTAAAAAGGGTCAAGCAAGTTCCAAGTCTTATTTCCTGTTGGGTATATTAGCTGATCTCTCAGCCTTATGGTTTAAAGAGAAGGGATCCCCCCCCCCCCCATTTTCAGGTGTCGGCTCATTTTACCTGGACCGTTGGCACTTCCGGGACCTTTCCCCAATAAAGCCACTGTATTTCTTAATTCTGCAGGGTGGATATTGAAGCCACTGGGGATGCTTCTTTTGGTTGCAGTGTTTGGAGGGCTGCTCTGGTTGGCCTCTTGTCTGGTGCTTGTTGCACTCCCCTTTTTTTAAGTGCTTTGAGGCATCCCTGATGTAACGATTACTGACGCTGCTCCCTCATGTATACTAAAGAAAATTACTTGCCCGTAAAAAAACCATTTTTTGGAGTACATCATCAAACGGATATCTCTCCCTTCTGTTTTTTTTGCTTGTCACAAAGCTGAAGCTTTTCTGGCAGGGGAGGGGGTTATGCCTTTGAGAGGACTTCCAGTCTTTCCTGCCAGTGTCCAATAGCTTGTAGGTGGCATATATCCAGATTTTGAGGATTAGTGGAGCTGTCCCGTGATGTAATCAAAACTCGATTTTATAGGCAAGTCGTAAATGTGTGTGTGTTTGTTTGTTTTTTGCCAGCCACAGGTTTGATAAATCAGACATACCATGTGGCTAACAACTATGTAGTGTGAGGATTTGCCTAAATTCACTCCAGTGGGTTAATTAAACCATCTCTTGCAAGGTCTGAAAACTCTCCTTACTCTTATATACACAAATATTGTATTTAAAAACCACACGTTTAAATGTTAAACCAAACAAGTGAAATTGAAACCATTTTGCCTGAAATTAACATTCCGTGAATCGTGCTCTTTGACAGTGAAATCTCTCAGAAAACAGTCCATGTGTTTGTTTATCTTTAGTGAATCAACCACAATCCTTTCAAGGTAATCAGTTTGTGTGCACCAGTGACCCCCCTCCACCTCATCACGTAGCCCATTACCAGCAATTGAGACCACACTGTTTTAGGTGTTAGGTGGTCTCCTAAGCATTTCAAAGATGTCAGGCTCTTGTAGCATGGATCACAGGCAGAGATTCATCAGCCAAATGAAGGACTGCACCAATCACTTCCTCTGACACAAAATGCCAAAGGATCATCATGGAAAAGATAATCTCAATTGTGAAATACCACAAGGTTTGTTTAATACAAATGTATACAGATCTATCCGCATAAATCCAGAAACAAAGTGCTTTTTGTATCCAGATAAAATACCGTCGCTGGTACCGGCTAATGTCAGCTCATGCCCCGCCCCAACGCACGTTTCCTCTGAAAAAAACGTTACGGGGTCAGCTGAGTGTGCTGGCGAAAGTTTCATATAATTATGATTTAGGCCTGTGAATGCCACCTCCAGATTTAAGTTTCTGCTTCACGTTAAAATCTTTCCTTATTTGCATAGGTATTACTAAAAAGGCACCCACTTGAGGATCACATGTAAATAATCCATAAAAACTTTTGTCAACCAAAAAACAACAAATAATAAATCCTGTAGGTTCTGTGCTCCCCCTACTGGCTAAAAATGGGTACCACTAGCTTCAAAAACTTGAATGGGAGACCACATCTAACATTCTATATAATTCTTAGGAAATATTAAAATAAAATAAATTAAAATGAAATTGTATGTGTACATACTAGAGAACTATAAAAGGGAAAACTTTCTTAAACCTTAACTGTTGATGAAACTCCTAATCAAATTATTCCAAAAGGGATATAAGACTTGAGGTCAAAATTTCATCAAGTTTGTTAGGACTTGAATAGTTTAATGTATAAAGAAAATAGTGCAGCGCAAAACAGTGAATATAAACTACAACATCACATAACATATATAATAAAGTGATATAACACTCAAAAATGTCAGCTAGAAAAAGATATTTTTAGCATGAAAGCAGTAATAAATAAAGCAAATAAAATAAATAAAGTGAGTCCATAAAGTGCTCAAGTGCAAAATATATCCAAACAGGTGCAAAAGAATCCAAAGAGTGATGTCTAGAGAACCTCCTCCAAATAACAGGAATGGCCTCTCACCTTAATACTTCGACCAGCAATAGGTCACAAAGCATGGAATATAGGCAGGAACCTCCGGTTCTCACAGACCAGCAAGCAGCAGCAGCTCAAATATGGCAGACTCACTCAGAAGCAAAGTAGGCAATTAGGGCATATGAAACAAAAAAGAAGGGGGCGATCTATGGCTCTCTGAAGCGAACCAAAGTAAAATTTATTAAAAATATAAGGGATACACTCACATGTAAAGACACTCTTCAGTGAGTGCAATGAATCGGCATAACAAATAAACACACTCTGGTCTGTGTACAACGACTCAGCAGAAACGAGACCACAGCGTGGGATAAGACTGGATCTCATCTGGGTTGACGATCGCGGGTGACATCACACATAGCTCCTCCCCCTCGTACGTCGTTGCGTCCCTATGGGCGGGACTTCATCAGCATGGGGAGAAGAGAAGCAATATGCAGACGTCCCGCTGTCTCATGTTAAATAGCATAGCGCTGCAATGACAACCACAGCAGCACAATAGTTTAATGACCAGTAATAGTGTGTGTGTGTGTGTGTGTGTGTGTGTGTTTTTTTTTTTCCCCCTCGTTATAGTCCTCTAGTATATACAATTATTTCATTTTTTAATTATTTCATTTGCATTCCATAATGTTAAATGTGGTCTCCTATTCAAGTTTTTGGAGCTAGTGGTATTTATTTTACCCAATAGGGAAAGGGAGGGGGGACGGGACACAAAACCTATAGGAATTCATGTTGTTTGTTTTTTTGGTTGACAAAAGCTACCTTGTATTTTTTTTGTATGGGATCCTTGAGTGGGTGCCTTTTTTTTTTTTGTAATGCCTATTCAGATCTGGAATAGTTGTTTTAACCACTTGACCTCCGGAGATTTTGCGATACGGCACTGAGTTACTTTTAACTGATAATTGCACGGTCATGCGATGCTGTACCCAAACAAAATGATGTCCTATTTTTCCAACAAATAGAGCTTTCTTTTTGGTAATATACGATCACCACTGCGTGTGTGGGTTGTTTATTTTTTTTGCTATAAACAAAAAGGCAGACAAGTCGAAACAAAACTAATTTCTTTAGCTTTAAGCCCCATACACACCATCGGAATGTATTCTGCTACATGTTTTTTGGCAAAATAAAATTCCCATTAAGCTTATATTGATTGGTTTGCGCAGAAGTTATAGCATCTACAAACTATAGAATATATATTGGCATTTTTATTGAATTTTTTTTTTTTTTTTTACTAGTAATGGCAGCGATCAGCGACTTATAGCGGGAATGCAATATTGTGGACATTTGGACACTTTGGAAACCAGTGACACTAATACAGTGATCAGTGCTAAAATATGCACGGTCACTGTATTAATGGCACTGGCTGGGAAGGGGTTAAACATCTAGGGCATTCAAAGGGTTAAATGTGTGCCTACCATATTTAAGTATACTGTGGGAGGTGCTTTTACTGGGAAAAGTGATGGATTTTATTCCCTGCTTTGTGAGGAAAGAAAATCTAATCCATTGGCTGGCACCCACTAATCAACATCTGCTGTGTATAATCAAAGCACGGCTGGGTAGGCGGTGGCGCACGCCTGCCCAGAAGTGTCAGATCACACACCTATTATCTGATCTGGTGCAGCTGAGCCTCCATATGTTATACGGTCAGCAAGCGGTTAATGTTAAGCAGACACTTGAATTTGGAGGTGTCATTTACAGGCTTAAGATTATATTTATATGATATATTTGCCAGCACACTCAGCCGATCCCCTTGAGAGGGTCCATTCGGAGGAGACCTACGTGGGGGTGGAGCCTGTGCTGATGTCGCCCATCTGCTGGAGCCGGTACTAGCGGTGGATATTTACTTTGATACGAAAAACACTTGGTTTCTGGATTCAGATGAATAGATCTGTATTCATTTTTATTAAATAAACCTTGCAGTATTTCACTATTGAGAATGTCATCTTATCTATGATCCTTTTGGCATTTGGTGTTGGAGAGGAAGTGATTGGTGCAGTCTTTCATTTGGCTAATAAAACTGTGCCGTGATCCATGCTGCAAGATCCTGATATCTTTTGAAATGCTTATGAGACCACCTAAAAGTTGGGGGTCTCATTTGCTGGTAAGAGGATGCATGACAAAAGATGGAGGGGGATCACTGGTGCATATGGACTGATTATCTTGAAAGGATTGTGTTTGCAACAGTAAAATGTTTTTTTTTTTTTTAGTGAATCATAGAGAGAATGTTATTTTGTGCAACATTTAAATTTCACTTGTTTGGTTTAACATTTATTGTGTGGTTTTAAAACACTAATTTTGTATAAGGCCGCATACACACGATCGAACATGTCCGCTGAAACTGGTCCGCAGACCAGTTTCAGCGGACATGTTCGATCGTGTGTACGGCCTATCGGACCGCTTTCCAGCGGACAAAAGTTTCAAAACATGCTTAGAAACCTGTCCGCTGGAAACCTGTCCGTTGGACAAGTTTCGATGTTTAGTACACAAAATCATAGAACCAAAATCCTGCACATGCTCAGAATCAAGTCGACGCATTCTTGGAAGCATTGAACCTCGTTCTTTCATCACGTCGTTGTGTTTTACGTGACCGCATTCTGGTCCGAGGGGATTTTGGTCCGATGGTGTGTACGCACATCAGACCAACAGACCACTTCAGCCTTGTCCGATGAAAACGGTCCGTCGGACATGTTTCCTCGGACATGTCTGATCGTGTGTACAGGGCCTAAGCGTATATTTTTAAGCAGCGCAACACATGGTTTAAGTCATTTTAGCACTCGTATTCCGTATTAAGTGCAGCTGTCTAGCTATTTGTCGGGCGCATGTCAGGACAAGTCTGTTCATTAGAGGAGAATACACAGAGTTCTCAGCATAACTAGAGAACTTGCCACGATGTACACTCCTGCTTAGTGTGGTCAGTTTTTAATAGGAAAGCAAGGGGTCTGCCAAGAACACCATGGATTTCACATAGAAGAAGCAATACAAAGAACAGGATACTTTCTCGTACAAGTACATGGATGGTATAGCATGCATATATCAGGAATAAAGTGTTGGAGTAACAGACTCTTTAAGTTACTGTACTAAATTATTTTGTTTAATCAAAGTTCAGCATTTGAATGCGTATGTTCTATGAAAGATAATTGTGTACTCAAATGTAATATTTTTTAGAACTCTTGTATTCTCTATTGACTTTTTACTGCCCCGTGAAACCTATTGTATGTCTCTAGACCAGGGGTGTCAAACTCAATTTCATCGTGGGCCACATCAGCATTATGGTTACCCTCAAAAGGGCCGGTTGTATCTGTAAGATTAGATGTCCAGTGCATCACTTCCCCTTACATTAGATGTCAAGAGCCCCCCCACCATCAGAAGTTGACTCCCCCTCTCCCTTGCATCACAGTGCACCCCCCTTTCCTTATGCTGCTGCTGGAAAGAAGTTGGATGCATTGCTTGAAAGCAGAAAGTAAGGGTCTCGAAGATGACTGGAGAGGTGCGAGGGCCGCATGAAATGGCCTGGAGGGCCGCATTCAGCCCGCGGGCCTTGTGTTTGCCACCTCTGCTCTAGACTGTTCTATGTATTATAATTATGTTCTCCTGTCCAATAACCATTATGCCCATACCCTTCAGTTACTCTCTTTGATATTTCTGCATTCCACATTTGTGGATTATGGTTCTTACATTTGGACTGCACCTCTATATTACCTTTTTGTTATTTTCACTGCCTATATAATGGCAACACAAAAAAAGGAACAGTTTACAAGGTAGCATGGAAAGAATAGTCAACCAAAACATGGAAAAACATTGCCTATATAATCAAAACACAATGTATCTCCATTTTTTTTCGTTGACTATTCTTTCCACACTGCAGTGTCCTTTCCTGTATGACTTTGGTAAAACGAAATAAAAACAAATGAAACATAATTTTTTTCTTTCTTTTTGTATGTCTAGGCAGTGGCTTCCAAAGTCGAAAATGGTTCCTCTTGGGATAGAAGAAACTATTGACAAATTGAAGATGATGGAAGGGCGTAACTCGAGTATTCGGAAGGCTGTCAGAGTTGCTTATGACCGTGCTTTGAACCATTTAAGCAGAGTTCAAGGAGAATCCGTTAGTGACTTTAGCGATATTGACTGATGAAGGTGCTACGGAGACACACCATGCCTCATGTACTCTTAAGCTTTATCTCTGACCTCTTCCTCTGAAAGAATGTACTGAAAATACAATTCCTAATCTCTGAAAGGTGAAGATATTGTTGGTAAAGGAGCATGAAGCTATTGCTGCCCCTTGGATGACTTTACTTTATAGTTGATTGGAGGAGCTTCCACTAAAGCATTCTGTTTATAGTGTTCATATTATGTACATAATTGTATATTGGGAAACACTTAACTTATTCTCACTCTGACGTAGTAATTCCTACCAGGTGAACACCTGTTGAAACAGTTTTTTATTTGCTCTAAAATTAGATGTATAATTGTAATTTTTTAAGTTTAAAAAGGGTTGAGCCTTGGCACCACTTTACATAATGACAAAATGTTTTGTAAGACTTCGCTAGATTGAAAAATAGCTATGTTTAAAATATATTTAATGTACTGCTACCTAGCTTATCCATTTTTCATATTTTGACTACTGTAATTAAGTATTTTAAATGATGTAATTACCATTACAAAGAGTACAATGTGCTATTACATGTAAACTGTTTTATTTTACCAGGACATTGGGAGAATCTTTTGGCCTTAAGTTCTTAAAGCTATAAAACATTCATGTTTCTTCCTTTTTTATAGAGTTCTTTTTATTGGTGGAAAAGTGAAGCCCTGCCTTTTTAGTAGCAGCGAGGAGTCTCTTCCCTAATAAAAAAAAATTCTACAGGCATTTGCTTCTAAAAATCTGTAAGGAATGGCTGAAGAATATCCAACATTATCATGTCACTAACGTATGAGACAAATGGCACTCCAGTGGAAACTACATTGTATCGTATGGTTGCGATAATTTGCACACAGTTGAAGCACTGCATGATGAGTAATGCGCAATTGATTGCCACGATATGCTGCACCACAAACTATTATTTCCACCTGTCGGTAATCTAATATCAGTCTTCAGAAATCAGTCACTGGCTCCTTTAGTAGCACGATTAAGCTACCATAAATTGTCTGTTTAGCTTAGATTATAACAGCAGGACTCTTGTCCTTCCCTAATTCACATTTGCACAGTGAACAAAATCATGTTACCAAAGTATAAACCTATCTGAAAGCTCGGGCTTCAATGTTTCACCTGGTTTAGGTAAGCCTTTATTTGAGATGACTATTTAGGATGCCATTGCAGGCACAAACTTTTGAAAATGATGGTTCTCTAAATTGCAATTCCCTCTGAATCTCTGACACGGGCAGGAGTCATGGCTTCATTTGTTGTATGCTTTTTTTCCAGGTCATTGATTTAAATGGTATTGATGCCACAGGCAGCCAGGCAACAACCAGCTTTAGAGTGCTCAACAATGGAAGCCTACAAAGATTCATTCAAATCTGAAACTGTTACCTGTAAAGTACTGGTGGTGCAGCAGATCATGTTCACTATTCATTTGGAGTGCAAAATCCCTTTAGAGCTCCCACATAGAAGTCTTTCCTTATAAATTAAAAAAAAGATTATATGTTTATTTAAGAAACCATATCTATTTGTGGTGTCATAAGATGCAGTCTGCTAAAGTATTTTTCAAAAATAGCAGAACTTGTTCAAGCTGTATTATCACCTTCAAAATTGTCGCACTCAACTGCAGCCCAAAGTTTTTTGGTTTTTGTTGTGTTTTTTTTTTCCTTCTGCTCCCTTTTTATTTTTTAAGACCTTTTTCATGTTTTAAATATTTTTAATATTTTTGAAATAAGGGTGTTTCTGGCACATTGTTCCCTTTAAAGATCCACTACCTTTATCCCATAGATTTTATTTTTTTTATAAACATAAATATATATAAATTTAATTATATATGTGCCTGGGTTTTTGTTTAAAAATTTTAATTTGCTTTAAACTAAGAATTTAATTTTGTCAATGTATTAACATGTATTTTATATTGCAGGCACATAAATGTCAACATGGTTTCAAAGAATATGCATCAAAATCTGTTAAATAATAAAAATGCCTTGTTTTTCTTTCTTTTTTTTTTTTTTTTTATGGAAATGGGTTTAGGTAACCTGTTATAATTTAGCAAAGCTTGGTAGCAATAGAACCTTTGGATACATTTTGTATGGTACATGTGATGTATATAGAATTAGTACTTTATTTTTATTTCTAAGACCTAAAGCATTATGTTGGGGACATATATGTATGATGGGTTTCCAAAGCTGCATTTTTATATTAAAATAAAAAAAGTCAGGATTTTGATGTACTTGTGCATCCTGGTGCATTTTATTAGTTGTGTACAAGCACTATTTTTCTGATAATTAAACTTGAGAACAACAAAGGTGTTTGCCAATAATATTGGGGTAACAGATGCTTTTTCAAGACTAAAAGCAGTCACTTATTCACTACTGCTTACATGAGAAAATAAGACCTGTGTCTTTGCAGTTTTTTGTTTTAAAAAAAAAAGACAGAATATATTTGCTACTTATACAATGGCACAGAAACAAGTTTTATTTTTATTTTTTGCATGCAAATTGACTTTTCACTCCCTATTAAGGCCACAATTTTTATTTTTTTTGGGTGGGGGGGTTAAGTAGAAGATTCAATAAAGGCTCATGTACACACAGACTAAGTTGACCGCTGGCTGTGGAAAAACACAGCAAAAATCGCATCAATTTTTTGCCACCGCTGGTCAAGACGTTACCATCCTGAACGCGTTTCTTCTGCATTCAAGAGGGAGGTTGAACCTCCCCTTACCACAACAGCTTCTAAGCTCTTAGTGTACATAGACACATAGGTTTTTATGGAAACAGTGAAAAAATACTGCGCAGGTCTAATGTGAACCAAAGATTGATTAATAGCGAAACCAAATAATCTTATGTGAAAAAAGTGGGTGCTGCTGCAGCAAAAATGTCAGATAAACAAATGCAAAGGAATATATATGGAATGCTGCGCTGCATAAATTAATACATCAACAGTGAATAAAAAAACAATGATGAAAATATATCATTGCACATTGAATGCAAAAATTTAAATAGAAAACCAACACCAGATGCTCCAGTGTGTGTGATTAACATCAAAGGAAACAGAACTAAAATGAATAACAATGATGAAAAAGTTCATAAGTGTCGATATTCAACTCCAAGGTAAGTCCCAGCTTAAGTGAGTTCAGAAAGATGTCCCAGAAAGTTGTGTTTATGCAGGACAGAAGAGAGCCTCCACCTCTTATTAAGAATCTGCTTACCAGATAGATACGATCTATGAAAGATCAACAGCGCGTCTGGCTAATTTGCCTTAGCAAATTTCCAAGTGGGTTCCTGTGTGAATCTCCAATTTCTGTCCCAACTGACTGGGTCTCAAGTAAATCACTCCCAATAAATGGCCCAAGGAGAAAAGAAAAGGGATGCCTACATAGAGTAGTAACGTTTTGAATTAGGTTTAATAAAAATAATTCATTGCACTTACAATTGTCGAATCTAAAAGAGCATAAAATAGTTAGCTGGCCGGCTCTCACAATCCGCCCGTCCTTCCGGATGGTCGTGAGATGGCCGATTGCTATTCATGATCCCCGGACGTCAGAGAAGGGCGGTCTTAGAACGTTGCCAACGAATGCGCAGCATTCCATATATATACATAGGTTTTTATGGAGTTAAGTCTAGGAGCTTTGGCAAAAAAAAAAATGCCAAAAGCTGTAGTGTACACGAGCCCTAGGTTTTGATGTTATCCAAGCTGTTGATCTGACAAACTACGCAGAGAGAGTAGTGCATACTTTGATACTCCAAGAATGTAGTTTCTGATTGGTTGTCTGAGAACTTATGGAGCTTGGCAGCAGTCTGTCTTTGGTTAGGAACGTGCTTTATGATGATGCATGTTATGTTTGGATATGGGCCTTTAAAATATGCAGTGGAGCAAACACACATTTCCAGATTCAGCAGTGAGATTGGTTGTATAAAAAAAAAATCTCTTATGGCTGATATGCACAGGCTTCAGCATGTATGGGCAGTGTGTACAAATGTTTAGGCTTGGGCAGCTTTGTCAAACCTTTTAACGTAAGCAATCCTCAGTTCCAATTAACATGAACATGTGTCCAGACAATGCATGCTTACAGTATTTACATATTCTGAACAAGCCGTGAAAGTGCTTTATGGGCCCATTTACATCTTTGCAATACGGTAGCATGTGACAACACACATGTGCATATATTGTGGTGTCATTCACTTTGAATAGCACCCCAACAAACTGCAGTGCATTGAAACACAAATGGTAGTGATTTTTCTTGCCTTAGGAAAAAATGGGTAATGTCAGATTTTTGGAGTTTTGGAATACGTTGGCAGACAGTTCATTTGAGGCCTTATTGCAATACATTTTAACATATGACCAAATGCACTGCAAAAATAGAAACAAACCCTTATCCACCTCTATCTATAAACAAATTATTTTTAAAACCTTTTCTATTACAACAAAGGCAGCCTTTGAGCCCTCTAATGTAGAAAAGCAGATGTTTGTAAGCTTTTAAAAAATCAACCTGACTTCTGGAGTCTTTGCATTCCTTCGTACCTGAACTGAGCATTTTTATTTTTTGGGCGATTTGCTCCCAGTTTTCCTTTGTTGAACTAAAGCCACTAAAGACCCCCTTTAACGACTTGCTGTCCAGCGTATATATATACATCCTAGACAGCAAGTGGGCTATACTAGGATCATGGCTGCAGAGCCCAGTACCAGGACAGGTTTGTCCCTTGCCCAGAGTAAGGATTTGAATCTGTGCCCCCCTCACTCATTGCTAGTGCATGACATAGACTGGGTGTACCACCTTGTGACCACTCTTTCCCTCTTTTGCTACCTATGGTTGCATGCATGGTGCTTTTTGTGTCAGCTGTCAAGTGTGACAGCAGACCTGGAGCATTCAGTAGGGGAGCACCACATCACTACGCAAGGGGCGGCTGTCCCTCTTGCCCACACCCTGTCCCAGCCCTGGTGGTGCCTACCCCCTTGCACACCATTTTTGGATTTTCTTGTTCCACTGGGGACCACTAAAAAAAGTCGGCTTGGCTGCCCAGAGAGAAGATGGATGAACATTGGTTCCTGGATTTCAGTGACAAAGATTTCTTCACTGCCAGTTTCAGTGCGGTCTTTCCTTAGCTGTTACAGCCAGGGAAGCAGTTGATAAAAATAGATCAGCATTTGATCAAATTCTTTGAAAGGCAGGGGAGATGTTCGTTGTTTACCCCCTTTGCTAGCAATTAAGTCAAATGAGAAAAAAAATGTCATGAAAGAAGAATTAAAATTGAAAAAAAAAAATGTTAAAGCAACCTCGCAGAATAATTTTATCACAAAATATGTTTTGCATATAAAAATGTGAAAGTGGCAACCTAAAATTCTCAACCCTGGAACCATGTCTTCGGTAGAGGGTGGACTTTTCCCTCTGCTCACCCATCAGGCTATCTATTGCCTATATGGGACCTGCATGTATCCCACTGGACTTGCGTTGACATCCTCCAAATTATTTTATTTCATTTTTTGAACTCTGTTCCATTAGCCCTTGTATGCAAGTATCCAGTTGGATACTTGCACCTCCCTCTTCCACACCACATCCAACCCCCAATAGGGACCACCTCCCCCAAACACACCAGCACTCTTACCTACTGGAGTACCATAGAAACTCAATCTCTGGGGTCATACATTTTGGGGGTACCATTTAAAATATTCTGTGATGACATTAATGTTGGTGTCAGTTGGTCAATGTTTCAGGGTACCCCTCCTTTTTTTTTTGGGCAGGGCACTGCATTATAAGGATGTGAATCCCAGGACCATTTTCATGCAATTGTGTTTTTTGTGCAGTAAAATTTAAACAGAGTTTCCATGGGACCAGCTTTTTAACTGTGGGCGCCTGGCTGTGGCTTTAGACAACACACAGAGAACATTTGTTGGAAATTCCAACAACAATTTTCCGATGGAGCATACAGAAGGTCGGATTGTCCGATAAAACATGTCCGGACCACTGTTGGAAAATCCTATCGTTGTATGGGCCTTTCGTGTTCTGTATCACATGGCGCTTTATACATTGACAATACCGCCTTAGATTCAGCCTGTCTGGATAGTATGGTCACCTGGCAAGATTCAAGGGGAGCTTAAGTATTCAATAAGACACAAGTTGAATCCAATAAAATATTACTTCTGATAATTGCAATACATTGGCTGTTTCCAATCATTTGAAGTGTAAGAAACCACGGACTTTCCTAAGCCCTAAGTCGACATACATCAAAACAATAGTAAACAGATGCCGTTCATACAACAGTAAAAAAGTACATTTAGGTGAGACAGAACACTCCCCTGCCTGAAATCTTTAGACCTAAAGAATGGCCTGGTCCTTGGGACCTTAAAAACAAGCGGGAGAACATGAAAAACTTATACCCAAAAAAGCTGAACTCTGAGATGATCTTTAAAGTGTAACAGGTAGTGAAAAAAAGTGAGTCTCCCTTGTTGATCTGAAGGAATCCTGGATTATTCTGTGCTCAGGAACCATTGCTTTCAACCTCTGGTGGATATTTTTGAAGCATGGGGTGGAAGAATTGGAAGAATTTCTTAGGCCTAAGGGGGTTACTTACTAAAGACAAAGCAACTTTGCACTACAAGTACACTTGAAAGTGAGATTGCTGTAGATCTGAGGGGAAGCTCTGAAATTAGGAAAATCTCTGCTGATTTTATCATCCAATCATGTGCAAGCTAAAATTCTGTTTTTGATTTTCCTTGCATGTCCCCCTCAGATCTACAGTGACTGCACTTGCAGTGCAAAGTGAATTTGCCTTTTTTTGTAAATAACCCACTGACTGCTACCAAGATTCCTGCTGTTTTGTTTGAGTTCAGCCATGTCTGCTTGGATCTTGGTAGATGATCTGTAGCTGAGTTGATGCTTGGGCCACACCTTCTTCGCAGGGGTGAGGAATCCGTTTTTAAATGTGATCTCAGAATCTTCAGGTACATTTAAGGTGGTCAGATCAGACTAAAGTCAAAGCACACAGCAAAAACGACCACACAGTAGTTGAAGGTGAAAAATGTAAATGTCATTGCATGGCCTAGTCAGAGCCCAGACTTAACCACTTAACCCCCGGACCATATTGCTGCCCAATGACCAGAGCACTTTTTGTGATACGCACTGTCGCTTTAACTGACAATTGCGCGGTCGTGCGACATGGCTCCCAAACAAAATTGGTGTCCTTTTTTTCCTACAAATAGAGCTTTCTTTTGGTGGTATTTGATCATATCTGCGGTTTTTATTTTTTGCGCTATAAACAAGAATAGAGCGACAATTTAAAAAAAATGCAATATTTTTTACTTTTTACTATAATATCCCCCAAAAATATATAAAAAACATTTTTCCTCAGTTTAGGCCGATACGTATTCTTCTACATATTTTTCGTAAAAAAAAATCATAAGCGTTTATTGATTGGTTTTGCGCGAAAGTTATAGCGTTTACAAAATAGGGGGTAGTTTTATGGCATTTTTATTAATATATTTTTTTTACTAGTAATGGCGGCGATCAGCATTTTTTTTTCAGTACTGCGACATTATGGTGGGCACTTCGGACACTTTTGACACATTTTTGGGACCATTGGCATTTTTTTTAGCGATCAATGCTATAAAAATGCATTGGATTACTATAAAAATGCCATTGGCAGTGACGGGGTTAAGTGTGTTCCTGGCTGTGTTCAAACTGTAGGGGGGGAGGGGGGGTCGCCTCACTAGGGGAAATCACTGATCTTCTGTTCATACGTTGTATGAACAGAAGATCAGCGTTTCCCCCACTGAAATATTTATCACAAAACATACATTTCACAGTAGTGCTCAATAATGAACTATCCAAAAATATATAATTCAGTGTCCATAGGAAATTATAAGCTCCCCAGGTGCTGTTGCCATTCACTCTCATGTCTGGCAAAATCGCTTAAGTGTTAAATTGAAGAGCTCTTAATGCATGCCTAATTCCATCCAGATAGTTGGAGTCGCACTCCACATGTAGGGGGTAAAAGTGAAGACAAAGGGGTAGATTCATGTAGAGATCCGACGCTCGGATCTATGCGGCTGATTCCTCGAATCAGGTTCCGCATAGATCTCCCTTAGAGCCGACTGGTGTAACTGAGTTACACTGTCGATTCTTAGGCTGCATTCTCCCGCCGTCCGCTAGGTGGCGCTTCCGTTCTTCTTTGCGCCGAATATGCAAATGAGCAGAAACGCCGATTCAGAGTCGAATGCCCGGGCAACTTTTTTTCTTTACGTCGTTTGCGTTCGCCTTTTTCCGTCGGATTGTTACCCCTGCTATATGCGGGGTAAGTGTGGCGGATCCTATGTTAAGTATGGCCGTCGTTCCCGCATCGAATTTTGAATTTTTTACGCCGTTTACGTAAGTCGTCCGGGAATACGGCCATACGTTAATAGCGTTAACGACGAACACAATGACGTCCTAGCGACGTCATTTAAAGCAATGCACGCTGGGAAATTTAGCCGGTGGCGCATGCGCAGTACGATCGGCGCGGGGACGCGCGCAATTTAAATAGTAAGCTCCCCCTAGCCGCGGAATTTGCATTCCGCCGTGGGATTTACGATCCGCCAGGGCTACTTACGAGGCAAGTGCTTTCTGAATACAGCACTTGCCTCAAAAACTGGCGCAGGCGGATCGTAAAACAGATAGATCACGCGGATCAAAAGATCCGCTGATCTACATGAATCTACCCCAAAGCCTCCAATAGTGTAAAATACTTTAAGGTAGCTACTTAATTTTAAAGTATTGTACGTGCATTGAATAAAACAAAATCAAACAAGCCTTCATAACTTTAATCTTATTTGCGCCTGGTTATACTGTGCTACGCTCTCACCAAAACCCCTTCACTCGCACGCCACCAGTCTCTGTCCCGGCCTCAGAGTATATATTTCCGACTTAGTCACAGGGGGTGACGGCACGGCAATGAAGCTAAAGTATCCTTCTCCCTAAGCTGGCCAATGGCATATTCCTACAACTCAACATACAGTGCATGTAAGCATATACGGTATTGTTAATGGAGTAGACAGACTATATCGTATGTATTTGATGTTGAGTTGAAAGAATTTACATTGGCCAGTTTAGGGAGGAGGAGGATACTTTAGCTTCATTGCAGAGCCATGTCTTCACCCACTGTGACAGTCAGAAGTGACGAAACACATCAGGCAACTAGACGTTGATGCCGGAACGGAGACTGATGGCGTACGAATGAAGTAGCGATGAGATCGTAGCACAGTATCACTAGGCACAAATGAAACCGTTATGATGGCTTGTTTGATTTTTATTCAATGTATGTGCAATACTTTTTAAATAACTAGCTACCTTAAGTTATTTTACACTATTGAAAGCTTTGTCTTTTATCCCTATATGTGGAGTGTGAACTACTATCTGGATGGAATTCAAATAACATTTAAGCGAAGACACAAGTGTGAATGGCAACAGCATCTGGTGAGCTGGTTAAGGGAGCAAAAGTGGCACTTATCACTGTGGTGGAGGATTATTGGTGTTGTGAAGTAAAAAGGCTGCTCTTTTGTATTTGGAGCTTATTTTTTGCCAAACATTCTCTGATATTTTAGGACATATTTGCTACGACTGATCACACCATGTGTAGTGTCTAGATAGCTGAGACTGGTAGACGTTGGGTGTACCTTTGTGATTTCCTGCACAAGAAGACCATTGCTTAATTCCTGAGGTCTAAGGTGTGGTGGCAGATCATGGACCAAAGAATCCAGTGGTCTCTGGTATTGTCCACCGGAAAATAAAAGAGGGAGTTGGGAGAGCTGTTCTAGTATAGTAGATTAATTTGGAAACCAGGATAAAATGCTTCCACAATAAAAGGAAAAAAGGTCAAAATGGGCTTACAACTGTTAAGGATGCAGCCACCCAGCAAGGGGGGAATTTAATCTTCCTAGTGCACGGGTGGAGAAGCCCATCTCTACGCAGGGTCAGTGTCCATGGAGTATCTCAACTTGCAGGCTTTAAAGTATTTGCTACTGATGGTTTGGTGCCAGATACCACAAAATACTTTGAGTTCATGCCTGGAAACATTATGGTGTGTCATTACGGTATGCCTTACCAACCGCTAGGTGTCTGCTACTCCTCTCTGTCAATCCCTCCACCGACTTCTGCTCACCTAACAAATTACATTCAAAATACTAACAATAACTTGCAAAGGCACCCACAACTCAGCCCCCAACTACATCACTAGCCTAGTCTCAAAATACCAACCTAATCAATCTCTTTGTTCCTCCCAAGACCTCCTGCTCTCTAGCTCCCTCATCCCCTTCCCTCATCCTGGCCGCCAGTATTTTTCCTGAACCTCTCCCATCCTATGGAACTCCCTACCCCATTCTGTCTAATTATCTCCTACTCTGTTTGCTTTTGAATGATCCCTGAAATCTCTTCTCTTCAGGGAAGCCTATTCTGCTCCTACCTAACAACTGTACTTTTATTTTCTCCATCAGCTCATCCTGCACAGCTATTACCTTTTGTATCACTCGACCTTCCATCCTAGATGGTAAGCTCTAAGGAGCAGGGCCCTTTGATTCTTCCTGTATTGTAACTGTACTGCCTGCTCTCATGTTGTAAAGCGATGCGCAAACTGTTGGAGCTACTGTATAATAATATTAATGCTGCAGCCTCCAGATTGGTTGACTCCTTGGCTTAATGAAGTGGGCCAGCCTGTAATGTTACTACAGTGCTCTGGATCCTATGGTGTTATTTTCTTCATTCAGGGCACTAGTACTATTGTACTCTAATGATTGCTGCCAGTCTGACTCCCTGCCGCCTTCTTCTCCTATTCTGCTGTCCCATCTGCCACCCAAGCTTCTTCTTTCCTGTCCACAAAGTAATTTTTTGCTCTAATGTCAGATTTCATGGTCAGAATGTCAGGCTTTATCAAGGCCATCAATAGCAGGGGTCACAACTGTGTTCCTTCAAATCCTCCTCCTTCAGTCTTTGTGTCACGTACCTGGTCGGACGGCTGAAGTTCTGAGAGTGCTTCCTTTGCATCTGAGTGAAGGGGACCCCAGAAGGTAGTGACAGCGTATTATGCCCAAAGAAGCAGAGAATGCCAGCTGTGACAGGCTGCAGTGATGTAGAGATGTCTGCTGGATGGAGGCTGAACAAGCAGGATGCACTGCTAGACAGAAGTCCCTTAGATGTACCAGATGAGACTTGGCAGAAGGGAGAGCCAGGGTCAGGAGCCAGGCCAGTAGTCATACACTAAATATAAGCAGAGAGCAGGGTTAGGAGTAAGCCAGTGTCATACATTGGTAATCAAGCAACAGCAGAGTCCAAAGAGCAAGCCAAAGGTCATACATTGATCAGCAGGCAGAAGCAGAGTCAAAAGAGCAAGCTGAGGGCAAAGCCAGAAATGGAGACAGGACAGGTAAAAAGCAAGCATGATTGGTAACATTGAAATCCAATATTATCAGAAAATCCGGAGCACACAGGGGAGCTGACGATCATCCAGCAACTAGCAGATCACACTGCTGGTTTTAAATAGGCCACTGGGCGCCATAATCTATCACCCATTGCGTGCGCAGTTGTGCATTATGCACATTTGTAGATGCCCACAATCTACGATTTCATTGGGCATTAGCAGATGTGCCAGTTCTCTCTGCCTTTGAGCCAGACATATTACCTGAGAAGGAGGTGGTAATTAAGAAAGACCCTTTTCCTTCTAAGAAAACATCAGGATGACACGCCTATATCAAAAGAGTACCATAGCTTACCCTTATTGACACTGTACGCTACTGCATAGCATTAGAGAAGTCTGAATCTGCTCATCCCCAGGTACGGGGTCCTTTAAATTTCCAACCCTAGCTAAGACTTTTCTGATCCATGCACTGGTAGAACTTCTCCAATATAAGAACAGGCCTCATCCAAAGATTTTTACTCCTCCAAAACATTTTGCTCAGCAGTATCCTATTGAAGAAAGTTTTCTTCAAAAGTGGGAAGTTCCTGTGGTAGATCCTGCAATGTAATGCCTTAACGAGAAGCAGTTGCCCATTAAAGGAGAATGCCTGTTCAGTTCCGTGTTGAACAAGTACATTAATGAGATTGCAGGGAGTAAGAGTAGTTGTCTTTTCCAGAACAGGAAGGCTTGTGCTCCTGCCAGTAGGTCTTCTACTCTTGAGGTTAGGAATGGATCATCTTGTTCCTCTCTCTTCCAGTTACAAGAGCATGGCCTTCTGAACCAACCAATGCTGATCTCAGGGTCTTTTCCCATTTATGGGGTGCCCCCACAGAGTGGGAGGACAACTGTTGGCCTGCTCCTAGAATATCTCAAACTACTTGGTCCAGAGTGTCATTTCAAGAGGCTACCAACTGGAGTTTCACACTCTGCCTCTCTTCCTATTATCACAGGTGAATCATTGGATTTACGGTCCAGTAACTCTTATCTTAAAGGGGTTGTATATCCTTGTTTTTTTCACCTTTATGCATCCTAAAACTTCTGACAGTGACCGGCCCCCTAGTCCTGTTATTCACACGACAGAGACGTGCTCTTCCTCTCTGTTCGGGGTTCTCTGCTTTTGATTGGATAGATTGATAGCAGCGTAGTCATTGGCTCCCATTGCTGACAATCAAATCCAATGAATTGGGTGCTATGGACGCAAATGTTGGCCTTAGGAGCACGCCCCCTAGGTAACCCCCTCCCGAAGAGCGATTCTCTTAGAGGTTATACAATGCGGGGAGGAGCCGCGAGAGCCAGAAGAAGATGATCGGGGGCCACTCTGTGCAAAACTAACCGCACAGTGGAGGTAAGTATAACATGTTTGAAAATCTAAAAATAAAGTAAAAATAACAATCACTTTAAGGGGTCATTACTCCTTTACTAAAAGAAGAAAACTTTCAAGGTTTCTACTCAAACTTTTTTATGGTTCCCAAATCAAATACAGGTACAAAAAATCTACACGGAAACTGCAAGGTTAGTCGTTGCCTCCCTTCTTTTAGGGGATTTTCTGGCCTCAAACATCTGGGATGCTTCTTTGCACATTCCCATCTTTCTTTATCAACACTGAGTTTTGTTGCAATTTTTTTGCCCTCCCACTTGGCCTTGTCATGGCCCCTAAGTTTTCACCAAGGTGCTTTCTCCCCAATCTTGCCTTTGCTCTGTGCTATGGGGCTTCATGTTGGGGATTACCTGGATGCAGGGCCGAACTGGGAATAAAATCAAGCTCTGGAAAAAAAATTCATACCAGCCCCATAGCATTTTTTATACCAGCCCAACAGCAAACGTCATTATTTTCTTGTTCATGAATGGGAAAACCATGCATTTTAAAGCACATTTGAAAAGTGTATTATATATATATGGAAGTCAGATATAAAAGCACATCTATATATATATATATATATATATATATATATATATGAAAAAGCAAATTTCAGTTAAAAGTGGTCAAGCACCAGGGGGACCCCATGAACTCTGGGACCATGGGGGGGGGGGGGGGGCGTTACTCTGTTGACCAGAGACCACCTTCCACAGAAAGAATACACATTCGTGTTACTAATATTGGGGGAAACCTTTAGGCTGGGTTCACACTTGTGCGGTGTGAATTTCAGCTCTGTAATGTCTCTGCAAAGATAAGGGAAGTGTTCAGCAGATTAGCTCCGTTTTTGCTGCGAATTTGGAGACCTGGGAGAAGTTCCGAATGAGAGGAGAGTGGGGGAGAAGTGTATTGAGCTGAATGACAAAAATTCCTGAAGAGTACTGAACACATCTGCGAATCAGCTGCGTACCCATAGAAGATAATGGGACTGAATTCACACCTGAGCCGCACCGCAAGGCCTCCACAACGCATACGGATTTCCGGCAATGTGCAGTGCGAATGCATCGCACATATGTGAACCAGCCTCATTGAAAACAATGTATTTAGAAATGTTCTGCGTTTTGGATGCGGATGAAACCGCAACCAATTCGCATAGGTGTGAACCCAGTCTTATACTCGAACCCCCCCTTGCGGCGCTGTCACTGACCTCCTTTTTAGGTGCACCTTGCAGGGATCAGTCAGTCGGCTCCAGCTTGATTTGGTGGCTCTGGTTTTATCCTATAGTCTTCTCTCCACAGTCCACACGTCTGACTTCTCCCATGACCCCCATCCCAGCAGCACTCCCTCGCTCGACTCCTCTCCAGATTCCCTGAGGCCCCGTACACACGACCGAGCTTCTCGGCAGAATCCAGCGAGAAGCTCGCTGGGAGACATATTCTACCGAGAAAGTCGGTCGTGTGTACACTTTCGACGAGCATCCCTTCGGGAAGCTCGTCGAGCCAAAATAGAGAGCATGTTCTCTATTTCCTCATTGTTTAATGAGGAAATTTGGCTCAACGACCTTTTCGACCGCTCATCGGGAACCTCGACGGGCGGAACGATGGGTTTAGCCCGACGAGGTTCTCGGACGTGTGTACGCTGCCTCAGAGACTGCAGACATGATATAAGTCAAGAGATGGTTAGAGGTTGCGGACATGATACAAAAGATGGTCAGAGACTGCAGACATGATACAAGAGATGGTCAGAGACTGCAGACATGATACAAGAGATGGTCAGGGACTGCAGACATGATACAAGAGATGGTCAGAGACTGCAGACATAATACAAGAGATGGTCAGAGACTGCAGACATGATACAAGAAATGGTCAGAGAATGCAGACATAGTACAGGAGATGGACAGACACTGCAGACATGATACAAGAGATGGTCAGAGACTGTAGACATGGTACAAGAGATGGTCAGAGACTGCAGACATGATACAAGAGATGATCAGAGAATGCAGACATAGTACAGGACATGGTCAGACACTGCAGACATGATACAAAGGATGTTTAGAGACTGCAGACATGGTACAATAGATGGTCAGAGAACACAGACATGATACAATAGATTGTTTTAGAGAACACAGATATGATACAAGTGATGGTCAGAGACTGGAGACATGGTACAAGAGTTGGTCAGAGACTGGAGACATGGTACAAGAGATGGTCAGAGAATGCAGACATGGTACAGGAGATGGTCAGAGAATGCAGACATGGTACAAGAGATGGTCAGAGACTGCAGACACCAAGTCCACCTCAGCAAACTGAGACCATAAAATGGTCAATGGCCCTAAATATAAAATATGGAAATATTGTAAAAACGCTAGATGAATGTCAAGTTTAACATAATATACCCTATATACGGGGAAAGCTATATAGATATCAAGTTTGGCATGATATACCGCCAGACAATTTAGCCTGCACTAAATGGTAAATCTATAGTCAAACAATATAGCCTACACTAAGTGATTTTTCTATAATCCTGATGTAAAGCGCTGCGCAAACTGTTGGCGCTATATAAATCCTGTATAATTATAATAATAATAATAATGATAGTATTGTAACTTAAAAAGGGATTTTAATAACAGCTTACCTGTAAAATCCTTTTCTTGGAGTACATCACGGGACACAGAGCGCATAGTCATTACATATGGGTTATATGGAGTACCTTCAGGTGTGGACACTGGTGTAATCAACTTCACAGGAAGTTCCTCCCTATATAACCCCCTCCCACTGAGAGTGCTTTAGTTTTGTAGCAAGCAATTTCTCTGAGGTTACACAATGTTCCCACAAAGAGGGGTGGGAGCTCTGTGTCCCGTGATGTACTCCAAGAAAAGGATTTTACAGGTAAGCTGTTATTAAAAATCCCTTTTTCTTGATCGTACATCACGGGACACAGAGCGCATAGTCATTACATATGGGATGTCCCAAAGCAATGCTCTATGAAGGGAGGGAGACCGTAAGGCCAAAAATAGCCAAACAGAAACTATATCAGGAGGTAAAATAGCTCCACCAACAGAAAAAAGGGGGCGTGAACCGGGCCAGAGGATTCTATACTGCTGCCCGTAGGACCGCCTGCCCAAATGCTGCGTCCGCAGCCTTTGTGACGTCCAACTTATAAAATTTAGTAAACGTATGTACGGAAGACCAGGTTGCCGCTTTGCAAACCTGTGCCATAGAGATCTGATGGTGTGCCGCCCAAGAGGCACTCATGGCCCTCGTAGAATGGGCCTTAACTGATAAGGGCGGTGGAACGCGCTTCAGACCATAGGCCTGAAAAATCAGCTGCTTAATCCACCTAGCCAAGGAAGACTTGGCAGCCGGCTGACCCTTCTTGGGGCCATCCGGAAGAATGAAAAGCACATCTGTTTTCCTAATCTTTCTGTAGCCTTGAGATAAACTCTCATGGCTCGGACCACATCCAAAGTATGAAGCAATCTTTCCTCTCTGGACTGGGGAGTAGGAAAGAAGGATGGTAGGACTAGGTCCTGATTCAAGTGAAAACTGGATATGACCTTAGGAAGGAAAGAAGGCTGAGGCCGCAGAACCACTCTGTCCTTATGCAGCATAAGGTACGGTTCCCTGCAAGACAAGGCTGCCAGCTCGGAGACCCTTCTGGCCGAAGCCATAGCCACCAAGAAAACCAACTTTCGGGTTAGCAGCACAAGAGGGATTTCTGCCAGAGGTTCAAACGGCTGCTTTTGTAAAGCTGACAAGACCAGATTTAAATTCCAGGGGCAGAGGGGAGCTCTAATAGGGGGATTTACATGCAAGACCCCCTGCAAAAAGGTTTTTACAAGCGAATGTGTGGCCAAAGGCCTTTGAAACCATATCGATAAGGCAGACACCTGCCCCTTTAGAGTACTAAGAGCCAACCCCTTGTCAACGCCAACCTGGAGGAATCGCAAGATCCTGTCAATAAAAAACTTGCGAGGATGCCCTCCTTGAGACTCGCACCACTCCACATAGGTTCTCCAGACTCTGTAATAGATATTTCTAGAGACTGGCTTTCTAGCTTGAATTAACGTAGATATGACTTGGGCAGAGAGGCCTCTGCCCTTAAGAATTAGAGATTCAGCCGCCAAGCCATCAAATTTAGCTGCTGTGAAGCAGGGTGGTAGATCGGGCCCTGAGACAGCAGATCTGGGCGCAGGGGGAGTGGCCACGGTGCCCTTACTGACATCCTCACGATGAGTGCGTACCAAGCCCTTCTGGGCCAGGCTGGGGCCACCAGGATCACCGGCCTGCGCTCCACCCTGATCCTTCGTAGAAGGCGGGGAATCATCTGTAGTGGAGAGAACGCATACAGGAGAGAAAACTGGTGCCAGGGGCAAACCAACGCATCGGTCCCGTAGGCCGAGGGGTCCCTGGCTCGGGATACAAATTTGTCCAATTTCTTGTTGAATCTTGTTGCCATGATGTCCACATCGGGAACTCCGAATCTTTGGCAAATCTCTTGGAATACCTGGGGGTGAAGAGACCACTCTCCCGGGAGTAACTGTTGACGACTCAAAAAATCTGCTTGAGAATTGTCTATCCCTGGGATGAACACTGCTGAGATGCAGGGTACATGGGCTTCGGCCCATGCAAAAATTAGGTTTACTTCCCTTTGAGCCGCCAGGCTCTTTGTGCCCCCCTGGTGGTTTATGTATGCCACCGCCGTGGCATTGTCGGACTGTATCCTTACTGGCAGACCCTGCAGGGGGAGAGTCCAGGCGACCAGGGCCAACCGAACAGCTCTGATCTCTAGGACATTGATGGGAAGCAGACTTTCTGCCTCTGACCACTGTCCCTGCTGGGTCCGTTTTCCTAAGATTGCCCCCCAACCTGTTAGGCTGGCATCTGTGGTTACTATTTTCCACGAGATGGGGCAAAAGGTTTTCCCTTTTGATAATTTTTGAGGGATCAGCCACCAGTACAGGCTGTGCCTGACTTCTGGAGAAAGAACTAATGGACGGTCTAATGCCTGTATGGACTTGTTCCAAGCAGAGAGAATAGCTGCTTGCAGAATTCTGGTATGGATCTGGGCGTAGGGCGCTGCTTCGAAGGCGGCCACCATCTTCCCCAGCAGTCGCATGCATAGGCGAATAGTCGGCTTCTTTTTGCCTAAGACTATTTGAATCGTTTGAATCAACGACCTGATCTTCTCTTGAGGTAAAAATACCCTCTGGCATTCTGTATCTAACCGAAAGCCTAGATATTCCAACTGTCTTGTGGGATGTAACCTTGATTTTTCTTGGTTCACAATCCACCCGAACTCTTCTAGATGCCGCACTGTGCGGACTACTGCATGATTGAGGTTGGAAGCTGAACTGTCGATAACCAGGAGATCGTCCAGGTATGCTAGGACCAAGATGCCTTCTGTCCTTAGGACGGCTAGTACCGGGGCTAACACCTTTGTGAATACCCGTGGAGCTGTTGCCAACCCGAAAGGGAGGGCTACGAACTGATAATGACTTTGGTTTATCGTAAAACGAAGAAACTTGTGATGTGCTGGGTAAATTGGCACATGCAGATATGCATCCTTTATGTCTATAGATGCTAGGAAGTCGCCCTGATGCAGGCTGGTTGTCACTGAACGTATGGAGTCCATACGGAAGGTCTGAATCCTTAGAAAGCGATTTAGGCGTTTGAGGTCTAATATAGGCCTGACGTCGCCATTGGGTTTTGGTATAACAAAAAGGTTGGAGTAGAATCCCAGACCCCTTTCTTGGGTTGGTACTTCTACAATTACTCCTTGGAGCAAGAGGCGATCCAACGCCTTTACGAGAGAGGCCCTCTTTAACGGGTCGCTTGGAAGACTTGACCCCTGAAAATGAGGAGGGGGGATTTCTCGAAACTCTAGTTTGTAGCCTGAGGCTACTACGGACCGAACCCAAGAGTCGGGAATTCTGGCCTTCCAGACTTCGGAGAAAAACTGAAGTCTTCCCCCCACCCAAGAGAGTGGGGGCGCCCCTTCATGAATCTGATTTGATGACTGGTTTAGCCGGCTTGCGAGACCAGGGCCTCTTGTTTGCCGCGGCTTGTCCCTGTGGGCGGCTATTAACTGCTGAACGCCCGGGAGGCCGTCGATACTGACGGGAAGTCGAAGGGGCCGAGCCTGCAATGGCCTGTCGTTTAAACGTGGGCCCACGCGGTCTTTTCTTGACCGGTAAGGAAGTACTTTTTCCACTTGATATGGTGTGGATATATTTATCTAGGTCTTCCCCGAATAGTCTTCCCCCATGAAAGGGAAACCCTGCTAGAAGCTTTTTGCAGGGTGCCTCTGCTGACCAGTTCTTTAGCCACAAAAGACGACGCATGTGAACCATCAGTAGAGATAAACGAGATGCCTGTTGGATGGAGTCCTTAATAGCATCTACTGCAAAGCAGAGAGCCCTAGGGAATTCTGCTAATTCATGAGTATGCTGAGCCGGCATGTCCTTCAATATATGCTTTGCCTGATCCTTCAAGGCCTGACAAACACCAATGGCTGCTACTGCTGGCTGAACCATGGCACCTACTGAGGTAAAAGCTGCTTTCAGTAGTGTCTCGAATTTCTTGTCGACCGGATCCTTGAACATATGGACATTTTCAACCGGACAAGTCAGGGATTTATTCACGCAGGAAATGGCTGCGTCCACTGTAGGGAGAGCCCATTTCTTTACATATTCCTCTTCCATAGGGTAGAGAATAGAGAATCTTTTAGGAGGGACAAAGATTCTATCAGGTCGAGCCCAATCTTGGTAAATCACGTTCCGCAGAAGGGGGTGCATTGGAAAAGATGCACCAGTTAATGGGGCCTTTAAAGAACCCAATGAGGATACCTCCGGGGCTACTAGTTCTGGCACTGGAAGTTTAAAGGCAGTGCGAACCATATCTGTCAAAGACTGGATCCACAGGCCCTCCGCTTGAGAGGCCGAAAAATATTCATCTATAGTGGAATTTTCCCTGTCTGAACCGTCGGGACTTGGGTCTGCCTGATCCCCTTGTGGGTCCCGTTCCTCTGAAGAGGAGACCTCCGCATCTGAAAACCCCACACTGGGTGAGGGGGATCTAGCCCGCTTGCTACTTGGGCAAGGACGGGAAAACAACAACCTTTTCTCTAGCCCACACATGGTGGCTGCTAGCATTTCTTCCGTCACGTAAACGGGAATGGGTGGATCGGGGGCCGCCTCTGCCCCCAGCACCCCCAATGGCTCTTGTACTATGCCACTCGGTGTCCTGACTGGCGAGGGTGGGGCCGTAGAAGCCTGGCCCAAATCCTCTGACCCCGATGGAGACCCCTTTTGCTTTTTGGTACCTTTAGCAGCCTTGGCTGGTCCAGATCCCTTTGGAGCCATTGTACAACCTTGGGTCACCCCTATAGCCAACACCTGACTGTTGTAGCTAGGAATAACCAATATGAGGGCAGGTATGAGAAAAATGAAAAAGAACTAATTTCTCTCTTTTTCTTTTATATTTCTCTTTTTTTTTTTTTTTTTTTCCAAAACATTTTTTACCCGCCTGGGAGGTGACAATACCGAGGAAGCCTGTGAGTATTGACACACCAATGCCCGTTAGCCGGAGTCCAAGGTAGACTCAGATACTGCTGGATCTAAGGCTGAGTCCCTTTTTGCAAAAAAACTTTTTTTTTTTTTTTTTTTCTGGTCAATAGTGGACCTAAGTCCTAGACCTGAAGATCCACAAAACCGCCACTAGGTGTCCCTGTGTGGCCAAAAGACCCGGCTGCACGCTCTGTATCCTTTCTTCCTCTGCCTCCAGGAGGGAAAAAACCAGCCAGAGAAAAAGTTTTTCCTTTATACAGACCCTGACGCTGCTGGCCCGCCCCCCCGACGCACGCCGACGCTATAAAAGGCGGCGTGCACGCGCGCACGTATGCGCGCGCACACACACACGCGCGCACGATCGCGCGCATGATCGCGCGCACGATCGCGCGCACCACGCTGAACCCACATGGAGGAAGCAGAGCAGAGGAACAACATGGACCAGCGTTATGCAGCACCAACAGACACCAGGTAAGCACTAATCTTATTGTAGTGCACACACAGCGAGGAAGCTGTCCCCATGGGCTTCCTAAGAAACAGGAGTTTTTTACCAGCAATTTCCTCTTTAAAACATGTGGGGTTGCAGTATCAGTGTTAACAGGCAGACCTGGGGTGAGTAGCAAATATATAACTTACACAAGTATACATATATTTACATATTATCTGGGTAAACATTATAATCCCATCCTGCCTCAACAGACATAGTGGAGATAGTGGCTGATGCACAAGCATACTGTTAGCCAACCCAGAACCCCCAGGGGGATACCTACTGTCGAACCAAGTCCCGCAGGTTCCCTCTTACCTGCTCCACGCCGCAGGGTATTGCAAAATGCAAGAGGCCCAGCCTTCCCCCATCTCCGTGGGTATTGTCTTGGACCTTCAGGGACCGGGGTCCTGTGTTAAGGAACCCACACCCCTGGACCTATATAGCATCCTGGCATCAGTAGCGTTTAGTTCTTGGAAGAGACTAAGGCCCTGGAGCCCAGAATCCAGCCCTCCAAGGAGAGGCATTATAGGCACAACCCCACTCCAGCAGGGCCCGGGTACCGTACATCTTGGCTCTGAAGCACTTCGGACGGATCCGGCTAGCTATCCTGGGTCCCGAGACCTCCGAGGGACAGCTAGACGTGACCAACACCTAAGACACTGGCGGAAAAACTAAAGCACTCTCAGTGGGAGGGGGTTATATAGGGAGGAACTTCCTGTGAAGTTGATTACACCAGTGTCCACACCTGAAGGTACTCCATATAACCCATATGTAATGACTATGCGCTCTGTGTCCCGTGATGTACGATCAAGAAAGATAGCCTAGCAGATTTAGTATGAAGAAACTTTAGGCTTAAGTCTAAGGCGGCGTACACACGATCAAATCTATCTGCTCGAAACGGTCTGACAGACACATTTTTCCAGCAGACAGATTTTAAAGCATGCTTTAAAATCTGTCTGCTGGGAATCAGTCCGTCCGATATGTCTGCTGGTTAGTACGCTAACCAGCAGACATATCTGCCTGCACATGCATCTAATGGATTTGACACATGCGCGGAAGTGTTTTACTTCCTGGTGTGGTGACATGGCGGCATCAACGTCATCGCCACGTCACCGCGCCGGCGGGGATTTTGGTTTGATCGTGTGTACAGCGATCAAAGCAAAATAGCCCAGCAGACAAATCTGATCAAATCGGTCTGTCAGACCGATTTGAACAGATTTATTTAATGGTGTGTACGGGGCCTTAGAATACTTGAGAGGCATATAAGTAACCTTCAATGTTGAACGGAAAGAGCAGATTGCTGCATGATTACCTTGGTAGGGAGTTAGCTGACAGGGGAGCATTTTTATTCCCAGTAATTGCCTGCAGCCAGGCACACAATTCCAATCACTCTTCTCATTAACCAGACGAGCTGTATGCTTTTTTGATGCTTTTTTTAAAGCTTTAATGACAACGTGAACTTAGGGCTAATTGTAGAATACTCCAGTAACCTTTAGTAGCAATTTGAGAACACTAAGGGCCAGATTCAGGTAGGAGAGCGGATCTTTATTTTGGAGTAACGTTTGTCATTTACGTTACTCCGCCGAAACTTTAGGACCAAGTACTGTTATTCACATAGCACTTGCTCCTAAAGTTGCGGCGGCGTAGCGAAAATGAGCCGGCGGAATTCAAATTGGGCGGGTAGGGGGCGTGTATTATTTAAACTAGGCGCGATCCCGCGGCGAACGTACTGCGCATGCGTCGACTGTCAGTGCGCATGCTCCAAATTCTGTCAGTGAACGTCAATGACGTCAATCCCCATTCACGGACGTTTTACGCAAACGACGCTAAACTTTTTTCATTCGACGCGATGACGATGGCCATACTTAACATAGGATACTCCACCTAGGGGGCATGTTTTTCTTTACGCCGCGTATCGCTTACGGAAACGTCGGAAAGTCACTGCGTCGGGCCCGCGTACGATCGTGAATTTCCGTCTCTCGCTGATTTACATATTCTTGGCGTAAATCAGCGGGAACGCCCCGAGCGCCCATTTTAAAATTGCAGTTCCGATACGACGGCGAAATACAATTACGCCGCTCATATCTGAACTCAATCCCGGCGTATCTTGTTTTCTGACTACAGAAAACAGATAAGCCGGCTCAAAGTGTGAGTTATGCTGTCGAATCACTGATACTCCAGCATAACTCTACCTGAATCTGGCCCTAAAAGTTCTCCTTTAGAACTATAGGCAGAGTCATTCACCAGTCACTGATGGACTGAGCTTTGTAGTAACAACAGGAGGAGATTAATCTTTCTTCTAGAAATCTGAGCAGAGTATTTTCACTAGGATAAAATAGACTGAGCTTTTCAGGACACCAGACACAAAGTCCTCTTTCATCACTGACTCTAGCACACAAGTGATGGCAGCAGCACACAGTCTCTAGGATCTCTCACACTAGTCTATACTCACCAATATTCCTGTAATACCAGACTGGATCCTCAGATGGCAGCCCCTCAACTAGCATCAGTAAACTCTCAGCAAAGTAGGCTTCTAGCTAGCCCAACTGAGCCCTTGATGAATCACAAACACATGGCAGCCCCTTAGGCTGTGATCTCCTTCACAGGGAAAGAGAACCCCCTGCTCTCAGTCTCAGGGTATTTTTTACAAAATGGGCACCTCTCCCAGAGGATTGCCCATGGCTGTATCAATATGCAGCTTCTGATAGACTCTCCCTGCCCACTATCTTCCAGAACATTTCCAGACAGGGGGAAGCAGTTAATCCTGCAGCCACTGAAACACATAACAGACCAGAACATTCAAATGCCAACTACACTGATTACAGTGAGCCAGAACTACATTTACTTGACCTAGCATCTATCTAGGAGGGTGCTACATAAACATATTATGCTTACCTGCTCTGTAAAATGGTTTTGTACAGAGCACCCACGATCTTCCTCTTATGCGGTCCCCCGTCTGCACTCCTGGCTCCTTTTGCCTTTAAGTACCCCCTCTAGCAAGCTGCTTGCCAAGGGTGGTACTTGTGTGGACTCCCTTGATTGTCACACACAGTGCTGCTCAGCCCAACCCCTGTTCCCCCTCACTGGATTTGATTGACAGCAGCAGGAGCTAGTGGCTCCCACTGTTCTCACTGAATCCAGTGAGGAGGGAGAGAAGGAGAACAGCGTTTTTGCTCTTGGGCACAGCACTGGAACAAGATAGGGCTCAGGTAAGTTTTTAGAGAGGGCAGGATGCAGAGAACGCATTCAGGAAAAAAAAATTGCCTCTCACTCTCTAGTTCAGTGTTTCTCAACTCCAGTCCATAAGGTGCCCCAACAGGTCAGGTTTTCGGGCTCTCCATTATTTTTCACAGGTGATTTGATCAGTTTCACTGCCTTAGTAAATAACACAGCCGTTTCATCTGAGGGAAATCCTAAAAACATGACCTATTGAGGCGCCTTGAGGAATGGAGTTGAGAAACACTGCTCTAGTAAAAAAAAGAAAAAGAATCCTGTTTCCTTAAAGCATGTTATACAGCACAGTGCATGTGCTGTGTAATTTGACCCCCTGTATCACCTGAAATACCTATCTGATCCTGCCTGGTTCTGCCCCCCCACCCCCTGTAAACTGACCACGGTTTATCATGGCTGCTGAGACCTGACACTGTGATCAGTTTAGGTGCATCTGTCATGTGCAGCTCTCCTGTCCTCCTTTGTAATTGTCTCCCTCATCCTTCCCTGCCTGTCAGCTCTGTGTCAATGCCCGTCCCCTCCCCTCCTGCTGTTGAAATTACAGTTACATTTTTACACTATCCTCTCTGTTTAATAACGTAAGCAACCCTGTGTCTGTGTCTTTAAAAAAAAATGCAGTTTTATACTGTACCTGATTTCAGAGCGCCGCCTGTCTCCTCCTCTTTTCCTGACTGTCGTCAGTGGAGAATTCTCAGCCCCACCTGCTGCAGCTGTCAAGTCAAGAGAGGAGAAAGGAGACTGGTCCCGTGAGCAACGAGCAGCGCTCTGAAATCAGGTATGTAGCTGCATTTTTTTTTATAAGGCACAGACACAGGGGCAGCTTACTTTATTAAACAGAGAGGATACTGTGAACTGAATATAGTGGCTTAACAACCACTTTAACCACTTTAGCCCCGGACCATATTGCTGTCCAAAGACCAGAGCACTTTTTGTGATTCGGCACTGCGTCGCTTTAACTGACAATTGTGCGATCGTGCGACGTGGCTCCCAAACAAAATTGGCGTCCTTTTTTTCCCACAAATAGAGCTTTCTTTTGGTGGTATTTGATCATCTCTGCGGTTTTTATTTTTTGCGCTATAAACAAAAATAGAGCGACTATTTTGAAAAAAATGCAATATTTTTTACATTTTGCTATAATAAATATCCCCAAAAAAGAAATAAAAAAACATTTTTTTTTCTCAGTTTAGGCCGATACGTATTCTTCTACATATTTTTCGTAAAAAAAATCGCAATTAGCGTTTATTGATTGGTTAGCGCAAAATTTATAGCGTTTACAAAAAAAGGGGTAGTTTTATGGCATTTTTATTAATATTTTTTTTTTACTAGTAATGGCGGCGATCCGCGTTTTTTTTCGGTACTGCGATATTATGGCGGGCACATCGGACACTTTTGACACATTTTTGGGACCATTGGCATTTTTATAGCGATCAATGCTATAAAAATGCATTGGATTACTATAAAAATGCCATTGGCAGTGAAGGGGTTAACACTAGGGGGCGGGGAAGGGGTTAAGTATGTTCCTGGTGCGTTCTAACTGTATGGGGGGGGTTGACTCACTAGGGGGAATCACTGATCTTCCGTTCATACATTGTATGAACGGGAGATCAGCGTTTCCCCCGCTGACAGGAACGAGAGGAATGTGTTTACACACATAGCTCCCGTTCCCTGCTCTGTAACGAACGCGCACGTGTGCCCGGCGGCGGCGGCGCGCACGCCCCCTATTGGCCGAAAAAGATAGGACGTAGAGCTACGTGCTCTCGCCCAGCAGTGCCACCGTCCCGCAGTAATATGACGGCGGGCGGTCGGCAATCAGTTAAGGATTTTGTTCAGGGTTTTGCATGCACATCTCCTCCTCTATGCTCTCATGTATCTCTTTTGGGCCTTAACCTGGCTCTTTTGGCTCTTCAGAAGATGTTCTTTGAACCTATTTGGGATACTCCTTTGTCTGACTTTACTCATAAGCCTAATAATCTTCTGCCCTATACTCTAAGGCCTTGTACACACGAGGGGATATTTCCGCTGAACATGGTCCGACGGACCATTTCAGCCGAAAAATCCCCTCGTCTGTAGGGGCAAACGGACGCTTTTTGCCGGATTCATCCGGCGGAAAAATTTCAAAGCATGCTTTGAAATAATTCCGCCGGATAGCTGGCCGTCAGATATGTCCGCTGGTTAGTACTGCAAACCAGCGGACATATCTTGCCGCACATGCGTCGTATCCTGTGAATGGATCCGACGCATGCGCGCGGAAGTGTTTACTTCCTGGTGCGGTGACGTGGCGGCGTCAACGTCACCGCCGCGTCACCGCGCTGTCCGCCGGCGGGGAATTTGATCCGATGGTGTGTACAGCCATCGGATCAAAACACCCCGGCGTAAATATACGCTGTAAACGGTCCGGGGACCGTTCACAGCGGATATATTCAGCCGTGTGTACAAGGCCTGAGACTACGAACATAAGATTTTTACAGTACAAGACACAGTTCCCTCCCTTCTGTCCTTATCATCTCCTACTGCTTGCTTCAATAATGGAACTAACTGGAAGTCAGGGGTTTGCTAGGTGGGAAAAAGACCAGGGGCTTCAGCACCAAAGGTAAATTTGATACTAAGACGCCCCCTTCCAACATCAGAAGGGGGTGTGCAGATTAGCATTGGCGAGCTTTGTCCGGCGCTGGATTAAAGGTGAGTTTAACATAAATTTTGGCACTTTGATGGGGCGGTACCTCTGGACCTCTTTACATTACACAGCCCCCCACACCCCTGGACCACTTTACGTTACACAGCTCCCCCTTACACCTCTGGACCCCTTTTGCATTACACAGCCCCCCACAGTTCTGCCCCTTCCTACCTTATTAGGGCATGTAGAAGGCATCTAGAAAGTGGAGCAGGGAGCAAGACAGAGGCAGAATTGGAGAGAGAAACACCAGCACTGATTAGACAGCTGGAGCTGTTAGAGTTAACTTTCAAAGTTAACCAGCAGATGATTGGTTGCTAGGTGGTCCTAGCAATCAATCACCTGCTGATTAACTTGGAAAGTTAACACTAGCAGCTCCCGCTGTCTATTCAGTGCTGGTGTGCAAACTGCATACTATAGCCCCATAAATGAGGGAGACTTGAGGGAGGAAGTGAATTTGCAGTGTGCATTGTGTAGAAAAGGACGTGGTTAAAAAAACACACGCTTCCTTGTATTTATAAAAAAAGATTTGATTGCTGTGCCACAAGCTGGAGTCTCAAGGACACAAATCCCAGTACAATAGTTAAAAAAAAAAAAAAACAATAAAAAGCTTCTATTACAAACGGTTTTGCAAAAACTGTAGAAGAGTGTGTTACGCTAAGTGTGTAAGAATTCAAGAGTGTGTTTCATACATAGTGCAAGGTTCAGGAGTGCATTTTGTACAGAGTGCAAGGTTCAGGGCTGCAATTCACAGAGAGTGCAAGGTTTAGGAATGCGTTGTACAGAACGTAAGGTTCTGGAGTGCGTTGCACAGAGCGCAAGGTTCAGGAGTTCGTTGTACAGAGTGCAAGGTTCAGGAGAGCGTTGTGCAGAGTACAAGGTTCAGGAAAGTGTTTTGTACAGAGTGCAGGGTTCAGGAGTGTGTTGTACAGAGTGCGAGGTCCAGGAAAGCATTTTGTACAGAGTGCAAGGTTCAGGAATTAGTTAAACTGCAAAGACACCAATTAAACATAGCACACTTATCTTAAAATCTTGATAAGCAGCATACAGGAGCAGATGCAAGAATAGTAGTTAACAAACAAGTGCAGCCAATAGCAGGACATGCAGCAGTGTAAACATCTATCCAGCACATCCAGTGAATGGTGGGCAAGTCAGGGGCATACGGCCACAGTGAGAGTGAGTGGAGCTGTCAAATTAAAGCTCTGATGTATAGGATGGGCGGGCCACCCCTTTGTTCTGTACAGAGACAAAACAGCCAGCGTGTATACATTGGTGGACATGGAAGAAGGTGTCTGGGGCCAGGACCAATTGTAACTACTGCATGCGCAGTGTATAATTCAGGCTTATTATAATTCAGGTTTATTATACACTGCTGTGGGTGCACAAACAGTGGTTACAATTGATCCTGCCCCTTGCCACCTTCTTCCCCGCCCACCCTGTATACACACAGTCTGTTTGTCTATTCATATAGCATTCCCACCCATGTTTACTCGAACAAATGTTGGTGGTCGTGTGACACATTTTACTTCATGTAAAACTAAAGATCTGGTATGGCCTTATTGGAAAAAATATGTTCAGTTGGGTACCTGCCACTGTGGGGCAGCACAGGACATGAACTTGTGGAAGGGGGCTAATTCCACCAGCTTGTATGAATGCAACTGAAATGTATCAAACTTGCTTTCAAAGGAAGGAAGCAGAAGATAAAAATGACACTGGTTTGGATTAAGACAGGCACACACCATAGAAGGATGTGCTTTGTTCATATTTGTCAGAGGTTTAACAGCACTTTAAGGCAAAAAAAAAAAATCATCACTTCCAGGGGTGTCAAATGAGTGGTGAAATAATGTAACTTTGAGTATGCTGGGTCCTCTGCAGGAATCAAGGGTGATTTAGGGCTGACAGATTGCACCATTTCGTTTTTTTAAATAAATATGGCAAAAGTTACCTGGAATGTCCATTGAAGAATGATAGGGGTCCAAATATGTGGTTAACGGAACTCATTGCAGTTTATATCTATCAACAGAAAGTCAAGAATAAATAAGTATTAAAAGATTAGTAAACCCATGATTTACCCCTAACAAATGTCCCCTAAGAAGACTTTCTTTTATGAACTTAAAAGGACATACAGTGCCACTTTCACTATTATCTGCTGATTTGCAGATTTTTTAATTGTATATATATATATTTCTTTATCTGTATAAACTCTCTCTGTATTTTCTGTCATTTAAGCATTACCATTTCAGTAGTAATTGTTCAACAAAAGAATGCACACTGCTTACTACATAACAATGACTTTAGTGGTATTTTAAAATTCAGTGGGTGTAAAATATAATAAAAAAATATTGTTATTGTATTTTATTTTATTCTGTATAAGCGCTCTAAAAATTCAGCACAGGAAAAAAATTAAATATTTGGGAAAAATCCACAAGATGGCAGTGTTGTACTGGAAGCATGAAGAGTTTCAATGTCAGCTGGAGATGCTCATGCAGTTATTGTTATTTTCAGCTACTCCATAACTAAAGCTTTTTTGTATACACATGATAATCAATACTCTCAGCAGTGCAACCATGCTATTCCCTTTTCAACCTTTTCTTCAACTTTGCATAATCTGAGATTCCTGCAAGATGAATATGCAGGTGGCCTGATCAAAGTCAAAAAGGGCAAAATAATGTGACATTGCTATTATAAGACCAAGTGGATTCTTTTATATTCAGCTTTACTATAAATCTTTTTTTTTTTACCAGTCAAATATAAAAATAGATTATACATACAATTGTTCACTGGTTGAAAGTAAAATATTTACTGTACTTTTTTTTAGCCAGCAGGGAATAGAATTCATTTCTGATCCTAACTTATCTTGTACTGCATACATTTTTTCAGTTATATCAGCCTAGGATTGTTAGGGAAGATACTTAAAACAGACCTATTTTTTTTAATTTTCCATCCATTAAATCCTCTGCCCTAAAATTTTGGATAGTAAAACATTTGTTTTCTGCCAGGAAATACCTTATACAGCCCACTTCCTGTTTTTTGTCGGGTAAAAAGCCTAGACTTATGACATCATGCACAGCTTTCTCTCTCATGCTTGAGTTTGCCATGAGTTGAGTTTGGATGAGTTCTAAGAGGGTCAATGAGAGCTGCAGAGCTGGAGGTGTGACTCTGTGTAAATTCAGGAAGTAAACAGGCAGCAGCAGCTTCAGCTGCCCACAGTTAAAATAATTGCAGTCAGACTCAGTGGAGGGAGATTTCTGCAACATATATGGCAAGTACAGAATCGCAGTTTATATAAAATAATTTGAAGTGGTTGAAGAGAAGCTTCAGAATGGCAAAAAAATGTTATTACAAATGATGTGAGCAGACTGCACTTCCTCTTTAAAATTGATCTTTATTCATATGTTAAAGCGGAGCTCCACCCTGAAATCAACTTTAGTTTAATATTTCTACCGCTCCAAAACAATGCAAAATCGGCGATTATCAAAAAATAAAGTGTTAGAATACCTGGTTAAACACACAGGCTTCCGGTCTGCAGCCAGTCGGGTTTTCCTTGGGTTATTTGCCACTTCCTGTCCCGCGCTGTGTATGCTGGGAGCCTGTCTCAGAGCTCCCTAATTATAATATTCCTCTGTGTTAGCCATGGGTCTTCAAACTACGGCCCTCCAGTTGTTCAGGAACTACAATTCCCATCATGCCTAGTCATGTCTGTGAATGTCAGAGTTTTACAATGCCTCATGGGATGTGTAGTTCCGCAACAGCTGGAGGGCCGTAGTTTGAGGATCCCTGGTGTTAGCCAAGACATTGCCCGACTTCGTTGTACAGGAAGTGAAGCGGATGTAAACAAAGGAAAGGGCGGGTGTTTGAAAATTCTCCATTACAGCACAGATACTGATCCTGTACAGTGCGCGTGCGCGAGATCGAGCGGTGGATGCTGGGACAGCGTCCACCGCAAAGAGGAAGTGCCTGCGTGTGGGAATTAGAACGCCCAAAGCTAAGATGGCAACGGGTGGAAAAAGAAGAATATAACTATTTATTTGGGACAGAATCTCAGCGGAGCAGCGGAGGGACACCGGAACCGTGAGTTCAGCACAGCAGTGCTATTAGACATTTAAAGAGCCCATAAAGAATAAATTGATTTGGCGTGGGAGATCCGCTTTAACAAAAAACTATGCAATAGTCTTGCAGTGATCATAATATAGAGTACCAGAAGGGCTGCTACACCTCTCATACAGAACGAATGCCTAGGCTCTTGCCATGTGAGCTCTAGATCACATAATGTATATATATTCATGGTCCATGTTTTGAAAGTATAAAAAATCTTCCCTTTAGATACAGTACCTTTTTAATGTTGTTATAGTGGTCACATGATCGCTGTTCAGCATCAGGAGTGGCCAGGGGGCATGACTGTTGTGCAAGAGGGAGCGCCACTTCTGGAAGTAACGTATGCTGACAAGGCTAATGCCCTGTCCACACGATCAGAATTTCTGATGTGATAAAATCTGATGGAATTTTTTGTTGGAATTCTGTTCAAGCTGTCTTGCATACACACTGTCAGACCAAATTCCGATCGTCCAAAACGAGCCGTGAAAAATTAAGATTAATGCTTCAAAGAATGCGTCGACTTGATTCTGAGCATGCGTGGGTTTTTTTTCTCCATCGGAGTGCCACACAGAGGATCTGAATTTCCACCGGAAAAAAATAAAACATGTTCTATTTCTAAACTCAGACGAAAAAGTCAGATGGAGCCCACACACTGTCAGAATATCCGATGAAAAAATTCAGTCAGACTTTTTTCATCGGAAATTCTGATGGTGTGTGCAGAGCATAAGGCCTCGTACACACGATCGGACATATCCGATGAAAACGGTCCGCGGACCATTTCCATCGGATATGTCCGATCGGGAGTTTGATCCGATGGCGTGTACACACCATCGGATCAAATTCCCCACCGCCGGACGGCGCGGTGACGCGGCGGTGACGTTGACGCCGCCGCGTCATCGCCACGTCACCGCACCAGGAAGTAAAACACTTCCGCGCATGCGTCGAATCCATTCGGCAGGGGCGGCGGCGGTGGGGCACGACATGTCTGCTGGTAAGTGTACTAACCAGCAGACATGTCGGGCGGACAGATTCCACCCGATGGATTTCAAAGCATGCTTTGAAATCTGTCGGGTGGAGAAATCTGTCCGCTAGCCCATACACACGAGCGGAGATGTCTGCTGAAACGGTCCATCGGACCGTTTTCAGCGGACATATCCCCTCGTGTGTACGAGGCCTAAGTGTTTCCATGGAGATGGAATGCAAGCCAATACCCCAGTGGCATGTGTCCCTTTCCCCTTCCCCAGCTGACTTGCGCAGTTAACAGCAAGATTGGGGGATATCAACCAATCAAGAGAAGAGGGATGGACGGTGGCGGTGGCTCCAAACTGGCTACGGAAGATACAGACAGGCTGTTCTTTTGCGCAGCCTGCCTGTGTCACAGAACAGGATGACAAGACACGCAAACTGAACACACTATCGTGCAAATAGGCTTCCATGCTTAGCGTGGTCAGTTTCAACTAGGAAGAAGAAAAACTGGCAGACTCAATCAAGTATTGACAGCAAAATCTGCAAAATAGATGTTGTTTATTATATTTAAAGAGATAGATTTTTAAAATATAATTTTTGAGTTTACAAAGACTATAATACAGTCAGCATTTAAAGAGAGCCCAGGTTTAGCACTTTCTCTTGGAAAAGTTACCCTAGCTACCCATATTCAAAATTGTATTATATTGCCGGTCGGTGCTTCCAATGGTTGTATTAACATGTCTAGTAGATCTCTGCTCTAAAAATGTTTTATCTGATCCCTTAAATGCAAGTGTTGAATTATCTAGTTGCCAACTGTCCCTGATTTTTAAGAAAAGTCAATGGTTTGTAAATTGACTCCATATTATGCATATTATCCAGTTCTTTCTGACTAGCAGTTCTTATACTTCAATGTAAGCCCTAACATTAAAGGTACACTTACAATACCATTTTGCAGGTATTCAGGCTACCAGCTAAGTTATAATAATAGTCAGCCTCACATGGTTCTGAAACATCTTCACTTACCAGTTTTTCTTATCTTTTAAATGGTTTTGAACAAGAGCTTACAATAATTCAATGCAAGTTATCCCTGGTTCCATCAAATGCCCTTTCTTTGCTGCCTCGCCCCCACACATAAATTGGAGCATAAGAGGGAGGTAACACAGTACCATTTAACAAAAGACTATCACCCCAAGTAGTGTGATAAGTCTATGCAGTTTAGGGAGAAAGGAGTGTATAAAAATAAACAGAATTCAAATTCTTACTCTAGCACAAGAAACATTTTCTGGATGACACCAGCACTTCACTGATTTTATTTGTTACCTGGAATTGCTCTTTAGAGTTATTTCTAAAAGCTGGCAGCTGTGCAGATCTGCTAACTGGATATGTCTGTACACTAGTGACCTAAAGTGTCAAAACCTGTCCAGTGTATATTCATAAAATAACTGCATGCAAATGCAGAAATTGTCATTGTAACTGATTACATCACTCGCCATGATCCTCACAGAATTGGAAGAGGCTTCAATTATTTGGAGCATATATTTTACTACATGCACAAATAGTCAAATGAGAGTCAAAAAAAGTAATTTGTTAAACTCATATGCCACGTACACACGATCATTTTTCGGCATGAAAAAAACTTTTTTTTAAATGTCATTTAAAATGATCGTGTGTGGGCTTCACATCATTTTTCAGGTTCTGAAAAACGACAATAATTTTTTCGAACATGCTGCATTTTTTAACATTGTTTTAAATGATGTTGTTTTTCGGGTTGTAAAAAATGATCGTGTGTGGGCTAAAACGATGTTAAAAACCTGCGCATGCTCAGAATCAAGTTATGAGACGGGAGCGCTCGTTCTGGTAAAACTACCATTCATAATGGAGTAAGCACATTCATCACGCTGTAACAGACAAAAAAGCGTGAATCGTCTTTTACTAACACAGAATCAGCTAAAGCAGCCCAAAGGCGAATGGAACTTCCCCTTTATAGTGTCGTTGTACGTCACAGCGCTTTGCTAGACCATTTTTTAAAAACGATGGTGTGTGGGCAACATCGTTTTAATGATGAAGTTGGAAAAGCGTTGTTTTTTCTACATGCCTAAAACAACGTTTTTTTTTTTCATGCTGAAAAATGATCGTGTGTACGCGGCATTAGGCCTCATACACATGACCATTTTCCTTGACAAAATCCATCAAGAAACTTGGTGGCAGAGCTTTTTTTGCTGAGGAAAACGGTCGTGTGTATGTTTTTAGTCGAGAAAACTGTTGTGGATCTTGACAAGAAAAAAAGGACAAGTTCTCTTTTTTCTCATCGGGAGTCTCAATTTCCTTGTCGTGTTTCTCGTCGGGCTAGTTTACGATGAGAAACACGTTCGTGTGTATGCTTAGAAACCCGCGCATGCTCAGAATAAAGTATGAGATGGGAGCGCACCTTCGGTAAAAGTAACATTTGTAATGGAAATAGCACATTCGTCACGCTGTAACAAACTGAAAGCGCAAATCGTCTCTCACCAAACTTTTACTTAACACGCAGTAACATGAGATTAGTAAAAGCAGCCCCAAGGGTGGCTCCAGTGGAATCAAACTTCCCCTTTATAGTGCCGCCATACGTGTTGTACGTCACCGCGTTTGAGAACGACGAGATTTTGTCTTGACAGTGTGTACGCAAAGAAAGCTTGACAAGATTCTCGACAAGCCTAACAAGGAACTCGTCGAGGAAAATGATGTTTCTTTTACGACGAGTTTCTCGGTCATGTGTACGGGGCCTTAATCTTCACTCTTAAATTGCTGTAGTGGAGCTGAGCTCAAGCAACATTTCTCAGAATTTTGAAGTTACTAACAAAAAAAAAAGAACTGAGTGTTTTAACGTCCTATGATACTACGCGTGACAGTTTAAGGCAGGGTTATTTTCTGAATCTTCTGCAGGTGGAAATATAACATAAATGTCTGACTACTTTTTTTTTTAATATTTGATTTATTTTCATTAAATGGATCAAGGCATTACAGTATATGTATACTTACATAATATACATGTAAACTATCAACAGCATGAACATAGCAATGAGTGACATGTCAGGACAATGTCAAACAGGAGTTTTTTTTTCAATGTAGATATTGGATTGATTGACAGAGTAGTTTGGCACACAATTCAATATATTCTTTTATATTGTATGTCAACAAAATATGTAAAAATGTAAGTGAAATCCCCTTAAATTCCCCTTTATTCATAAAACAACTTAAAGAGGAAGTAAACGCAGCACCTCAAATGCTATTTCCTAATAAATCCAGTCTGATAAAGCTTTACATAGCATTCTGCATTACTCTTCGCCTCTTCAGATGTTTCTTGCTATTTTCCCAGGTGTTTAAAAATACTTGCTTCCTTGCAGCAGCCAGCGTCATCTCAGCTACTGTTTTCCGCATTCACACCTGAGCGGCAAGTAACGCCGCATACGCGGCATTACTTGCCGCGATTCGATTCATTTTTTTTTTTTTTACAAATCATCCCCATTGATGTCTATGGCCGAACGCCAATGTCGCCTGAAAAAAAGGGTCCGGGACTTTTTTTCAGGCGACAGGCGTTCGGCGTTTCAGAGATGTGAACCATCTCTATAACATTAATGGGGATTTGCCCCTCCAGCGGCATGAGCGTCGGGCGACAGGCGATTTGTCGCTCAGATGTGAATGCAGCTAAAGTGCAGTTTACATCCGCCCTTTCTGTTCGTCTTTTCTGTTGTCTCGCACATGCTCAGTTATGGTGCAGCCAAGCCTCGTTATCATTCGAGATTGTGACAGCAACCATGTCCTACATATTGAGGCACATAAAAGTGGGCAAACATTTCAGCACATGTTAACTGTGTAGGGCTTTTTTAACCATGTAAAATGTATTTTCCTATATAATGCAGCTGGTCTCCTTGCTCTGGGTTGCTTTGTAATGTGCCGATGTTTATACCCTCTGTGACCTTGCAAGTCACATGAGTGTGTTTCAGGAACTGAATGACACTATAATCTCGCGGGATGTCTGGACAGTGCCACAGAGAGGAGATGCATATTTATGAATGAACTGACAACACACTGAGTGTGCCGTAAATCGGGTGGAATATGCGCGTGCGCCGGAGACGTCATTAAAATGAACAGGACAGATTACAAGAAAACAGAGCAGGTTAGAATCAATCCATACAGAACAATTTGTACAGTGCTTATTAATGATTTATTTAGGTAAAAATGTATCAAGGAGGGTTTACAACCACTAAAAAAAAACATGTATTATGGTAAGGTAAAATCTAGCAGACAGGTGGGAGTCTAAGGCCGCGTACACACGAGGGGATATGTCCGCTGAAAACGGTCCGATGGACCGTTTCAGCAGACATCTCCGCTCGTGTGTATGGGCTAGCGGACAGATTTCTCCACCCGACAGATTTCAAAGCAAGCTTTGAAATCTATCCGGTGGGAATCTGTCCGCCCGACATGTCTGCTGGTTAGTACACTTACCAGCAGACATGTCGGCCCCCACCGCCGCCGCGCCGCTGCCGAATGGATTCGGCGCATGCGCGGAAGTGTTTTACTTCCTGGTGCGGTGACGTGGCGGTGACGCGACGGCGTCAACGTCACCGCCGCGTCACCGCCGCGTCACCGCGCCGTCCGGCGGCGGGGAATTTGATCCGATGGTGTGTACACGCCATCGGATCAAACTCCCGATCGGACATATCCGATGGAAATGGTCCGCGGACCGTTTTCATCGGATATGTCCGATCGTGTGTATGGGGCCTTAGGCCGCATACACACGATCAGACCGGTCCGATGAAACTGGTCTGAAGACCAGTTTCATCTGATCAAATTGATCGTGTGGTCGGCCCATCGGACCGTTGTCCGTCAGACCAAAGTTTTAAAACTTGCTTTAAAATCTGTCCGACGGACCAAAACGATGGTTAGTACACAAAAGCATCGGACCAAAAACCCGCTCATGCTCACAATCAAGTCTACGTGGGAAGCATTGAACTTCGTTTTTTCAGCACGTCGTTGTGTTCTACGTCACCGCGGACTGATGGTGTGTACGCACATCAGACCACTTCAGCGTGGTCCGATGAAAACGGTTCATCGGACCAGTCTCATCGGACCTGTCTGATTGTGTGTTTACGTGGCCTGACTTGCTAAGATCTAATATATATACCATTCAGTATTATATATACCCCCCAATAACTGCTAGCGCATTTCTTTTTTTTTTTTACTGTATTACTGTACTGTATATTCTATACTCAAACCTATATTCTTCACACTGGAAAGATGTTACAGTGATCTATTTCACTAATACAGTGGAACCTCTTGGGAAGTCAGGAATAAGCTGAAGATCATCCAGCAACTGTTTACAAAGACAGAGCAGTTTAAAAAGGCTACTGGGCGCCAAGTGCTAAATGGTGTGTGCACGTGTGCGTGCTCGCGCGCACATATCCATGCACGATGAACTGGCATTGCAGAAATGATGTTGGTCCTTTGCTTACGAATATTAGCATGAGTGCAATGTGAACAAGCATGCGCAAGTATTCGCACTAGCCTCTTAGTGGTAAAGATCCGGTTTACCTTACACAATTGTTGCAGACAATTTGTCCGTGAAAAATCTGACAACAATTGTCCGATGGAGCATACAAACAGTCGGATTTTCCAGCCTGTCATCACACAATTCCCGTCAGATAATCCGATTATGTGTATGAGGCTTTAGAGCTGGACTATTTGATGGACTTTTGTTTTATTACAGATACTATTATGGCTGCGCCACTACCTATCTTTTTTGTTTTTATGTCTGATAGCAGCAGACATAGCTCATAAAGAGTGCACAAAATGAACTGCTTGGCCAAAAAGGTAAGTATTCTTCTTTCATTACAGAATGGGCTTCTGCGGTTTATCAGCATGATCACTTTTGCTTGGTTCACCTTATCCATTACACAAATCATCGTGCATTTACCAATTTAATTTTGGGTTAACAATTTCCTCTTGGATTTACCATTTGTTTTTAATTCAGTCACTATCTTCAGTAAACACGCAGCTGTATTAACATCGAATTATGTACTTTTCCAGTAGTGACACCTTAGATACATATCCAGTTTAATAATTTATTGACATCAATTTTGCCAACACAGAGGACATACAAGTGAAATATACCTATTGATTATTCAATGCTGCATTTTTTTCTGTACATTTTTATCATCCACCATGGATTAATTTTGTAGTCCAGTAAAAGAATGCAACTCATCTTACCAATGTCACATCTCAGTAGAATGTCAAGGTTTCAGGGTTTGGTTGCCGTTAATTCCAGATGAATGTGAGCTGTTTAAAATGATGTACACACTTGTCTTGCTAATGTGTGAGATTGATCTTTATTTCTAAGATAGAGGGTCGGTTTACATGATTGAGTATTGATGTGTTTTAGCCCTTGTGTGTGAAAGCAAGGGTTACATACACTGCTTGGAAATCCAATAATTACTAAACATTGTGCTAAGGAGACAACTTACACATTTCTGCCTGAATTCATTAGATCAAGAGGCTACCCTTATTATGGCGCTGTAGAATTGAAATAGTGTGCCAGCCCAGGTGCTTTGTAACACAAGTTCAAAGTAGAGCATTCACTCATCAACATTACAATTAAACATGACCTTTGTAGGCAGCTCATTATATTGCTTCCAATGACATCCTACAGAAACATGATTATATGGAAAGTCCATTACCGAGGCAGAGATATATTGTGCCAGTCAGAATTATACTTCTGGGTATTCCTATAGTGCATACATTATCTAAACTGTGTCATATATAACATTTTATTATTTAATACAATAAGGAAACATTTATTTTTTTAATTTTGTATAAAGCACTCTTCTGGCTTACAATTGCCATTCTTTGCAGTTATTTTAAAGTACTGTTTGTAGCCAGAACCTTTTATATGTGGCTGTTTAACCACTTGCGGACCGCCGCATGTACATATACGTCGGCAGAATGGCACGTACAGGCACATTGGCGAACCTGTACGTCCCTGCCTAGACGTGGGTCGGGGGTCTGATCGGAACCCCCCCCCGGTACCTGCGGCGGTCCCTGTGGCTGTCCGAGCGATCCGGGATGAGGGGGCGGCTGTTCGTTTTTGTCCGCCCCCTCCGGATCGCTCCCAGCCAATCTGCGCGCTCCCCCTGCGTGTCACTTCCTCCTCCTGTGTAAACACAGGAAGGGGGAAGTGATGTAATCTCTCCTCTCAGCGGTATTTTCAACCTCCGCTAAGGAGAGAAGACATCACACAGTAAGTCTGCACAACACTACACTGACTCCAGTACACATAGGCACATTAACCCCTTGCGATCACCCCCCCCCCACCCCCTGTCACAGTGTCACTGAATGCAGTGATCACTGCATTTAGTGTCAGTGTGACAGGCAGTGTGACAGGCAGTTAATGTTAGGTTCAGGGTAGCCCCCATACCCCCCCTAATAAAGTTTTAACCCCTTGATCACCGCCCTAGTTAACCCTTTCACTCCCTATTGCCAGTGTCACTAAGCAATCAATTTTCTGATTGTTGTATTAGTGTCGCTGTTCCCGCTAGGTAGCTATTTTTTTTTATTGCGATTTTTTTTTACTAAAGACATGTGGCTGAATAAATTTTGGCCTGAATGTTTGACTAAAATTTAGTTTATTTGATTTCTCTTATAACAAAACGTATAACATTTTGATTTTTTTCAAAAATGTTGCTCTATTTTTGTATATAGTGCAAAAAATAAAAATCGCAGAGGTGATCAAATACCACCAAAAGAAAGCTCTATTTGTGGGAAGAAAAGGACGCGAATTTTGTTTGGGAGCCAGGTCGCACGACCGCGCAATTGGCTGTTAAAGCGACGCAGTGCCGAATTGTAAAAACCCCTTGGGTCATTTAACAGCATATTGGTCCGGTCCTTAAGTGGTTAAAAAAATGACTTTTATGATTTTCAGCATAGAGTGACTTTTTTTCCATCAGCATATGACCTACCAATTCATAAGGGACATCTGACATTGTAAAGTACTAACTGACACACACCCCCACTGTCAACTATTCCTTTCACAGCATGTTCCCTGACCCTTATTACATTATCACTGCCTGCCTTTACTCGCACATGAACTGTAATGGCATCCCAGTCTTAGTCCGTAGGGTTCAGTACTGCGTTGGCCCACCCTTTGTAGCTAACTCTTCTGGGAAGGCTGTCCACAATGTTTAGGAATGTGTCTATGGTATTGTTTGACCATTCTTCCAGAATCATATTTGTGAGATCAGGCACTGATGTGAACGAGAAGGCCTGGCTCGCAATCTCCGCTCTAATTCGTCCCAAAGGTGTTCTATCGGGTTGAAGTCAGGCCAGTTAAGTTCCTCCACCCCAAACTCGCTCATCCATGTCTTTATGGACCTTGCTTTGTGCAGCCATCCCCAGTCATCCCCAAACTGTTCCCACAAAGTTGGGAGCATGAAATTGTCCAAAATGTGGCCCTTTCACACGGGCGGATCAGTAATGATCCACCCCATGTACCTCCGCTTGCTCAGCAGGGATCGCTCCGTTAATCCCCGATGAGCCGGCGGATGACAGGGCGGTCCCTGTACACTGTGCAGGGACCGTCCTGTCTTTTCTCCGCTCTCCCCTATGGGGGGATCGGATGAACACGGACCATATGTCCGTGTTCATCCGATCCGCAGACAGAAGGAAAAATTGTGTTTTCCTCTGTCTGCAGATTCGGAGCATTGCGGAAGCGGGCAAGATCGGGTGTCAGCGGATGTTCATCCGCTGACACCTGCGATTTCATAGCAGGGATGGACTGAGACCAAAATTTGGCCCTGGACTTTATCCAGACCGGCCCACTTTATGTTTGCAAACAAGAACAAAAACAGTATATAAACTATACGCAATTGTGCAAAAAAACATAAGTAGCATAACAAAAGGAGTCCTCACTCACCTCTTTTATTATTTCACTTATTCTCCTCTGTATTTTCCTCATTCTTCTCACATCACTGCATGAAGTGGAGGGCGAGCTGCGCAGCCATTACTTTGACAGGCTGTCACTGAAACCGGCCCACTGAGCCATCGGCCCACCGGGAAACTCCCTGTAGTCCCTATGGCCAGTCCATGCCTGTTTCATAGGGACCAATGTATGTCCCTTTTTCATCCGCACACGCACACGCACCCACACACCTTTCACTGGAATTAAGGGACCAGGCCCAACCCCTGAAGAACAACACCATGCCGGCTTGTGCATGCACAGTAGGTAACCGACTGTGAAGCTTTAAGGCTTCCCCATACCCACCTGCACCCGAAGCCAATTGAAGAATTGGCTCTAGTGAGGACATCACTGGAAACCTGGACAGGTAAGCATCCTTATAAAAAAATAGTTGTAAACCCTATTTTTAAACTTTATGCTACATCTAAGCCTATATTAAGGCTTACCTGTAGCTAAACAGGATATCTCCTAAACCTGCATGGTTTAGGAGATATCCCCCGTCCCCTGCATGTGCTGATGACATCGGCACATGTGCACTAGAGAAAACTGATGCAATGGCACCTATGTGCCGCTGCATCAGTCTGTGTGCCATTACTGGCGTCTCCCGGCCGGAGGGGGAGATGAGGATGGCTTTGGGGGCATTGATCTAAGGCAGTGGTTCTCAACCTGTGGTCGAATGGGGATTTGCCAGGGGTCTCCTGGTCTGTTCCTGAAGCCTGCACCGCTCTCCCAGCCCTTTTGTGATCACCCAGCAGGGCTGTTCCTGGGGCCCGTGGCCGCCCACTCAGCCTCTTTACAGCCACCCATTCAGTTCACGACATTGGCTGGGGAACAGAAACTAGATGTCAGCTGACTGGTGAGGAATGTGAAATGGGAGGAGCTGGAGACCCTATCTCCTGATTTTGGCATAGGTGTCACTGCTACGAGATACCACAAAGTCGGAGACACATTAAGTAACACAACCTGTGATTATAGTTGCCATTAAAAGTCCCCACTACAGTTTTCAGATCAGCAGATGACCTTGATCAAAAGCACCTAAGTCGGCTGATCAAAACTCCCCGCCAGCACTGCCACTCATCCCAACTTACCGCCAGCACTGCCACTCATCCCATCGCATTGCCTTGGGTGCGGACAACCCACACTATGAAAATAATTTTACTGTTAAGGGTCCCTACAACTTGGGAAATTTTATCAAGGGGTCACGGCACTAGAAAGGTTGAGAACCACTGATCTAAGGTAAGTTATTAATAATGAGCTAGTATGCTATACATACTAGCTCATTATGCCTTTGTCTTGCAGTTTTTTTTTACAAGAGTTTACTTCCTCTTTAAAAGTCAGCAGCTACAGTATTTGTAGCTGCTGACTTAATTTTTTTTTGGGCGGGAGCCTGGTGCTCCTCCTTACCCTAGCTTCTGCAACTTTTTTATTAGATCATTATGTGGAAATGTATCAAATGCCTTTCTGAAATCAAGATAGACTATGTCCCCAGCACCATAGTCAAAAAGTTAAATCAGATTAATCTGATATCATCTGCCCTCAGTAAAGCCATGTTGCTTTGGGTCCAACAAATTGTGTGTTTTTAAGTATTCAATTATTCTTTTTAGGAGTGATTCCATTAACCACTTCAGCCCAAAAGTTTTGGCTGCTCAATGACCAGGCCATTTTTTGCGGAGGACACTGTGTCGCTTTAACTGACAATTGCAAGATCGAGCACCACTATACCCAAACAAAATTAATGTCCTTTTTTTCCCACAAATAGAACTTTCTTTTGGTGGTATTTGATCACTTCTGCGGGTTTTATTTTTTGCTTTAAAAACACCAAAAATAGCGTCAATTTAGGAAAAAACTCAATTGTTGTACCTGTTGCTATAATAAATATCCCCCATTTTTTTTAAGTAAATTTTTTCCCCAGTTTAGGCCGCTATGTAATTTTCTACATATTTTTGGTAATAAAAATCACAATAGGCATATATTGATTGGTTTGCGCAAAAGCTATAGTGTCTACAGGTCTACGTTTACACACACGTCCCTGTTCTGTCTCTTGTGCCTGTGATCGTCATTCATCCTGACCACGAGCATTGGCACCCCCGGTGTGCAGCGGGTGCGCTTCCGGAAGCCCGGCTGCTACTCTGCTTAAGTGAGCCAACATACAGCTACAACGGCTCACTGGATTGTGCCAACCTGCTGCAATAACTTGACTGCAACAGATGTTAAACTCACTGGCCTATAATTGTCAGTTTCTACCTTTCTACTCTACTTGTGGATAGGTAAAATATTAGCTGTCATTCAGTCATGCAGAACTTTTTCTTTCAATAAATTTGTATTGATTTTGAAAAAAGAAATACAAAAAGGAATAAAAGACATCCACATGTCTGGAAAGTATTGTAAAAAAAGGTGGGGGAACAAACAATCCATTGTGAGTAATGCACATGCAGATACAATCAGGAGTGCGGCCTATTAGCCCTATAATTGCAATTAAACAAGCTAATGTCAGTGAGAACAACGTAACATTATATAAACAATTTAGACACATCAGTGCTATATTTTGGCCTTCGCCGACAAGGCTGTATAATTGTCAATGGTCCCAAAAAAGGGGGGCAGCAAAGAAGGGCCCCCCCCACGGAAAAAAAATCCCCCTCTCCACCCGAGTCAGCCCATTCACTGCAGTGGTTGCTGGCTGCAGCATTCGGAGAGCGTCTCTCTCATGGAACAGACTCTGTATGAGCTGATAGTTCCCCCCTCCGCACAGACAGGAGAGCAGAGAGAGAGAGAGAGCTTGTCAATTTCTCCTCCTGTGTTGTAGTATCAGACTCCCAGGTGCACATGGAGACACATCAGGGTCAGTCAGATTGTGGTTTCTGCAGGTGGACCCAGCTATGTTCTGTATATCCTGAAGGAGGTGATCGTAAGATATCAACTGTCAAGGTCTCCCCTTGCTAACCTCATGCCTCTGCTTATCTGTGCTACAGCTTTCCCACTTTGTTTCTCCTGATGCTGTTATCTGAAATGGGGACTCTGACAATTAACCCTTTGTGTCCTTGGTGCTAGTAGAGGACTGTGCTTCTCTACTCTGCTTCAATTAACATATGCACACTGCTTCTTACCTAAATGGTTAACTTTTTACAGCTTAACATCTACAAGCTGGTGCTTCTGGTATAAATGGTATTTAACACCTTTGTGTCTTTTTGTATATGTGATTAACCTTTCATAACTATCTGTATGGCTAATGCTGCCTTCAGACATATGAAGAAAATAACATTTTTCGTTATAGATCAGTTTGGATTTTAGTGTCCATCCTTAGGACTACATTATAGGCTATTCTCATCCAATCGTCCCGAACGGATCTGCCTGTGTTTTTGGGCGGACTCGAGCAGGCCACCCATTGACTTCTTGGGCAGTCGGATGTCAGCGGATATGTGTCCGCTGATACCAGCCTGCCATCCAATCCGACAAGATCTGCTCAAGACAGACGGATGTCGATACATTCACCATTAGGGATGAGCTTCGCGTTCGATATGAACGTATGTCGACTCGAACATTGTCTGTTCGTACGTTCGACGAAATTCGAACAAAAGCGGTCGTTCGCGCCTAATTCGAGTGACGCAAAACGGCCCATAATTCACTGCGGCATTGCACGCTGATGATTGGCCAAGCATGCTGTATGTCCCGCATGCTTGGCCAATCACAGCGCGCAAAAAACTAAGAGCCATAATTGGCCAAAGCCTGGGTGGCTTTGGCCACTTATGGCTCAGGGCTTTAGCACAAACCCCACACTATAAAAGGTTGTCTGCTGGGCGGCCTTGTGTAGTGTGTTCCGGCTTGTTAATGAGAGCAGTCAGAGAGACAGAGAGATTGTCTTTTTATATAGCTAGATAGAGCAGGCAGGCAGGCTAGTTAATTTACAGTGTGTAGAGCATATATATACATCCCTAGGAGTTGTACATATATTTATACACTGTATATCTTAGATAGATCAGTTCTTCCTAATTTACTGGCAGGCAGGTGATTGTGCTATTTAAAGATGTTATCACACGTATAGACACCCAGCAGGTACAATATTTAAAGGAATTTTTTTTTTTTTTTTTTTATTTAAGCATCATTAAAATCACTGCTCCTGGAGCAGTGATTTTAATAATGTTTAAATAAAAAAAAATGAAAGATTCCTTTAAATATTGTACCTGCTGGGTGTCTATATTTTGCCTGTGAAAACGTCTTTGAGAACCCGGGTCTTGCCCGAGGGAACATGTATCAATGGAAAAAAAGTTTTTATAACGGTTGTTTTTTCAGGAGTCCTGAAAAAACAACCGTTTTTAAAACTTTTTTTCATTGATACATGTTCCCTCGGGCAAGACCCGGGTTCTTAAAGACGTTTTCACAGGCAAGCTATAGACACCCAGCACTGCAGGTACAATATTTAAAGGAATTTTTCATTTTTTTTTATTTAAACATTGTTAAAATCACTGCTCCTGGAGCAGTGATTTTAATGATGCTTAAATAAAAAATAAAAAAATAATTCCTTTAAATATTGTACCTGCTGGGTGTCTATAGCTTGCCTGTGAAAACGTCTTTGAGAACCCGGGTCTTGTCCGAGGGAACATGTATCAATGGAAAAAAGTTTTAAAAACGGGCACTTTTTCAGGAGTCCTGCTTCTGAAAAAACGACCGTTTTTTAAACTTTTTTCCATTGATACATGTTCCCTGGGGCAAGACCCGGGTTCTCAAAGATGTTTTCCAACAAGAACTTGAATATTGGTCTTTAAAATGAGCGTTTTTGAATTCGAACGTTCGAGTCCCATAGACTTCAATGGGGTTCTAAATGTCCGCGCGAACGGTCGGTCTGTTCGACGGTTCTGGTGCGCACCAAACGTGGGTATGTTCGGCTCATCCCTATTCACCATCTGTCCAGTGGATGGGATCGGATGAAAACAGACAGGCAATCCATTTTCATCTGTTCTCCCCATAGAGCAGATCTGCTCTGACAGGTCCATCTCTGAACAGTGAGTGGAGACAGAACTGTCATCTGCCTGCTTAGCAGGGATCAACGGATCGATCCCTCACTGAGCTATCAGAGTCCGTCCAATGGATCCAACCTGTGTGAACCCAGCCTAAGGCTGATGGATATGTATTTTTATTTTTGTCGCTTTAACTACACATGTCTTCATTCGGAGTGAATGCAGTTTGCTGAAAAGGCCAATGATTTTGCCCCAACTCCTTATGATCTATCCAATCTCGGTTGTGCCTGCCCCATCAGCTGCGTCCATACTCTGACCCCTGATGCACACACAGACACACTTTTTGTGTGTTTTTTTAAGGTGTGCAGGACAGGTGGCAAATAGGAGTACATGCACACTAGAGGCTGGAAAATTGGTGAGTAAGTCTAAACACCACCTCCTCCCTAGGCAATTACACCAATGCCCCCCACTGCTGCTCTGATTGAAAAAGACTGCCACTCCTCTGAAAAGCAATACAGACATGGATTTCTTTTCAGAGGCAATTGACAGGCAGTGAGGAGGCTATATGCTGCCTGATCGCCACCTGTATTAAACCCCTAAATGCTGCAGCCCAGACCCTTTTATTTGAATGGGTTGCATTTAGTAGTAGTGGGTTATAATTCTTGAAAGTAGATGCGTAATTATGATAGGCTTGTAGGGGCCTATGTGCATTACTTTGCACAAGGTCCCATGATGCTACTAAGATGGCCCTGGATGTGTGGGTGGGAAGTTTAAATCCCAGCAGCGAGAAGAAAAAAACTGTCTGTGTTTTCCCATCCATTCACTGTGTGATGGCCATTGGTGAGGCTGCATTTATGGCCACTGGTGAGGCTGTGCTGATGGCCAATGGTGAGGCTCCGCTGATGGCCAATGGTGAGTAGGGATGAGCCGAACACCCCCCATTTCGGTTCGCACCAGAACATGTGAACAGGCAAAAAATTTGTTCTAACACGCGAACACTGTTAAAGTCTATGCGACACGAAAATGAAAAATCAAAAGTGCTCCTTTTAAAGGTTAATTTGCAAGTTATTGTCATAAAAAGTGTTTGGGGACCTGGGTCCTGCCTCAGGGGACATGTATCAATGCAAAAAAAGTTTCAAAAACTGCATTTTTTTCGGGTGCAGTGATTTTATTAATGCCTAAAGTGAAACAATAAAAGTGAAATATTCCTTTAAATTTTGTACCTGGGGTGAGTGTATAGTATGCCTGTAAGGTAGCACATAGTAAGGCAGCCTAGTAAGGCAATTTGACTGTAATACCACCTCTCTGAAACACCTTATTTAAGGTAAGAAATTTAAGTAAGGTGGACATTTTTATAGACGCTAACCTACCCTTCCAGGGACAGGGAAGATCACATTTCTATGTCCTTCCTCAATTTGGTATACAGAGTGTGATAGTTCACTTTATAGAGCTTTGCCACATTCAGGGTCAGATAGATTAACCCCTAAATGAGGTACTGAGCGGGGTTGCCAGACAAAGAAAACTGTGAATTTCAATTTCAATACCTATGATGGCTGTGGCTGTCTGACTGACAGTTCTGTATAGAAATGATTCTATCAGAAAAATGTTCAACATTTCTAAATATTGTTTTTATTTTTATTATCACCATGCTTTAGTGTACAAGCATAAAAGACTTTGATGAAAAAAAAAATTTTTATTACAATAAATGGCATACTATTCAAGTAATTTTTTTTTGTTTGAGATACAGCACCAAACACATTAAATATGTGTAAGGATGTTTATCCCATTATCTGCAGGCTGATGCTTCTTGTTAAATTCTTCCCTTCAGTGCCTCCTTCATATTGCCCTGAGTGGCTATCTTCCAGAACTGTCAAGCCCCGTACACACGGCCGAGGTTCTCGGCAGAAACCAGTGAGAACCTCGCTGGGAGCCGCATTCTGCCGAGAACCTCGGCCGTGTGTATGCTCTCGGCGAGCCCCGCCCGTCGGGAAACCCGTCGAGCAAATAGAGAGCAGGTTCTCTATTTGCTCGACGGCCCGTCGGGATGAATGGCTGGTTGCCTTTCCCGACGGGCGGGTCGCCGAATCTGACGGCCGGCAGAGAACCTCGACGGGCGGAACGATATGTTCTGCCCGTCGAGGTTCTCTGCCGTGTGTATGCGGCATCAAAGATAACAGCTGCTAGTCTGTAACATTGCACTGCTTATTTGAGACCTTCTTACCTCTCTGCCTTAAAGCCCCATACACATGGCCGAGGTTCTCAGCAGAAACCAGCGAGAACCTCGCTGGGAGCCGCATTCTGCCGAGAACCTCGGCCGTGTGTACGCTCTCGGCGAGCCCCACCCGTCGGGAAACCCGTCGAGCATATAGAGAACAGGTTCTCTATTTGCTCGACGGCCCGTCGGGATGAATGGCTGGTTGCCTTTCCTGACGGGCGGGTCGCCGAATCTGAGGGCCGGCAGAGAACCTCGATGGGCGGAATGATATGTTCCGCCCGTCGAGGTTCTCTGCCGTGTGTACGCGGCATTACACAAAACTTGTATTACTATTCTCCTACAATGCAGCGTGTTCAGTGAATGGAGGAGGATAAACTGAATGACAGGATCTCTGCCACCTATTCACAGAAGGGGATGCATTGTGGGAGAATAGTAATACAAGAATTCTAAAATGAGAGGGCAGAAAGAGACCCATGGGCAAGTGCTGCAACTTTTCAGACTATCAGCCGCTATTAACTTTCATAGCACCATAAAAGCTGTTGAGGGCAAAAACGAGAAGCAGCAATACACATGACCAATGTGTTTGGTGCCGTATACCACAAAAAAGCAAACAACTTTTGCAAAATTACCCATTTGGTCTATTGTCAAAAGAAAAAAAAAACAGCTCCCATACAGAAAACATGCAGTATATTTCTTTAGAATCACTGTCATATTTTGTTGTCTACAAACCTCAAGTTCCTCATTTCTAAATACGTGAAAAAATTATCTTGGATATCTCCTAATATTTATTAGCAGATCAGGGAAGGCCGCCGCTTCCGGGAGAAGACAGTGATTATCATTAGCAGCTATAGCACCTGCTAGTGATAATCGTAAGAAAATTTGGTTGGCTGGTTTTACCCAAGCTGATTGATGAATCAACTTTTTACATTCAGCCTGCCCATTAATGGTTTAAACCAGGGGTGTCCAAACTTTTTTCAAAGAGGGCCAGATTTGATGAGGTGAACATGCGCGAGGGCCGACTATTTTGCCTGACATTCTTTGAACCATTAAAATTCGGTCTAAGTGTGTTCGTCTGAGCACCAATACACTGCCCAACAAGAATTTTCTTGCCTTTGTGGCTGTGTGTGGTGAAGAGATGAGCTTGGGTGTGTTATTTGGATATACTGTATATATTTATTTTGTGGCCCCAACAAATCCCAGAGCGCTGTTTAGGACTAAGGATGAGCTTAGGCGTGGATATACCGTATTTATCGGCGTATAACACGCATGGGCTTACCATTGCCATGAATGCAGCCTTACCATTGCCATGAATGCAGCCTTACCATTGCAACCTCACCATTGCAACCAATGCAGCCTCACATGTGCCATAAATGCAGCCTCACATGTGCCATAAATGCAGCCTTACATGTGCCATGAATACAACCTTACCATTGCCATGAATGCAGCCTTACCATTGCCATGAATGGAGCCTTACCATTGCAACCAATGCAGCCTCACATGTGCCATAAATGCAGCCTCACATGTGCCATGAATGCAGTCTTACATGTGCCATGAATGCAGCCTTACCATTGCCATGAATGCAGCCTTATCATTGCAACCAATGCAGCCTCACATGTGCCATAAATGCAGCCTCACATGTGCCATGAATGCAGCCTTACCATTGCCATCAGTGCAGCCTGAACGATGACCATCTGCGGGAGGGGGGAGGCGGAACAAGTGCCGACAGATTACAAACAGGAGAATCTCTTGCTTACCCTGTGGCCTCTTTAATACAAAGTCCCACCTCCTATGATAGACAGAACAGTCGTCCAATGGCATCCCAGGAGACAGGACTTCCAATAGAGATGCTGCTGAGTAAACATGAGATTCTCTTCATGTAAGCTGACGGCGCTTGTCCTGCCCCCTCCCTGTCCCCTCCAAGGCAGTGCTGATAAATACGGTATATATCTTTTGTGGCCCTTGGGGCCACAAACAATATATATATCCAAATCCCCAGGGGGGCCATATTAAATCAACAGGGGGGCCACACTTGACCCCCGGGCCGGACTTTGGACATGCCTGGTTTAAACCATGTATGGCTGGCATTAGGCCTATAGGATCAAAGGGGATCCACAGAAGTACACGTATTTATCTGAAGGATAACATTGGTACTTGCACATGTTCTTGCGACTCTGCACGATTGTCACTTTAAAAAATGTTTATAGACTTGCCTCAGTTTACTTTAAAGTAAAGGCAAAATCACTTGGAAATGTTTGGTCAGCTTGAAGATATTGTTGACAATCACTCTTAGACACTTGAAGCAAACTAATAAACTGCTGTTATTACAGTAATATTGAAACAAACACAGCAAGGAGACAAGATGGATTTTGAAGCAATGAAACAAATTGAGATGTGTCAGTATTTGGTGAGAAAGACCGAGTGTCTTTCTTTAGGGTTATTTTTGCACTTATACATTTTATTATTACACATGTTCTTTTATAATTAAGACTTGATTTGTGAGATTTTTTAAGCTTTTGTTTGTATTGCTTCTGCTAATACACATTGTCCATATTTGGAATGAAGAATCAATGTATTTTGCTAGAAGTTAGAATTAAAAATTGAAAGTGTGAACATCTTCCTATATTATTTGGACTTCCTAAACATCTGTTGATTTTTATTTTATTCTTTTGCATATATATATATATATATATATATATTTCACTTGTGATCTAAGTATGTTTATTTACATTTACTTTCAATACCCATGTAAGGTATGACAGAGCACAGGAAGTTTTACCATACTCACCTGAACCTATAGGATTCCAACACAGTACTAAAATCAACACATCAGAGCACAGGATTTTTACATAACACAATCCAGTCACTCACTTGACTGCACAGGATCATGAGAATCCTGCATATGGGTACAACTTAACCACACGGAGACCTTCCATTTTACTTCATTTAACCTACCTGGGACCCTACTGAGGTCGATGGCTACGGTATAGGTACTTTTTGAATCACCATCTGCCAGTATTAGGGTACTCCTCACCATAGGGAGTATATATCCCTGACGGCCAGTAACATAGGGAGTTCACTTCATATTTGAACCGACCCTACTATAGGATACCCGACATAGATACATCTGCTTTTGGGATTTCACACTCATCTTATTGTTCAAGAGCAGGCAGCACCACCCTTTACATACTGTACAGCATATCGTTTACCAGATTGCCTACTCGGAGAAGCAGAAGAAACCCAGAAGGCTATTTGATGGTGAAAACATACTAGAGACTCACCTATTATATTATTTATGTCCCCAGGTGCATGTAATGCTCTATGTATGACAGTATCTTACATGTATGGTACAGAGGACCAGCAGTACAAAGAAGACTTAAGTCTTAAGGGAAGTGGGGGTTTTGTATTGTTAGTGTTATGGCAGTCCATATCAAAGGCCTCGTACACACGATCAAATCTGTCTGCTGGAAACGGTCTGCTGGACCGTTTCAGCAGACAGATTAGATCGTGTGTACGGGCAAACAGACGGATTTGGCCACCCGACAGATTTCAAAGCATGCTTTGAAATCTGTCGGCTGGGAACCCGTCCGCCCGACATGTCTGCTGGTTAGTATACTAACCAGCAGACATGTCTTCTCGCACACACGCCAAATGATTTCGACGCATGCGCGGAAGTGTTTTACTTCCTGGTGCGGTGACGTGGCGGCGTCAACGTCACCGCCACGTCACCGACACGTCAGCGCGCTGTCTGCTGGTGGGGATTTTGGTTTGCTCGTGTGTACACGCGAGCAAACCAAAATGCCAGCAGACTGATCTGTTTAAATCGGTCGGTCCGACCGATTTGAACAGATAGATTTACTCGTGTGTACGAGGCCATAATGATGCATAATCACTGCTGGTTAGCAGTGACAGATAAAGTACTGTCCCTGGCTACAGAGCACACCTATTCCTTCCAATTAATATTAATTCATATTAATTCCCATTAAATATATCTGTAAGATTCAAAATGCAGATGAGGACTTCAAATTTAACCATAGAAGTCATTTTTCAATGGAGGTAAGACCTGGCACAAGATCAGGAAGATTGAAAATGTCCTCATGGACTATTTAAAATGTTGTATTTTTTTAATGTTAACAATGAGGTAGTGGTGATAGATTAACTAATCTCTTTCTTAAAATAAAGTTGTATTGTAACTTGTATCTGAGTGAATTTCTATAATCTTTTGCTGAATTAGATAAGCAATCTTTCATTGTAAAGCCACATTTGTTATTAATTCCCAACTGAAAGCAATCTCCTTTGTAACTCTCTTATGATGCCTATTATTCTAAAACTGCGACTCAGGCCGCGTACACACGATCGAACAAGTCTGCTGAAACTGGTCCGCGGACCAGTTTCAGCGGACAGATTCGATCATGTGTACGGCCTAGCGGACAGGTTTCCAGCGGACAAAAGTTTTAAAGCATGCTATAAAACTTGTCCGCTGGAAACATGTCCGTCGGACATGTCCGCTGGTTAGTACGACTAACCAGCTGACAGAAATCCCCCGCATGCGTCCAATGGATTGGACGCATGCGTGGAAGGATTTTATTAGCTGTTTGGTGACGTGGCGGCGTCAACGTCACCGCCACGTCACCACGTTCTCTGTCCGAGGGGATTTTCGTCCGATGGTGTGTACACACCGCTGGACCAAAATCCTGCAGGAGACATGTCCGATGAAAACGGTCTTCATTGGACATGTCTCCTCGTGTGTACGGGGCCTCATAGTACATTGTAACTTAAAGGACCATAAAAAAAGTCTGGATAGTTAGACTCTCATGAAGACTCCACTCAACATTTTGTTTTGGTCTAGGTGTGCTGTACTGCCAGGGTTCATGCTGGTTTAGGGCATATGGTATATAATTGTTTGCTCTTCCACTTTTTGTGTTTTTTTGTAGATAATTATTTTTCTCTGTCCTGTTATGAAGTGTAAAAACAAGTTATTGCACTTCCTGTGTCTAGCCTTTCCCTGATTTGCTAGGGTCCACATATTTCAGAAATCCTGACAAAATTGTAAATGGGGGGATGGTACAAGATGTCTACACAAAGAAAAATGTAAAAGAGGATATATTTATCTTCATTCAACACATGGTATGGTATATCAGAAGTGCTTTATATCTGCAGTACTTCTCACACTGTCTCCTTTCCTAACATGCTTACCACAATCAGCAGTGTTGTTCTTTCTTTTTCCTTTTTCAGCTGCAATTCAGTAACATTGGTCTTTAAAAAAAACTGTGGGACAATAAATAAATTAGTAAGTAAAATAATAAGTTTGTTGCCCAAAGCAACCAATTAAAGGGAAATTCCAGACGTTTTTTATGTTTATTAAAAGTCAGCAGCTACAAAAAGTGTCCCAGGTGATCGCCTACAGGGAGGGGCCGCCAAAAGGCTATATGACGTATCGCCTAAGCGGTTCCTGGGCAGAAGGAGTAAGTGGTACAGGAAATCCCACACCTACTGAAGCCCCTACTCCCCCCCCAAAAAAATTACATGCCAAATGTGGCATGTAAGGGGGCGAGGAGTGGATTAAACAGAAGTTCCACTTTTGGGTGGAACTCCGCTTTCAGTAAAACATCTTTCATATATCAGCTTTACAGTGTCCTTGCAAATACCCTTATTATTAGATCTTTCTGTTGCCTGTGACACAGTAAACCACCAAAACTCTGTTCTTTCTTGTTTCTCATTCTACCAATCAAAAAACTCCTTCTGTGTCATCTACAACCCTACCTCCTCCTGTAGGTGTCCCCCAAGGTTTTGTCAGAAAAAAACTTCTATTATCAATATACATCTCTTCCCTTGGTAAGTTGATAACCTTGTATGGCTTCCAATACCATCTCTATGCTGACAACATCCAAATCTATCTCTATTCCTCAGCTCACTCCTTCAATTTCCTTTCACATCATGAATTTACTAACCAACATATTAATGAAACCACTTCCTAAAACTCAGTCTTTCAAAATCTAAAGCTTATATTTTCTCCCACGTGCCCCTCCCAGGCTTTTCCATTGAGATTATTAGCATAACTCTCCTCTCCTATCCTTCCCTCCCCTCATATCTAGATGGACTCCGAACTTTCCTTTCAGCCACACATCCAATCACTGTCCAAATCTTGCTGCCGTCACCTCCATAACATTTTAAAATACTCCCCTTCTTACCCAACACCACCACCAAGTTACCAATTCACTGAACTTCAACTCCATTCTTGCTGACCTAAGTCCACACATGCTATCCTGCCTTCTGTCTAACATGAATGCTGTTTCCAGACTCATGTACCTTACTAACTGCTCAGTGTCTGCCATCCCTCTCTGCCAATTACTCAACTGGCTTCCAAATGTATAAAATGTGAAATATTAACAACTTCTAAAGCCATCCACAACTTAGAACTAACTAAACCATTCTCTTTACTCCTCCCAAGACTTCCTGATTCTAGCTCCTTCATCACCTTCTCCCATGCTCAGGTCCAGGACTTATCCAGAGCCTCAACCATCCTCTAGAATTCCCTTCCTCAACCTGTACTACTATTTCCTACTCTATCTGTCTTTAGGCAATCCCTGAAAAGTAATCTCTTCAGGCAAGTCCATCCCACTTGTAGCTAGCGACTAAAAATTACTTTGTGAGACAACTCATTCCCACACAGTTACTACTATCAAGATCACTTGCCCTTCCTAGCTCCAGCAATCAGGGCCCTCCCAACCCTCTTGTCTTAAATTGTATTGTAACTGGACTGTCTTTTTTGTTGCGTAAAGCACTGTGCAAACTGTTGGGACTATTTAAAGCCTTTATAATATTATTATTTATAACAATAATAATAATGACCAGACATTATTACATTTTGTGTCAATTTCATTAATATTCATCTAGCTTTCAATCATAAAGTAGACGCACAGACCAATGCAATCTACCACCAAAAGTTTTCATTATTGCACAATGTCAATAAAAAAACTGTTAACATGGGCTTGGATTGATCCATTTGGTAATTTTTTGGTTAAGAAAAATGGACTGAATGTGTCATATGGCCAGCATGAGGGCTGTATCATATTAGTGGTTCTGTTGTAGGAAACAGAATTACCGAAGCACAGCTAACATTTTCACTTGTGAGAGTTACTTTTTCACTGCCTGACTGGCTGCTGAAATATAATAAATAGCAAAAAAAAGAAGCAATAGAGCAACATTATGTCAATTCAAGTAACAAGGGGTTTCTGCAAAATGCAAGTTGAATGATAGTGAAGATTTTACTGGTGAGGTTTGCCAGTGACAAAAATGGCCATCTGACATTGACCTATAAGTATCACCTTGGCTTAAAATTGCATTAAAGTGTCGCTCTATGAATGATGAATGATGAGGAGAAGAGAAGGACTTGTTCCTCTTGGCTGGTATATACAGTAACTACTAATGCAACTTGTGGAACAAGAAATACAAGGGAAGGTTATCCACAATTGCAAATTCAGGCTGCTTTTTGTTCTTTTTTTTTTATCATGAGATTGCAACAATGCAGGCTTGCAGCCAAATTAGTTTACTCATCTCAAAATTGTATTTTTAATAACTCTTTATTTCTTGTCACAAATGTTAAATTCTGTTAAATGTAAATGCAATGTTTTACTTGAAAACTGGTTAATACATGTTTAAAAAACCTGCCAAGTCCAAATGGTATAATATAACTTCCACACAAAGGTCCTTTAGTTGTACGACTTTGGAAAATGTATTTGTTATGATTATTTTCTCTAAGGTACCTGCAGAATTTTTATTTTTTTACTGAAAATAAGCACAGTCATTAGCAACCAATTACGATGAATAATTATGCTAGATGAACCAGGAATTAATTTATAATTAGAGGATAGAAATAAATGTCTAATGAATATGTTTCCAAAAATTCTTTGATGTAAAAATAATTAGTTTGGTCCAGCTTCTACATCAAGAACTATTTTAAAATTATGCAGACACTTGAAATATTCAGTATTTGGAGTAGATCTTTAATGATCATTAGGCAGCTTAGCACACGCAGAGTGATATTCAACCTAGACTAGAATAAGTTTAATTTTTTTGTTTCCTTTTTATTTATTAATGCCATAATATGAGCTATGAATATATTTATGATGTTTGTGTCAAATATGTTTTACTTAACATTTCAGTATTTTAATGGCAAGATCAACCAGAATATAATAAATCCAAAATATAAAAGTAATAATATTAAACGATAACATCATATAAACTAATAAAAAAAAAAAAATAATTAAATGAAAGACTAACTAAATACATTTTGTTTTATTCTGAGATTTATGTCTCACTTTACAAATCAATTGAAGATAATTTCAATGAATTTGATGATTTAAAAAAAAGGTCAATTTAAAGATAATGTTGGTAGTCCTCTGTGTGGATATGGTAATAAAAACTATCTAAAAATAAGGGTTGACAGTGATTCCTAATCCTGTGCTTACCTGATCCTTATTTTAACAAAAACCCAAAAATCAACACCTACCCTTCACATGTTCACATAACGCCTTTAATCTAAAACTAATATCAACTCCTGTCACTTAATTCTAACATTTAACCTCACCCAAACATTCACCATTATCACTTACCTGAAGCCCAAAACATAACCTAAAAACTTAAAGGGCCAGATTCACAGAGCCATTACTCCGGTCTATCTCCTAATAGACCAGAGTAATTTCAAATTACCCGCTTGAATCCTCAAACCATGATACATATCTACGCTGCAATCTTTTTCCGCCCGCTGGGTAGAGTTTGCGTCGTTTTTCGCGTCGGGGTATGCAAATTTGCTTTTTCCGGCGATCCACGAAGTTACGATCGTCCGTCGCATTCTCTTATGGCATCTGTAGTCATGTTTTTGCTGCGTAAAGTTAGGGAAGCAAAAATGTATATGTTTGAATTTAGCATCTCATTTACAAAAAAAAATTTGAACTCAAAACAGAAAAATATCTTTTTTTGAGGTAGAGGGTGCATTCTCACTAGATCAGGTTAGTTTTTATCAAATCGCTGATAATTTTTGGGGAAAATTATCTCTTGGCAGGTTGCATTTTTTTTGAGACTGGAATAGTTTTCCCTGAGGTAAGGCTGGGAATTTAGGTTCCTGGCTGGGTACCCTGCCAAGTTCCCTATTGGGAATAACCTGCATACTCTGAAAATCAGAGAGTACATGTTTATAGGACCCAGCTCTGCCAGTGACCGAATGGCGCACATGCGCGGTGGTACAGAGCTCCTGCGCATGCCCGTGCGTGAACGGTGCATGCGCATGCCTGGTCCAGTGGCACGGCCGCGCACCTCCCCAGAGCCAATCAGAGGCCTGACCGGCCTATTTAAACCAGCCCCTGTCTCATGATAGGTTGCTGGTTTGTCGTCAGCTCCTGCCTGAACTCTCTGTTGCTGTACCTGCCTTGTTTGACCCGAATTTCCTTACGACTCTGCTCTCTCTCCTGAACCTGACCTCTGGCTTACGTCCCTGGATTTGCTGTTGTCTCCAACCCCTGATCTCTGGCCTGTGTTTCTGGACTTGCTACCTTCTCCTGCCCTTGACCCTCGGCTTGCACCCTGGACCCGCTTCCAATCTTGCCCCAGAAACTTGCTCTGTGTACCTAAAGCTGTCTTGCTGCCTGATCTACTACCTGCCTCCAGCAAAGTACCACCGGTCCAGTCTTCTGTCCAGCACCTGCTATCAAGTCCAACTACCTCGCTGGTACCGGTGCCTCCTCGCGCCTTCCTCCCCTGTCTCAACTCCAGGGGCCGGAGTGCGCTGGGTCACAAAGGTGAGCCGCCCTCAGCATCTCGGTTTCGGTAAGTACATACCTGACATAGGATGATTATTTGTTGGGACATGCATTTGGCTTTCCAAATATCTGATAATATCTTGTATCTAAGGCTAATTTTATTATATTTTAATCTTAGGAGTGATTAAAATCCTGAATATTAAAATTGAATCAAATGTTATGCTCAATTGGTAGCTGGAAATTTTAGGGTGCATAATACTTTGCATTATAATGACCACAGGTGTAGTAGTAAGTATAAAAAGTCTGGGTTATAAAACCATTTAGGAAGGTCTAAACTTCAAAGCCTTCAGTTAGCAAGATGGGTGGTAGGCTAAGAGATCTCAAGACTATATACATGTCTCTTGGATGATTAAAGCTGTAAGTTCAAAAGAGATGACAGAGTGTTGTTATTCCCCTTGCCGCTGAAAGCTAATAATATGTGCAGGAAAAAATCTCTTCGTGGGAAGGGAACTGCTCAAAGTAATAAACTGAAGATAAGGTGATCAGAAGTGTACTGTAAGGAACATATGATGCTTAAACAGAGGATTACAGCCTTCAATATCTAGATGCAGTAGCTCCTTCGAGAAATTAATGATAGATTTCCAAGCCATAAAAGGGATGCTGATAAATTGATGATGGCAACAACATTCCTGTATGGTATAATTCAGCATAGCATCAGGTGTTCCAAACCGGCTTTTGCAATAAAAAGAAGAATGTAGAACATTCATTGCTCTCTAGTGTTCACAAACAAACATTAAACAACCCAGCAAAATGCGTCAAGCACTCATATTTTTATTAAGAGGTGAAAAGGAAAATAATCTCTAGCCTTATTGTCTCAGCCATTTACATTACAGTGTAGGCAAATCATTTCTTGTTTTATCTATGACTACTACAAGATATTTACATAGGCACAATGATTCATAAAAAAAAAAAGATTGCTGCTCATAGCAACCAATCAGGCTTTAGCAGGCATTCTTTAACCTGCAGTGGAAACATTTAACATAAAATCTGATTGGATGTTATGGGGAAAACTTCCACTTCTCTATGCTCCAGTTTTATAAATCAGTTACATGTTTTGTAAATTATCTTAAAGTAGCAAATTACTTTTTTAATACAATGCTACTGACATTTTCACTTGTACTAATAATAACCTAGTACTAAAGAATTATTTTTATTATAAAGACCTTTTAATGTTCTATAATGACCTCAAGCCTAATAACCTACACATAGTACACAGTGTGGCATTTAGGTGCTAATAGGGGTTTCTAGTAGGACTGTTGTATGAAAATTTCGTAAAAAAATATTTTTCATATTCTTGTTTAAAAAAAAGAAAATGGAGCATGGACTTCCAAAAACATGTCTTGTCAGTGGAAAAACAAACTATTTTTTTTTCTAAATGTTGTGCTTTTTTTATTCCACCGTTATTGCAAACATGATTGAATAACATTGGCAATTTGGTAAAGGTCTAATTTAACATGTATAGAAAACACATTCTTGCCACAATAACATTTGTAAATGTTCATGAAAATAAGCATAGTTAATTTAGTATTATGCAGTATGTAATTCCACAATTCGAAAAATCTTGTAACATGAAAAAAAAAACACCACCCTCATTTATGGAGAAATTATTAAACATTCTGGGGGCATATATTAAAAAAAAGTGCCTCAATGAAATAACACTTTCCAGCATTTTCACCCCACAATCCACCTGTCATAACATTTTGCTGCACCTGATAAAAGGAATAAATGTTAACACATGCCAAAGGGGATTTAAGGCTAAATGCCTCAATTGTAGGTTGGTAAAAGTGCATATATAGGTGGCAATTGGCAAGCAAGATTTAGCACAGTGGATCCATCCTCGACATTTAATGATGAATTTGTAAAATTCATGAATTGTTAGTTAAATTTACAGAAGTTTAAATGTGACTTGGGAAGACAAATTTAGCATTAACTGCATTATGAAAATAGAAAGTTGAAGGCCCACTCTATTTCGGGCAGGATCACCAGGTATTTTTTGCACTTATCAAACAGATAAAACAAAATACTTTCAATTATATATTTAACAGAGCAAAAGGGGGCATGTAAAACAAGTTAATTGTTAGGGTTTACATACAAACCCTAAGTGGACCCTTAAAATGCCATAGCTAAACTCCTCAAGTAAATGCAGTTAGGAAAATAAGTCTATTAATGAAAAAGTAGAACCAAAGTTCTATTGGCCCTACATCTCCTATAAGTCACGGGAGTGCTCTTCATTCTGCACACCTGTGGCTTGTATGCAGCAGGCTAAAGTCTGCTTTTGGCTGAAATCGATAGCGGGATCCACCCAGAAGTCTGTCTGGCAGCTGGATCAACCTCTCAGAGTGCCCCTGAGAGCCTGATTTAGATGATACTGCCCCTTCCACAGCCCAGCACTCAAATGAGAGCTGAAAAGGCAGAACAGAGAGTATTGACTGACAATCACTGGCTCTCTGCTCACTGAGAACTGAGCAGTCAGAGGTCTTTTATCGCTGAGTTCTCGATGTGGAGGCAGCAGGGGATAGATGCAGCACTGTGCCCTGTTTCCACAATAACATTGGTATCACGTGCAGATTTTTTCTGTGCGGGAATCTGCAACGTGTAGAAAACTCACTGAAACACGCATGAAAACTGATGGAAACTCATGTCTCTGCAAGTGAAATCTGCACATCAGTTGCCATCAGTTTTTCTGCATGTATGATGTGATCTAAAGGTTCTATGTGATGGACTTAGCATTGTATTTAATTGACACCAACAGCAAACAATAATTATTACTACTAGTACTTATAATAATAATAATAATAATTTTAAAAGAAACTATTTTTATTATGGTCTATCCAAAAATCCTTGTAAAAAGAAACTGAAATTTGCTATATGGGACTATCTACCTAAAGACTATTTATGCATGCATATAATAGTAACAACAATGCAAAACCATGCCACCATGTAATATGCTGCTTATAAGACAGGCGATATATAACACTTAAATGTTTGAGTAAAGAATTGTTACATTTCTTTTTGGATAATAGAGTGTCATTCAAGAGCAAGAGGTAGGCAGATGGATTTTTGTTAAAGGACACTCCCATTAATTGTACTTAATTGTATACTCTTCTTCATCCCAGAAGTTTTATTTTAATTTTGAGCATTCCCAGAAAATAAAAATAGGGTTTTCCTCAGATTCCTGACAGCGCCAGCAGGTATTAGGTACCTGGGGATACATATGGTTCAGTTTTGCTGGAGATTTCTACCAATATGAGAGGAGCTTGTAGCCTCCCTCCTGGTATCTACTTTCTAGAGAAGAATTGTAAGTGAAGCAATGGATTCTTTCCTCTTGGGCTTGCCAAAAGGAGGTATTGAAGTATCCTTCCCAATGCTCGAGTCAGGGCTGTACGAAAGGCCTCCTTCTGCATGTCATGCTCAGCCACAAGGTACGTAACAGATACACAGAGGAAGTACAAAGTGGAAATGAGAGTTGATATCACAACTCGACATAAGTCTGCAGTTAATGGATAAATAGAAGAGTTCGTAGGATAATGTCAAATTAAGGGCCTCCCATACCTGTTTGGAATGTTGAGGTTCCCAGTATCGGAATTAGGGGGCTCTAATACGGAGAAAGAAGAGAAGTCTTAAAACGTGATTTAGTAACTCACAAAGAGGCCCTTAACATGAGTGTGATCATCGTGGAACATGAGTGGGAGGGGATCCATAGTTTCATAGTTACATTCTTGGTAAGGTTAATTAAAGACACTAGTCCATCCAGTTCAATCTGTGTGGGTGTGTGTGTGTATGTGTAGATAATCATTTACCTGTATATTGTGTTTGCTATGATGCATGTCCAAGAGTCTTTTAAAACTATTAATACTTTCTGCTGACACCACTGATTGTGGAAGAGAGTTTCACATCCTTACAGCCCTTACAGTGAAAACCCCCATGCAGTTTAAGGTTAAACCGCTTCTCTTCCAGTCGCCCTGTGTCTTCTTACACTCTCTGAGACTGAATAGTTTCCTATCTACGCTGGGATAATCACTGAGATATTTGTATATCACTATCATATCTCCTTTCAAGTGTTTCTTCTCCAGGGAGAATACATTTAGTGCTTGTAGTCATTTCTAGTAATTGAGGTCCTCCAATCCCCTTATTCATTTCGTTTCCCTTCTCTGGACTGTCTCCAGCTCCAGCATATTCTTTTTGAGGATTGGTGGCCAGAACTGAACAGAATACTCCCGATGTGGCATAATCAGAGTTTTATAAAGTGTCAGGATTATTGTTTTATCTCAGGAGTAAATCCCCTCTTAATGCATGCTAATATCAGTCTGTTATCTACTAGGATGCCCAGATCCTTCTCCATCCAGGAATCCCCCAGAGTTTCCCCCATTGATAAGCAACAGTGCTTGTTCTAGGTCTACCTATGGTTTGCGATCCTGAGTAACACACCACTCTGCTACCCTAGTAAGATGGGAGGCCTTGTAGTGTTTCCCGGAATCTGGGAATCCGATTTCCCCTTTTGCCACCTTTTCGACCCTATGAAGTCTTGCATGTAAATCTTTCAAGAAACCCTGTGGGAGTTTATTTGGTAACATTTGAAATATATAAATGAGACATGGTGTCACATTCATTTTTAAGATATTAGTATGGCCGAACCATGTGAATGTCTCTTCATCCCACCTTTGAAAGGCATTTTAGGCCTTTTAAAGCCCCTTTCCTTTGGATTTTGTGTATGCAGACCTGGCAGAGATTAACGCGTTTTCACAAATATGAATTAGCTTTTAGTCATAAGATTATAAATAAGCAAATAACATTTTGTGAAACTGATTCATCTCTTTCAGGTCTGCATTGATATCATGATGTCCACGATGTGGTCTGACTATTTTTATCTTCAATACATTTTAACCTTTGCTTCAAACCTGTGAGTGCGGTCAACATTTTCCTGTTCCAGTGACTTCTATCCAGATTACGGACTGGATCTGCGCCGAAAGGTTGAAGCATGAGATTGCTTCCACCTGGAGTGGCTTGGCTTTGCTTTCTATCAGACTGGATGTATGGGATTAATCTGGTGGCTAAGATTTGTGCGTATATTTTAAGGTTTAAGAGTTAGATGGGCACATTGAGCAGGGTCTTTACCCTTCTTAGGAAATACGGTAACGTGTAGTTGTTTTCTTTTTCCAGACTTTTTATTTTCATCTGGTCACCTTGCCAGTAACACACTTTTTGCCCTTTATTGACAATGCTTACACATACTTTATCTATGGACAAGCAACACTGTCACTCTAATCTGCTTTCTCCTCATTTGGATTAAAGTGCACCTCCTCATCTCTATAACACATGGGGAGGTATTCTTTAGTCTGCAAAAGTAAAAAGTTGTATAGTCAGGTAGCTGACAGGCCAGCCAGCATTTTCTTGTGTTTATCAGACAAATTGCACAGTAGGGATCAATATTATGGACCAACACATGGTACAGATAAGCTGACAGTCACAAATACCATACACCAGCGGTCCCCAAACTTTTTGACACCGGGGACTGGCTACATTGACAAAAATGGTTCCAAGGACTGGGGGGGTTTAGGTTCAGGGCCTGCACAGGGGGGAGGTGGTAAGCGATTTTTTCACGGGCGATTTATCGGATCATTGGCTGGTGTTGACACTTCAATCATTCTGGCACCATGGTTGTTATGGTGTCAGGATGATTGAAGTGCATTATTTCTATTACTACTTTGTGATATAAAATGAAATAGTTCAACTCACCATAATGCAGAATCAGCGGGAGCCCCGAGTGTGTCACTTGCCATGTCATCTGCCATTAGATACAGTTTGTCACTTGCCACGCTGCCTGCCACCAGATGAGGAATGTCACTTGCCATGTCCCCTGCCACCAGATTAGGAATGTCACTTGCCATGCTGCCTGCCACCAGATGAATGCCACTTGCCACTTTGCTTGCCACCAGATGAGGATTGCCATGCTGCCTGCCACCAGATGAGGGATGTCACTTGCCACACTGCCTGCCACCAGTTGAATGCCACTTGCCACGCTGCCTGCCACCAGATGAATGCCACTTGCCACACTGCCTGCCACCAGATGAATGCCATTTGCCACGCTGCCTGCCACCAGATGAATGCCACTTGCCACACTGCCTGCTACCAGATGAATGCCACTTGCCACACTGTCTGCCATCAGATGAATGCCACTTTCCACCGTGCCTGCAGTGGTCATTCTTCAGTAAGGGCAGGAGACTGCAGATCGGAGATGCAGGGCCGGCGGTGAAAGATATCATCTCTCTGCTCCCCGCCGTTCCTCCGACACCAGTGCTTTGAGGGCGGAAGAGCTGTTATGCGGGTCGGACGCAGAGAGATGATGTCATCTCTCTTCCCTGCCATACCTCTGACACCAGCGCTGTAAGGGAGGAAGAGCTGTGATGCGGGGCGGGCGCAGAGAACCGGATGCCTTCTCTCATCCGCTTGCCTCTGTGATCCACCAGGCTCTCTCACCTGCCCACTCCTGTGATGCACTGGGCTCCCTCACCCAACCCCTCTGATGCACTGAATTCTCTCACCCGCCCTGCTCTCTCATTCCACTCGTAGCATCCGCGGCCCGGCTGCAGAGACGCAACGGCCCGGTAGTACAGATCAGACATGCATTGTAGCAGCTAAGCAGAAATAAACATATAGGGCCAGATTCTCAGAGGCGTTACGACGGAGTATCTCAGATACCCCGTCGTAACGCCTTTTTTTTGTCCTCGTATCTATGCGAGTGATGCTTAGCATCACTTTTGCATAGATACGCTTCTACATCCGACAAGTGTAAAAGCATTACACTTTCGGATCGTAGGTGTAATGACAACTCCGGCCACTAGGTGGCCTTTACGTTGTTTTTTCATTTGCATATGCAAATGAAGTAGTACGCCGATTCTCGATCGCTTTTACGCCGCCCTCGTTTTCGTTCGCGTAAGGTTACCCCAGCTTCTATGTGGAGTAACCTTACTAGGTCCCGTCGGATGCCGTCGTGTCCCGTCGGATGCCATGTTAAGTATGGCCTCGGGACCGCGTCGTGTTGTGCGTCGTTTACGTCGTTTGCGTACGTCGATTCTCAATGGGGCTGGCGTACGCTGCGATTACGTCATTTACATTGAGAAAATGTGACGTCCTTTGGAGCATGCGCACTGGGCTTTTTCCCCGGCCGGCGCATGTGCAGTTCGTTCGACGCGGGGGCGCGCTTAATTTAAATACAAGCCGCCCCATTTGAATTGCGCGGGTTTACGCTTGGCGATTTACGAGACGCCGGTGTAAACTACGGAGCAAGTGCTTTGAGAATAAAGCACTTGCTCTAGTACGCAGCGGCGGCGTAGTGTAAATGGCTTACGCTACGCCGCCGAATATATATGAGAATCTGGCCCATAATGTATGTTGCCACAGTTGAATGGAAAAGTCTTTACTGTGGATGCTCTCAAAATTTTGTTAGGACTACAGAAAATACCAGGGTGCCTTGACGGGGTTTTGTAGCTTACGCATATATTTGCACATGTGTGTTGACTAAACCCCTGTTTTTAATGCATACTGCTAGGAAAATTTGGTTATTTGCAGGCTAGTTGGTAAGTTGAGCAGGGAATTTCTCTGGTTTTGTTTTGCATGCATTGCCCTTCTATGTGTTTCTTGCTGCAAATGCCAGTTATAGGGGAGGGCACCGGCCATTCGTTTGTATTGTTGAAATATTGGTGAGGGGACGTAGTGGACATCTGTGCTTCGCGCTGTGTGTCCAATGAGCCCCTGTGCCCTTAAGGAGGGGTGTGCTCCCTCCAGGCTTACCTGCCCATCCATTAAAATGCATGTGCTTCAACTGTGGAGGCTCTTAAAATTTTGAGTTAGGACTACAGAAAATACGGGGGTGCCTTAAAGGGGTTCTGCAGCGTACGCAGGTATTTGCAAATGTGTACAGACTAAACCCCTGTTTTTAACGCATACTGTTAGACAGGACATTTGGTTGTTTGCAGGCTGTTTGGTAAGTTAAGCAGGGAATTTCTCTGGTTTTGTTTTGCAGTCAACTTATTTATCTTACAGTATGTCTACACTGTGCAGTAGAGCCCCATAGACTTCTTTAGGGCTGCAAGATGAATGGGAGCTAATCTGTCTCCCAACCCCTGAAGTCTACAGGGCTCTACTGTGCATGTATAGACATCAGATTTGGAAGCCAGCCCAAAGAATATAAACATTGCAGCAAGCCATTGTGGCAAGTAATTGGTAAGTATGGAGCTTTGGGGTGGGGAGGGGTTGTTCTATCTCAGGAAGGTGAGTGGAAAAGGAAACTTGAAGGTTTCCTTTTTCTCCATGTTTAATATTTTTGAAAGTATAATGGTCAAGTATAAAAACTCATTACCAACAGTGTATGAAGTAAAACAAAAGATTTATAAATGAAACTACTTTTCACACACTATGGGGTAGATTCACGTACCTCGGCACATCTTTAAGCGGCACATCTTTAAGCTACGCCGGTGCAACGTTCAGAGGCAAGCATGGAATTCACAAAGCAAATGCTTCCAACGTTGCGCCGGCGTAGCGTATAGTCGTTGGCGTAAGTCAAAGTAGGTGGAAGTGGGCGTGATATATTTAAATGAAGCGTGACCCCATGCAAATGATGGGCTGAGCTTCAAAAAACGAACTGCGCATGCGTCGTATCTTGGACGCATCCAAGTGCGCATGCTCACAGTCACGTCGATATAACTGCCTAAGATACGTCAAAACACTGCCTACGACGTGAACGTAACCTACGCACAGCCCTATTCACGTACTACGTAAACGATGTAAAAATCAACGGCGTTCGTTCCCTGGTCCATACCTTTGCATGAGTTGCTCCCCCAATATGGGGAATAACTTTACGCCGGACGTAACCCTTACGCAAATCGCTTAAAACATGCCCCGGGCACAAGTACGCTTGTGAATCGGCGTATCTTACTCATTCGCATATTTAAAATGGGTACGCCGAATGTGTCCAGTGTAACTATGCGCCCATGATACGCCGGCGTAGACAAGTTATGTCGGCCGGCTTAAGCCTATTTTTTGGACGGATCTAGCTTGGGGAATCGGCGCAGATATACGACGGCACACATTTGTACTTACGACGGCGTATCTCCAGATATGTCGGCGTAAGTCCTAGGTGAATCCGGGCCTATATATATAGTATACTGAAGTTATAAATTTGCAAATAATCTACTATAAACAATATACAGTATGTTTTATTTTGATGTCAAAGGTATTGTTTGCTTAAATACGTTGTAGTACTCCTTAATTATGAATCAGATGTTTACATACTTGCATAGTAATTGAGGTTAAAAAAAGTCCATCAAGTTCAAACCTTAATTTATATTTAATTTATTAGTAATTTAATGCATGGATGCTCCCACTCCGTTCCATCTCGAGTGAATGTTTTTAAGAGAAGAGGCTTCTCCAGTTGTATATTTATATCTGTCCTTGCAAGACTTTCATAGTTAACTACAATTACTAATCTATAAAAACATAACTTAATTGCAATATTTTCTTTCCTATGCTAAATTTTCTCCAGTTACTGAAAATCATGAGGAGTTGGAAGCCAGATTGACTTAAAGGAGTAGTAAAGGAATTTTTTTTTTTTTAAATGACTGTTTACAGGGTATAGCGACATAATAGTTAACTGATTCCTTTTAAAAATGATTAAAAATAGATAAAAATCAATCATATAATGTGCCTGCAGTTTAGTTTAGTTTTTATACTACTGTACAGAGACACACAGAACAAAAACAAACAAACACAGGGCAGTGTTTGTTTTTAAATTGAATCTGATTGGTTGTGAGGAGTATTAGACACATAGGGCCAGATTCAGAAAGGTTTACGTACCTCAAGATACGCCGACGTAAGTACAAATGTGCGCTGTCGCATCTTTAAGCCGATTCAGAAAGCCGAAAAACATGGCTTCAGTCGTCTGGCGTAACTTGCCTACACCGGTGTATTGTGGGCGCATAGTTACGCTGGACGCATTAGACGTTCCCATTAAAAATATGCAGATGAGCTAGATACACAGATTCACGAACGTACTTGCGCCCGGCGCATTGATATACGTAGTTTACGTAAGGCGTATGACCGGCGTAAAGTTACCCCTGCTATATGAGGCGCAGGCAATGTTAAGTATGGACGTCGGAACAGCCGTCAAATTTTACGCCGTTGTGCGTAAGTTACGTTCAACGTGGATCTTAGGCATTCTATTCGACATGATTCTGAACATGCGCACTGGGATAGTCCACGGACGGTGCATGCGCCGTTCGTTCGGCACCTCATTTACATGGGGTCACGGTTCATTAACATGTATCACACCCACCTTCCTCCTACTTTGAATTACGCGGGCTTACGCCGGCCCATCTATGCTACGCCGCCGTAACGTAGGGAGCAAGTGCTTTGTGAATACAGCACTTGCCTCTCTAAGTTGCGGAAGCGTAGCGTATATTCAATACGCTACTCCCGCCTAACGATACACCGCCCTACCTGAATCTGGCCCATAGTAATCACATCTTCTTGATCATGGACCACAATAAAAAAGCTACCACAAGTTTTTTCATAAGGCCAGACAAGAAGGAAGTGTGGAGTTCAACAAGGGTTTACAGCAACTTCTAAGCAACAACGGACATGGAGGACATGAAAGCAGGACTGCTATAAGGTAAAGCAAGCTATTTAGCATTAAAAATGTTTTCCTTTACTGATCCTTCAAATGAAGAAACGCAGATCATTTTTTTCTATCATCTGTACACTGTTCAGGGAATTAACTAAGACTGGGACAGCTAGAATATGGAACAGAACTCTATGGCAACCAATCAGCTTCTAACTTTTATTTTCAAAGCTTAAAGTGGTTGTAAATTTCAGAATGAAAAATGAACAAATCACATCTCACTGTAATGTCTAATAACCTGAACCCAAAGCACCGAGTCTTGTTCTCTAATCGCTCCTCTTTTTGCTATCTGCAACACTACCTCCTAATAGATTAACCCCTTTCCGTCCGCCCACATTAGCTTTTCTGTAGGCGAGTGCTGGCAGCTGCATTTTTTTTATTTCATTTCTTAATTTTCCCAAAAATTGTGACTGTCTATTTTCCCAAAAGGGGTCATCTGGGTTTTTTTTTTTACTGTCTTGGCATTTTAGGAGCCTCAAGAAATTAGCGTGTCAGTACATTTAGGACTGATAATTTTTAATATATATATATATATATATATATATATATATATATATATACGCCATAGTTTGTAGATGCTTTAACTTCCACTTTCACGTGTAAGCTGGCCTTTTCTAGATAGGCTTTATGGATACAGGATAAAACAGCATTTTTACACACTGCAGAGTTCCACAGTGAGTATAACAATGCTGCATATACAGACTGATTTTACTGTTGTGGGTTTAGTAACACTTTAAGTGCTAGTTCACACCAGATGCAGTTCCGTGCACTTTTTTCCTGCACTAAGTGCTAGTTCATACCAGATGCAGGTCCATGCGTTTTTTATGCACTAAAAATACATGCAGTGTTTTCCATATATTCTAATTCACACAAGTTTCCGGTCAGTTTCCGGTGCAGAAAAAAAGTAGAGCGTGCTGCATTTTTTCTGCACAGAACTGAACTAGAACCTAGGAAATTGTATCAACAACGCACTGAAAATGCATTTGGTGTGAACTGTAAGCAAAAACTGATCTTAAATGTATCTGGAGTGCAGTTTTGTGGTGTGAACTGACCCTAAAAGATTGTGCCTTTTGTGCTATTATACTGTGGCTTTGACTGAGTGGCCTGCTCAACCTCCTTCCTGAGCTTCACACTGTGCATGGGTGCTCATTTCCACAGTGCACATAGATAAGCACGGCCTCTCCCACCACCCCTTCCACACACCCACACTTTTTATCTTTCAGGATGGTACTTGGGCTACCCCCCTGCCTCCAGTGATGAGTCACAAACAGCATTAACCCTCATTGTGCAGTATTGTTGTGAGTACCCCTTATGGGAATCCCTCCCGCATGTATTAGTATGGAGAATCACAAACACAAGGGCAGCGGTCCTGTGGGACTTCCGAGCATACAACTCTCCAAAAATTCGGTGGGCTTACAGTATATCTTCTAAAGTACCTGACACTGGTCCAGAGCATAGTCCCTTGAGTCACAACACTCTTCTAAAGCTTTCTTTCTTGAGAGGCTTGACTCTTTCTTAATATTGTCTAGGGAAAAATTTGAAGACCTCAAAATGCATCGACCACACATGCTTCCTTTCCCTATCCTCCAGAGTTTGTCTCTGAATTCCCTGAGGTCACAGTTGCTTCTGCACAGTCATCCAAGGATGAGGAGCATTGTAATTTATCCTTATTTGAGGACTTGGCACACAAGAAGTAACATTCTGCGGACATTACATAAAGATACCAACTTGGTCCTTACTGAACTGTCTGCATCAGCGACACCTAAAATGTCAGGACTGGGGTCTTTAATGAGCCTTCAACCGGCTAGGACTCCATGGAATTCACTTCCAGTGCATTGTCATTTGGTCTTGTATAGCGATTGGCCCAACCCAGAAAAGGTCTTTGCTCAATACTGAAGGAAGAGCAGTTCTTAAAAAAGTGGTCTGTCCCAGTAGTGGGCCCAGTCATTTACTATCTTAACAAGGCTCTGACTATCTGAGGATATCCCTGCATTTAAAGACCTTTGGATAATGCGTCAAAAGCCCTTTCTAAAGCCTTATTTTCCCTTGCAGGTTCTGAGTCGCAACCTGGCATTGTGACCATGTACTTTTGCCAGACCTTAGCTGTCAAGTCCAAGGATATATCCCAAGATTTTGAATCTATTCTGACAAATCTCTCTGTCTTCTGGTATCTGGAGCTTATACCTGTGGACTAACTCTATTGATAGGGTAGCAGATATTTGATACATGTAAAGAACCCTATACTTTAAATATTGTTTTTTGAGAGCTTCAGTGCAAAATACACCTGTTGCTTACACACCTTGATGGAGAACTTTATTGTGGTCCCTGGGCAGCTTCATTGAGGAGGTAACTTGGTGAAAAAATATCCTTTTGCCCCAGAAACAGATGGCAAAATCTCCTGGGAAACTCTACTCCTGAGGCTTAGGAGTTCCTTTCTTTTCTCTCAGACCTCCAGGTCCAAGGCAAAGACTGGAACTCAGTTCCTCCTTATGTCTTGGACTCCCAGTCCTTCATATTTGTGAACAAGTCCTTCTTACAATGAGGGGGAGCCCCCATTTGTTAAAATTGGTGAACATATACTGGCCTTTGCAGCCCTATGGTCGCATTACATTTCATACGGTTGGGCCCAGAACATTGTATCCAGGGGCTACAACTTTGCAGTGTTCCAGTGCAGCATTGTTCTCAAGGTGTCATCACCAGACTAGTCTAAATTAGCGTTTGGACCTGAGTACCATCAAGGTTAAATCTTGGCCTTAGTGGTTCCCTTTCATAGACAGCTTGTCTCTCCCTCCTATAGTGAAGGTCTAAGATGTTCAAAGCTTGGGATATTTTATCCCTGACCTGTCTCGTGTGTTCCTTGGCCTTCATAATGCTTTTTGTTCACTAAGGTTCTCTAACAAACCTCTGGGGCCGCGTACACATGATCAAATCTGTCTGCTGGAAACGGTCTGCCAGACCATTTCAGCAGACAGATTCGATCGTGTGTATGGGCGGACAGACAGATTTGGCCAGCTGACAGATTTTAAAGCATGCTTTAAAATCTGTCTGCTGGGAATCCGTCCGTCTGACATGTCTGCTGGTTAGTACGCTAACCAGCAGACATATCTGCTCGCACATGCGTCGAATGGATTTGACCAATGCGTGGAAGTGTTTTACTTCCTGGTGCGGTGACGTGGCGGCGCCAACGTCACTGTCACGTCACCGCGCTGTATGCCGGCGGGGATTTTGGTTTGATCGTGTGTACACGATCAAACCAATACATCCCAGCAGACAAATCTGTTCAAATCGGTCTGCCAGACCGATTTGAACAGATATATTTGGTCGTGTGTACGCGGCCTGAGAGCTTCAAGGAACAGCTGTATTTATACTAAGATTAAATTACACACTGGTCAACTCTATTTACTAATTAGGTGGCTTCTGAAGGCAATTGGTTCCACTCGATTTTAGTTAGGGGTATCAGAGTAAATAGGGCTGACTACAAATGCACTCCACACTTTTTAGATATAAATTTAAAAAACATTTATAATTTTCCTTCCACTTCACAATTATGTGCCACTTTGTGTTGGTCTATCGCATAAAATCCCAATAAAATTAGAATCCGAATGAATCCCAATAAAATACATTTACGTTTTTGTTTGTAACACGACAAAATGTGAACAATTTCAAGGGGTATGAATACTTTTTCAAGTGTATATGATTTGTTCAGGTTTGTAATGATCACTATGCACATTTAAGGATATAGACGCAGCAACAATATTTATTTTGTTTTAGTGATATACATTCTGGGAGCACAATCAGGTTGTTTGCAGCAACCCACTACATAACTTTTTGACCGTCAACACACACGCTATTTAAAGGTATCTCACTTTCATATATACATTATTGTACTGATTTAAAAAATGAAAAGTGGAGGATATAACTGCAGATCTCCTGGTAACAAACCTAGTAATAACATTCTATCTTTGTACATTTTCTAATTAAAAGTAACAAAATTATTAGCCTGTAGATATGGATTTAAATGTCAAGGAAAAAAACAAGTATAATAGAACAACATCTAAAATACAGTATATTGCTTATTTATCCTTCTTAGTGCTGCATGTTACTGTAGGTTTAGCCCGGAGACTTCAATAATAATTGAATACAGCAGTATTATACTATGCTGCTATTATAAATTTGGGTGTGAAGATTTTTTTCACTCCTCACAATATCTATTCTTTTAGACCTGGTTCACATACATGCAGCCGCGGGTTCGTGTCTGGGGTCCTATAGGTGTCCGTTCACAGGTCAAAAGTTGTTTCAGATTTTTGCCTGAATCCGCACCTGAACCTGAACCAGACCCAAGCACGCACAGGACCCTTTTGCAATTCGCTCCGTGGCAACACCAGACCTTTGTGAACCAGCTCTGTTTTATGGTCAATTTAGAAAAAAACACCACAATATTATTATTATTATTATTATACAGGATTTATATAGCGCCAACAGTTTACGCAGTGCTTTACAATGTAGAGGAGGGACAGCACAATTACAGTACAATTAAATACAGAAGGGATAGGAGGGCTCTGCTCATAGAGCTTACATTCTAAAGGGAGGTGGTTGTGATACAAACGGTAGTAGCTGCGGGGGTGTTCCCATTCACACAGCATACCTAATTTTGTAAAAAATATTTCTAATCTTTTATATATTTCTGAGAAGGTATGAAAAACAGCCAGAGGGTCAAGAAAAAAACACTGTATGAAAGTAGTTATAACTAAGGACCAACAGTGATATATAACAGAAATATGAAAATTACCTTATTAGTAGCACAAACAAAATCTCAAAGAATTTCCAGACTGTCAGGCAATTAGCCAGCAACCCACCAAAATATCGATGTTAAAATTGAGACAACGTTGTCACAACATTAAAATAACACACGGCTGAGCTCAGAACCATACAGACATATGCCAATAGTCATTCATGCAGCATATGTACATTGATAAAGCACTAGGGATACAGCATCTCAACAGATGGGTCTAAGCAAAGGCCCCAAATGGGCAGTTTGATCAATAACCAATCAAACAGTGTTCTCTAATTCTTGCAATAGACCAGCTGCGTTGAGAGGTCATAGCATCAAACCTAGTGTGAGGGATTGGCCCGGTAGCGGGTGTGTGTGACTCCCTGGATGGCTTCACTACACGCTGAACTATACAGAAAGGCAGTTGAGGATGGTTGAAAACAAAGGATATGGTTTATTCTTCCATATTGCTGGATACAAGTGCAAGCATCAAAACAGCATAAACAAAACAAAACATAAAATAAACCCTTGCCACTTGGGGCATCTACATTCACAACACAGGAACCTACCTATGGAGTCTGGCACAGCCTACTGCTGGGCAGACACTGCTGGTCATACAGCAGAAAACAAAAAGTCTCTTTGATATTTATCACACAGAAATACTGATCCAACCTCACCTTCAGAAGTCTTTCTCAGCCCACTGCTTTCCTTAACTCAAAGGCCTCAGGATGCATCAATCAGTAGTGATCCTCTGGATAGCTTGTAGAGGCCTTAATTGCCTCATTCTCAACAGCTGAAGCTATCCATGGTCCTTAAACCTGATAGTAATTGGTGAATTGTCTAAACAAGGCAGAAATGTATCTCCCGTCTGTGACAACACCCACAGATTTACCTGACTTCCTGTCACGCTAGTTATAGTTGTTCACCTTCATTCATAGCCTGTTAGTAATAATCTGGGACACATTAGAGTCAAAGCACTTGTTAAATATCTCCTTTGCTTGATGATAGATTCGGGGATCCTTTCAATCCCTATGGGTAATAAATACTTTGGCTGTTCCCCTATTTCGGCCTTGACCTCACTTGGCTGTCCCGCTACAGAAATAACCTTTGAAATAATGTCATCCTGGTGTAATACCTGTGGCATTGGATTGAATGTGTTTTAGTTTCAGATTGTACATACCAACAAGGTCAAATGCTGTGCCGATAGAGCAATCAACCATGTCATTCACAGCAGGGGATGAAGGCTTTGAACACTTTGGGATCCAGTTTAATTTTCACGGGTGCTATGCACCTTGATATTTGAGGGAACATACATACATGCATCACAGACTGACTCAAATTCAGTAATACTGAAGCAGCAGTTCAGACAGGATGACAGTACAGCTTGGCGGGCTATGCAGATTGATAAAAACAATCGCATCATATGGTGTAGAGATGTCAACCTCTTAAGTGTTGTTAAAGAAAAGCAAATAGCCATTACCGCAGGCTCTCACCACTCCTGTCTGCTTCCGTCTGCCACAATCATGAGTTATTTCCATGGTTTTCTATGATGCATGGTAGCTGCAGGATCCCATTTGTGTCTCTGTGCCGGGGGAATTACAGTGCTGAGAATGGTTCTCATTAAACAGGCTCCTGTTGCGCTAGATTATCAATGCTAGTGAGTGTTGGGTGTTTTCTCCCATATGGACTTGGAAAGGTGGGGTGTGTTACATATAAACAAGGCCAAGGATAAATCCAAGGAAAAATTCCAAGCCTACTTACCAAACAAAACAACCCGTGGACAACCAAATCAACCTGTCTAACAGTATGCGTTAAAAACAGGAGTTTAGTCTGCACAGATTTGCAAATACATGCGTAAGCTACATGCCACACCAAGGCACCCTAGTATCTGTAGTTCCTATCACTGACTGATGAGTGACCCCACAGTGGAAGCACATGCATTCTGATGAGTAGGTGGAGGGCAGGTGGACTGACGGGAGCCCAAACCTTCTTAAAGGTACAGGTGCACACTGAGCACCCAGCAAATCGCACAATGGCTGAAAAGTTGTCAGTGCTCAGCTTGACCAATATAACAATGTTGCAAAAAAGGTATCCACTAGCCCCACATATGACTGGCTATAACAGTAAGCAGCAAGGATAAATCCAAGGAAAAATTCCAAGTGTTACATCACCATTACAGGCTGTGTCAGCAGGTTCCGGGCTCACTTGTGCAGCCTTAATTCACACATTTCGCATGTCATCATGTGCTTTGTCAGGACCTAATTTCTGAGAAGGTATCAAGGCGGTTTCTAAGAATTTCTGGACAGTTTCACAGTATCATTGTCCTCACACAGACTGAACTGCCACTTATTGACATACAATGCAGGAGGGTGGTTTCTAAATGTGTAACCGTTTGTTAGAACAGACAGTGTTGAAATCAAGTTTACAGCGGATAATTAAGAACCACAAACACAGTACAGACAGGGTTAATTATCTTAGGCATCACTCCACAGCCCCCTCATAAACATTACAAAGTAGGGAGAGCATTTAAGGATTTTTAAGCAAGTAAACATCACATAAAATGGTAACCAGCAATTTTTTCTTTTTTCTTTTTTAGGTTATGCTACATTAATGGGAACATGTAACACATATAAAGTAGGTGTTATTCCAATCTAACTGCAAAAGTAGACATACACTTTAAGCTCCCAGTTGAATGCATATCAGGTGAGGATTTCCACAGGTCATGAATAATGAAGTTCCCAGGGTAACATTTAGCCTTAAAACACTGGATATTGCAAGAGGAGAGGATTCCTGTGGAAGACACGAGGACCAAATTGTTTTGGCGACATCTGGGGCACTTTCAACATAAGGTGTGAGAAATTAGGAAGACAGATTTTGGCTTGAAAAGGTTCAGTAATAGGTTGTATGATAAAAATAGCTTGATTCAAGCTGTCACAGTATAACTAGGCAACATTTTACACTTATTATACAGGTTGAACATGTTCCATAAAAATAAATTACACATAGACATAGTAAGAACTAAGAAGCAAAAGAAAGGGAAATATTCAAATGTAATCAATCAGAACCTGATAAGTTGCACCCTTAGATTTGTATGAATTATTGTCCCTTTTAAATATATCTTTCGAAGAGACAAGTGCCCTATATTTTTGTCTTCATTTTGCTTTAGTCATTCTATAATTTTTTTCATTTTTGCATTTAAACATAAAATTACCAAAAAGCATTGGGACATATTTACCTTTACAGCTTTTACGTTTTCATGTACTAGACAGAAAGTGTTGCCTGCAGTAGTATAAACCTGCGTAGGAATCAGAAGCCCAAATGAGCTATGCGAAATACATCAGTTAAAAGGTATGTGATCTGAGCTCCAGGCAAACAGCTAAATACACATGGTAAATATATATAAGCTAGATGTTTTCCCTGACAAAATGAGCTTGTGTTTCTGTCTATCTAGTCCTGAGATTTACAGCCCTGCCTCACAGCATAGCCCTGTTTGGAAGGGTAGGATACCTGATTCTTCTCTGTTGCAGTTAAAGTGATAATAAGCCTTTAGTTTTTTTAGACACTTTTAGCAGTTGATTTAATCAAAGTATGCAGCTTTATCGTTTAATCCCTGCCTGTTCTCCAGTTTACACTGGTACTAGGTTTCCTTTTTCCTTTCTCTAAAGCTACGTACACACGATCAGTCCATCTGATGAGAACGGTCTGAAGGACCGCTGTCATTGGTTAACTGATGAAGCTGACTGATGGTCTGATGTGCCTACACACCATCGGTTAAAAAAATGATCGTGTCAGAACGCTGCAACGTAAAACACAACGACGTGCTGGAAAAAATGAAGTTCAATGCTTCCAAGCATGCCTCGACTTGATTCTGAGAATGCGTGGATTTTTAACTGATGGTCGTGCCTACTAACGATCGGTTTTGCCCTATCAGTTAGGAATCCATAGGTTAAATTTAAAGCAAGTTGGCTTTTTTTTAACCGATGGTTAAATAACCTATGGGGCCCTTATACGATCGGTTTTGACAGATGAAAACGGTCCATCAGACCGTTATCCTCTGGTTAACCTATCGTGTGTACGAGGCCTTACAGCATCCTATGGAGCCACCCTTTCATGCAGGGAGTAGAGTTATGTCTTCCTACACTGTGTGCATCAATAAAAACACACAGCTCCAGCAGGAGAAAAAAATCCTTCCTGATCCCCCGAGAGGCAATCAGATTTTCCCTGGATCAGATAAATAGTTATTTATAGAGATAGCTCTAGGTGAATGTTACAGCAAAGACCCAATAAAGAGGCTTCCGATGATACAGCATTTGTCTTGGAGACCTGAAGACTATATTTGCAGTGATGAGGAGACTCTCCATATGTTACCCAACCTAGTTATCTGGAAATAATTGTTTTCTCTCATCTGGTATTAGTAGCATGGACAGGACATGTGGCTAAGACCTTCTCTATCTCTACTTCTTCCTTTCAGAATTATTTTCCAACAATGCTCTAGTCGGTAAGTGACATGCATAATTTTACATTACAGTGTGATACTAGCAACTGACAGGAGAGGGCATTGGATCCCCACAATTGTTTCCAAGGATATGAACTAAAATCCAAAGAATTAGTGGTCATTCTACATTCTATGTACAGGGAAAGTAAGGACATCTCTTCCTATGTAGACAGGATGTAAGGACATCCCTCCACCACTACATTAGAAACAAGTAAAAGCAGCATACACTAAGGACTGAAATAAAGGACAAATTTGCTGAATTTTCTGTAATTTCCCAACAATATCATATTCTGAAAATATAAACTGTATACAACTGCTCAAACATAGTGATGATATAATACAAATGCTGGTAATGATATAGTATAATTTAATACAGGCAACAGCTCTATAAATAAGATTAAGCCTTTATCTTTAAAACACATGTACGCCTTTTAGTGCACAATAAAGTAAACAGTTGGCACCCATCACCTACCACGTATGAAGTCTTGTCATTGTAATACGAACTCAGTCCCATGAGCTGTCATAGTAGTTCTCCAAAAATACATTTATTTCAAAATTGTGCTATGATCCAGTCTATGCAGTATTATTCATATCTTTTGGGATATACAGCTTCTGAAATGACCTCAATTAGCTTACAATGAAAATCAGTTCAGACTTAACACAGGACATCTATTTATACTGCATTCCTTTACCATGGTATTTATGTTTTTGAATCTTAAATATAATAGAAACATATTTATGAAGTCTCCTTTAGACATAAATCATTTCTCTAAATGTTTTAAGATGCTTATATGTTTAACAGTGGTGAGACAATATTTGAATGTTTACAAGGCAGATTAGAGGCAAGGTTACATTCATACTCAGGAAAATTAATATTTGTTTTAGGGCTAACATTTTCTATAGGCTTAGGTTTGGGACTTTACTTTGGCCCCGTTCACACTTGAGCGATTTTCTGTTGATGTAAATGAAATGTAATTATGTAATTAGGCTTTTACCATCCAAATTCTTGGGTGAACATGCACCTTTCAAATGGTTGTGTTTGTCCTTAGCAAACTAATTCAAAGCCACGCAAAACAATAGTCACATGACTTAAAAATTCCACTTTTAAAGGTACATAAAAGCTTCTGAGCATTCGTGCAGAGCCTTGAAGACTTCTTTATATAACATGCGCACATCCTCAATTATTAGGTGCGTTTTATTTAAGAATTGATGGTGGTGTATACAACATAGAATCTTAATCTTAAAATGTTTCACCAAATGGAGTTTTGATGCTCAAAAATAATTCTAATAATTTTCAACTTATGCAAAGTCAAGTGAAGCAAGTGATTCCAGGGTATTTGAGTGCCTGGAACAACAACCCTGCCTCCATTCCATTACTTTTGTTGATTAAGGTAATGGAATGGCATGAGTCAGAACAGGGCCCCATTTTATGCCATTTTTAGGCAGATGATCATCAGAATGATACAGTGCCTTGAAAAAGTATTCACACCCCTTGACATTTTTCACTTTGTGTCATGTTACAACCAAAAATACAAAGTGGCACATAATTGTGAAGTAGAAGGAAAATGCGAAATGTTTTTTTTTACAAATAAATAATTGAAAAGTGTGGCGTGCATTTGTATTTAGCCCCTTTACTCTAATACCCCTAACTAAAATCTAGTGGAACCAATTGCCTTCAGATGTCACCTAATTAGTAAATAGAGTCCACCTGTGAAGCCCTCAGAGGTTTGTTAGAGTACCTTAGTGAACAAACAGCATCATGAAGGCCAAGGAACACACCAGACAGGTCAGGGATAAAGTTGTGGAGAAGTTTAAAGAAGGGTTATGTAAAAATATAAAGAAAATCCCAAGCTTTGAACATCTCACGGATCACTGTTCAAGCCATCATCCGAAAATGAAAAGGGTATGGAACAACTGCAAACTTACCAAGACAGCTGTCCACCTAAACTGACAGGCCGGGCAAGAATAGCATTAATCAGAAAAGCAGCCAAGAGGCCCATGGTAACTCTGGAGGAGCTGCTCAGGTGGGAGAATCTATCCACAGGACAACTATTAGAAAGCCATTGTTGAAAGAAAGCCATAAGAAGCCCTGTTTGCAGTTTACAAGAAGCCATATGGGGGACACAGCAAACATGTGGAAGAAGGTACTCTGGTCAGATGAGACCAAAATTTAACTTTTTGGCCCAAAAGCAGAACGCTATGTGTGACAGAAAACTAGCATTGCACATCACCCTGAACACACCATTCCGATGGTGAAACATGGTGGTGGCAGCATCATGTTGTGGGGATGCTTTTCTTCAGCAGGGACAGGGAAGCTGGTCAGAGTTGATGGGAAGATAGATGGAGCCAAATACAGGGCAATCTGCAAAAAAATACTTGAGACTGGGGCGGAGGTTCGCCTTCCATCAGGACAACGACCCTAAACATACAGCCAGAGCTACAATGAAATGGTTTTGATCAAAACATATTCATGTGTTAAAATGGCCCAGTCAAAGACCAGACCTAAATCCAATTGAGAATCTGTGGCAAGACTTGAAAATTGCTGATCACAGATGCTCTCCAATCAATCTGACAGAGCTTGAGTGATTTTGCAAAGAATGTGCAAAAATGTCACTCTCTAGACGTTCAAAGCTGGCAGAGACATATCCAAAAAGACTTGCAGCTGTAATTTCAGCAAAAGGTGGTTCTACAAAGTACTGACTTAGGGGGACTGAATACAAATGCACCCCACACTTTTTCGCATATAATTACTTGTAAAGTATTTTTGAAAAACATTTATCATTTTCCTTCCACTTATGTGCCATTCTATGTTGGTCTATCACATAAAATCCCAATAAAATATATTTAAATTTTTGGCTGTAACATGACAAAATACAGACACTTTCAAGGGGTATGAATCCTTTTTAAAGCACTGTATGTAAATCTAACCAGATAACAAGGAATAGAACACATTCATTGCTAAACTCCCTAGATGGCCCTTAGCAACTGTTATAATACAAACCAATATGGTAAATCTATTGCCATAGGATACATTTTACAGCCCGTGGCACTATCCAGTGGTACTCAAAACTGTGAATGGCAAAGCACATGTACTAAATAATGCAGATCTAAGTTTTTATATAAAGAATGAGATTAAACAGCATGTTTTGCATGTACAAAGACTTATGAGTGCACAGGTTAAGATCAAGGCCAGGACAAGTACAGCTGGAAAAGTCCTTGGGAAAGTCCCTGCAACAACCTACATTAGGAAGGAACAACCCATTCTATAACCAAACCTCAGTATTTTGATAATTCAGCAAAAAATATACACTTCATGTGTTGATAAAGGGGTGTTGCCCTGAAACACATCATCGGTGGTGTGGACTCACCCAGGGTGCATGCTATAGAGAGGCCATTAGGAATCGTGGGCAGAATTGACATGATTCTGTTTGCAATTCCAAATCGTGGAAAATATGTGATGCTTATTGAGTACTATTTATCCTGAATAACAGCCCCAGTACGGTACGATGTTGCTGCAAAACCTACGTGTGAAAATGTGCCTGGCTAAGGCCAAGGCCCTGCTCACGTCTGGGGGTAGCAGAAACACTAGACATGTGCATTCGTTTTCGTTAAAATGCATTTTCGTCCGAAAATCTTTTTTGTTTTCGTTATCGTTTTAACAAACGATAATGAAAGTGCAAGAAACGAAAACCAATAGATCCGACAAAAAATGCTTTATTTTAGTTTTCTTTGCGGTAAAAATTCGATATAGAGAGATTCGACATTATAGGGAAAAATTTGACATTAGATTACATTGACATAGAAATAATAGATTCGACATTACAGAGATTAGATTTCGATTTATGAGAAAATAGATTCAACATTATTACTAGTCATACAACATTAGAATTCTTGTAGGCGGAATATTCGAACGGAAATGTACGATTCGACATAAAGATTCGACGTTCCGTCGAATATTCTTTTGACCATTCGACAGAAACCAAGTATTATTGGATTTTCGGACAAAAGCTATTCCCCAACGAAAAACGAAATAAATCAAAACGATTTTCGGGAGTAACTAAATAAATTTATTTTCCAAACGAAAACAAAAAAACAAAACAAAATATTCCAGTCTGCACATGTCTAAGGCCTCGTACACACTAGCAAATCTGTCTGCTGGAAACGGTCTGCTAGACCGTTTAGCAGACAGATTCGATCGTGTGTACGGGCAAACAGACGGATTTGGCCACACGACAGATTTCAAAGCATGCTTTGAAATCTGTCGGCTGGGAACCCGTCCGCCCGACATGTCTGCTGGTTAGTACGCTAACCAGCAGACATGTCTTCTCGCACACGCGCCAAATGGTTTCGACGCATGTGCGGAAGTGTTTTACTTCCTGGTGCGGTGACGTGGTGGCGTCAACGTCACCGCCACGTCACCGACACGTCAGCGCGCTGTCTGCTGGTGGGGATTTTGGTTTGCTCGTGTGTACATGTGAGGAAACCAAAATGCCAGCAGACAGATTTGTTCAAATCGGTCGGACAGACAGTTTTGAACAAATCTATTTACTCATGTGTACGAGGCCTAAGAAACACAAACAGAAACTGCATGTATTTCTGCAAACACTTGAAAAATACACTAAATGCGCAAAAAAGCTTGCAGTCCCATTATTTCTTAATTTGCTGTATATTTTCTATGCAACAAGATGCATGAAAAGAACGTAAACACAAGCATGCAAAATGCGCTTGGCTCAGTGCCAAAATTTGGCACAAGACCTTTTTTAGTGCATTTTTGGAGTGGAGGGAGGCCCATTCAAATGGATAGTGCTGCTTGAAAAAACCTGCTAAAAAACCTGCGTGTGAATGAGGCAAACATGCATAGGGAAAGCCATTTAAGTGATTGGTCTGCCTAAACACACCATACGCCACACGCAGAGATGCAAGTGAATCTTGCTTTTCAAATCGTGATCAGGAACCTGCTATCCTACTACACAGATGTGAATTTTCTTAATGTTTGCGCACTCAAGAACCTTTGTAAGTGCAATATATGCTTTTAATCTTGTCTTTTAATAAATAGTTTGATCTGTACTATTCAGCATACCTACATTTAGATTTCTCGTTCACCAATTATCTCCCAGTCAGTCCATAGGTACATACTGTATGGGCATTGAAAAATCCTATGACTGTGAGCGCACATTATAAGTACTGAGATCTGTGGAACCATTCCTAAGGGCCAGATTCTCAAAAGAGATACGACGGTGTATCGCAGGAAACACTGTCGTATCTCTGTTTTTTTCCCCGGGTATCTATGCGTCTGATTCATAGAATCATTTACGCATAGATACGGCGAAGATCCGACAGGTGTAAAACACTTAGGCCGCGTACACACGTACGAGAACCTCGACGGGTGAAACACATCGTTCCGCCCGTCGAAGGTGTAAGGCCCCGTACAAAATCGTCAACCAAGCCGTCGGGAAAGGCGCCGAGCCATGGTTCTCGATGAGCCATCGAGCAAATAGAGAACCTGCTCTCTATTTTGGCTCGACGGCTTGCTCGACAGGACACTCGGCGAAAACGTACACACGACCGAGTATCTCGGCAGAATATGGATCCCAGCGAGCTTCTCACTGGATTCTGCCGAGGTTCTCGTACGTGTGTACGGGGCCTTACACCTTCGGATCTTAGATGTAATTACTTTGCTGGCCGCTAGGTGGCCTTTACGTTGATTTCTCATTTGCCTATGCAAATGAGCCTAATACGCCGACTCCCGGCAGTTTTTATGCCACCTCGTCGTCGTTTACGTCGTTTCCGTAAGCATAAACCTACCCTGCTATATGAGGGGTAGGCTTACGAAGTTTCGTCGTATGCCATGTTAAGTATGGCGTCGGGTCAGCGTCGTCTTTTTCCATCGGTTACGTCGTTTTACTAAGTCGTTCGCGAATAGGGCATTGCGTAAGTGACGATCACGTCGTTTTCACGTCGGTTTCAGTGACTTTTTCCGACGTGAGCTGGAGCATGCGCACTGGGCTTTTTTCCCGGCCGGCGCATGCGCAGTTCGATCAACGCGGGGGCGCGCTTAATTTAAATACAAGCCGCCCCCTTTGAATTACACGGGGATACGCCGGGCCATTAACACTACGCCGCCGGAAACTACAGAGCAAGTGCTTGGAGAATATGGCACTTGCTCCAGTAAGTTGCGGCGGCGTAGTGTAAATGGCTTACGCTACGCCACCGCGGATTCTACCAGAATCTGGCTCTAAATGTTTAACTAGCTCCAGCATCTTGGAAGTGTTTGGTAACTTTGATGAAAGTTTAAGCTTACTTTAAGCTTACTTTTGATGTGTATAAGCGTTTAACAACTTTACCCAAAATCACCTACCTGTATGTCATTTTGTTGAAGTGGTTATACCACGGTGATGCCTGCAGCCAGAGGCATCACCCCTGTAGCAATTTTTAGAACGGACGGTCAGATTTCATGTTATAAAATCTGATGCGGCTTAGCAGCTGCTTGGCTGTTATCACAAGGAGCAGGAGGAGACATCCCCACTCCCGCCACCTTCCAATGCTCCGCATGTCCGCCAGCTGTCCAGAGTCCCGAAACAAAGCCGGAATCAGCTTCGATCTGGATTTTTTTAAATCCAAGGTATTCAAAAATGCTGATGTAGCACCCCTTTTACTTTTAGTGTGGTCACTAGTCTAAATTTAGCAGGAATGGGAGAGTTACCTTGGTCCCATTCACACAATTGTTCAGATGGTGACCCCTGTTATTTCAGAAGTGTCCTCTGGGCCAGTCTGCATTCTACGGATGTGGTATCATCTCTGGTCCGCAGTTGGCGGCAGAGGGGGTTCTGACAGGAGGGATATATCTGGACAGGTGTCATGTGCTCAAGGCAGTTCTGCGGGGTCCCGGTTCCAGGTGCGGCATCCACCTTCAGGGTGCGCGCATCCATGGACCCTGCAAGCATGGCCCACCTGGCCAAACTCACAGGCTATGCTGGACCTCAACCGGAGGTCAAAGGGGACCCCAGTGTTCTACTGGGTTCACAGTTCTTTTGAGGAGATCCCAGGCTGGGTGCCGTATGATTGGGGCATCGGCTTGAGGAGAACCCGGAGGCAGGTTGTCCAACAGGGCCTGAACGAACCAATCGGGGATCTGGTGACCGGGATGCTGACAGGTACACTTTGCTGTCACCCGGTGACCTATGCTAAAGAAAATCTACTAGGAGGATTCGCTCCGTTCACCCATCTAACTTATAAAAAAGGGAAAACTAAAGCGCTAGCCAACAGTGAATAGACCCAATATGAGAAAGAAATAAACTAATTACATGCAGCTCAAATCTGGTATGTGCTAACAACAAAAAATGGATATAAAAGTGTAATGATGAGCGCAGCTAAAACTAAACTAAATAATCAATCCAAAATAAACAAGGGAGCATCGCTATGGAAACAGTGATAATAATACAAAATAAATGAATAATCCAAATATGTGCAATACAGTGCAGCAACAAATGTCCTAAATATGTGAAATCCAGTGGGGAGACAAATCTGAATCAATCAGTGACAAGGCTTCTGTCCATGTAAACAACGAAATCATCCAGATGAGACTTCACAGATGAACGTGCTCACAGAGCGCTTACCTTCCACCAGGAAGAAAAGGGGCATCAAACACATACACCGATGGTCCTGTAGACAGCCGTCTCTGATACAATCTTTAAGCCAACCTTAGCCACATTCGAGGTCCGGTCACTAAACGATAGAAATATGGAGGATGTTCCAAAGAAAAAATGAAGCTCACATGGTGAAGTATGTAAACTTAAGGACAGTTTAATAAGGTAAAACACACTTACAGCAAGAAAAACGAATAAAAACACCAAAACAATGGCACTTCCGGTCGGACGGTCAGGGTGTCACGTCACTTCCGGTTAACCTTATGCGTTGCGTCACGTCACGTGACTTTATCTGATGAAGTCACGTGACGTGACGCCAAGCGTAAGGTTAACCGGAAGTGACATGACACCCTGACCGTCCGACCGGAAGTGCCATTGTTTTGGTGTTTTTATTCGTTTTTCTTGCTGTAAGTGTGTTTTACCTTATTAACCACTTAAAGACCCCCGCACGCACATATACGGCCACAACATGGCTCGTACAGGCACAAGGGCGTAAATTTACGTCCCCGCCTGAGTGCGGTTCGGGGGTCCCATCGGGACCCCTCCGCGGCGTGCGGGGGTCTCCCTACCTCTGGGAGCGATCCGGGATCTGCGGGCGGATGTCCGTGATATCCGCCCCCCCCGCGATCGCTCCCAGCCAATGGGAGCGCGCTCCCAGCCTGTCACTTCCTCCTCCTGTGTTTACACAGGAAGGAGGAAATGATGTATTCTCTCATCGCAGCGCTGTTTTCCCAGCGCTGCTGATGAGAGAAGACATCACAAGTAAGTGTGCACCAACACAACACTGACACACACTCACATAGGCATATTAACCCTTGTGATCGCCCCCCCCCACCCCCCCCTGTCACAGTGTTACTGAATGCAGTGATTTAATCACTGCATTTAGTGTCAGTGTGACAGGCACTGTAAAAAACAGTTAGTGTTAGGTTCAGGATAGCCCCCCCACCCCCCCTAATAAAGTTTTAACCCCCTGATCACCGCCCTAGTTAACCCTTTCACTCCCTATTGCCAGCGTCACTAAGCGATCATTTTTTCTGATCGCTGTATTAGTGTCGCTGTTTCCCGCTAGTAGCTATTTTTTTTTATTGCGATTTTTTTTTTACTAAAGACATGTGGCTAAATAAATTTTGGCCTAAAATGTTTGACTAAAATTTAGTTTTATTTTGATTTTTTTTTAACAAAAAGTAAAAAATTGTGTTTTTTTTTCAAAAATGTCGCTCTATTTTGTATATAGCGCAAAAAAATAAAAATCGCAGAGGTGATCAAATACCACCAAAAGAAAGCTCTATTTGTGGGAAGAAAAGGACGCAAATTTTGTTTGGGAGCCACGTCGCACGACTGCGCAATTGTCTGTTAAAGCGACGCAGTGCCGAATCGCAAAAACACCTTGGGTCATTTACCAGCGTATTGGTCCGGGTCTTAAGTGGTTAAACTGTCCTTAAGTTTACGTACTTCACCATGTGAGCTTCATTTTTTCTTTGGAACATCCTCCATATTTCTATCGTTTGGTGACAGGACCTCGAATGTGGCTAAGGTTGGCTTAAAGATTGTATCAGAGACGGCTGTCTACAGGATCATCGGTGTATGTGTTTGATGCCCCTTTTCTTCCTGGTGGAAGGTAAGCGCTCTGTGAGCACGTTCATCTGTGAAGTCTCATCTGGATGATTTTGTTGTTTACATGGACAGAAGCCTTGTCACTGATTGATTCACATTTGTCTCCCCACTGGATTTCACATATTTAGGACATTTGTTGCTGCACTGTATTGCACATATTTGGATTATTCATTTATTTTGTATTATTATCACTGTTTCCATAGCGATGCTTACTTGTTTATTTTGGATTGATTATTTAGTTTAGTTTTAGCTGCGCTCATCATTACACTTTTACACCCATCTAACTTACTGAAGCAATTGGCCATTTGCAAAGGTCCTAGAGCCTAGGTCTGAGATAGAGAGATCTGTTCTTCCCAGCAATCCGAAGTGACACCTCGGCTGCCAGGTTAGTGTGGGGGACCTGTTCGTGGGCACTTTACCCACTCCATTCGGGAGTGGCGACGAGTTCAACTATTGCTATTGTCGAGGGCAAGTCTGCCCTGTTCACATCCAGGCCTGATACCACAAGGTTCTCTTATCCTTCCTTCATCAGCTTTCCTTTCCTTAAACTGAAGATGATGTTTGCCTTGTTGGCTGAAAAATAAAAAGTAATTGAAAGAAAATTTATTGACTGTCTGGACATTCGCTCACTGCTCCGCTACTGTTATTTCACCCCTAGACATCACCAGGGTAACTTGGTGTGCCAATCCCAGTATTTAACCAGCGTCTCTCTCGGGGGTAGCGCTACACTGATTTTGGGCTTTTGAATACTTTGAAGTGCAGAGGAGGGGTTTTGGGGTCTTTTAGACCCCCATATCCCTCCATACAGAGTACCTGTCACTGCCTATAACTGTCACAAGGGATGTTTACATTTTAAAATAATTTTTTAATAAAACAAAAATAAATAAAATAAATAAATACATTTTGAAGCGCTCCCATCCCCACGTGCTTGCGCACCAAAGAAAACGCATATGCAAGTTGTGCCTGCAAATGTAAACAGTGTTTAAATCACACATGTAAGGTATCGCCATGATCGTTAGAGTGAGAGAAATATTTATAGTAAAAGACCTTCTCTGTAACTCTAAATTGATAACCGTAATTTTCAAGCATAACTTGTTAGATATTTATTTACTTGGCGTAACATCATATTTAACAATATACAAAAAAATGGGGCTAAATTTACTGTTTAGTTTTTTGTAAATTCAGTGAAAAAATGTTTTCCCACAAAATTGAGTTTAAAAGACCGTTTTTACAAATACTGTGTGACATAAAATATTGCAATGACTGCCATTTTATTCTCTAGGGTCTTTGCCAAAAAAATATATAATGTTTGGGGGTAATTTTCTAGCAATAAATTCTGATTTTAACTTGGAAACAACAAGTGTCAGAAATAGGCTTGGTCTTGAAGTTGTTAAAGCTCTACTTCACCGTAAATTATATTTAATGTAGAACAAGGAAGACAGCAATCAAATTTGATTGTTGTCTACCCATTGGGGGAATTATCCCCTTACTTTCTCTCCTGGTGGCCCTAACACCTAGATTATCATAAGATAAAAAGCAAGCACCAGTCTGGTTGAAGATAAAGTGAATGGATGGATTATCCCTAGCTCCGAACCCAAAAGGGAATAGACTTCCTCATATTAGAGGACAAATTACTTTTTTTTTTTAAATAAAAAACACTCCAAAGTCTGCAACTATCTTTCAGTAATGATTTTGTAGTCTGAACTTTATTCAAAGTAGTGTCTTGACATCTTGGGAAAAAAAGAGCTGAGGATGCCAGGTGTTTTATCAAAACGAATAATGGTATTTTATTGCAAGATGTAGATGGAATGTTATTGTGCAATCAATACATGACATGATTCCATTTCTGGAAAGATGGAAAAAGATGGAAGCAGACATGTTAAGTTTATCCCTTGTTCAATTGAAATATAAATCTTTCAACAAAGCTATACAATATTTAAACAGACAACAAAAAAAAGATAGTTTATTTATGTAAATATATAAACCTAACGTAAAAGAAGGACTCGGCTTTGTACTCAGTATGTAGTTTGCTGCTTCTGTTTTTTTCAGTGTGTAATTTGCCACTTATTTCTTTGTATGTTTAAAATATATTAAGAATATTATAGCAGTTTACAAGTAAAATAAAAAGTTTATCAGATTCTCCCTGCCCCAAATATTAAACCTAAACTCCAGCAAAACCAGAATACATGATTGGTAATGCCCCCTTTCATCCCGTCTGAATGTCGTTGTACATGCGATTGCGAGAGTTTCATACCCAGTTAAATTCATGTTCTTATATTAGTTGCACTATAAAAAAGCTATACAAATCTGTGGCTTTTACATCTGCTTGAAATTCAGCTTTAACACCTAGGCCCCCCTTAACATTTGCCTGGTTTGCATGCCATAGAATACTGCATTCCCTGTAGGTAAATCCGGTATAATAAACTGTCCATTCAGATCTGAGGAGGTGGACCTGCAGAAAACCTGTTTTTTTTTTGTTTGTTTTTTAAGAAATAGGCAAATTTCTGACCTCCTAGTTGCCTTTCTTACTGTATTTTAAATATCCCATCACCTATCTGGGAAACTATGCAGCTAACTATGTCAGACTGAAATCAGAATTTATAATCTGTTTGCTGTTATTGATTTAGAAAGCACTTAGTCAACAAATCAATCGGCTGATTGGGAGGGTTAGGTCCCTAGAGTCAACCCATTAAAAAAAAACTGGCGGTCTCCTAACTTAGAGATTCAACCAGAGCAAGAGAGGACTTCGCTAATCTGCTATATCAAAACTTTGGACATAATGACAGGCATAAGCCAAACACTACTTCTATGAGTACTCCAATAACCTGGGCTCCGTGTTGGCATGTGCATTGAGGGCCCTAGAAAAATTACTTATATCCCCCACCTGGTGACAAAAATAGGGTAAGGTCACGTCATCTCAGGGGATGGCAGATGAGTTTTGTAATGTCTTCAAGGGGCTCTACAAATTACACATATCCCCTGACTCCCATAATTCGACTGAAAAGCTGGAGGCTGTCAAGGAATACATCCACTCCTCAGGCATGTACACTATCAGATTTGGCACAGAAAAAAAATGGAATCTTTCTGCAGAGGAGCTAGGAGTGATTGGGTCCCAGAGTGTTGAAAGTCTCCGGGCCCTTATAGCTTTTCCCAGACCTATTACACAACCTTTTTCGACAGACTTGCCCCACACTTATTGATGACCTATAACAACAAGGCTCCATGCCGATAGATTCCTTACACCTCCCTTATTAATGAAGAAGGCAAAAACCCAGCTAATTGTAGGAAAATGGTCAAACTTTCCCAGAAACACATTCCTAAACCTTGTGGCCAGCCTTCCCAGAAGAGTTGAAGCTGTTATAGCTGCAAAGAATGGGCCAACTCAGTATTGAACCTTACGGACTAAGACTGGGATGCCATTAAAGTTGATTTGCGTGTAAAGGCAGGTGTCTTGGTAATATAGTGAAGGCTAGGACACAGTCAATATGAAGTCAGAGAGGGAAGATCCTTCTCAGCAGAAAGACACATATACAAAGTAGATGTCTCTTCTGCCCTTGGATAAAGAAAGGGATCTTAATATATCTGCCAAATGAGGAGCAGTATAGATCTAAGAACTGTGCGTTTTTTCTTACTACTGGGGTGGTATACTACGTGCTTTATATAAGAGCCTATTACATGGGAAAAACCTAGAGAAAACCTTAAAGATGCATACAAGTATATGTACAGTATATGGGAGGTTATCTATACCAATTTGCAAACATGGTGGTTTAAAGCACAGTCACGAGTCCATGTCATTGGGGAAAGTGTGACAAGAATAGGGATGGGCGAACACCCCCGGTTTGGTTTCACACCTCGAACAGGCAAAAGTTATAGCCAACATGCAAACTTTATTAAAGTCTATGGGACATGAACATGAAAAATCAAAAGTCCACATTTTTATGGCTTATATGCAAGTTATTTCCATAAAAAGTGTATGGCAACTGGGGACTGCCCTAGGGGACATGTATCAATGAAATATTTTTTTTAAAACAATCACTTTTTCCAGGAGCAGTTATTTTTTATGATGCTTAAAGTGAAACAATAAAAATGAAATATTCCTTTAAATATCGTGCCTGGGGGTCCCCTTAGTCTGCAGTGGCTCATCTGTGTGATGTATAGGAACTCACGGCAAAAATAATGACATTTATAAAGGAAAACATTTGTATTTAACCACTTCCCGCCCAGCCTATAGCAGAATGACGCCGGGTAGTGGTTCAGTTATCCTGACTGGTCGTCATATGACGTTCAGCAGGATTAAAGCTGCTGTGCGCCCCTGGGGGCAGGCATTGCGGTGATCGGTGGTGTGGCGTGTCAGTCTGACACACCGCTACACAGATCTCTGCAAAGAGGCTCTTTACCATCTGATCAGCGGTGTCCAATCACGGCTGATCACAATGTAAACAGGAAGAACGGTTGATCAGTTTTGCTCACTTACATCTGACAAATGTGAGTAGAGGAGAGCCGATCAGCTACTCTCCTGAGAGGGGGGTCTGTGCTGATAGTTTATCAGTGCAGCCCCCCTCGGATGCCCGCTCAGGACCACCAGGATACCGCTAGGACCACCACGGATGGCCACCCACACTGGACTACAGGTATGCCACCCTAGACCACCAGTGATATTCCAATTAATGCCCAGGCAGCTGCCAATCAGTGCCCATCCACAATGCCTGCCAGTGCCACCAGGGATGCCTATCAGTGCCATCTATCAGTGCCAAATATCAGTACCCTTCAGTGCCACATATCAGTGTCCATCAGTGCCGCCTATCAGTGCCACCCATAAGTACCCATCAGTGCAGCCTTCAAGTGACCATCAGTGTCGCCTATCAGTGCCCACCAGTACCACCCATGAGTGCCTATCAGTGCTGCCTATCAATGGCCATGCTGCATATCAGTGCCGCCTACCAATGCCCATCAGTGAACATCGTCAGTGCCCATAAGTGCCACCTCATCAGTTCCCATCAGTGCCCATCAGTGCCGCCATATTAGTGGCCATCAGTGAAGGAGAAAACTTACTTATTTAAACATTTTTATAATGGAAACAAATTTTCTGTCTTTTTTTATTTGTTTAGCAAAAAATAAAAACTGCAGAGGTGATCAAATACCACCAAAAGAAAGCTCTATTTGTGGGAACAAAATTATAAAGGATTCTGTTTGGGTACAGTGTAGCATGACCGTGCAATTATTTAAACAGCGACAGCGCTGAAAGCTGAAAATTGGCGTGGGCAGGAAGAGGGTATAGGTGCCTGGTATTGAAGCCGCAGCTCCCGGCAATATAGATTAAAATTCTATGAAAAAAATGCCATGCGGTCTCCCCCAGTCAATACCCAGCCCCTCGGGTCTGGTATGGATTTTAAGGGGAACTCCACGCCAAAATAAAAAATAAAAAATTGGGTGGGGCCCCCCTCGAAATCCATACCAGACCCTTACCCAGCATGTAGCCTCCCGGCGACTGCTGTCTTTTCACTTTGACAGCTATTATATAGGCAAGGGCGGGGCCACCTGTTGAAATGTATTATATATACTACATGGACTGCACTATACACTCTGAACTGTATTATATATACTACACTGACTGCACGTTAAACTCTGAACTGTATTATATATACACTACACTAACTGCACTATATACTCTTCACTGTATTATATACCTGTATATACTACACTGACTACACTATATACTCTGAACTATTTTTACCAATGAAAGATTGTATTAAGCAAAGAAAAGCACCAATTAAAGAAAATACCATGTGAACAAAATTGTATACAATTTCAATTTAATCTATTTAGGGATTGTAGCCAAGGAACAGTTCTGAACTGTATTATATATACTACACTGACTGACTGCACACTACACTAACTACCTGCCTAATCTCTATTCATTCACAATGTACGGCCGCTGTGTTAACAGTAGCCTTATATAGTGTGGGGCGTGGCCCCTGAGCCATGATTGGCCAATCATGGCTCTCACAGCACATCGCACCATGATTGGCCAAAGCATGCAGGTCAGGTGCATGCTTTGGCCAATCAGCAGCTGTCAATGCACTGTGATCTCGCAGTGCATTATGGGTTGCTCCGCAGCAGGCGAACTCGCCGCGAGCGTACCATATGTTTGTTTGTCCTACACACACAAAAGTGTGACGCATGTCAAACAAAACCAAGGAAAATTCCCAGCTCAACTTACCGACAGCCTGCAACCAACTGTGCTATATTTTTTGTGGATAACTTTCTGTTAATGGGAGTTGTGTTTGCATCCTTATGAATGTAAGTTAAAGGGGTTGTAAAGGTTTGTTTTTTATTTTCTAAATAGGTTCCTTTAAGCTAGTGCATTGTTGGTTCGCTTACCTTTTCCTTCAATTTCCCTTCTAAATGTTTTTTTTCTTTGTCTGAATTTCTCACTTCCTTTTCCTCCTTAGTAAGCTGTTCTGGCTGACTAACCCCCATTCAGAACAGCTCGGATGATGGGGGCAAGCTTACTGAGGAGAAACAGGAAGTGAGAAATTCAGACAAAGAAAAAAATCATTTAGAAGGGAAATCAAAGGAAAAGGTAAGTGAATCAACAATGCACTAGCTTAAAGGAACCTATTTAGAAAATAAAAAACAAACCTTTACAACCCCTTGAAGCCTTGTTGTCCTGCATTCCCTGCATTCTTCATGGGAATTATATGGATGCACCTGCTACACAGTCTAGTATAGAAAAAAAAATCAATGTATGGATTAACAGTTTTGAGAGTGAGAAGGAGAAGGAGAGAGAGAGAGCAACATTATGCTGTATGAAATATGAAATGGTATAACATTTGCCTGAGATTATTATAGCTAGACCTCTATTATTCCTGAGGAAGCAGTGTCACTCACAAGCTGCAAAACACTTTGGGCCAGATTCAGATACACTTAATTTTGCGCTGCGTAATCGAAATACTCTACTCTGACGTATTTTACCAGGCTCTACATCGAATTCTGGTAGATTTTTGCCCGTACGCTACTGCGGCGTAGTCTATTTCTCGACGCGTAATCGAAATACGCGATTAGGGGGCGTGAAGCATTTAAATTAAGCGCGTCCCCGCGGCGATCGAACTGCGCATGCTCCGTTCAGAAATTTCCCGCCGTGCATTGCGCGAAATCACGTCGTTACGTCATTTTGTTTTTGAGAAGCGTCGTTTACGAACATTCCTATTCCCGGACGACTTACGTTAAAAATAAAATGACGGGAAGTCCACCCAGTGGCCGCAATTTTATTGCAGCGTAGATCCGAAGGCGTACGAACACGTAATCCAGTCGAATTGAAGCCCGCAGCCGTCTATTCATGGTTTGAGATTTCAGACTAGCTAAAAAACGCGCGTAATTCGAAAGTACTCCAGTCTAACACCAGTTAGACAGGAGTTACGGCTCTCTGAATCTGGCCCTTTAAGTTGTATCTAGCCACTTTGAAACCAGTATGAAGATAATGAATGAATTTATTAATATACCCATAGCTGGTCTGTGGACATTGGGATTTGAATATATGGAGGTCCAATGTAAATCATTATTGAATGATGATTCTTATGCCACGTACACACGATCATTTTTTGCGATGAAAAAAAAACGACGTTTTCAATCATGAAAAAAAACGACGTTTTTCAAACTTCATTTTCCAAAACGACGTTGCGTACACACCATCGTTTTTCTACAAAGCTCTAGCAAAGCGTGGTGACGTACACCACGTTCGACGGCACTCTTTTCCATTGAAGCTCCGTCTCATAACTTGCTTCTGAGCATGCGCGGGTTGAAAAACGTTGTTTTTCAACATCGTTTTGCCCACACACCATCACTTTTTATGACAAAAACGACACAAAAAATTCAAGCATGTTGGAATTTTTTTTTGGTCGTTATTTGGAAGACAAAAAATAAAGTTTTGCCCACACACGATCAATTTAAAAGGCTGTTTTAAAAAACTTTTTTTTCATTGCAAAAAATGATCGTGTGTACACGGCATTACGCTCAAATAAACTTGAAATTACACTTTTATTTATGTATAATAAACATCTAATTCAGATATCAAATATTTTATGTATACTGTAAGAGTGATACCTGAAAGGTCCGTCTATCTATGTTTGTGTAGATGTGGCACTGATTAAATTGACACCATTAGGCCTCTTACACACAGATCAGTTTTTCTTCAGGTTTTTCTTTTCAGTTTACCAAATCCATCTAATATGAGGTCAAACCTCAAGAGTCTCAATTTGTATGCAATCAGGCAGGCCCTTGTACTACATAGTTTTGGTAAACTGAAAAGAAAAACCTGAAGAAAAACTGATCTGTGTGTAAGAGGCCTTAATATTTTATACTTAGTACACTAGCAGCTTGAAAATACTTGATACATACTAAGACAACAAAAAGGGTAAAGTAACTCATAGCAACCCATACAAATTCATCTTTTATTACACAGGCACCCACAGAGTAAAAAATTTACTCTGTGGGTGACTGCCATCCTTACCCTGCACTATTTCTATACACTATGGCCCGGATTCACATACATCGGCGCATATTTATGCCGCCGTAGCGTATGTCTTTTACGCTACGCCGACGCAGCGCAGTGTATTTGATTTTAATAAGATGTTTTTCTATGTTTAGCAATTAATCTATAAGGATATACATGCCTTCTGCATGCATCCTTATCTGTCAAATGTTTCCCCTTTGTCTGTCATGAGACCCCAAAAAATGCAGATTCTGTGGGTGGGTCTGTTGTGGGTGGAGGCGTGATGTCAGTAGACTCCCTGGCCCACCTCTACACTCCCATTGTCAACATGCATTTTCTCCTGTGTATTTCTTACACTGAACTACTTCTTTGATCAGTAACATCCAGTCAAAACACAGAAAAGTCACCACATGACTTCAGCATGCCCAGTCATGCTGAGGTGTGAAGCAGCCTATCCTGGGAGAGCTGGAGAAGAAAGGAGGAGGTGAACTGAAGTATATAGAATGTCTCTCTCAGGCTTGTGCATGAGATATGTAAATCACCTGTCACAGCAAGGGGGGGAAACCGACTCCTATTTCTCTGTCTGTCTCTTTTTATCTCACTGAGCCTAGGTTCACATTGGAGCAACTTGTCATGCAATTTGAGAGATCAAATCACATGACATGACATGTCGCAGCCTATTGGAAACAATGGCACTGTTCCAATCATTGCGACACCGATTTTGTGGCGCCGCACTGGTTTTGCAAAAGTAGTCCCTGCACTACTTTTGCAGATTTCAGGTGCGACTTAAAGGAGCAGTAAAGGAATTTTTTTTTTTTTTGCTGAAATTACTGTTTACAGGGTATAGAGACACAATAGTTAACTGATTCCTTTTAAAAATGATCAAAAATAGATAAAAATCAATTATATAATGTGCCTGCAGTTTAGTTTAGTTTTTAGACTAGTTTCAGTTTGTTCTGTGTGTACAGAGACACACAGAACAAAAACAAACAAACACAGGGCAGTGTTTGTTTTTAAAATGAATCTGGTTCTGAGGAGTTTTACACACAAAAATCCTTTACTGATCCTTTAAATAGACATCTGTGTATAAAGCCACTAAGATGTCTATCAAGTAGCAGCTGAAATCGCGCTGACCTTGCTACTTTGAAATCGCGCTACTTCAAGTGAAGTAGCGCGATTTCAAAGTAGCATCAATGTGAACCAGAGCCGAAAAAAAGATAAGATGATTGCTCAGACCTGGATTAACTCTTCGTGGCAAGAGTGGGCACAGATGACATGAAATCATATACTGTACAAGGTGCAAGCCTTAATTAAAATAGTTTACATCCTCTTTAAGAGGATCCATAATTGCAAGGCCATAGGCAGGCCTGTCGCTACAGGACAGGCAAAACAGACAATTACTTGGGGCCCCGAGCTGGCCTGGGGCCCCCAACTTCCCCTTCCCAGGCTGTAGCGTAGCTTAGCTCCTTTTACTTCCTCCTGGAGTCCTGTCAGTCCGGCCGGGTACCGCGCGTGGTACAGGACATTCAGTTTCCTGTTCCCACCCGGACTGACAGGAAGTGCACACTAAGTGCTCACTTCCTTTCAGTCCGGCCGGGAACACAGGAAACTGAATCTCCTGTAGCACACGGTACCCGACCTGGCCCGGGCACTATCTGATAGGGGACTGGGGACCTATAATGATAGAACACCGGACTGACAGAAGGAAGAGAAGCTCGGCCACGCTACAGGGGCAGCCTACAGGGAAGAAGGGGAGGTGAGAATAGAAAAACATAGGGACTAGGGAGGGGGGGAGGAGTAAGAACATGGGTGTAAAAAATTTGCGTGAAGCTAACGTAGGCTTTGCGAGCATGGGGGGGGGGGGTGCTTGCGGGCCCCCATTGTGCTTGGGGCCCCCAAATTTCTCTAAATGACCCTGGCCATAGGATATTTGACTATTGTATATCTCCCTAAGGGCTCTTTCACACGGACTATCCGTATGTCCGTTTTTCATCCATCCGTTGTCGGATAAAAAACGGACATACATGTATCCCTATGGGATCGTGGATGTCAGCGGAGACATATCCGCTGACATCCGATCCGCTCCGATCCACCAAAGTATGCCGGAGGAAAAACCTACTTTTCCTTCCGTCTGCCGAATCGGATCGGATGAACACGGACAGGCGGTCCGTGTTCATCCCATTCCCCATAGGCAGTGGCGTATCTAGGGTATGGCAGCCATGGCAAGTGCCATGGGCGCCATATGAAGGGGGCGCTGATGAGTGGCTGGGCAGCGAGGTACTTACCAGGGTCTGATGGTCTCTTCTTCCCTCCTCCCAAGCATAGGCAGGATCTCCTTTTCAGCACCTTTGCTAATGGACAATGGCATCGCTATCCCTGCTGCATTCAGCCACAGCCCTCCCCCCCTGTTCTCCCAGGCTCTCCCATTCCATCTGATTAGATTGGCAGCACACAAAGAAGAGGAACATCAGTTTCTCCCTCTCCTCTATGAAAACTGAGGCCTTAAGTGATGAATTTTTAAGATTCTGCATTTACCTTGCCTTGGAGGGCAGAGGAGGTAACAGGGGTCTAATAAACCCCAGATTTCTCCATAAAGAGGATATGATACTACCAATTGTATCACAAAAATAAATATCACTAGTTTTGTTAGCTGTTTTTTTTTGTTAAGGTTATCTGAAAGATGGGTTTCAAATGTTTTGACAGGGGCGCAGTTTCAGTGCTTGCCATAGGTGCTATTTTCACTAGATACACCTCTGCCCATAGGGGAGAGCGGAGATCTGACAGGGCGGTCCCTGCACAGTGTGCGGGGACCACCCTGTCATCCGGCAGCTCAGAGGAGATCAACGGAGCGATCCCCGCTGAGCAAACGGAGGTGTGCGGGGCGGTTCATTACTGATCCGCCCCGTGTGAAAGAGCCCTAATTCGGCCAGAGTTGTGTGTGATAATTGACAATATAATCTGATAGTCATAAGGATAATATGCTAAAGAATAACCAATATACAATTTTAGGATTATGTTACATAGTTACATAGTTAGACTGGTTGAAAAAAGTCCATCTAGTTCATCCATTTGTATTTTATGAGATGTAATAAAGTGAGCTGTATAATTTTAAAATGTGAAGCGGATTCTCATTTGCACCAGTAAAGTCTGATTAATCGTTGCCTTTTGTAGGATTTTTACAGTTCAGGAGGTGGTATAGAAGTGGTTGGTCCTTTTTAATTTTATTAGAAATGTAAAGAAAAATAAATAAATAATGAAATAAAAATGTGTTATTAATGATTGTGGTTCTATTAACTCAGGCCATTAGAATAGCTAAGGAGCAACATAGCCTTGCATTCAAAAATAGTTCTATTATACAGTCTTCAGATAGCTATTTTTGAATCCAAGACCATTTTACAACTTGATAAATCTAGGACACTGCGTTTTTAATTTAAGAAACAATCTTGGAAAAATGGTAGTGATTAAAATTGTAAAATAGCACAGGTGTTCTTGCTGAGTGATCCATCCCTGGGTTCATTTCACCCACAGGGATAGCAGCAGTGCTCATATAATGATCTAGGGATGTTGTTTTACATTCCTGTAGTACAGGGGCACCAGCACCGTCTGCTTGCTCTGCTGAGAAACGGAGACCTCCAAAGTCCCATCAGTAAGTTGTGCCATATGCACCCTACTGTCCATTTACACAAAACATATACATGTATATTGTTTGTAAATGTGTATTGCCTTATATTCTATTTCATACTTTTCTATACATTCATTTCTTTAGACCTAAAACATAGAAAGCAAAACAAACCTAATGATAGCATTTTAAATGTGCTAAAATGGTTAATTACATTTCAGAATTCATGCTTAATAATAAATCTGTTCTTGTACTCACAAGGGACTGTGCAGATTTCTCTCTCACTGATGGACACTTTATCACAGATGGGGAATATGTGAAGCAGGCTCTCATGTGAATTAAAACGTCCATATATATTATAATGACAAACAGGAATCTGCACTGACAATATAGCAAGCTCACAGCAGGATGTGAATTAGAAGGATCATTTGCAGTCATTAGATCACATGAGAAAGAAAAATACACTTTTTTTTTACATAGATGTCGCATGATATATGTTTTATATATCTTCCTTACTGAATGTTAAATTTGCAAATATAATTGAATAAGCATAAGAGCTATTTAATTTGATGTTTGCCTCTGCCTACAAAGTCATTGGAATATCTTCTTCACTGGAATACTGCAGTAAGCGCAGCTCATCAATCAGTCTCAGAGACTGAGATTTAAAGTTGAGGGCATTTTTATTGTGTTGCGGATATTTGGCTTCAAGTGCTGTAAAATCTTCCTTATTCTATATGTTTATTTTAATGATTTGTGTCACTGTAGGCATACTATGATGTTTCTAGGCACTTCATGCTGTTTAGAAAAATCTGGGAATTATATTTACTCTAATCTCTGGGCTCCCCTTAAAGGGGAGTTCCACCCACAATTTCACTTTTTAAATATAAATATCCCTGTAATACACAACCTTAATGTATTCTAGTAAAGTTAGTCTGTAAACTAAGGTCCGTTTTGTTAGGTTGTTACAGCATTTAGATAGTTTATAATCTAGAAATAGACTGTGGCCATCTTAAGTGTGGGCATCATGAAGCCTGACTGTATGACTTCCTGGATTTCAGCTTTGCATATCTCGCACATGCTCAGTGTTGCACAAGCAATGTAATAGGTTTCAGTCAGGTTTGCAAGGACTACTGGGAAACATGATGCCTATCCCAGAAACCCTTGCAAATAGCCTTGTGACTTAATAGCCTAGGCCAGGGATCCTCAAACTACGGCCCTCCAGCTGTGGCGGAACTACACATCCCATGAGGCATTGTAAAACTCTGACATTCACAGATATGACTAGGCATGATAGGAATTGTAGTTCCTGAACAACTGGAGGGCCATAGTTTGAAGACCCATGGCCTAGGCTAATAAGAAGGAGGAAGTAATGAAGGACTACGAAATAAAGGTATTTACAAGCAACAAAATAAATAAAAATTGTCCATTCTGAACACTATGAGATTAGGGCATGCAGCACAGACAAACATAAAAAAATGGGTGGAACTCCACTTTAACCTCATTACAGCCCCCCCCAATTTCCAGAATTAAAGAAGAAAAAAAGTAATTTTTCCCCACCTAAATCTGCAGTCACATGATGCACCAGTCCTAATGCCGCGTACACACGATCATTTTTCGGCATGAAAAAAAACTTTGTTTTTGGAAAAACTTTTGAACATGCTGCATTTTTTAACATCGTTATAAACTATGTCGTTTTTCGGGTTGTAAAAAATGATCGTGTGTGGGCTAAAACGACGTTTTAAACCCGCGCATGCTCAGAAGCAAGTTATGAGACAGGAGCGCTCGTTCTGGTAAAACTACCGTTCATAATGGAGTAAGCACATTCATTACGCTGTAACAGACAAAAAAGCGCGAATCGTCTTTTACTAACACGGAATCAGCTAAAGCAGCCCAAAGGCAAATGGAATTTCCCCTTTAGTGCCGTCGTACGTGTTGTACATCACTACATCACCACGCTTTGTTCATCATTTTTTTTAAACGATGGTGTGTGGGCAACATAGTTTTTAATGATGAAGTTGGAAAAATAAAAATTATCATGTGTACACGGCATAAGTCTTCTCTCTTCTTCTGTGTACGGGAGGTGGGGTCCCTTTTTTGAATGTTCACATGACTGCCAGCATGATGGGGTTCTTTCAGAATCCAGAAGAGGTCAGATTGTCAGAGGGGACTGTAGGTGACTGGCTGGCATCGCTGGATTACTTCTTCCCCACGCCCATTAATGGAACTGGCAAAGGATCCAGACTGCAGGTATGTAAGTAAAACATGCTTTACAAGGTAAAAGAGAAAAAAGTGCTGGGTTCATTTTTTCCCTTGAGATGGGTTCAGGGTCCTTACAGTCTATGAAGGTGACTACTCTTGTACATGTAAGACAAGTGATCAGATTTTAGTGATGCCTCCGATTGGGATCTCTGCCACTTCACAGCAATATACTTTTGGTTGAAACTGAACCAGTAGTAAGAAAAATATGTGGTGGCTATTGTTAACCCTTGTTATTTTATTTTAGTACTCAGTGTTTGGGAAGAAATTGTCAATTCCTGTAAATAAAACAGCAAGCTATTTTGCCAAAACAGTCCTTTCTAATAAGTGAAATCACTTTTTTTTGCCATTGAAGACAATGGCAGAGCTTGCCATGGCTATAACGGTCTTGGCTAAATTGTGAGTGGCTTTAATTATAGAGTCTAATGCCGCTTACACACAATCTGGCTTTTGCCCGGCCAAATCACATCGGAATTTCGACAGAATTCCATGGGAAAAATATAACATGTTCTATATCTAAACTCCGATGGAATTCATGGGAATTTCCGATGAAAAAACTCACGATCGGAAAATCCGAAGGAAAAAGTCCATCTGATATGTACAGAATGTTAACACTGACTAAGTCTACCTTAAAAATAACTTATTTTACAATGTTTGTATTCATTTTCACATAGGAAAAGCAGTGTACTGGGTGAATTGACAATAAAACAAAGATTCCAGTCAAATGAAGAATAATATGTGTTACAGAAGATCCAAAAAAAAACTGCCATGACAAATAGGAGCAATCGGAGCACATATCTCAAAGATCTCATTGGACTTTCAAGGTGTACCATCAAATACGTATCTATGTCTTTCTCCTGGGTTGGCCTCTGTAACAACATATTGCCCTGTCACACAATGTAAGGGAAAAATAAGTATAAAAAATGGGATATAGGGGAAGGAAGGAAAGTAGGGAAGGAAGAAAGGGGCTCGAAATAGGGCAGGGTACAGAAGGGTAGAGAATAAACAAAGAAAAGGGGAAGATAGATTAGTGGAGAGAGAGGAGAAAAAAAGCCTACGATGTGGAGCATGCCATCCATTTTCCAATTATTTACAGATGCCAACAGAAGGACACCAAAGCCCTGGGGACCACAATAGGTCACCGATAGTTGCTAAATTTTGAAAAAAATCTTATGGGAGTAATTTTAGACTGATTTTAATTTTATAATCATCATAGTGCCCAGGATTTTATGTTTGACCCTGTTCAAATTAAGGGCAAGCACTTTAGTTTGGATGGTGGCTGTGAAGATGTATAATGGGTGTATCCCCTAAAATGATTAGAAGGGTAAGAGAGAGGGTATGGATTTGGACAGGTGAGCCAATATGTAGTGCCAAACTAAAAAGACTTTGTATTAATTAGTTAATTTCTGGAGGTTTTACATTAGTGTTACAGTAGTGGACCAAATATCCTTCACTTCCAAAGCATTAGCTAACTGTTCGGCCCATTTAATTTGATATAAAGTAGTGATTGTAGTACACAGAACATGGAAATGTAATAGTTTTAGTAAATAGAAATTGTTGAATACCCTCATTCTCATCAGCAGTTAGAGCAGTCACGTGACTTCTATTAGTGTCTGGTTAAAGCTTGTAGGAGGAGTTTTCATTCTCCCATGATTGTCCTATGAGGATGCAGGATCACTGACCCTCTGTCAAATTAGTGCTGATCACATAAACTCACAAAAGGGAAAAAAAAAACTCTTCAGCAATACACACCAAACTGTGCAGCTTGTCCCCTAGTCTCTGTACTATCCGGAGATGGTTTGGGGACTTTGGAAGTAGGGGAGATTCAGAGAAAACAGGATCAAACAGCCTTTTTTACACAATGTGGAGGATTAACCCCTTAGGGTCCACAGTGAGTATAACAAGCATGCTTTACTGCATATACACACTGATTTGACTGTTGTGGGTTTAATAACACTTTAAGCACAGAATTTACATAATGATTCAATTATGCGTAATGAAAACCGTTCATGGGATTTTGTGTGATTGTTGTAATTGGTAAAAGGTTAAAAGTCCCTGAGATGGAAGAAGCATTTTAAGAAGAAGTTACTGTAATTTAACCTGTAGTCAAGCAGCCGCTGTCGTCATATGGCGGCAGGTTGGCACGGCTGCGCAAACCGCCGTAGGTGTACTTTGGCCGCTTTCAGAGCAGTGGGTGGTGCGCATGTGCTGCCGGGCGACGCCGATGTTGCGATGTTTGCTGGCCATCTGTGATCGCTCCACAGAGAGTCAGAATGGGGATCTGTCAATGTAAACAGACAGATCCCCATTCTGACAGGGTAGGTGAGAGCGATCTGCTGTTCCTTGTGATCTCCTTGTGACAGCGATCTCTCTCCTCCTCCAGTCAGTCATATCCCCCCACAGTTAGAAACACCTTCCAGGGAACACATGTAACCCTTTGATCACCCCCTAGTGTTAACCCCTTCACTGTGAGTGACATTTACACATTAATCATTGCCTTTTTATAGCACTGATTGCTGTATAAATCTCAATGGTCCCAAAAAAAGTGTCAAAAGAGTCTGATCTGTCTGCCGCAATGTTGCAGTCCTACTGAAAATCGTTGATCACCGCCATCCTACTAGCAAAAAAATTATAATAAAAATAGCACATGTATCCCCTACTTTGTAGACACTATACATTTTGTGCAAACCAATCAATAGATGCTTATTGCGATTTACCAAAAATATGTAGAAGAATACACATTGGCCTAAACTGATGAATAAATGTGTTTTTTTAAATTGTCGGTCTTTTTTGTTCATAGTGCAAAAAAATAAGTTTGTGTACAATGCCGCACAATTGTCAGTTAAAGCGACGCAATTCCATATCGCAAAAAAAAGGCCTAGTCAGGAAGTAGGTAAATCCTTCAGGGGGAAGTGGTTAAAAAGCCGAAAATTACACAGCAACCTGAACTGGAATTTCAACCCTGAGACCCCTTTCACACTGGGTCATTTTGCAGGCACAATTGCGCTAAAAATAGTGCCTGCACACCGATCCTAAACAGCCACTGCTGTGCCTCCAGTGTGAAAGCCCAGGGGCGCTTTGTGGTGTTTTTTAACTCGCCCGTTAGCGGCCGAATAGCGCAGCAAAATTGGTTTACCACCAACACCGTCCCCGCCCCAGTGTGAAAGGGACCTAATTGAGAGTCTTCATTTAAAAGTTATGTGGATATTGACATTACCCAATCAAGGGCAGATACTTTTTATATGTTGGAAATTTTTTAAGTGAATGTTCACATAATTATTTGAGTGACGTTCCTAAACCCCTTTTTGCTAATTAACCCAACTGTTTACACTTAGCTAGGTTTTCAGACAACCAAGGCCTAAGTCAGAAAAATACCACAATTAAATTATATATTAGAACTAACACTGGGAAAGGAAGGTCCTGCACTACAAGACCATTAGATGTGCTGCATGCATGTGTGATGACAAGGACTGTCTTGACAGAAGGAGAGAGCAGAGTGAGATGAAGAACAATTTCATCTGTTGCTACTCCTTTATTGTTCAGTCACACATATCAGCTCACCAAAATGGCTGTGCTATTTAGCAAAGCTGTATACATTTCTGGGCTGCTCCCTGAAACACAAAGACAAACTAAGCATATCGTTTTTCACCTGGAGGTCAGCTTTAAATGTTAACTGCGTGAACATAAGTTTACAAAACCACAGGCACTGATATAAATAAGCCCCTGGTGCAGCCTATGGAATTTACGGATTATATTTTGTCGTCATTTTTTTTTTGTTCATTGGTAATTTTATGGAAGCATGATATGTCCTTTTTATTAATAGCTTATTTTACAAGCATAAGATGAATTCATACTAATATGAGTATATTGTTTCACTTGAATTATTCTTTGCCTTTTACTTTGCTATAAAATATTTCACAAGGCAAACATTTTTTTTTTCCAGATATTGTTGTGCTGTAAGTTCTTTAACTGTTTTGTCCCTTCTGTCTCTGAGGAGAAGTCAGGTGAATCTCATCATTATTCGTCTTTTCAAGGGCGAAGCTGTGATAGACAGGGCTTAATGTGTATCTTGGTAGAATTGGATTTGATCCTCAGGGCTGGGCCAGAGGGCTCCTTTTGTTAGATATGTTAGATTTACTTTCTCTCCCACAAACAAAATTACCTCTTGAAGGCCTGCATCACTCCCAGCATCCAGAGATCCCCTTTTCTTGATTTCAGTCACATCTAAATCTGTTTAAATTGTCGACATGATGATTTGTGGAGAGAGACAGGGATTAAGCAGGAAGGAGATTAACACAGTTGTCTGTCTTCTAAGAAATAATATACCTGCTGACAGTAAGGGCATTCTGCAATTTACATAACTTAGTTTACAAAAAGGCTTTGCAGTTGTTATTGGGTTGCTTCTTTTGCCTTTGACCATGTAAACTCACCTTTATTGATACATACTAAAGAGCTGGCTGCCCTGCCGCTCATTCCCTAACACATTTTCTGAATATCATCTTTATTTGCATATGCTTCTCTTATACATCAAATGGGCGATACGTGACATATTTTTTAATAAGAGTATCTTATTTGTTGAAATGTATACTGTAGCTGGAAAAATATACATTTTTATTTCTTAGCCTTTCAGAATCAAATATGCTGTTTTGCGTTAGCAGTGAAAATCTACAGCTGCAGAAATACAATATATCTTAACAGTGTTACAATTAGACTGGTTATACAGAAACAGATGTTATAAAAGATCCAATATCTTTCTAAATTTTTCTACAAATGTTGGCACAAAAAATTAGTGGCATACATAATCAAGACATTTCATCACATATGCACACTTGGACTTTTTTTTTTTTTAAAACAGATACCCTACTCAGCTATTGCAATGTCCGACATGTTGCATTGTAAGTAAAAACTTCATGTCATCAGTGTATAGCCTCGTACACACGACCAGTTTTCCCAATGGGAAAACTGCGAGGAGAGCTTTTGGCCGGGAATCTCGGCCATGTGTATGCTCCTCGCAGTTTTTCAGACGGGAAAAGTGCCCAAAAAACGGCAGACAAAAAAGGAGAATCAGCTCTCTTTTTTCCCCGCCGGGAAATCCAGCAGACTTTTTCTCAGCAGTTTTTGGCAGTTTTCCTATGGGAAAAACTGGGATGGAGCATACACACGGCTGACCAAAGCTCCATCGCAGTTTTCCTGTCTGGAAAACCAGCTGTGTGTAGAGGGAAAGACTGCCCGAGCAATGCCCGACCAATACAAGCACCACTGGTGAAACATAAACATGTCCACCGCTGGCCATAGCTTTAGCCTTCCAATGCTACTTACTGCTATGGCCAGCTAGAGATGGGCCGGTGGACATGTTTATGTTTCACCTGTGGTGCTTTTATTGGTCGAGCAGCACACCAACACCTTTGCAGCCATTGTGCTACATGCCGGGTGTTTGGTGTGCTCCTGCACCTTTAAGGAGGGGTGGCTCCCCTTTAGTCCACCTGCCTCATCTATCCATTAGAATGCATGTGCCTCCATTGTGGGGACACTCATTGTTTAGTGTTAGGACCGCAGATTACAGGGTGCTTTGGCGCGGCTCTGTGGCTCACGAATGCGTGCGGACAAAACCCCTGTTTTTAACGCATACTGTTAGACAGGTTAATTGGCTGTTCTGCAAGCTGGTCGGTAAGTAGGCTTGGTTTTTCCCTGGGCTTTCCCCAGGTTTTGTTGTTATCTGCTTTAGCCTTCCAATGCTACTTACTGCTATGGCCAGCTATAGATGGGGCGGTGGACATGTTTATGTTTCTTCTAAGATTGCCCTGCATTTGACTCCATCCATCTTCATCAACTCTGACCAGCTTCACTGTCCCTGCTGAAGGAAAGCATCAACAAGATGCTGCCACCACCATGTTTCACGTGGGGATGGAGTGTTCAGGGTGATGTGCAGGAATAGTTTTCCGCCACACATAGGGCCAGATTCAGGAAAGAGATACGACGGCTTATCTCCAGATAAGCCGTTGTATCTCTGCGTCTGAGCCCTCCTATCTATGCGACTGATTCATAGAATCAGTTACGCATAGATTTCCATTAGATCCGACTTGCGTAAGTCTCTAAAGCCGTCGTATCTTATTTTCATATTAAGGCTGGGCGTTAGGTGGTGTTCCCGTCTAAAATATGCAAATGAGCCTCTACGCCGATTCCCGAAAGTACGCCCGGCCGGCGCATTTTTTTATTCGTTGTTTGCGTTAGCATAGGTCTGGCGTAATGTTACCTCTGCTGTATGAGGCGCAGCCAATGTTGAGTATGGACGGCGTGCCGGTGTATTTTTTCCCGTCGTTTACGTAAAATGTTCAATAATAGGGCTTTGCGTAAGTGACGTTCACGTCGTTTTCATTGCGTATTGGCGTCATGATTTGGAGCATGCGCACTGGGATAAATTCACAGCCAGCGCATGCGCAGTACGTTCAGCGCGGGATCGCGCATTATTTAAATAATACACGCCCCCTACATGCCGAATTTGAATTCCGCCGGGTCATTTACGCTACGCCGCCTCAACTTTACAGGCAAGTGCTTTGAGAATAAAGCACTTCCCTGAAAAAGTTGCGGCGGCGTAACGTAAATGACATACGTTACGCCTGCACAAAGATAAGACAGGCTACCTGAATCTAGCCCATAGTGTTTTGCTTTTAGACCAAAAATTTTAATTTTGGTCTCATTTGAACAGAGCATGTTCTTCCACATGTTTGCTGTGTCCCCCACATGGCTTCTCGCAAACTGCAAACGGGACTTCTTATGGCTTTCTTTCACCAATGTCTGTTCAACAATGTTTCAACAATGTTCCCTCACCTGAGCTGTGGATCTCTGCAGCTCCTCCAGAGTTACCATGGACCTCTTGGCTGCTTTTCTGATTAATGCTCTGCTTGCCCGGCCTGTCAGTTTAGGTGTATGGCCATGTTTTGGTAGGTTTGCAGTTGTGCCATACTTTTTCCATTTTAGAATAATGGATTGAACAATGTTCCGTGACATGTTCTAAACTTGGAATATATTTTTATAACCTAACCCTGCTTTAAACTTCTCCACAACTTTATCCCTGGCCTGTCTGGTGTGTTCCTTGGCCTTTATGATGCTGTTTGTTCAACAAGGTTCTTTAACTCAGATCAATTGTGTTTATACTGAGATTACATTTCACATTTAGACGCTTTACTAATTAGGTGACTTCTGAAGGCAATTGGTTCCACTCGATTTTAGTTAGGAGTAAATGGGGGCTGAATACAAATGCCACACTTTTCAGATATTTATTTGTAAAAAAAAAAATTGAAAACCTATTTATCATTTTCCTTCCACTTCACAATTATGTTGCATTTTGTTTTGGTCTATCACATAAAATCCCAATAAAATGCATTTACATTTTTGCTTGTAACATGAAAAAATGTGTAAAATGTCAAGGTGTATGAATACTTTTTCAAGGCACTATACCTTGCAGATGTTAGGCACTTGCATTTAGACTAATTTACATGTGTTCATTTTTCTGAAGTAGAACATAAGTATTTTCCCCAATAAAAATGCATTTTTAGTAGAAATCCCTCTCATCCCTATGTGGCTAGTGTCATGCACAAGCTTAGTGTAATAGGACATATGGCACTTTTGTGTTCATGCACACTAACCACCAGACCAACTGAAATTAATGGTAAATGCATTGAAATGCATGCATTATGCATTGTGTGCATTTTTGGCCTCCTCTCATTTTGCAATTAACAAAAAAAAAAATGCACATTTAAAAAGCTCTAAGTGCTATCAGGTGTCATTCAAAATGAATGGCACCACACTGTAGATATGTTATGTGCGTTACCATGACACTGAATTCTAAAAAAGCCCTAAATATTCTGTGTTTGTTCATGACCACACTAGCAATATACTGTAGACCATAGATAATCAAAATTCAATTTTCCAGATATCCTGGCAAGCTTGTATCAAGATACAACGCTGTCTCTGGTGCAGTTCATTATATGATGCCGGAGGATGGTGAAAAAAAACCCATAGTATTCAGTAAAGGACTAATAAAATGCGAGAACACTTTCCCTGCCTATGGGGGGGATTTAAAAGAACAACTGTCAGAATGAGAAGAATGGGTGCCCATGTGTTATGGGCAATGTTGGGTGTTCTTTGCTGTAAGGTAAAAAGAAAACCGCGCTGTCAGTAATGAATGTAAGTAGCTCCTGTAACAACAGATATACTGTATATAAAGCAATTGGAAAAAGAAAAGTGCGGCGCTCAAAATTTTACTTTTGGTATGCTCAAAAGATATACATATGCATATAACCTCCGTGTTATACTTAATAAATTAATTAAATTGTACACATAATATATAGAAAAACGATACAAATGATTAATCAAGTGATAATAGAACACAATAATTAGCTGAACAAAATTGTGTTAATAAAAATCTGGACATGATCCAAATAATATATATAGGTTAAAATTACACCAAATGATGAATAAATAACCAGTATTATATAAATGAATATATTGTATTTGCTGGCATATAAGACTACCTTTTACACTTAAAAAATGGCCAAAAAGCAGGGGTTGTCTTATACCCCGGGTCAGCTGCTCGGTTGCCTGCTGGATGTGCGGCAATACTGCATGTAGCTTTGGCTACATACAGTATATACCGCGTAGACATTCCCGGTGAGCGATGCATTCAAATCAATACAGAGCCTGCTCGCTTTGGACTAACAACCTCTGCCAATAAAGTAGCCTGCTTAGATTGGCAGAGGTTGTTAGTCCAATCCGAGCAGGCTAACCAGGAATGGCTACGCGATATATTGGCTTCGAGAGTCAGAGAGGCGTGGGCTGATGATGTTACAGCCTCTGCCAATCCAAGCAGGCTTTGTATTCATTAATAGAATACATTGCTTGCTGTGATTGGCTCCAGCAAAAAGGATGAAGAATATGGCTCCAGAAGGAAGAAATATGAAGCGTCGGAAGCCTCGGAAGGGGGGTCGACTTATACGGTGAGTACAGGCAAAAAATCTTAAAAAAATGTAAAATTAGGGGGTCGTCTTATAAGCCAGGTCGCCTTATACACCGGCAAATACGGTAATATATACAAAGTGAGACACCAAAGATGGAAATGAACCAAAAAGTGCTAGTGAAGAAATGAATATGAAGTCCAAAATTGATCCACAGTGGAAAAAAGTGACTCTGTATAGTTGTCTGTAGGCAATCCACCACCATGAAGATCTAAGGCTTACCAGACAAGATGGACCCAACAGGGCCTATGCCCGAAGGATTAAATGAGCTTATTGATGTAACACACCCAGGGAGACGTACAGCAAGCACAGCTTCCAATGAGGCCAGGCAGTGAGACCAGGCAATGATATTCCACTACAGTGGTTGACAGCGATATTGTGTCAATCTCGCTCCCTTTCTCGGCGAGATTGAGCACTTGCGAGCCCCATCGCGGGAGCCAGCGCCGAGCTGGCTTGCCGCGATGGAGACAAAGCCGTCATAGAAGCGACGGGGATCCGACGCGGATTCCCGCCAATTCTACACGTGGGCGGAGTTTGTTATGAATCCTGAGAAGGAAGTCCCCGCCGGATTTTAAATAAAAATCCGGCATGGGTTCCCCCCTCAGGAGCATAACGGGCCCTTAGGTCTGGTATGGGTTGTAAGGAGACCCCCCTACGCCGAAAAAACGGCGTGGGGGTCCCCCCACAATCCATACCAGACCCGTATCCAAAGCACGCCGGCCGGCCGGTCAGGAGGGGAGTGGGGGGCGAGCGTGCGCCCCCCCCCCTCCTGAGCCGTACTGGGCAGCATGCCCTCAACATGGGGGGGTCAGGTGCTCTGGGGCACTGGGTACAGGCAGCTGTTAGGATGAGAAGAATTTGGGACTAGGTGTTATGATGGTTTTCGTAGTTGAAACCAGGGGTCAAGTCCTGGGGAAAAAAGTGTGGGAACTCCCTCCCAAGACCCACACCCCCACCAAAAAATAAAAAATGATACGCACATATGCATAATTACTAAATCGCATGTTTTGTTTTGTTTTTTCGATCCACTGTACCTTAGTAATCCTTTATGTTACTGGCCGCTTCCTGTATATGGATTCATTGGGTAGTGTGCGGGTATTCCGTCACTTACTCGATGCCGCAAGTTCTTTATAAATCCCACGATAACTCCTGGCAGACCTCCGCAATGTCTCCTGGGAACAATGAAAAAAGCTCCCAGGAGACATTGCGGCATCGAGGAAGTGACGGAATACCCGCACACTACCCAATGAATCCATATACAGGAAGCGGCCAGTAACATAAAGGATTACTAAGGTTCGTCTGCCCCTGACAGTGACTCGAGCTGGGCATCGCCGCTTAGTGAAGGATTGGCTCGGGCGGCTCATCTGCTCTTGGGTGCTCTAGTCTTGCAAAGGGAACTGCGTTCCTGCTGTGAAAAAAGTGCAGGGACTCCGTTCCCACACGTTCCCGCAGGACTTGAGCCCTGGTTGGAACTGAGTAAGGGCAGCAGATCGAAAAATGGCTCATTTGCTGGTTTTACAGCCCCTTGGCCACCTATGTGAAAAAGTCCTAAGAGGAGATAGAAAGAGAGAGAGAGAGAGAGAGAGAGAGAGAGAGAGAAGAAAACCAAATGATCCTGGATTTAAAAATGCCAGGATTTTTCGTAGCTGTGGATAACAACAATAAAAGTACATGCTCAAAATTTCTCTTGATTTTATTGTGAACTAATCTGGATAGTGAAGAGTCAAAGCACATCCAATGAAATATAAATTGATCAGCTGTAAACAAGATCTTCTATGAGTGTCTTGGTATAGGTCTTCAAAAGGACTTGAAATAATTTCCCTGTGCCCTGTCTCCAACCCTCAGCATACTCGGTGAACAGCATTCTGACAGCTCCCTAAAGGCACGGGCAGAACTATGCTAGCTCATTACAAGTGCTAATTGCAAGTCTTCCATTTTGTTCGCAAGAGTGCTTGTGACATTTTACATATCTGGACCTCAGGGCATTTCGGACATTTTGCCAAAGGTTCATCTTTAGCATTATGAAGTGCCCCCTTTGCCATGGCTGGATGAATTTAAAGGAAATTGGCAAATCAAAATGTCTATGACCCTTATAATCTCCGGTAGTGCAATGAAAAATTCCTATTTGCCTGTGTACAATCATGTGAAGGTACTGCACAGCAATTACTTTCAGCTGTATAGCCATCTGTTTTTTATCTTGGCACTTTCAGAGAGATTTGAGCAAGAAAAAAACAAATATTTGTGTCTAATGCACTGCCAAATGTGCAGATTTTCTTCACCGAGAAAAAAGGCAGATCCCACCTGCTCATCATCTTTAGAGTTTCTTAGCTCATTTATTTCAACAGACACCACACTTATGATGTATATGCAAAATAATTGCATGGTCCATGAAATTCTTCAATTAGCAAAGATAATAAAGCAGTGTTAGCAAAGAAACCACAGTGCCTGGTTTCTCACCAGATCAGAAATTTCTTTAGCGCTGTAGATACAAATATGTTTTTTAAAATACACAGATTTAGTGATTTTCATGAAACATCAATATGGATTTTAGTCACTTTCTCATTCATCTGTCTGACTTGTCTTGTAGGAAGAGATACTGTCACTCCATATACAACATTTTGAGCACACAGTCTATTACTGTTTGAGGGATTGATGCATATGTCATCCGTGTAAGGTTCAGCTGCCAGTTTCCAGTTCATTCTAGCTATTCTCAGAAAAATCTGATATCTAAAGATACAGAATTTCCATGTCGTTTAAAATATGTATTTTAAAGTAAGACAAAACTTATATAAATGTATGTTTGAAAGGGTAGGTAAATGTCCCATCGTGTTCCACTTACAGATAATACAGCAATCGTCAGCACAGTCAGAAATTTGTACGCTGCCGTTTTCAGCTAAAAAACAAAAATCCCATAATGCACCAATCATCAGCTTGGCCAGGCATTTGCATGCTGCTATTTTCAGATAAAAACTTTGCAGATGTGAAAAGCAATTGGTGCTCTATAGGTGAAAAAAACACACCATTTAAATAATAATACCTTAGAATCCTTTTAGAAGGCTATTCTCTGAGCGGGATTTGTGAACAGTTCCCCTGCTGAATCGGAGCCAAACAGAATGGATGTCACTTTTGTGACATCCATGTCCATCCAGTGTTTTTCCTCCAGCTTATGACCGAAGGGAAAACTGACCCATTTTAGGTCTATTGGCAAGCAAACAGAAACGAACAAGCATCCGTTTTCATTCTTTTACCTTTGATATGTCATGTTTAGGCCAGAAAAAAAAGCAAACATTTTCTGTATTTGTTTCCAGTAATCAGATGTAAACAGAAACACGTAGACTAAAGCCTCAAACACACGATCAGATTATCCGACGGGAATTGTGTGATGACAGGCTGTTGTCGGAAAATCCGACTGTTTGTATGCTCCATCGGACAATTGTCGTATTTTCTGCGGACCAATGTGGGATAGCAAGCTTTAAAATTGTCCGCCAACAAATGTGTGTTGTCGGATTATCCGATCGTGTATACAAAAGTCTGTCGGACAAAACTCAGCAAAGTACAAACATGCATGCTCAGAAGCAATACTCACCATAACAAATATTAGCAGAAGTTGCCCAAAGGGTGGCTCTAAAGAGCTAAAAAAAATGTAGTTTTGTGTTTGTTGGCCGACAATATCTTGCTGTTTGTATGCAATACAAGTTCCTGGCCACGCCCTTCAGACAAAAGTCCTATGCTTTGTCCAATAAAAATCCGATCATGTGTACAATGCTTAACATTGAGCTTCTGAACAGATCCAGCTGAAATACAGACATGTGGATCTGATTGGACCGCTTGTATGAAAAATCTAAATATATTATATAGATTGTTTTAAAGACCTTAACAAAATGTATACTTGAGTTGTAGCAGTGGAGTTCAGGAAATATGTTAGGCCGGCAAAGAAGCATCAGCGTTTACAAAATTACCACTGCCTACAGCCATTCACTTGTAAGGCAGGCTGTAGGTGGCACGCATAGCTCATCACAAACAAACAACAATTTCCCAGCATGCTAACCTGCAAACAAACCAAACTGACCCTGTCTATCAATTCACGTTAAAAGCAGAGGGTGCTAGAAAATGTATGCGAGGCGTAAAAAAAGGCCTACAAACTGTCTAAGGCCGCGTACACACGATCAGTCCATCAGATGAGAACGGTCCGAAGGACCGATTTCATCAGTTAACCGATGAAGCTGATTGATTGTCTGATGTGCCTACACACCATCGGTTAAAAAAAACCGATCGTGTTAGAACGCGGTGACGTTTACGTGTTTTAACACAACGACGTACTGAAAAAAGTTCAATGCTTCCAAGCATGCGTCGACTTGATTCTGAGCATGCTTGGACTTTTAACCGATGGTCGTGCCTACTAACAATTGTTTTTTTGCTTTTGGTTAGCTATCCATCAGTTAAATTTAAAACAAGTTTTCTTTTTTATAACCGATGGCGCCCACACACGATCGGTTTGGACCGATGAAAACGGTCCTTCAGACTGTTCTCATCGGTTTAACCGATCGTGTGTACGCGGCCATAGTGTTTTCTATTTTATTCGAAAATTCCTGAAGCGCACATGAGAACTACTTACAAAAATAAAGCAGCATGTATGCCTTAAAACCAAATTCCATCCATCCTGTAACACCCATCTACCTGACCTGGTGACTCAAACAATATATTTGCCGAGATCACAAGACGAAAGCAGCCGGTACTGCAAAGCTCATCAGCCACAAGGTGCAGGTATATTACTGCAGAGATGAACAGCCAGAAGGGTGCCGTTGGGATGACAGTGAACACGAAAAGCTCCATCCCTTACGTGTCTAATAGGACTTCCTTTTCTTTGTTGTATAAGTGGGGTTAGCACAAGCATTTTTTTTGCAAAGAATTTTAGAGCTATTTAGATTGACTGTCCTAGTAAGAACATTGTTTAATGTGGTACAGAAAATACTTGTGAGTACTTTTCAGGTACCAGTACTTTTGTGTGGTTTGCCCCCACGCAAAGGCGAAAGCGCGTGTCGGTTCTGCACGTATTCAAACAGCGAAACAGTGACACCTCACACATGTGGGGTATCACATGGGCAGTAATTCTAGCACAAGACCTTCTCTGTAAATCTAAAGTGGTAACCTGTAAAGACTTTTAAAGGTCGCCTATGAATAGTAAAATGTACGTTATGTGTCGCCATTGCATGTGTGTGCGCAATTTTAAAGTGTTTGGTATGGGACTAGGGTTGCCACCTCATCCTTATAAACCCAAACACATATGAATTACACAGGTTCTGCGGCTAATTAAAGGCAGATATGGCAACAAGTGAGTTTAATTATCACCTTAATCAGGCACCGAACCTGTGTAATTAATATGTGTTTGGGTTTAAGGATGGGTTCACACTATACTACATGACAGTAGTACGACTTTAATCCTACTTTGCTCTGTGACATCGGTCCTACATTGGTCCTACATTGGTCCTACATCCATCCGACTTTCATGAACAGGATACTACTTTGCTCCGACTTTGTGATAGTCTGACTTGTTCTTTGACCAATCAAAATAATCCCAGAGTGCGATAAAGTCCTTTTACTGCTGCTGTAATCACAATGACGGATGTCAAAAGTTGGATGGTTAGGACAAGGATCCTACTTTGATCCGACTTTAATGATATTCAATAGGCTGAAGTAGGATCAATGTCGGACCAAAGTAGTACAGGGAGCATTTTCAAAGGAGGACCGACTTGTGTCAGACCAGTAAAGACGGCTCTCACTATGATAGAAAGAGACGGCTCTTACTATGATATGACGGCTATGAGAGACGGCTCTTACTATGATAGAAAACTGGATGACAAAGAGTTATCCTAAACTCAACGGCTCAAAAACAGAACTTCTCCTGTTTCAGGCCAATAAAAAAAATCATCCCGCAACAACATGAATACCCCCACCCATTCTGGGTAAAACCATCGCCCCTAGCACCAAAGTCAAAAGTCTCTGGGTCATTTTCGACACCAACATGACAATGGATGCGCAAATAAGGTCAGTAGTCAGCGGATCGCATTATCTGCTGCGCCTACTACGCAGACTCCCTACATCCCAAAAAAAGACATAGCAGTCCTGGTGGGAACAATTATCAACTCCAGACTTGACTATGCAAATGGCCTTTATCTCGGACTCCCCAAATACCAAATCACTCGTCTGCAAGTCGTTCAAAATACGGCCGCTAGACTTGTGACTGGGAAAAAAACATGGGAATCAATCTCATATTCTCTGAGATCCCTTCATTGGTTGCCAGTAAAAGACAGAATTACTTTCAAGGCTCTCTGCCTAACGCATAAGTGTGTTCAAGGAAATGCCCCCCAATATCTATGCGAAAAACTAAAAGCTCAAAACCCCAATCGCGTTCTGCGATCCAACAACCAGAATCTACTCCAGATACCTAAAGCCAGATACAAATCTAAAGGAGAACATAGATTTGCAGTCCAAGGACCTAGACTGTGGAACGCTCTACCAACCAGCATCCGATTGGAGGTGAACCACTTGGCCTTCAGAAGAAAGATCAAAACCCATCTCTTCTGAGCTCAAAAAAAAGTTTCACTCATGGAATGGATACTAAGCGCCCAGAGGCAATTCAGTTCGCATGTGTTGCGTTATATACGTTTTTCACTCACTCACTCACTCACTCACTCACTCACTCACTCACTCACTCACTCACTCACTCTCTCACTCAAAGGGAAACATTGATTTTCACACGTCATGCGACATGAGCTCCCAATATTGGAGCATTTGTCAGACCAGTGTGAACCCGACCTTAAGGTATAAGGTGGCAACCCTAGATGGGCCAAGTTTAGATGGGGGGTGGGCGCTCAATTTTAGTCTTGCCTAGGGCAGCACAAAACCAAAATACACCACTGGATGGAGGGGAGTACAGACATTGTAACACTGGAAGCGATTGCTTTGGTCTATAAGCCCGTATTTATATTTAAGACATTTTCTGTTTGTTCTCCTACACCTGACTATGTCTGACCGCAAAGAATTCTATTCTTTCCTGTTGTGACCGTTCAGTCGCCCTATGCTCTACACTCTACGCTCTATGCCCAAAAAGTAAATTACCTTTTTTTGTTGTTTCTTATTCAGGTGATTTTTAAAAAATTCCTTTCCGTCTAAAAAATTACTTTCCCTCTCTTGCCAGCTTAGGAAATAGACTCAATGTTTGATAAACGTGCAAAAATGCCTGTTATACAACTGAAAAATGTCTGTAAAATGTCAAAATCATGGGAATATACTGTACTCTGCTTTTGCTCTACTCGGGTGTGAATGCAGGTTAAGTGGTTGTAAACCCCCGATTGTCTCTTTTACCTATAGTAAGTCTAGAATAAGGCTTACCTGCGGATAGTGGAAATATCTCCTAAACATGCACCGTTTAGGAGATATTTACCATGTAGTTGCGCCAATGATGTAATTGACGCATGCGATGTGAAGAAATGGACCTCCGTGCCGTTCCTTCACTCACAAGTGCCGTGACTGTCGGCTCCCGTGCGCATGTACGGCAATGATGTAACGCAGCTTCCGAAAGAAGATGGATGCGGCCACGGAGTGGAGACAGAGAAGGCTTTGGTTTCAGGTAAGTGCCACATGATGGGCTTGTATGCGATGCATAGTAGCCCATTATGCTTTTACTTTGCAGGGGATAAAAGAGGAACTGAAACCCATCAGGTTTTTAGTCGGAACTCCGATGAAGCTGACTTTCATCAGTCTTGCATACACACTATGGGCCAGATTCAGGTAGTTCAGAGCATCTTTGCTCTGGAGTAACGCATCTCATTTGCGTTACGCTGCAGAAATTTTAGGAGCAAGTGCTGTTATTCAGGAAGCACTTGCTCCTAAAGTTGCGGCAGCGCATCGCAAATGAGCCGGCGGAATTCAAATTGGGCGGGTACGGGGCGTGTAGTATTCTAACTAAGCGCGATCCCGCCGCCAACGTACTGCGCATGCGTCGAGTGTCAAAACATCCCCGTGCGCATGCTCCAAATTCTGTGAATGAATGACGTCACATTCCCATTCATGAACGTTTTACGCAAGCGACGTTTTTTTTTTTTTCCCGACGCGATGACGACGCCTATACCTAACATAGGATATTCCAACCCCATGTAGGTATATCTATGCGCCGCGTATCCCGTCCGGAAACGTTGTATCGTCATTGCGTCGCGCCGGAATTCGATCGTGAATTGCCGATTTCCGCTCATTAACATATTTTTTGAGCGTAAATCGGCGGGAACGCCCCCCGGCGCCATTTTTAAGTTGAAGTAACGATGCGATGGCGAAACTCAGTTACGCTGATCGCATCGGACCTTCAACCCGGCGTTTCTTGTTTTCTGGTTACAGAAAACAGAAACGCCGGCTCAAAGTCACAGTTAGGCTGGCGGATCACTGGATCCGCCAGCCTAACTGTTCCTGAATCTGGCCCTATCAGACTAAATTCCGACCGTGCCAAAACTCGCTGACGTAAAACAATACAAAGAGCTGAAAAAAATGAAGTTCAATGCTTCCGAGCATGTGTTGACTTGATTCTGGGCATGCATGGATTTTTCTCCGATGGAGTTTTTTTTCCATCGGAAAAATTTAAAACATGTTCTATTTTTTTACACCGATTGGAAACAAGTCCGATGGGGCCCACACATGATCGGTTTTCCCGATGAAAAAAGTCCATCTGAATTTTTTCATTGGAAACATTTATTGTGTGTACACGGCTTAAGTGTTGCACATTGTGGAAAACATTTCCTGGGGCCCCCAAAATGTTTATTTAACTCAACACTTTACTACCACTTTAGATGTATAAAGTAAGCCTGATTTTCTAAACCAAAATTTACAACAACAGCATATTTATGGTTACTTATCAATTACAGCAACCTCAGCAAAAAAATCTCTGCTTCCTTAATTATAGATTCATTTTGTTTCTGTATAAAGTATTGTTTTATTGAGTAAAATGACTTTAAGACACAATCTAATGCCTGAAATTTTTACATTATTCTCATTAAGTAGTGTGATTAGTAACAGCAGAATAACATTATAAACACTCCAAGGACATGCAAATTGGGATGCTGGTTGTTGAGATGTAGACTAATAAGAAAGCAGACATTCAGTAAATAAAATCTAATATGCATTTACTGGCAGCTGCTGTTTGTTACTATTGCAGTTATTGACAATAATATAAATGCTTTAATCAGTTTTTTGTTATGTGTTACAGAACAGGACTTATTAGCCAGGGAAATGTCAATTGAAGGCTGTAGGGGCAGGCGCTAATAAGGTTAATGAATAGCTGGCCTCCAAAGCAACAGATGGCCCTACCTGAGTGAGAATTTTAATGCCATTTATTATGCCCGGGGTCAGCTGCAGTTTATCTTAATTCTAACTCATTTAAAAATATTCTAAAGGCATATTAAAATGTGTTTAATATCTCCCTACAGGGAAAGGAAATTTCATGCTGGATTGTTTATAGAATATCAATTTGTTTAGTGGCCAGAGGTAATGTGCCATTGTTTCGCCGGATGTTTTTTTTGTTGCTGTTTTATGTAAGCATATTGTTCTATCAGAACTTTCAATAGTTTGCGTCTTTTGCCGTCATCCACACAGGCAAATTAAATTGGTCTCACCATTTCTATTAGCAAATATGTTCAATCTGATTTAAAGAAACTTGAAGGAGGTAACCTTGTTTGAAATTGTGTTATTTAAAGGATCACTAAAGGATTTTTTAGCTAAATAGCTTCCTTTACCTTACTGCAGTACTGGTTTCATGTCCTTATTGTTCGTTTTTGCTTTGAAGTTGCTGTAATCCTGCTCTGATCTCCACACTTCCTGTTTCCTTATAACCACAGCGCTGGGAGCTTTCTCACGGTGGTCTAAAGCCCCGTACACACGGTCAGACTTTTGCCCAACCAACATCAAAATCCGACACTTTTCGCATTTGTCCGACCGTGTGTACGTTCCATCGGACCAACTTTTTTGGCTTTCATCGGACAAAAAGTTGGGTCTGCGAACGGACCAACTTTCAGGCAACAAAAGTCCGATGGTGCAAAGTCCGATCGTGTGTACAGCAAACCATCGGACTTTTGGACAAATTACAAATGCGCATGCTCAGAACCAATGTTAAAATCAACCAACAATAGCAGAAGTTAACCAAAGGGTGGCAGTAAAGAGCAGAAAAAACATGTGATGATGCAAAAGTTTTAGAAAAGTTTGCAAAAAAGTCTGAGCGTGTGTATGCTATGGGTGTGATCAGACAAATCAATTAGGACAAAAATCCAAGGGAAATTTTGTTGGATGTCCGACCGTGTGTACGGGGCTTTAGCTGTCATTACTGTGTGTCTAAAACTTCCCAGAACCAGAACCAGAATCAGATTAATTTTAAAAACAAAACACTGCCCTGGATTTGTTTGTTTTTGTTCTGTGTGTCTATTTCTACTTCACAGAAACATGAAGCCAGTTCAAAAGCAAAACTAACCTGCAGGCACAATATATGATTGATTTTTATCTATTTTTAATCATTTTGAAAAGGAATCAGTTAACTTTTATGTCTCTATACCCTGTAAACAGTCATTTCAGGAAAAACTTTTTTTCCTTTAGTGACCCTTTAATATGTAGCACATATAATTGGGACACTAATCATTTTGTAATTGAATGTTAATAAAAATGAGTTGTTCTGTACAGAGTGTGTGCTGAACACTCCCCAGAGACATCATTTCCTGCTTGTGTAATTGGCTCACCAATTTTCCCATAAGTCTGCATAAGATACAAGTCAGATTTCCGGCATCCCTTGCTACAACAATATAATTTTTGGAAAGATTATTTTTAATAGAAACACGTCTAAAGGGATGCAGGCCCAGCATATTTCCTCATTAGCGCCCCGCAGCTGCACACCTGGCAGTTAATTATGACCACTCCCATTAGACCCACTCGGTACAGAGGCACAGAACAACGCACATGGATTTGAAGGGTAGGAATCTGCAAAAAAAGGTTGTTATATCCTTGCAGTGTACATCGATCACCCAGAAAGGATTGTTTTTTTTCAGAAAAAGTAGAGTTATGCTTTAACTGCTTGCTTGCCAACTGGCTCACATAGGAGTATGACAGCAGAACAGCTTATCTGTGCTGGATTATGTATCTAGTACGTGATCCAGCACTTCCAGGTAGGGGGCACACATGTTCTGTTTAGTCAACGGGTGTCGGCCAATGACTGACCGCTGATTGGGGAGGAGGTAGACTGGATCTATCTCTGTCATTGTAAACAATACAGAGCTCTGTCCTATCAGTGGGGATGTGCCAGTTTTTGTTTCCCTGCAAAGCAGGTAATAAAAACCAGCACATCCCTTAGTGGAAGAATACAAGAATACACACATAAACACTATTTAGGTACACATTTAACCCTTTGATCACCCTAGATGTTTAACCCTTTTCCAGCCAGTGCTATTAGTACAGTGACAGTGCATATTTTTAGCATTGATCACTGTATTCCCCCAAAGTGTCAAAAGAGTCAGTTAGTGTCAGATTTCCCACCATACTATCACAGCTATTAGTAATGTGACAGCGCATATTTTTAGTATTGATCACTGTATTAGTGTCACTGGTTCCCCCAAAGTGTCAAAAGTGTCGGTTAGTGTCAGATTGCCCATCATACTATCACAGTCTTGCTGATCGCTGCCATTACTAGTATAAAAAGAGTCAATAAGTAAAGATTTCAGTATATATACTATAGTTTGTACATGCTATAACTTTCACACAAACCAATCAATATACACTTATTGGGATTAGCAGAATACATATTGGCCTAAACTTATAAAGACATTTTTTTTTAGTGGATATGTTTTACTGAAGAAAGTAAAATATATATATGTTTATAGTGCACAAATTTGAAAAAGCCAGTGGTGATCAAATACCACCAAAAGAAAGCTCTTTTAAAAAAAAAAAAGTACATACATTTAATTTGTGTACAGCGTTGCATGACCGTGCATTTGTCAGTTAAATTAACACAGTGCCAAAAAACAAAGAATGGCTTGGTCATGAAGCCCCGGGGGTAAACCTTCCATAGGATAAGTAGTAAAAGAAAACCTATATATATATATATATATATATATATATATACCGTATTTATCAGGGTATTGCACGCTCCCGCGTATAGTGTGCACCCCTAAAGTTGCCCCGAAATTCCTGTAAAAAAATGTTATAACATTTTATTACTTACAGTTTTGGTGTCTTGCCCGGCGTTCATCGTCCAGTCCGGCGTCCGTCTGCGGCCTGGGTGGTGTCCTCCCGGCTTCTCCATCGCTGTCTTGAGTCAAATCCCTGCTTCCCGCGCTCAGTTTGAACGCCTCCGCTGACATATACCGAGTTCAGTACACTCGGGTACATTCGGCCAGGTTCGGCTTCGCTCGTGCTCACGCTCTGTGACGTTTATGCGTGAGCACGAGCGAAGCCAAGGCTAGCCGAATATACCCGAGTGTACTGCACTCGGTATATGTCGGCGGCTCACTTTAAACTGAGCGCGGGAAGCGGGTATCGGCGTATATCGCGCACCCACGATTTTCCCCTTATTTTAAGGGGAAAAAAGTGTGCGGTATACGCCGATAAATACGGTATATATATATATATATATATATATATATATATACTACAAAGCAAAAACAAAACATTTGCAAATTGAAGCAGCCACCATAAACTGCCAGGAGATGCCTTATTTTATTCTTTCTGTTTTTGATGTTTCCCAAATATACTCAGCAAGCAATGGCTTCCTAGTTTTATAACTTGGGGCAACATTACTTCGCTGACCACAAGACAACACTTGGTGCCGGGTGTCCTGTCACCTGGTCTAAGCATGGAGTGGAAGTCTAACTGGCAAATGCCAGTGGTTACTCACTATAAGAAAGTTGTTGTTCGCATAAACAACTTTTCAGGTTCCATGTACAAAATTGAAGGAGTAAAAGCAGCAGCAGTAGACTTTGCTACTGCAGTGCCTGCTTTTATGTGCAGATGTCTTCTTCAACTCTCAACTTTAACCGCAAGATAACATCAAAGCGGAGGTTCACCCTAAACATTAGACATGTGCATTCGTTTTCGTTAGAATGCATTTTAGTCCGAAAATCTGTTTTTTTCGTTATCGTTTTAACAAATGATAACGAAAGCGCAAAAAACGAAAAACGAAAGATCCGGCATAAAAAATGCTTTATTTTCGTTTTAGTTGTGGTAAAAATTCGATATAGAGAGATTCGACATTATAGGGAAAATATTCGACATTATAAGGAAAAGATTCAACATTATAGAGAAAAGGTTCGACATTATAGAAATAATAGATTCGACATTACAGAGATTAGATTTCGATTTATAAGAAAATAGATTCAACATTATTACTAGTCATACAACATTAGAATTCTTGTAGGCGGAATATTCGAACGGAAATGTAAGATTCAACGTTCCGTCGAATATTCTTTTGCCCATTCGACAGAAACCAAGTATTATTGGATTTTCGGACTAAAGCTATTCCCCAACGAAAAACTAAATAAATCAAAACGATTTTCGGGAGTAACTAAATAAATGTATTTTCCAAACGAAAACGAAAAAACAAATCGAAATATTCCAGTCTGCACATGTCTACTAAACAACAACATTATGTAGTGCTGATCATCGCATCACAAACATATACCTATGGCAAAAGAGTTTTTTTTTAGGTCATTGGAATACCTTGAATTAGCTGTTTAAAGTTGCACTTCTGGTTTATCCTCTTGCAGAAGTAGGTGTCTCCACTCCTTTTCTCTTTGCCGCAGTGTTTACTGTCAACCCCCATGCATTGTCTCCTGGGAGCACAGTGTCATGCTTCCCAGGAGACAATGCGGAACGCCATTCAGAAAAATCTCTCATCAAGCCGGTCACGTGACGAGGGCGGATCTAATTCCGCCATGTTGAATAAGGACATGCAGGTGAATATTGCCATTAGGCACCTGCACACTGCACATACGCGTGAAAGAGTGGTGAATTCCGGGATACGGGCATTCACCGCTTCCAGGAAGTCAGTGCTTGTGGGCTTCACAATGCCTACAAGCAAAATGGAAAATGCCTACATCAGATTTGAAAAAGTTTATTTTCTCAAAGAAAACAGACAGGGGATGTTTTCAGGCATCTACTGTAACAAGTGAGTACTAAGTTGGGATATAAAACCACATTGAATGCAGACTAAAAAAAAAAAAAGATTGGCTGCGGAACCTCCACTTTAAAGATCACATTAAAGGATAGGTTCACCTTGGTGAAGATGTTACATATTGCATATTTTGGGTGTAACATGTTCAGCAACCTCCCCCTGCACCCCTGATTCTCCTCATACCCCATGACAGTGGAGAGGAGATCCTCTCACCGCACCAGCTGTCAATTTTTGAAAACAGTGCGTGTGAATGAATGTGCCCTTCGAGTAAATGTCATTCATTCACAGGAGTCTGTGAATGAAAAAAGTCAAATTTTCCACTGCGACAGATGCCTGTAGTCCATTCACACTCCTTTTCAGCTTACAAGCTGAATACTTTGCAGCCTCCTATTTAAAAAAATAATAAATGCACATTTTTTAACCTGAAAAATGTGTGCATTTATTATTTTTGTAATAGGTGATCTTATCCCTTAAGGCTTTTCTATCACATCCAATAAAGGTTGGCCCAGTGCTCAGGGCAAGAGTACGGAGTCTCCCTTCCCCTCTGCTAATGCATGCCATAGAATAGGTGTACTGCCATTCATTTTCTGTCTTTTTGTTTCGACTGCCCTTGGTTGCCATCAGGGCTTTTTTTTTAGGGGTAACTTGGGGGAACTCAGTTCCACCACCTCTGGCTCAGCCCCTTTGGTGCCTGCTTACCACAATTACTTGTAAACACAGAAGTCTGGTTTCTGTGTTTACAAGTGACAGCTCTGCACTCTGTGTGTAACCCCCTGAACTCTGCACTCTGTATGTAATGCAATCCTGGTATTTAATGCCCCTTTAAGACCCTTCAACTGTTTGTGAAATTTGAATGGGGTCGTGGTTGAGTTTCTGCACCTATTTTTTGAGAAAAAAGGCTCTGGTTGCCATACAGTATGCACTGCACATGCATGGCCAGTCACTTGCTTTATAGCAGCCAGAAGAAAGTTGTGCATGCACAGTGTGTTTTTTCTGCCAGCTGCAGACAGATAGATGGAGAGTGGGTATGTTGGAGCACAGTGTGACAGCAGTAGCTGTCAGAGCAGATATGAAGTCACAGCTCACTGGTTGCCAGACGCTGATCTAGAGTCTGCATGTGGTAAGTACGTACCCCCACTGCCTACACCTATGCCCATGCCCTGATCCATGCCGCCGCATTCCTCGGGACCCGGTGCGCGTGCCCGGCGGTCGCAATAACCGCCGGGCACCACGATTGCCCGCAATCACAGCAGAAGCATGGATCTGTGTGTGTAATCACACAGATCCATGTCCTGTCAGCGGTGAGGAGACTGATGTGTGTTCCCAGTACAGATGAACACACATCGATCTCCTCCCCTTGCGAGTCCCCCTCCCCCTAACAGTTAGAACACACTTTAGGGAACATATTTAACCCCTTCAGCACCCCCTAGCGTTAACCCCTTCCCTGCCAGTCACATTTACACAGTAATCAGTGCAGTTTTATAGCACTAATCGCTGTGTAAATGTGAATGGCCCCAAAAATGTGTCAAAAGTGTCCGATGTGTCCGCCGCAATGTCACGGTCACAATAAAAAAAACGCAGATCACCGCCGCTGCCGCCATAGAATCCATAATTCTATTTCCTATTTTGTAGACGCTAGAACTTTTGCGCAAACCGATCGAATCCGCTTATTGCAATTTTTTTACCAAAAATATGTAGAAGAATACGTATCGGTCTAAAAATTATGATAGTTATTAAATCAAAAAGTAAAAAATATTGTGTTTTTTTTCAAAATTGTCGCATTCTTTTGTTTATAGCGCAAAAAATAAAAAACGCAGAGGTGATCAAATACCACCAAAAGAAAGCTCTATTTGTGAGAAAAGAAGGACGCCTATTTTGTTCGGGAGCCACGACCGCGCAATTGTCATTCAAAGTGCGACAGCGCTGAAAACTAAACACTGGTCTGGGCAGGAAGGGGGTGAAAATGCCCGGTATGGAAGTGGTTAAACTGTGAATTTACACTTAACACTTTCATCCAGAGTTTGCACATTTTTCCAAACTGGGTCAAAGTTGTGCAAGTCTAGTGTGAAAACATTTATAAATACAACTTTATGGACTTACTGTTGTTATCATAATGGTGCATTGCATGGGAAATTATTCCAACAATAATAAGAATTTTTAAAGCTAATATTTATCACACTGTAGTGGCTGTGGGGCACCTATGTAAACTAGCCACCCTAGCTTTTGTCAGTAGAATACTTCTCGGATGTATGTTGCAACAGAGGAGTTGCTGTATTGTACCTCTTGCAATACTTTAAGCATTATGGAATAAAAATATTGTTAATATGTTATGCAATAGTGGGGCTGCTAGACAGTGGGGCACTGCTACAGATTTATTTAAGCTGTTAGGAGGCACTTAGTGAATCCACTAACTCATAGAATGTATAACTCTGCCAATCCTTTCTGAATTCTAGCATTCATAATCTGCAGCTTGGCAGGTGTGCTGTGTACTAAAAGAGTGACTGTTTTTTTTTCAGTTCTTGTGGTAAAAAAGAAATAACCTCACTGTATCAATGAACATTATAAAGTAATGATGCACATCAAGCCAATGTGAGCTATAAGGGCACTTGTTGTATTATACCATTCTAATGTTGGATTCTCTGTGCAGTGGACTGTATAGCTAATGCTGGGAAATGCTTTTCAACCCTTTTCACATTTCTTTCTAGGGATATTAATACACATAACAATGCATATGCATACAAGTCTATATTAAGTCTATGCATATGACCATATAAAATACTATCCCAGTACTATAAATATTTTAAAAGAATTCCATGTGAAAACATGGCAATATATACAGATGTTTGGAACACTCAATAGAAGCTCTAATGTGATTAAGTATTTAATAAAAGATTCCTCTTGGCGATGCCTGGAACCACCAATACAAAACCATCATTCCTTTGTTGACTGCTTACAGTTCTATACTGACTTATTTTCTACTAATCAGCGATATAGTGATACATTGTTTTTCACTTTGTCATAGAATAAAGACAATATTATAGTAATATTATAAATATTTTTAAAAGCTACCAAGCAAATACTGTATTTATTGGAGTATAACACTCACTTTTTTACCCTAAAAATAGAGGGTAAACTGTGCCTGCGTGTTATACGCCGGGGGCTGCGGAAAGTTTTTTTCCTGAAACTTCCCTCTTAAGCCTCATTTACATGGACGTTTTTACAGCCACTTTTTTTAGCCTTTTTTACAGCTTAAAAATGCCTGTCCATGTGTTTTTTTGTTTTTTTTGAGCTGGAGCTCAAAAACGCAAGTGGTAGCATTTTTTAGCGTTTTTGCGAGTTTTTGAGCGTTTTTTTAATGTCTGACGTTTTTACAGCTCTAACGCTGGAGCTTCAGAATGCACTGGTCCTGTTTTTTTTTTGCAGCTTAAAAAGGCTCAGCCATCTACAGCTCAAAACCATCATGGTGGGCATGAGGCCATAGACTTATGCCGCGTACACACGGTCGTTTTTTGCGATGAAAAAAAACAACGTTTTTTGTGAAGTAAAAAACGACGTTTTTGAAACGTCACTTTCAAAGACGATGTTGCATACACACCATCGTTTTTTTCACAAAAAGCGAGGTTACGTTCACCACACTTTTCCATTGAAGCTCGCTTCATAACTAGCTTCATAACGACGTTTTTGCTACACACGGTGACTTTTTGTGAAACAAAAAACGACGTTTTGAAAAACGACACAAAAAATTCAAGCATGTTGGAATTTTTTTTTGGTCGTTTTTTTTAAGACAAAAAAACAACGTTTTGCCCACACACGATCAATTTAAATGACGTTTTAAAAAACAACGTTTTTTTTTCATCGCAAAAAACGACCGTGTGTACGCGGCATAACATGGAGAGCCGTTTTTAAGCTGCAAAAAACGCTCTGAAAAATGGCTGTAAAAACGTCCATGGAAATGAAGCCTTAAAGTTAGGGTGCGTTTTATACACCTGTGCGTGTTATACGCCGATAAATATGGTAATTATAAAAAAAGGCAACAAGGCATCAATGTTGTTAAAGTATGTGAAATTCTCATTTTAAGGAGACACCGATGCCTATTTGCTAAAAGCAAATAGACATTTCACTTTGCAAGGGAAGTAGCGCAGGGGAATTTTCCACAGAGCTTAGTGGATGTGGCAACATTTCACTGTGCAAAGAATACCTAATTGTGTACAAGGAAAAAAAAAACGTCATTGTCGCTTGCACATGATAGAATGATGAGGTCAGCAGAGCTTCACTTCAGTCACTCTGCACCATACAAGTTTCTTTGAAAGTGAACAGTTTATTTGCCTCTAGTATATTAGCCTATTCAGGGCAATGGACACAGGGATCACTGGTCTGGGGAGTGTGCCCAGGACACTTGTAAATGTTTCTGGGAATAATTCTTCAATAGTTCAGTGTGAGTGTACCAGCAGGGGAGTGTGTGTGTGTGTGTGGGGGGGGGGGGGGAGAAACAAACTCAGGCGTGCTTTAGTTTATCTGTGCATCCTTACTTTATTTTGCAGTGAGCATTGGTGATATACATGATTACCAACAACCAGACTGTTGTGGTTGTAGGGGTCTAAAGATTCCAATAAACATGCAAGTTATCTGCAAAAAGAGATTATTTAGACCATCTCTGATAATTACTGGCCGATTGAATTAAAAAAAATAACCGATTTCCAAGCAAGGTAGATGGAAGAGTCCTCCCTACTGTGCCATTGTATTCTGGTAGCAGGACTCCTCTGCTGTCAGGATACACTGATCAATGGCTGCATCTGCCTGATCAAAATTTTTTAACATTCCTAATCAATATAGTCGCTTGTTAGATTGACTTATGCCAATCTAACAATCGATACTATCTCAATGCTGGTGTCAGTACTCTCTATCTCAATGCTGGTGTCAGTGCTCTCTATCTCAGTGCTGGTGTCAATCCTTTCTATCTCAGTGCTGGTGTCAGTGCTCTCTATCTAAGTGCTGATGTCAGTCCTTTCTATCTCGGTCCTGTGTCAGTGCTCTCTATCTCAGTGCTGGTGGCAGTGCTCTCTATCTCAGTGCTAATGGCAGTGCTCTCTATCTCGGGGGTGGTGCCAGTGCTCTTCACCAGTGCTGAGTACTGGTGTCAGTGCTCTTCATCTCAGTGCTCTTAATCTCATTGCTCTCTATCTCAGTCCTGGTGGTCTCTAGCTCATTGTTGCACTCAGTGACCTCTCTCTCTGTGCTGGTGTCACATAGAGCTCCTTAAACTCAGCCTTGTAGAAGAGATGGGGCTGTGTGAGTTTCACCACCTCAGAGGTCTCCTCATCTCTGTTGGGCAGCAGTAGGTTCCTTTGTACTCCCTGAAGTGGTAGAGCTGCTGGTGGGAGATAGCAGCGTAGAAGCCGATCAACAGGTAGAGCCATTGTAGGATGCAGAGTGCCCGGCCCACCATGGCTAAGATACAGCACTGGACTGGGCTGGGACCTCCCAACCGCCCACAGTGGAGCCCTGCATAGGTGGGGATGACGGCAGGGCAGGGTGGAGGGAGGGGTCAGTGGCTGTCAATCACAGGTGGGTACACTGGGACACTGGCAGAGGACTGAGCTGTCCTTATGCCGTGTACACACGGTCGTTTTTTGCGATGAAAAAAAACTACGTTTTTTAAAACGTCATTTAAATTGATCGTGTGTGGGCAAAACTTTGTTTTTTGTCTTCAAAAAAACGACCAAAAAAAATTCCAACCTGCTTGAATTTTTTGTGTCGTTTTTCAAAACGTCGTTTTTTGTTTCACAAAAAGTCACCGTGTGTAGCAAAAACGTCGTTTAAAACGACGTTTTTCAACCCGCGCATGCCCAGAAGCTAGTTATGAAGCGAGCTTCAATGGAAAAGAGTGGTGAACGTAACCTCGCTTTTTGTGAAAAAAACTATGGTGTGTACGCAACATCGTCTTTGAAAGTGACGTTTCAAAAACGTTGTTTTTTACTTCACAGAAAACTTCGTTTTTTTTCATCACAAAAAATGATCGTGTGTACGCGGCATTACTGTTTGTGGCACTGATTATCAGAATGAAGGGAGTGGAGGGGATGGGGCAGGGGGTGGATATAAAGGCCAGTAGCTGTAACTGAGGGAGGCTGGATACTGGAGGAACAGTGATGGGGCCTGGCTCTCTCTCATTTTGGTGGTCGCTGGCTGCAGAAAGGTGTTGTGGCATAGTAGCTGTGTCTCTCCGTACATCTGGAGCCCTAGACCCCCCTGCCCTGATTGACAGCCCCAGAGAAGGGCGGCCCGGCTACCTCTTCTCTCCTACCTCCCCCTTCAGGATCCATTGGCTCCATCCATCTCTGGCAGGGCCTCCTCCCCGGAACCCTCCTCTTCCCCTCCCCTAGGCCTGGAAACCAGGAAGTAACTGAAGAAATGTAGAAAAAAAATGTTTAAATTAGCTAATACGATATATAATTCCATCCATTCAAAAAAGGCTAGCAGCATAAGGATTCAAAATAGTCAATGTTGATTGAGAGAGTGAAAATCCAGCTTTAACACCTTGGCATCAGCCGCACGCCAATATGTGGCTCCTCGATGTCTCGTGTTTGGTGCTGAGAGGTCGCATATTTGCATGAATTGCTGCCCAAACAGCTGTGCGGAAAGTGCCTGCGTGTTACACGCTCCCGACACAGTTACTGGCGCCTTTTTGTATCACGTGACCACCGTGACAGCCAATAACAGTGGTTACATGCTCTTAAGCCCTGCCTCCCAGCGTCATATACTGCTGGGAGGAGATGGTGTGAAAGGGTTAAGCAACCCTGATGTCTGTAATATGATGTTAAAGTGGAGCTCTAAGTGAAAATTAAAAACTTATGCTGCTGACTTTTAATAAACAGATACTCACCTTGATCCAGTGGTGTTTTCTCCCCACTCATGTTCTCCCTGTGTCCCCCCTTGTCGGCAACTTTACTGGGCACCCGGCTGTGACAGCTTGCGGCTTCACAGCCGGGTGCCCACTGCACATGTGCTAGCGGTGCTGCGCTCTGTGACTTGTCCTGCAGACTTCTGGGACCTGTCATGTGTCCCAGAAGAATTTGGGAGGGACGGGGGAAAGAGAACTTCCGCTTCCAATCGCCTAAGGCGACCGGAACAGAAGCGGGAGTGGCTACCTATTAAAATCAGGTACCCGCTCCCAACCCTTTGCCAAAAGCTCCATTTCACAAAAAGGAGACGTGGAGGAGGCCTTAAAGCGGAACTTCTTTTGGGTGGAACTCCCTTTTAATATACCTGTAATGCCGCATATACGCGATCGGTTAAACTGATGAGAACGTCTGATAGACCGGTCCAAACCGATCGTGTGTGGGCGCCATCGGTTATTTAACCATCGGTTAAAAAAAGCCAACTTGTTTTAAATATAACCGATGGATTCCTAACCGATAGCAAAAAAAACGATCGATTGTAGGCACGGCCATCGGTTAAAAATCCACGCATGCTCAGAATCAAGTTGACACATGCTCGGAAGCATTGAACTTCATTTTTTTCAGCACATCGTTGTGTTTTACGTCACCGCGTTCTGACACGATCGGTTTTTTAACTGATGGTGTGTAGGCTCGACGGACCATCAGTCAGTTTCATCGGTTAACGGATGAAAAAGGTCCGTCAGACCGTTCTCATCGGATGGACCGATCGTGTGTACACGACATTAGAGTACACTATTTGTTGTAAAGCATTTGCACATTTTTTAATGTGGTGTTTAAAATGGAAGACAGTTACTTTTCAGCTAGAATTGTTGTCAAAACCTGTCAGGAAATTATTTATGCTCTATAATAAAAACGCTCGCACATAATTGTAAACAGTGGAAAACAATGTATTTCATGTAAACATTATAGGTTCAGGGTGGATGAAAAAGCAGTATGGAATGGAATACTCAGCAGTGAGATGATAGTAATTATGAATACTAACAAAGTGCTATAACAACAAATCAAAACTATCAATGTAAGTCTAGCAGCTGGCAAAACATCAGGGGTGCTTGCATAAATAATTAAGCAATATCAAATAGAAGCAGATGATGTCAGACAACTATATCACTGCTTTATAGTCACATCTGTATTATTCTCTCTCTTTTCAATCATAATCACAAAGACCTTGAAGAAAAGATTGTGAAAAACTATTTTCAATAACCTTGCTCTGTAGGTCCAGCAAGCACAAATATTTGGGATGCTAGTACTGTCAATCTTGTTTATTCACTATTAGTTCATATGGGAGTTTAAAGTATATTTAATTAGTAAATATATGCATGTTCACGAACAGATTCATTTTGGTAGTGGGCGTAGGTTTCTCTAAAACCTAATTATAACTGCGTAGGGCAGCTTCAGACTATACTGTTCATGTAACAAATGCCTAATGTTAAAGCCTGTCACATACATCAAATTTGCATTTCATTTCCTTCTTAGCTAATATTTCTGTTATATGGTAGTTCATTGTTTTGACTTACTACATGTGCATATCAGTGGTCTATTTAGGTTTTGAGCTGCCCTAAGGATGACTAAACTCGTGAAGCCCCTAATTTAAATATGACCCATTCCTTTCTGTCAGGGCCACTTCCTTTCCTGTTACAGACCCGCCCTCTCATCTGTAAATCACTGTGTTCTCCCAGCAGGTATGTCTCCCTGCGCCACCCAGCCTGGTGAGCATGAGGTGGCGTACACACGACCGAGAAACTCGTCAGGCGAAACTCATCGTTCCGCCCGTCGAGTTCCTAGTTTGGCAGTCAAAAAGCTTGTCGAGCCAAAATTTCCCATTGAACAACGAGGACATAGAAAACATGCTCTCTTTTTGGCTCGACCAGCTTCCCGACGGGTTGCTCGGCGAAAAGTGTACACACGACCGGTTTTCTCGGCAGAATACGTCTCCCATCGAGGTTCTCGCTGGATTCTGCCGAGAAAATCGGTCGTGTGTACGCCGCCTCAGTGTTGATGGGGGAATCAAGCAATTATCTTCTCTGCAACCCATGGTTACAAGAAAGAAAATTGCATAATCTACAGCCTGCTTAAGGGTCCGTTCACACCAGGTGCAGTGGGACTGTGTTTTGTGGCTATTCTCATGCAGCCCCACAGCACCCCCATCACAAGAGATGGAAAAATGACGACCTACGCGGTCACCGCATGGCAGCTGAAAGAACTCTATAAAGGTGACAATTCAGTTAAGTTTGCAAAAAAAAAACAGTGCACTGTGCTGGTATCAGTGCATCAACACTACGCTGGCCCTGAAAAATTGTGTGGAGAAAAACCGGGACGGCCGCACTCCAAAAAATTTTCCTTTATAATAAAACAGATCGCAACATCAACATGTCACAGCAAAAAACAGAAAAGAACTGAAGCGTTTCACACCAAAATTATTTTGGTGTGAAACGTGTCAGCTCTTTTTTGTTTTTTCCTGTGACATGTTGATGTTGCGATCTGTTTTATTATAAAGGAACATTTTTTTGGAGTGCGGCCGTCCCGGTTTTTCTCCACACAATTTTGCATACTATTGCAGTGCCTGCACCCAGGGGTTGGATCCTACCTTTTAGCTTTAGCTCCTTGGGACCTCTGAGCGGTTAACTTTTTCTCTCATCTACTACGCTGGCCCTGCTGGACCTCACCACACCACAGGCAGTGTGAATGGACCCTAAGCCTCTGTGTTGAGAGGCTTTTGCTTGCTTCAAGTAGGTTTTCCATAGCTATGCAAGTCTATTGGAATGATAAATCTGCATGAAGCACAGGTAAAGGTAAATGCAGGTCAGAAAAAAGTCAATTGCACCTGTCAATGAATTCTGAATGATCACTGAAACATCTCAAAACAAATGCCAGTGCCAGTACCAAGTAATAACAAAGGCACTTTCAGTCGAAGGTAAGGAAGTAACCGCTCCAGGTGGGTATGCTGAATAAATAGCAACAGTTCAGGGAATCAAGGGTGCCGGCAAAGCACGAAGCAATTGATAGAAGATAAAATGGATGGACAGTCGCACTCCAAAAAAAAACATAAGGGGGTAGATTCATGTAAAATGGCGCATCGTTGCTCCGGCGTGGCGCATCTTTTTTCCGCTACGCCGTACCAGCGGTGGGAGGCATGTACTGTATTCATCAATTTTCCACTCACCTGCGTAGTGGTTTTTCGACGGCGTAAGGCGGTGGAACTGTAAGTGGGCGTCAACACATGCAAATGATGGTCTGACGGTGGCGCGGCGAGATCCGCACGGTGTATCTTAAACGGCGCATGCGCACTGATGTTACCTGCCTGGCTGGCTCCTTTGCACATGCGCAGTACGGTGCGACGTCACCACCAAGATCCGCCGCACACACTTCCTACTAGTGCATAAATACGCACACAGAAGCGCCACTCCCTTGCAAAGCGTGACCAGCATTTTTTGGAATTGCCAGGGCTTTTTGCTTTTAGGATGGCTGCACAAGACACTGCCGGACCGCAGCGACTAGAATTTAATTTCAGCCCTCAGGAGAAGGCTGTGATCACTGATGCGCTCTCCCAACATGGGTCCCGCCTCTATGGGCCACAGAGTGCCCACACTGGCAAAGCGGAGAAGACACGCATTTATGCGGAAATCACCAGGCAGGTGAATGTTGTTGGTGTGGCAGAGAGGGAGCCCAAGCATATCCGAAAAAAAATTAATGATATGCGGAGAGTGGTCAAAGACAAACTTGTGGCCATCAGAAAGCATGCCAGTGGCACAGGAGGAGGACCAGCCACAAGAATGACCCTGACTGCAGAGAGAAAATGGCAAAACGATATAAATCTCCTGCGCTCCGGTATTTCTTGCTTATGGGGACATACAATTCAATTGTACAGTGTCTTTCCAGAGTCTTGCAGCCCTCCTTAGAATCGTGGGAATTCAAAAGGAACTAAAAAAGAAAAAAGAATGGAGGGCGCACCGACCTAGTGTGATACTGTTGCACAATTTTTATTAAAATACTAAAATCAATAGTTATACTCACAAAATGAGTTAGAAACAAGCTTTAAAAGACAATCCAACAGCGCCAGCAGAACAGGACGGTTGCTTCAGTCTAAAAAGGTATCTGACCGATAATCAGGCTAGGCTTACGTTTCGGGGGCGTACCCCTTTCCTCAGAGCCCCGGTGGTCTGCACTGCTCAAGCAGACCACCGGGGCTCTGAGGAAAGGGGTACGCCCCCGAAACGTAAGCCTAGCCTGATTATCGGTCAGATACCTTTTTAGACTGAAGCAACCGTCCTGTTCTGCTGGCGCTGTTGGATTGTCTTTTAAAGCTTGTTTCTAACTCATTTTGTGAGTATAACTATTGATTTTAGTATTTTAATAAAAATTGTGCAACAGTATCACACTAGGTCGGTGCGCCCTCCATTCTTTTTTCCTGACTGCAGAGGACATGGTGGTGGCCAGTTTGCTGGATAGGGAGCTGGTGGAGGGTCTTCCTGGCTTTGAATCAGGGGAGCAGCCTTTGAGGTCAGGTAAGTCTGTTTTATCTGTTTTGTGGTGAGTTGCATGGGTGGGGGGGGGGGTATACATGTGACAAGTGTGTGGCTCCTCCAACATGTGTTTGTTTTGTGTCATCCACAGATGTGCAGAATGGAGCTGGCCCGTCAGTTGATGCAGGGCGACCCACCCCATCCATGGTGGAGATTGCCCCTACAGCAGTGCTTGAGGAGGTTGAGGAGGAGCACGTCGGGGTAGAAGAGGCTGCTGTCTATATTCTGGAGGAGACCCCCATACCTGACCACTCCCAAACCACCCCCCCATGCAGGATTCCCCTTCAAGGGACACCATCCCCTCCAGGGATTCCCCCTCAAGGGACACCATCCCCTCCAGGGATTCCCCTTCAAGGGACCTCCCCTACACCCGTCCTCCAGCCTCTCAGGCCTCTAGGAAGGCAACGAGGAAAACCAGAGGAGTCCCTGATGATTTTGAAGATCACCTGGCAAGGGACCAGACAAGACAGACCCGCCATATTGGTTCTCTTGCGGGTGATCTTCATCGGGTGGCAGATAGCCTGGCGTCCTCGGCCGAGAGCCAGGCTGCTTGCACTGTGGCAGTGCAGGAAGCCATCACCCAGCAGGCTGGGCAGAATACTGCAATAAATGATAGCCTGCAGGACGTTGTGGGGAACGGGGCAGCCCTTCTGTCCTGCCTGGTGGACCTGCAGACCACCACATCTGACCTGGTCACCGAGGTCCGGAGCCTGTCAGCTGCTGTCCGTGAGGAGGGGAGGCAGACACGGCGACAGCAGCGCAGCAATACTACCCGCCGGCTGCGGATGCAGGCTGCCACCAATACTTACCTCCACCGGCTAGCCGTGGCAATGGAGGGCAGCCAGGCAGCCAGGGAGAGACTGGTTGAGGTTCAACCACCTGCCCCCCACAGCCCCCCCACCTGTGGCTCGCCCCAGGCAACTGCGCCCCAGGAGCCTAGGGACAAGAAGAAGCCCACGACAGGGCCGTTGATGTTTGTCTAATTATGTTTTATACTCACATTCTGATTTATATTTTTGTTTATCTCCCTGCACACGGTGAGGAGTGCAGGCTACAGTGTGAATGAGGTGTGAATGTGTGGGGGTGACACTCCTGCCATTAAGGGGTGTCACCCTCAGTCATAGGTGAGAAGTTATCACCACGACACGTGTGAATGGTGTATGAATGTACAGCAACATAATTGGAGCCGTGGCGTGGCGTTGCTGCTCCCAAGTCCCATGTGGTGTACTTGGGTCTAATCCAATTTGATGTGGATGTGGTGTGTGTGTGCTAGGGACCACATTGGTGTGCATGCATGCATGCTCATTGTGCCATGATTAATGTGTGTGTTTAACGTGAAAAGTAGCCTACCACAAGGACCCTCCTGACTGATCTTCCCTCAGCAGATGGGGGACCCTCGGGCAAGGGGGGACTGTGTGGGTCGGGGGTCAGGTCATCACGTAGCTCAATCTCCAGGCCCTTTCTCACGGCAAAGTTGTGCAGCATGCAACATGCCCCAATGATCTGGCACACGAAGTTTGGGGAATACAAGAGGGTACCCCCAGACTTATCCAGGCATCGGAAACGTGACTTCAGGAGGCCAAAAGTGCGCTCCACCACTGCACGGGTTTTGATGTGTGCTTCATTGTATCTTTGCTCTCCTCTGGTTTGGGGATCCCGGAATGGAGTCATGAGATGGGGTCCCAATGCATATGCCGCGTCACCTGGTAATGAAAAGACAGGAGGATGTTAATAGTGCATGTGCCCGTTGTGAGGTGTGCATCACGGGAGGGGATAGTTATGCCTGCCACCCATGTCACTCACCAACCAGCCAGCTGTCCCCATACACGTTCTGTTCAAATTCTGTGGAGATGGTGCTTTGACGGTATATGTAGCTGTCGTGGCTGGCCCCGGGGTCCTTGGCACGGACGTGCCATATGAGGCCTTGGGCATCGACTATCACCTGTACATTGATGGAATGCCAATGCTTCCGATTGCAGTATATGTGCTCTGTGTCCCGGGGGGGCCGTAGTGCCACATGTGTGCAATCAATGGCCCCCACAGTGCGTGGGAATCTGGCAAGGTTGTAGAAATCTGTCATTGCCTTCCGCCGCAGCTCCTCAGTGGTGGGTTTGATGATGTGGTTGGCCATGCGTCTGAGGATTGCAGGGACAACCTGGTGCACACATCTGCTCATGGTGGATTGTGACATCCCAGCCACCACTCCACTTGTACGCTGGAATGATCCACTGGCAAGGACATGGAGTGTTGCCAGTACCTTCACCAGTGGCTGCACTGCTTGTGAGCGTTGTGTCTGGCTGGTGATGTCCTCCTGCAGGGTTGTGGTTAGTTCCATGATGGCTTCAGGGCTGAATCTGAATAGGCGAAACACCTCCAAATCACTCATGCCAAAGACGTCAATGCGCGTGCGGAATATCCTCTCCCGTGCCCTCCTACGTGCACGTCGACGCTGTAGGGCTATGAGCAAGGCTGCCCCTGGCATGTTGGCAGACAGATGTGTTGTCCAGCAAGTGATTTTGCTAAATTCGTCTGTCACAGTGTTGCTTTAGCTGCTCTCCAGCTGATCTGTTCAACTCCTGTGCAAAGTTACCCCTGCTTTATGAGGGGTGACTTTCCGCAGAAAATTCCAGTTACGCGCACCGGCTTACGCCGGCGCAAGAGAAACGTGCGTTTCTGAATCGGAGGATCTCCCTCATTTGCATATTTGAATAGATAATCCATGGGAACGGTTGATCTGTCGTGCGTAAAGATGTGCCAAAGACACGCCGGCGTGGAAAAGTTACACCGGAAAAAATTACCCGATTTTAAGGCGGATCTGGTATAGTAGGTACGACGCATGGATCCGACGGCGCAAAATAGCAGTTACGCCGCACATCTCTAAAAACGCCGGAGTAATTGCTACATAAATCTACCCCAAGGTTGTCTTTAATAAAAAAAAATGAAAAAATTCACAACAAAAATTCACTACAAAACTAGCAGAGAACAGAGAATAACAGCCTTCCACCACTTCCAGTGTTCATATTCACCTGCTAAAGTACCCCTAAATGACATCACATTGGGCCAGCAGATGGGGTTGAGCTAAAACCATATTTGTGGATTATTGGACATACAATGCTGATCTGACCACACAGGTACCCCCCTTGGCTTTAGGCAGGACCGCTGTTAGAAATCGCCTACACCACACCTACCCACCCTTTTTGTGGTGGAAAAGCAGCACTGACTTTATCTGCCTACACCCTAAAAAAAAGTCCTTCCTCTGCTACCACCTCCTGGGCCCCTCATTTTCTCCATGGAACATTGATTGTTTGACAATCTACTTGTGCGCAGGAGTGTTTGTTTTCTGAGCCCCTCTGTTACCTAATGGGGCCTAGGAAGCACTGGTAAGTAAGTAGGAGTGAGAATGTGGTCTAGTAAAATCCATTTATTCATTATTCATTAAGGCAAATAAACAATAAAGCTGCCCTGGGCCTCCCATTTAGCTCATGGGTCCTGGGTCCAGTACAACAGGACTTGTCATCAGCTGCCCTGGCTATCGGTGCCACTTATCCCGGAAGGAACACCAGGGATGGGGACCTGCCCAACTAATGTTCCATTTAATGATGGTTATGTGACATTCACAAACCAGTTTTATAGTCAAAGAATTAAGAATCAATCAGGCCAAAATTACCATAAAATCTGTCAACACACAGACCGAAAGATCTTTAACTTGTGTATGTTTAATACAGTACATGCTGCTAAATAAAACAGGATTAACTGGCATACAGATGTTCCTATAGGGAAAAACGTTTGAAAATTATTTTGAAAAAGCGCTGCCCTAGGCCACGGGCCTTGTCGACCTAGGCCAAGATGCAGCATTGGTGTGTATGTTGGTCATACACAAGTGTATTTAGGTGATGTTCATAAATATGTTTTTTATTTAGTATTTTTTTTCATATGAATGGGTAAAAAAAAAAGTTAATTATACCACTTGTGTGCCAATAGTGTTAAAATGTATTATTATTGTTATACAGGATTTATATAGCACTAACAGTTTGGCCAGTGCTTTACAAAATAAAGACAGACATTACAGTTACAATACAATTTTATATAGGAGGAATCAGAGGTCCCTGCTCCTTGGAGTATACAATCTTATGCCCTGTACACAGGATCGGAAATTCCATCGGAATAAACTCAGACGGGTTTTTCCGACGAAATTACGTCCAAGCTGTCTTGCATACACATGGAAACACCAAATTCCAACGTCAAAAATGCGGTGACTTACAACATACAGACAAACTGAATTTCCAACAGAAATTGTTTCCATTGGAAAAAAAGAGACATGTTCTCTTTCTAACTCCGTTGGAATTTCCGTCAGAAAAAGTTTGATGGGGCATATACACGGTCGGAAAATCCAATGAAAAAATTCCATCTGACTTTTTCCATCGGACATTCCAATCGTGTGTACGAGGCATAAGAATTGAAAAATGTTAATTGTTACATTTTCAGATTGCATGTTAACGAAATTGTCTAATGCCCCATACACATGAGCGGTTTTCCCGTCGGGAAAATAAACAGATGTTTTTTTCGACAGAATTCCGCTCAAGCCTGCCTTGCATACACACGGTCACACAAAAGTTTGGTGAACTTTTGACTGCCAAGAACGCGGTGACGTAAAAGACTATGATAAGCCGAGAAAATTAAGTTCTATGCTTCTGAGCATGCCTCAATTTGTTTTAGAGCATGCGGTTGGAATTTTGCACTTTGAGATTTGTACACATGATCGGAAATTTCGATCAGTTTTTTTTACTGGTGGGAAAAAATGTATCCTGCTGTCCAAAAGTCTGATGGAGCATACACACGGTCGGGATTTCCGACCAAAAGCTCTAATCAAAATTTTTCCAACAGGAAAACCGATCTTGTGTAAGAGGCAAAACCATTTTCACCACAATTTTCCACATGTGATCAGATCAAAACAATGATAATAAAAATTAAATAAAAAGCACATTGTCATGGTGCAGTGAACGATTATACGTTTATTAAAAAGAATAATCCATAAAATGCACTCACAAATTAAGTGGAAACAGCCCACCCTGACCAGCAGTGGGGAGGTAGACAACACTCCTCTGTAGCTCCCCCAGGGACCATGCTCAATGCGCCAGGTCATGGTAAATTGTTCTCATACTTTGAAAGGAAGTGTTTGAGAATTCACTGCGTAGGAAGGACCACAAGCTCTTATTTAATAGAAATCAGAAAATATAACAAAAAAGGAATAATCTTACCAGGAACATGTACGATTTGATTTAATGTGTGGATTTATATACACTTTAAAATGACTGGCAAATGTTGCATGCATATTACTTCTGTAGTATATTTTCATCCCCAAAAAAATTTAATAGATGATTTACGTAATAATTAGGAAGCAAATTTGTGGTTTGTGGACTGTTATAAAGATACCAATGCAGGCAATGTGGTTACTAATAATAACAAGCATTGGTTTGTAGTTTCTTTTACATATTTCTAAGCTGTTAGACTTATATATAATACATTCAACCACCAAATTATGTTTCTTGTGCAAGTTGTACAATAACTACAATGAAAACAAAAATAAAGATACCAACTTTATCTTAATATTTTTGTTTTTCTCTTAAAATTAATATTATATTTAATAATTCAGTTCATTAAAAAGCATGCATTATGAATATAACAGCAAGTTAGCCAAAACAAATGTATTTTCTGCATTAAAATCAACTTAAGCAATTTAAAAAATGGATAATTTAATGGTATTTAAATGGCCAAAGCAGGGTAATATATTACCTTGTTTGCTTAGCAGCTATATTTTATAAAAAATCTAACTGGTGTTCAAATGAGAAATCCTGCAGATTTCACGGGAAAATTTGCACATTTTCCACAAAACGCATGCAAAATGTGTGGTTATTGTGCCGTATGTATTATATGTCAGTTCTCAGTTGTTTTTTTTTACATTGCTAAATGAACACAGTATGCTTTATTGCCATTAGAACACTTTGCTTTTACAGTGTAACTACAAAAAGAGCTCTATAATGATTTGGGTTATATAAAGCTTCAGTTTATGTAAAATTATCATTATTATTTGCATATATCTAAAACATTCTCTTCTTCTCTGGATATTTCAGATGTGCTTTCCAAATGGTTTCAGTGTATTTTAGCCATAAATATAATAAAGGGAAACATTAATCATATTCATGTCCTTAAAATGAATCTGTTCCCAAGAAAGAGACAGCAGTTCAATACATTTGTAAAATTATGCTATCTTTTCACACTCATTTTATAATGTAAGAGCTGGTACTTTTGGAGCAGTTGTTGAGAGCCTTGCTGAGAAATAATCTAGCAGAGATATACCTACAATATTCCAAGTTGCTCATCAGCCATCCTTTTTGTGAGATTATTAAGCAATCTCTGAACCTCATGTTAGTCTATAGAAGAGAATATTTGGTGACACTTTATTGAGACTGCTGCTCTATGCAAAAGTGTGAGCTTGGTGTTAGATAAGGAAATGTGGTGATATTGCGCTGTCAGTAAACAAATATTAAAAATGCTGCAACTTTAAATGTGAGACACACACAAAATAAACATATATAGGGAAAACAAGCTGCGCAATAGATGTGATAATTCAAACAAAAAACCAACAAGCATAAAAATGTACTATTGTACTATTGGTGTGTTAAAATCACTACAACAAGTAGGTCACCCTATTTGTATCACATTCTAATGAGTCCCAGTGAAAAAGGTGAGCAAATAAATGTCCTATTTCCCAAAAAGATGATGGTCAAAAACTGAAGATGTACTGTTCTCCTACAGGTAAGTTGGTGACATCAAACCAAAAAATAAAATAAAACGCAGAACAGTGATAATATAGAAAGGAAATCCTCCACCCTCTTAAATAACTGCCTCTTACTGAAAGAGAAGATCACAACCAGAGATCTTCTGTTGGCGTGTTGCTTTCTAACCCAGCCTAGGGGTCTATGCAGCTGAATATCGCTTCTCTGGTATCCAATTAGTCTCCCACCTCTCACAATTGGTCAGATGTGATTACAACCTTCAGCATTCAGGGTATTCCAACTCCATGAGAGGCTGAACATGTTGGGGTAGGTTCAGCAAAGCCACACGCCAACAGAAGATCTCTGGTTGGGATCTTCCCTTTCGGTAAGAGGCAGTTATTTAAGAAGGTGGAGGATTTCCTTTCTATCACATCACTGTTCTGCGGTTTATTTTGGTTTGATGTCACCAACTTACCTGTAGGAGAACAGTACATCTTCAGTTTTTGACCATCATCTGATGTGTCCTTTTTGGGAAATAGGACATTTATTTGCTCACCTTTTTCACTGGGACGCATTAGAATGTGATCCAAATAGGGCCACCTACTTGTTGTAGTGATTTCAACACACCAATAGTACAATCATTCACATTTTTATGCTTGTTGGTTTTTTGTTTTAATTATCATATCTATTGTGCAGCTTGTTTTTTTTCTATATAAACCCACCTGTGTGTTATCTGCTAGAGAAATCAATGTAAAGCCCCATACACACTGTCTGACTTTTTGCCAACAAACTTCAAAATGAGCAAGTTTTCCAAAAAATCTGATAAACTTTTTCGGTTTTCATGGAAACGGACAAACTTTTCGGCAACAAAAGTCCAATGGTGCCTAGTCCAACCGTGTGTACAGTAAGCCATCAGACTTTTGTACAAAGTACAAATACGCATGCCCAAAACCAATGTTAAAATCAACCAACAATAGCAGAAGTTGGCCAAAGAGTGGCGATAAACAGCAGAAAAAACATGGGATGCTGGGAAAGTTTTAGGAAAGTTTGCAGAAAAGTCAGAGCGTGTGTATGCTATTGGTGTGCCCGGCCAACTCCTTTCGGACAAAAATCCAAGGAAAAGTTTGTTTGAAGTCCAACCGTTTGTACGAGGCTTTAGTCAAGTTTCAGAGTGGGGAACAACCCTTTGGTCTTTAGGACTGGCCAAGGCCAAATTTCCATCACTGGAGCCCATGAGTACACAATATTTGGCACCTAAAGCAATATGTCTCGGTGATAGGTTCATCTCTTTCACAAAGAACCCTTTCTTTGTTTCACCTATCCTCACCTATTTTAGGATATTGTGACGATGTGTAAATAAGTACATATAGGATTGCTGTATTTTTTTACCAATGTTACAAAAAATATGTAGCCAATAATTATAGGAACAGGGGTCTATTTTCCCCTGTTGCCTATATACTGTGCCTAATATTAAATCTGGTTGTAAAGAGTGATCTCTGTGTTGCCAGCTTTCTGCTCATGCTGCTGATGCAAGCACCAATGAAGAAATACCAAATGTTGTAAAATTCTCAGCACCTGGCCTAATGAACCATTATGTTGTGTTGAGCAGCTATAGATATAACAGGATGAAAAGTAATTTCTACATTTTCAAGAATGTTCCTTACTAGAAGCACCTATTGTAAAGGCCAGTTAATACAGGTTATATGCATGTTTTGAAAAACAAACATGCACACTCTATTTAAAATTAGGATAATCCAGTTTTCCCAGGATTAATGGGTAATGTGTACCCAAGTTGGTCTATGGAATGGGTCATGTGCTCAAATGTCTCCGTGAGCGTTTGTAGATGAACTTATTGGGACATCCCATGCATATTATAGATAGTTGTTACAGGTTTTATATTTTTTTACCCTGGGTTATTGAAGGAGACATCTTGTATAATCATTTAATTTGCGTTAAGTAATACTAATTGAGATAAGTGACGCACTAAGTGTTGTGAAACATTTTAAATAGGCTAATTAGAGTATTAGTTAAGGTAATTTACAGCTTCAAGTGACATATTTATCTTACTGGAAATAGAAACATTTTGGAACATTACTGAAGTGAAAGAAATATATTACTTCACCTTATTTGAGTCTTTGTCCTCTTATGGTAATTATGGCACATACTTTGCCTTTTGTAAATGTTTCTGGGTCCTTTTGTGCAGCAATATATATTGCTAATTAAGACACTGCTCTTTAAATTATGAAATCATTAAACAAAAAAAAAAATAATAAAAAAAAATATACACAATGGTGGTAATATCCTACTTTTAGTTTTATTATGAGTGTACATGGGGCTACGTGTTTTGCTGCTGACTTGCATGTGTTAAACATTTTTGAAGGAACTTAAGCACAGTGTTTAAATTATTTGCTGTCACTTATTGTTTGTTTTTAGTACAGGTATTCACTCAATTTTACTGCTTACTGTATTTTCTTTGTTAAATCGGATATTCCATATTCCATCACAAATTTCTACCATGTTATGACACTGTATACTTTACTGCTTTGTTACCTTGTACTTTGTATTTCGCTAGGTTGTTACTTTTCATTTGGTAACTTGCTGCTTTACCTTGTTTAATATCTTTGTTTTGTTTCATCTGCCATATTACCTTGCACCTTTTTCTTTCTTAAGATTTGTCTCTGTCAAAAAATATATATATAATTGCATTGTGTCTTAGGCCGTGTACACACGATCAGACATGTCCGAGGAAACATGTCCGACGGACCGTTTTCATCAGACCAGGCTGAAGTGGTCTGTTGGTCTGATGTGCGTACACACCATCGGACCAAAATCCCCTCGGACCAGAACGCGGTGACGTAGAACACAACGACGTGATGAAAAAACGAAGTTCAATGCTTCCAAGCATGCGTCGACTTGATTCTGAGCATGCGCGGGATTTTGGTCCGATGATTTTGTGTATTAACCATCGAACATGTCCGACAGACAGGTTTCCAGCGGACAGGTTTCTAAGCATGTTTGGAAACTTTTCTTCACTGGAAAACGGTCCGATAGGCCGTACACACGATCGAACATGTCCGCTAAAACTGGTCTGCGGACCAGTTTCAGCGGACATGTTCAATCGTGTGTACGCGGCCTTAGGCAAGCCATACATTATAGATTTTTTACCCCATTTATGCATTCGAGGTGGATGGGGAAATCACTCCTGCTGTACTATTGTGTACTTTTCTTGTGGCGGGGAGCCTGTACTGCCCTGCCCTGAAAATGCAATTATGAGTGCTACATGAGTGCAATAGCCAGCAGCACTGATCGTTTGACAAAAAACCAACAGGATGGGTGTACAGAAGTTGATAGCCAGACCCTGTACTACCAGGGTGCCCATATATGAATCAGAATTCGTCTGGTCCCTGCTGAACCGGACACATTTTGATCCATGTATGACCATATCCTTAGTTACTGCCTAATTGTTATCATCAGCAAGCATCTGAGTCGCTTGCAACACAATTCCATTCCTCACAACTAGAGGCTCTGGCGAAGGTTAGGTACTTTCAGGTTCTGTCCCTAATGATGGATGTTACTTTCTCCTTCTGCCAATATGACTTTCTGTTTTGCAGTCTTAAAGAAAACCCATAATAAGAGAAAAATTAAGGTTGCCCTTTTGAGTTAACACTCCTTATTTTTCATTCTTTGTTCAGGCCAGCTGTTAAAAAAATGAATGAATGAAACAAATTTATATTTTAGCAAACATTGGAACCTGGTTAACATTGTCCCCTTTTTGTGGAGGATATTAGACAGCTACCCTAGTGGTTAATTTTATTTCAAAACAGGACCATATAATAAACACTAATGTAAACCACATCCTTGACCCCAGATATAAACGAAAAACACAGAAAAACATAACCTTATTATATACCTTTGGCCTAAAATGATACAATTGTTTCATCTATACAATGCAATGTTTCACTATCTCCCTCAATTTGCTTCTTTTTTAATTAAAAACTTTCAGTAAGGCTGAAACCACGGGATGCTCTCCATGGGTAGGAAAGAGAAATCCTTCCTAATTCCAGCTGGAAATGCTGGAATTCTTTATTTATAGTTTGAGCTTTAACAATCTTCTACTCTGAAACATATTCATTATAGTACCTTATGCATATACTGAGCATGATGGGTTAAAATACTGTATATGAAAAAAACAACAACCATTAAATCTTCTTATATTGTATTAATATCTTGTTATACTGTTTTTATGGTCCTTGTTCAGGCACTTCCTGAATAGGATGACCAGTTGTGCTCATGTGTTGTCATCCTGTCACATACTTTCTCAATGGATACAAGAGACTGTGTGGACACACATTGCACAGGCACTGCTACACTGTTGTTACCCACTTTGAGAATGTAAAGGTATTTTGACTTAAAATGCATACATGTAGCATTTTAATACACTGCACTGCACATTACATCAGCTGTGTTGTGCGATCTGGACACAGAGAAAACAATTGTTTTCTCTGTGTCCATGTAGTGACCTGTGTTTTTCCAGTGCAGTAAAATGAAGGTCATTGCAGTATGTGTGAACAGGGTCTTAATGTATTTGTTTTCACATGTTATTTTCTCCAGTTGTACAGTACTTTGTTTTGCTAAGAGACTTATCCCTGCAGGTTCGGGGACAGGGCTGGAAGAGGTGCCAGAGGTGAATGTGTGCAGAGACAAGATGGCGTTGAACCTACTGGTGCAAGTCATAGTGATAGTTGCCTGGAGCCCAGAAGGTACAGGAGCTGAAGAGTGTGTGGCTGCTTGGGCTGCTGTAGAGAGTCCAAAGCCATGTATTGCTTATCACCAGGAAGAACTTTGTTGCTGGAACCACGTGACACTGAGTCCTTTCTGGGGTCAGTGTGCTGAACCCCCCCAGGGTCAAGTGGCCATTTCCTGTACCACGGCTGCTGTTTTGATCCTGTTTCTGCTGCTGTGCTCTCAAGACTTTTGAAATACTTAGAGTGAGGAGTCTGAGGACCACTATTGCTGCTCGATGACAGCTAGAAAGGGGAACCTTTTGCTGGCCACATCAGGGCTGCCAGAGATCTAGGTCAAACTGCTGATTGTTAGAGACTATTAATCAATTGCTTCACCTAAACATTTTTTGCTGCCCAAATTGGGACACGGTGTTCAAGTGATACCCATTAAGATCTCCTCCCCTATTCTCAATAACCCGTACTTTCCTCCAGGACAAAACACCCAACAATTTACATGGTGGGTTAACAAAGGCTTTTACAGGATAGCACACTTCATAGGTCACAAAGGGATTAGGCAACATGCTTACTTCTGCAAGACGTTACAGCTGCCGAGACGGAATCTTTCCATCTACATTAAATTACTCACTTCATAAAATCCATAGCTACTGATCTGATAGACATAACCACTAGGACCTTGTTTGAATAAAAATAAATGTTTATGCAGACATGAGTCACGGGGGGAGGGGGGAACTCGAAGCTCTATGTCCTCTTTAATAATCAACAAACCAAACCTTCATACCAAACAGCATGGGAATCACACCTAGGCGAGTCTATAGAGGAGGAGGACTGGAGGAGGAGGACTGGGGGCAATGGTAGACCGTGGTGCATAAGGGAATACTCAATACTTCCCTAGTGTAAGGGAATTACAAGGTGCTTTCCAGGTGGTACCTGGTTCCGGCAAACCTGGCGAAAATGTACCCTGGTACTTCACCCCTTTGCTTCAGAAGAAGCAGAAAAGAGGACACCATGTTTCATGTCTGGTGGTCCTTTCCCAAGGTCCAGCGCTTTTGGTTCAGAATATTCACCCTGGTCTACTTAGTGACAGGACAAAATCTACCTAAAAACCCTAGGATGGTGCTGTTTGTGGACCTGCTGGATGAGACCCTCAGACATCTCCGAACTCTCATCTTCTTTATTTTTTCAGCAGCTAAATATACAATAGCATGGGCATGGAAAACTCTGGTCAGTCTTGCACTGGTAAAACATAACATTTCTTGGATCATGGTTATTGAAAAGTTGACCAGTATCCTTAAAGACAGACAGGCCAGATTTGATAGGGTGTGGTCCCCCTGGTTTAAATACGTCCAAGCCCCATAGTCTCTAGAAATAGATAGTGGGGGGCCTAGGCCGGGGGAAGTGACTCCTACTCTGGATTTATGATCTTTCCTTTTTTTCTTTTTCCTCTTCTTCCCTCCCCCCTCCTTTCTCTTAGTTTATTTTAATTAATTATATTCTAATTAATTTTTCTTCTTCCCCTCTCCTCCCCTTTTATTTCTCCTTTTATGTTTAATGATTCACTTTATGGATACAAATGGAGGGTCCTGGATCCTCTCTCTTCTTGACCCCGAGCTTGGAGCAATGTGAACTGTTCCTAAAGATCTAACCTTCTATGGTAATAAAGGCCTTGATCTTGTGCTATATTAAAGGCTCTACAACGTGATTCAACATTACCAAGAAGTTATCAGTACTCCGCTCAGGTTCAAGTGGGTAGTAGCCTTACTTAGCTATAAGTATTGTTATAATTGTTTTTTTACTACAACCATATGGATTGGACTTTTGGCCGCCTCTTAAGAGTGTATGGATCATTTTGTACTGATATACTATGTGTATCCTAACAAAATTTGTTAACTAATTTTTTTTTGAATAAAAATCTATTGAAAAGAACTTTGGGATTTGACAGATCTGACAGATATATATTTAGCCAGGGTAGATGGATTTCCACGCCCTTTGTCAGATCTGATCTTTTATTGTATTATGAAGTAAAGGGTAGCTTATCAAGTAAACTTTAGAAATAGTTTACAGTTTTTAGGTATAAGTACCAAATCCATTTTTATATAGGTTTTTATTATTATTTAATTCATGTGAATACATTTTATTCTATTTTATCTATTTCCATTTTTTTTAAGGCTTTGTAGCTGTTTGTTTACTTTTGAGTCTCCATGTTGGCTGAATGAGCTTGATCCATACTGTCTGTGGTCTGTTTGTCATTGACAGTGTGGATTATATACTGTTTGGCAGTAATATCCCTTCCTGTACTGTTTGCAATCAATTAGACAGTAGCAGTGTGGATCTTATATTGTGTTGCAATATTATTATTGTTGTGGCTTGGGTCCACCAGTCCATACTGTCTGCTGCAGGTTGGACAGTGACAGGGTGAACCTATTGTATGTTGTTGAATAGGCAGTAGTAGTGTGGATCCTATAGTGTTGTGCACCGCTATTAATTGTTCGGCTGGAGACTATCGGTCTGGTTGCTAGGGAGATGTTAGTTGTTGTCTATATAAGTCCTTGTGATTGGTTGCTTGGCTTACTGACTGACAAATCAATTTGGGTGGGTGGCATAACCCCTGGAGCTAGAGCCAGGTGACATTATCTTCGATCTGGAGGTCGATGCCAGATACATACTGCTTGCATGTTTTTATAAATCTTTTGTAACTCTGGAATGTGAGTTCATTTTAGCTGTTCTTTTTTCAATAATAAAAAAGACATACTACACTATTGGTGGCTTCTCCATGTATTTTATGGTGAGCCCTATAGGGATGCCGCTGCTTATAGGAATCATCTAAAGACACAGAGGATCCATGTGGATGGTCATTCCCAATGATTGAAAGCCTTAAAGAGGATCTGTTAATTAAAGCGCTGTAGACCTATATACTGTTCTGTATATATATATATATATATATATATATATATATATATATATATATATCCACAAACAAGGTGAGGGCCTCATGTAGCTGATGATGGAGCACTGGTGAATTGATGGTGGAATACAAGGTATGTTAACCACTTAAGCCCTGGACCATTTGGCTGGCCAAAGACCAGAGCACTTTTTGTGATTCGGCACTGCATCACTTTAACTGACAATATCGCGGTCGTGCAACATGGCTCCCAAACAAAATTGACTACATTTTTTTTCCCACAAATGGAGCTTTCTTTTGGTGGTATTTGATCATCACTGCAGTTTTTATTTTTTGCGCTATAAACAAAAATAGAGCGACAATTTTGAAAAAAATAACATAATAATAATAAATAATAAATATCCTCAAAAATATATATAAAAAAACGTTTTTCTTTTTTTACTCAGTTTAGGCTACATATTCTTCTACATATTTTTGGAAAAAAGATCGCAATAAGCGTTTATTGATTGGTTTGCACAAAAGTTATAGGGCCAGATTCAGGTAGAGTTAGGCTGGAGTATCAGTGATACGGCAGCATAACTCTCACTTTGAGCCGGCTTATCTGTTTTCTGTAGTCAGAAAAGAAGATACGCCGGGATTGAGTTCCTATACGAGCGGCGTAATTGTATTTCGCCGTCGTATCGGAACTGCAATTTTAAAAATGGCGCTCAGGGCGTTCCCGCTGATTTACGCCAAGAATATGTAAATCAGCGAGAAACGGCAATTCACGATCGTACTCGGGCCTGACGCAGTGACTTTCCGACGTTTCCTTAAGCGATACGCGGTGTAAAGAAAAACATGCCCCCTAGGTGGAGTATCCTATGTTAAGTATGGCCGTCGTCATCGCGTCGAATTGAAAAAGTTTAGCATCGTTTGCGTAAAACGTCCGTGAATGGGGATTGACGTCATTGACGTTTACTGACAGAATTTGGAGCATGCGCACTGACAGTCGACGCATGTGCATTACGTTCGCCACGGGATCGCACCTAGTTTAAATAATACACGCCCCCTACCCGCCCAATTTGAATTCCGCTGGCTAATTTTCGCTACGCCGCCGCAACTTTAGGAGCAAGTGCTATGTGAATAACAGTACTTGCTCCTAAAGTTTCGGCGGAGTAACGTAAATGACAAACGTTACTCCAAAATAAAGATCCGCTCTCCTACCTGAATCTGGCCCATAGCGTCTACAAAATAGGGGATAGTTTTATGGCATTTTTATTAATATTTTTATTATTATTTATGTATATTTATTAATATTTTTTTTTTACTAGTAATGACGGCGACCAGCGATTTTTATTGTGACTGCGACATTATGGTGGACACGTCGGACACTTTTGATGCCATTTTGGGACCATTGTCACTGATTACTGTAAAAATGACACTGGCCATGAAGGGGTTAACCAGTAGGGGCGCTAAAGAGTTTAAGTGTCCTAGGGAGTGCTTCTAACTGTAGGGGGGATGGGCTGTGTGTGACATGACACTAATCACCGCTCCCGATTACAGGGAGCTGCGATCAGTGTCCAGTCACAAGGAAGAATGGGGAAATGCTTGTTTACATCAGCATTTCCCCATTCCTCCTCTCCGTGAGACCATCGCGGGTATCTCCGCGGACATTGAGTCTGCAGGACCCGCAGTTGTACTTAAGGGGCTTGCGGTGGGTGTGCATATAGGGGACATATATATACGTCGATCTGCCCACAGGCGGCATTGTGTTGACGTATATACGTCGATCTGCCCACAGGAGGCATTGTGTTGACGTATATATATGTGTGACCTGGTCGTTAAGCGGTTAATAAATAAGCACAGAAAAACACTGTTTTATCATCACTGCTAAACTTTTCTCTGGGGACTTTTTTCCACCTTTTTAACATTAGTTTTAGCACTTTTGTTTTTTTTATGGGAAAGTGTCATCACGCAATTGTGTTTAGCACACAGTTTTGCTGTGGACACTGTATTTGGTTGTTTAATATCAAAATGTTTTGCTTTAGATAATACATATTTCAATATTGGCTTACTAGTTCATTCTACCAAAAATTTTTTTTTTTTTATCTATGTACATTTTTCTTGACTAAGTTATAGTAGCGTGTACCATTCAGAACTTTAATGGGTATAAGCAGCGCAATGTAATTTTTATGATGCTTATACACCTCACACATTTTGTTCTCTTCAATTTGAAATGCAAAGTACACACTAAATACTGAAGCCTGGAAAGATATTCAATATAGTCCAGTTGTCATGAATCCTAGATTGAATGCTTATAATGTACTGAGGGGGATTATTCACAGCCTGGACATTGAAACACTTAAGATAAATTATTAACCACGCTCTCACAACCTCATAACAACAAAACATACATATAAATAATGTCCATGAGAATTATTTCAAATTAAGTGCTCAGTGCAGATAAATCCAAAAATGTCAATTCCAGAAGTGAAAATGTGACACCAAAAAAAGAATTGTGCTCTTCTTCTCCACCAAAATTTAGGTGTGCAGCTCACTCACCAGAAATTAGTGACCCCCTATTACAGGATGTCACATACAGCATCTTATAATAGGATCCCGTAAACATGGATAAATGGACACCAGGATGCACTTTAATTGTGCTCCTGCCCCTTTAAAATACTCTCTATATAGCTCAATCATAGTGTAGTATGTTAAATTTAATTAGTAAAGAGATTGAAATTGCACTTATATTAAAGGGACACTAAAGTCAGGGCTTTTTAAAAAAAAATAACAAACATGTTATACTTACCTCCACTGTGCAGTTCGTTTTGCACAGAGTGTCCCGGAAAGCTGTCTTCTGGGGTCCCTCGGCGGCTGTCTGGGCTCCTCCTCGCAAAAGCTTTCCATCTTAATGCGAGGGCGCTCGCACGGTGGAAAGCTTTTGCGAGCGCACTCCCGTGATACAGCGGCGGCCATAGCCGCCGACTGTATCACTCTGCATAGGATGCATTAAGGTAAAAAAACTTGTACCTTTACAACCCCTTTAAGTAAAATAGCCCTGACATTAAACTTAAAGTGAAAACTGTGCTGCAAACAGCGGAAGTGACCCAACGCGTTTCATCAGCAACATCTGATGATATGATGTTAAATGCTGACAATTACAATATAAATATTTTAATGCATATATTTAAGAAATAACCAGTTTTCCTTCAAAATAGGAACTTTGGAACTGGAGGAAAAAGAGTTCAACATATTTAGAACCTCTGTTAAGTACCTGAAAAATTCCTGTCCTAGTGACCACCTTCACTTGGACAACAACAAAGACCTTTCTGCACTCCTCATGAAAACCTTATCATTTACAAAACGAAAAAAAAAAAATACCCTATGTGTTCTATGTCTTCACCACTCTAAAACAAAGAAAATGTTTAGCTTGAATTTCAGCCAGCCTTATTTTTTCTATATCAAGCTGCTGTATACTTTTCTGTTATTTCATTATAAAATAAAATATGTTTTTACATTTACAATCCTATCAGAGATTTTATTAATAAAGAAATCTAATGTTTTTTAGATATTCTTCAAAAACTGCCTGCTCAGATAAATATCAGAGAGTATGCTAAATACTCTGCCAAAATAAATTTCATTCATTAGGGAAGTGGATTTTTATGCAATGCTTATTTAAATGAAGCAAAAAGATTAATGCTGCACATGGACTGTAAATTAACTTGCTACTGTTCCCCTTTGAAATTAAAAGACATAAATATTGTTGATTTTAAAGACATAGTTATTTTGGTATGTCAATATATTTATCTCAGTAAAAATTGCATAGTAAAATACAACCCTATGCATAGTTAGCAAAAGTGAATAATAATATGTTGCTCTTAAGAGCTCATTAGTAAATTGTTGAACAGACTACACATTGGAAGTATTGATAATACAACAAAGATTCCAAAAATGCTACAATGGTAAACAGTCCCTAATTCTACAAGTCAGATTATCGGTACACACGATCGTTTTTCATGATGAGAAAAATGCAATTTTCTTAAATTGGTCATTAAAAACGATCGTGTGTATGCTCCAGAGCATTTTTCTTGACGAGAAAAATGGCCATTAAAAATTTAGAACCTGCTCTATTTTTTCTCGAAGTTTTTTCACGTTGTCGTTTTTCTTAATTTGCTGGGTTGACGATGTCAAGGGGCGTGGTCACCCAAATACCTCACCGGATGATCCCGTCCCCTAGTTTATTTAGCGGTGGGTGGGAAGCAGAGCTTTCAGTTGATGGGAGCCAAGGTCAGATGTGAATGTTTTTTTCCCTCATGTAGGTCAGCGGCCCTTTTAAACCCCAGCATGCCCACAACCACCGTGCCAGGGTTGTCAGGAAGAGGCCCTTATTTTCATCAACATGGGAACAGGGTGATTTGGGGGAGGTGTTCCACATAAACACCCCCTTATGCTGAGGGCATTTGGCCTGGTATGGTTCAGGGGGGGCTCGCTCATCCCCCCTTTTCTGGCATGTCGGGGTGCATGCTCGGATAAGGGTCTGGTTTGGATTTGGGGGGGACCTCATGCCCTCATTTTTTTTTTACCTTTTTTCACGAGATTCACTCAAAATACATACCAGACATGAAGGGTGAAGAAACATTCTCTCTTTCTAAATCAGTTGATACATTCTAATTGTTACAATTATGTAATAAAACTTTTTGATATATTTATATCATATATAATTATATATTGGAGTATTGTGTAAGTTGTTCCTCAAAAACCCTGCCTGAAAGCTTTTTAGTAGTCAGTGATTATATAAGGGTAGCACCACAGTTTTAAAGCCAACATAGCATAGTTTTGTTGCCACAAAATTAGAAGTGCACAGTCATCTAAGATGTCTTTGTATCATTAGCAATACACTTCACTGAAAATATCTGAAGAGGCATTGACATACTTTCAGCCATATAATATATGTTATTATACTGAACTTGAAGCCAATAGTACAAAATAATCCAAACCAATTGAAAAAGGAGAGATGGTGTAATTTTTTTCTGGGTAGAGTTGTTAAACAAATTGCATCCTTCAAATTTAAAGGTAAACTAGATTTTTCTTTCACAAAAGTTTTGTTAAAATTTTGCAATTTACAATAGATACAGAAATACTGGAAACCACAAATGAAATACAACACATGTGAGTTTCAGTGTTTTACAGATATGTTGCACCACATCATAGGTTAAAGGTAGTTCAGGCATTGGGTAAGAAAGAAAGGGAAAGGGAGGATGTGGATGTGGCAGGCGGTATAGGGAATGGAGTGTTTGGCATAAAAGAGTAACAGGAGAGGCACAGTGAAAGATCGCTAGGGGAGGGCTGTGGGGGAGGGTTGAGCAGCTATAGTGCCTTGAAAAAGTATTCATACCCCTTGATATTTTCCACATTTTGTCATGTTACAACCAAAAACATAAATGTATTTTGTTGGGATTGTATGTGATAGACCAACACAACGTGGAACGTTATTGTAAAGTTGAAGGAAAATTATAAATGGTTTTCAATTTTTCTTACAAATAAATATGTGAAAAGTTTGGTGTGCATTGGTATTCAGCCCCCCTCTCCCCTCCCCATCTCCCCTAAGTCAATACTTTGTAGAACCACCTTTCGCTGCAATTACAACTCAAGTATTTTTTGGGAATGCCTCTACCAGCATTGCACATCTAGAGAGTGACATTTATGCCCATTGTTCTTTGCAAAATAGCTCAAGCTCTGTCAGATTGGATGGAGAGTGTCTGTGAACAGCAATTTTCAAGTCTTGCCAAAGATTCTCATTTGGATTTACGTCTGGACTTGACTGGGCCATTCTAACACATGAATATGCTTTGATCTAAACCATTCAATCTGGCTGTATGTTTAGGATCGTTGTCCTGCTGGAAGGTGAACCTCTGCCACAGTTTCAAGTCTTTTGCAGACTCTTTCTTCTAAGATTGCCATGTATTTGGCTCCATCCATCTTTCCTTCAACTCTGACCAGCTTCCCCGTTCCTGCTGAAGAAAAGCATCCCCACAACATGATGCTGCCACCACCATGTTTCACGTTGGACATGGTGTGTTCAGGGTGATGTGAAGGGTTCGTTTTCTGCCACACTTGGCATTTTGCTTTTAGACCAAAAAGTTAAATTTTGGTCCCATCTGACCAGAGCACCTTCTTCCACATGTTTGTTGTGTCCCTCAGATGGCGTCTCGCAAACTGCAAATGGGACTTCTTATGGCTTCCTTTCAAAAATTGCTTTCTTCTTACCACTCTTACATAAAGGCCAGATTTGTGGAGGGCACGACTAATAGATGTCCTGTGGACAGATTCCCCCCACCTGAGCTGTGGATCTCTGCAGCTCCTTCAGAGTTACCATGGGCCTCTTGGCTGCTTCTATGATTAATACTCTCCTTGCACGGTCTGTCAGTTTAGGTGGACGGCCATGTCTTGGTTAGTTTGCAGTTGTGTATACTCTTTCCATTTTTGGATGATGGATTGAACAGTGCTCCGTGGGATGTTCAATGTTGGGAATATGTTTTTATAAGTGGAAAAAGAGTAAATTCCACGCCAAGAAATTAATGAAGCTACCTAGAGCTTATTAACAAAAAAATAAATAAAATTTATTTTATTTGTCCGTGAGATAAAAGAATGATATTAAGCTGCTCCTCGGTGGTGCAGTAAAATACTGCAAATAGTGAAAAAGAAAAGATATAGAGGGCGCTAGTGGATAGACTCAGTATAACACCTGTCTGTAATAGTGAGTGTACTAAATGTGCAACATAAACTGGGTAGGTGAGTGGTTATAAACAACACAAATGCATAACATAAACCTATATTTGAATAACATGTGATAGTCTTGGACAGGTCAACTGCCTAAGTAAATAAAAAACACAATTGCAAAGAAAGGTCACCAGTGATGAAAGAGATTAGTTATTCGTGGTGAGGATAAAGTGCAATAATAAATTCACAGTGCAATGATAATTTCTAATTTTGCAAAGTCCCACATGAGTCACAATTGGATCAGTGACTGATAAATAAGAAGTTGGTTCGTGGATGCGTCTGATTCCTTCACCACTGCATTATGAACTCCACCCAAAGTGCTAAGGAGATGCTATGCTCTTACCACACGGCGAGACCTCTCAGTTAAAAGTAGGTCAGAAAAGCAGGACAGGATGAGTGCCTGTTCACACTGGGGGCGTAGCTGGATCACGATGGGACCATAGGTGCGACCGTAGTGCTCACAGAATGGCAGAAACAGATACGGAAAAAATCATAGTATATTACCTTTATTAAAAATAGATAAAATCGCATGTACAGCCAAATGGCCTCTTACTATGGCAGATGCCTGCCTGGCACTGGGACTGTAGCGTAGCGGATACTCTCCGTTCGGGGATCTCACCAAAAACGCTGAGTGCGGCTGGATGCCAAAGTTTGGAGGCACTAAGTGGTCTAGTGCGAGTAAAGGGAGCCAGATGTCGCCGCCGATATATGTTTCGTACAAAGGTATGTTATCAGGGGGGCGCCCCCCTAGACCACTTAGTGCCTCCAAACTTTGGCATCCAGCCGCACTCAGCGTTTTTGGTGAGATCCCCGAATGGAGAGTATCCGCTACGCTACAGTCCCAGTGCCAGTCAGGCACCTGCCATAGTAAGAGGCCATTTGGCTGTACATGCGATTTTATCTATTTTTAATAAAGGTAATATACTATGATTTTTTCCGTATCTGTTTCTGCCATTCTGTGAGCACTACGATCGCACCTATGGTCCCATCGTGATCCAGCTACGCCCCCAGTGTGAACAGGCACTCATCCTGTCCTGCTTTTCTGACCTACTTTTAACTAAGAGGTCTCGCCGTGTGGTAAGAGCATAGCATCTCCTTAGCACTTTGGGTGGAGTTCATAATGCAGTGGTGAAGGAATCAGACGCATCCACGAACCAACTTCTTATTAATCAGTCACTGATCCAATTGTGACTTATATGGGACTTTGCACAATTAGAAATTATCATTGCACTGTGAATTTATTATTGCACTTTATCCTCACCACAAATAACTAATCTCTTTCATCACTGGTGACCTTTCTATGCAATTGTGTTTTTTATTTACTTAGGCAGTTGACCTGTCCAAGACTATCACATGTTATTCAAATATAGGTTTATGTTATGCATTTGTGTTGTTTATAACCACTCACCTACCCAGTTTATGTTGCACATTTAGTACACTCACTATTACAGACAGGTGTTATACTGAGTCTATCCACTAGCGCCCTCTATATCTTTTCTTTTTCAATATGTTTTTATAACCTATCCCTGCTTTAAACTTCTCTCCAATTCTATCCCTGACCTGTCTGGTGGGTTCCTTGGCCTTCATGACACTGTTTGTTCACTAAGATCCTCTAACAAACCTCTGAGGGCTTTACAGAACAGCTAATATTTATACTGAGATTTAATTACACACAGATGGACTCTATTTACTAATTAAATCATTTCTGAAGGTAATTGGTTCCATTAGATTTTTTAGGGGTATAAGTAAAGGGGGCTGAATACAAATGTACGCCACACTTTGCACATATTTATTTGAAAAAAAAAATCAAAACCATTTATCATTTTCTTTTCACTTCACAATTATGTGCCAATTTGTATTGGTCTATCACATAAAATCCCAATAAAATACATTAACATTTTTGGTTGGAACATGAAACTTACACTGTAAGAAAAAAAGAAAGTAGGACCCCTCAGATGATCAAAGACTGGAAATTGAAGGCCGGTGGGAAAAAAAATTCTACCCATTTTTTCAAAATTTGTCTAGTTTGTTCCCCTGAAAATGGAAAATTGTATCATACTTACCAGTAATTTTCCTTTCCTGGTGCCTATCCATGGCAGCATACCTGTGAGGCGGAACACTATCACAGGTATGCTGCCATGGAGGCACCAGGAAAAGCAGTTAATATCTCGAAAAAACATTGGGCCAGATTCACGTACATCGGTGTATTTTTGGACCGGCGTAGTGCAACTCCTTTAAGTTAGACCGGCTTAATTTCGAGGCGCAAGTACCGTATCCTCGTAGTATTTTCGGCCAAATTTGCACCGGTGCAATGTAAATTCCGAGGCGTAAGGCGGTGTAATTCAAAGTGGGAAGGACGTGGGCGTGTTCCATTGAAATGAGCCGTGACCCCATGCAAATGAAGGGTCGGCCAGACTGGGCATGTGTACATGAAGCAGACCATGGTCAGCACCTCTCTGAGCATGCTCAGAACTCGGCACGGCGCAATCAGTTAGATAGGAACTAGGCCCGTCAGACTTAGTGAACTATGCACAGTGCTTAAATAGACCGAGAGAAATGTCCTTCCATTGCAAAAGTACATCCAATTTTTTTCCCTTCCTGAAGCAAGGTGCTTTTATTCCGTTGTCTGTTGCTGTTTGGAGGTTTGTGTCGTGTCGGTGTGTATATATATATATATATATATATATATATATATATATATATATATATATATATATATAATATTAAATAAGATAATTATAATAATATTTTTTTTTTTATTATTAGTTAAAAAAATAAAAATATATATTTATTATATTAATTATTATAAAATATATACTAAACAGAAAAAAATGTATATAAAATTTATATTTACCCATTAGGGTGAAAAGAGCCACTGGCAAGGAAATGGAGTGTTGCCAGTACCTTGCCCAATGGCGGTCGGCAGATCCTCTCCCGTGTAAGAACAGGGGAGTCTGCGCTATGGTGAATAAAGTAGCTGTTGCCTCCCAGTAGGATCCCTATGTGGGGAGCTAATATAAATATAAATAGTAGAAAGGGAAATGGCGCTGCTAAATTAATACCTTTGTCGGGTATATCCATGGGGTGAGCCCAATGTTAATAGGCCCCCCTATTGGCTGTAATTAGGGTGCAATTGGAGAGATACCCTGTGTTAATAGGAGGGTAGATGTTGGTTCCTCAGCTTTAATTAATTTTAGTGAAATTGAGTAAAGGTGGATTAATTAGGTCAGGAGCCTGTGCAGGCCAGCAGGCCCAAAGATTGCTAAAGTAAAATGATCATATGCTGCTATAAGGATGCCAGTTGTGACCGATGCACCCTAAACCATATAAAACAAAGAAAAAAATGTGTCTCTAGAGTCTAATAGGTAGGAATCCCTACTAGTGTGGTTACTAGTGTAATCAACCACAGTAGTAGAGATTCCTACCTATTAGACTCTAGAGACACATTTTTTTCTTTGTTTTATATGGTTTAGGGTGCATCAGTCACAACTGGCATCCTTATAGCAGCAAGCTTTTATATGGTCTAATTTTGGACCGGCCGTGCAGCTGATAAGCACATCGTGTAGACTGCACCGCACAAACTTACTTTTGTGGATCGGCGTATCTCCCTCATTTGCATATTTGCATAGCAAATCAATGGTGTGACTAGTGCAGTTTTGCACGCACGCTGAGCCGGTCTATCCAAATTACATCGGTCTAAAAAATGTGGATTTCAGGCGTATATCGTTTTGGGGATACGGTGCATAGATAAGCGTGTGCATTTTTAGACTTACGCGTGCCTAACTCGTGATACTCCGGAGTAAGTGCTTTGTGAATCTGGCCCATTGTTTGAGTGTCCCTATTTTAAGCTAACTAAAGGATATTGAGGTTTTCTTCCAAACTTTGACAATAATTCTCAGGATTACTAGAATCTACCAAAGACTGCTTTAATAACATAAAATGTTTTCAGCAAGAATATCTGTATTATTTGGCAATCTCACCAGATATGGCAATGAGTCATGAGAAACATCTCTCTAAAACAAATAGGCAGATAATGTGGACGTTTTTTTTTTTCAGAATTAGAAAGAATAAAGGTACCAAGGAAGCAAAGGCTTATAGTAGTAAAGTTGATGTTTAAACATAATTTTACATCTGCTATCTAGGAATCAAAGAACTATGCCAGAAAGGGGAGCAGGGAGCAATTAAGAGCTTTCAACTGACCCTATGCACAATTTCTGTTAGATGAATAAACTGGATCACTTTAAAATGATGAAGGAAAAACTACCAAGATGAAGGAAAAGTTACCTTGGCCTGTTTTATACTATTGATAAAATCATTGGCCCAGATTCACGTACATCTGCGTATTATTGGACCGGCGTAGCGCACCGCCTTTACGTTAGACTTGCGCAATTTTGTCGCGTAATCACCCTATTCTCGTAGCTTTTGCGCAGAAAATTGCGCATGCGTAACGTTATTTCAGAGGCGTAAGGCGGAGTAATACAAATTGGGAAGGACGTGGGCGTGTTACATTGAAATGAGCCGTGACCCCATGCAAATGAAGGGCCGGCCGGCTCGCGCATGCGCGCTTGAAGGAGACCATGGTCAGCTCCGCTGTGCGCATGCTCACAACTCGGGAGCGGCGCAATCAGTGAAATTGGAAATGGACTAGGGCAACTTTGTGAACTGCGCAAACAGCATAAATAGACAGACACAAACGCACTTCCTTTGCAAAAGTACATTTTTGTTTATTAGCGTTTGTTTGTGACGTGTCTGTGAGATATTTGGGGACTGTTTTGCAGAGTGATTTTTGTCTTTTATGTGTTTTCTTTGTTGTTATTTTGTTTAAATTATATTTTTGCTGGGGCATTTTTTATTTTTGCTCGTCATTTATTTTATTTTTTTGGTTCTGTTTGTGTATGATTTTGGAATGTGGGGGTGATATTCCTGCGGGAAAAGGGGTGTCACCCTCATTTGTGGTGGAGAAGGGTTCCCCAGGACCAGGGAGAAGTGATCCCCAGGTCCGTGTGAATGGGGTATGAATGTACAGTGACATAATTGGAGCCGTGGCATGGCGTTGCAGCTCACAAGTCCTGCATGGTGGACTGGTGCCAATCCAATGTGATGAGGATGTGGGGTGTGTGTGCTAGGGACCACAGTGGTGTGCATGCATTCTCATTGTGCCATGATTAATGTGTGTGTTTAACGTGCAAAGATGCATAATGTGAGCTGGCATGAGATGGGGTCCCAGTGCATATGCAGAGTCACCTTGAAGGGAAAAGACAGGAGGATGTTAGTAGTACATGTGCCCCTTGTGATGTGTGCATCATGGGGGGGGGGGCAGTCATGCCTGCCACCCATGTCACTCACCAACCAGCCAGCTGTCCCCATACATGTTCTGTTCGAAATCTGTGGGGATGGGGCTCTAATTGTATATGTAGCTGTCATGGGTGTCATGGGTAGTGCCATGTGTTGGGCTGCTGATGTCCTCCTGCAGGGTTGTGGTTAATTCCATGATGACATGAGGGGTGAATCTGAAGATGCGAGACACCTCAGAATCACTCATGCCAAAGATGTCTATGCATGTGTGATATATCAAGTGAAGAGTGAGGGGCTTGTATCAGATAAGAATATTGTATTGGATTAGATTAAATTGTAAAGTTTATATAAGCAAATAAAAATTAAAAAAACAAAACAAAAAAAAAAAACATCTCCCGTGCCCTCCTCAGTGCCCTCATCCTTCTTTGTTCATCTAAAGTCAGTAGTATAGCTATGCGCGACGATGCCCCTGGCATGTTGGCATACAGATTGTTGTGCAACACGTGTGACTGCTGAGCTCCTCACTAACAGTGTTGCTTTATCTAACAAGTAGACTTTTTTTCTCTTTTTAGACCAGCTTTTATATGGTCTAATTTTAGACAGGACATTTTGCTGTTGCGCACACTGCGTCGCCTGCGCTGCCCCAACGTTCTTTTGTGGATCCCCGTAAGTCCCTCATTAGCATATTTGACTAGCAAATCAATGGTCTGTCTAGCGCACTTTTGCGCGGACGGATGCGCCAGTCTAACGAAATTACGCGGGACCAAAAAAAGTAGATTTTTGGCGTATCTCGTTCTGGGGATGCCGTGCATCGAAACGCACGCGCACATTTCGACTTACGCACGCGCATCTCCTGTTGCGCAGGCGTAATCGCTCTGTGAATCTGAGCCATTGCCTTTTTAAAAATGTGGCTACAGATGTGTCCCTCATTGGGATTAGTAAGCAGGTACATAGCCGTGTATATGGTAATAAACAATTACCTCAAATATTTTTAGTGTTATTATTTTTTTATACCATTATAAGTTAGCTTAATATATTTCTAACCTTCTCAGCGTCTAAAACACGCTAACATTGTAATTTTGTAGAAAAATTGGTGCCTACTTTATGTCATGTAAAAGTACAAACGTGTGCAGAAATAAAAATTAATGCACTTTTGAGGTCTACTTTACAAAGTATGCATGAATAATTTACTGACATGTCACAATATGCAGCAACATTAAAAAAATGTTTTTGAAGCTGTACCTTTTTATCATTAACCCTTTGACATCTGGAAGATTTACCCCCCCCTTTCCTGACCAGGCCACTTTTTGTGATATGGCACTGCGTTATTTTAATCGCGCCAGTCATGCAACGCTGTACCCCAAAAAAATGTATGTCCTATTTTCGCGAAAGTTATACCGTCTACAAGCTATGGGATATATTTTTTATTTTTTTACTAGTAATGGTGGTGAACAGCATCTTACTGTGATGGGCATTCTGACACTAAGTTACACTTTTTGGGGACCAGTGACACTAATACAGTGATAAGTGCTAAACAGTATGCACTGTCACTGTACTAATGACACTGGTTGGCAAGGGGTTAACATCAGGGTCAATCAAAGGGTAACTGTGTGCCTAGTTAGTGTTTCTGTGTACTATGGGAGGTGCTTTTACAAGGGGAAGACATTGACCCATGTCCCTGCTTTGTAGAAGCACAAGATCCATGCCTTCCCTACTGCCAAAACGGCAATCTGCCTTGTTTACATAGGCAGACTGCTGTTTTGCCTGTGTAACAAATGATCAGCAGGAGTCGGTGGACATCGAGTCCGCTGTACTCGCTGATCGACTCCTGCTGTGTATAATCATAGTAGGAGCTAGGCACCGGTGGCTCGCATGCAGGCCCCCTACCAGAAAGAGCCAGATCATGTGTGTGGCAGTAAAACTGCTATGGGGCAGACAGCAAGTGGGTAAAAAAATAGTTTTTAGCTCCCCCTGTCTGCTTGCTGTCTGTCGGTCTGGGGACTTACCCCATCTAGGTGGCAGGCAAAGGGCAGCGAGCATCGGGCAGTGGCGCCTGTGTCCTCTCCTTGCTTCTGCCGTGTGTCTCCTCCCCTCCTCCTAGGCATCCAATAGGATTGCCTGTCCTTTCAGCTAATCAGGGGACAGCCGCTTCCTTATTGGCCGTGAGGAGGAGGTTACAATAGCGAATATTCATTCACATTCTCTGCGCCCCGAGCCTACCATATTTTTAAGCCTATTGGAGCCTCTGGCTCTAATCAGGTGCTTCAAAAATACACCCCCCATTGGAATTCTTACATCCAGTGCCCTATAAGGGGCCGGACACACGGATAAGGGGCAATGCCCCTGCGCCCTTAATGGATGGACCGCCCCTGGTCTTCACTTCCCCAGATACCAGAGTCACAAGGTGGAAAGCTGTGGATTGTGGTTAGTCCGTGTTAGACATTTGTAAACACAGTCAATAACTGCACAGGCATCAGAACTTACATGATTGTGTCATCTCTGAGCATGCATCCATGTCCAGGAAGTAGATGCTAGCCCTTGATGATGTCTCTGCATAGATTGTTCTGAAACAATCATTCTGAAAAGATCTGTGTTCTCTGCAAGAACTAATAATATAGTGTTATACTTACACATTAATTTGTTTTACTTAAAGACGCGGTTCACCCTAAAAAAAAAAAAAATCTTTGTCTCCACTGACATTCAGCATACTAGCGTGAGCTACAGTATGCCTTTATTTTTTTTTCTGTGCTGTACTTACAGTTTAATCCGTTTTTTTCGTTTCAGACTCCGGGCAGGAAATAGGCGTTCCTATCAAGAGGGGAACATGATTGACGGCCGGCTATGGCGCGTCACTCGTTCCGAAAATAGCCGGAGTAGGACTCGGCTCTTCATGGCGCCTGCGCACAGACTAGGAGCTGACTGCGCAGGCGCCGTGAAGAGCCGAGTCCTACACGGGCGCCTGCGCAGTCAGCTCCTAGTCTGTGCGCAGGCGCCGTGAAGAGCCGAGTCTACTCCGGCTATTTTCGGAATGCGTGACGCGCCATAGCCGGCCGTCAATCATGTTCCCCTCTTGATAGGAACGCCTATTACTCCGCGGTAGCCTGAAACAAACGAATAGATTAATTTGTAATTACAGAGCAAAAAAAAAAAATATAGGCATACTGTAGCTGACGCTAATATGCTGGATGGCATGGTACATAGTTGTTTTTTAGGGTGATCCTCCGCTTTAACATAAGCAATCAATCTGATGCTTACTGCATTACTGCATTATATATTTTTTTTCTTAATGGGTTACGTTGCTTTACACTCTTAAGAGTGTCACCGTTCTTAACTTAAGCTCTGGATCGAACTTTGCAGTATAGGTTTAGAAATACACAAGAACAGCTTTAATGAAAAGGAATGGTATGCACATACGCCTCCATTAAATGGCGACAGGTTCATTTGAAATTTTTATTTTGGTTTTTCTATTTATTTCAACTGAAATTTACCATCATTTAAGTAGTTAGAATTTTACAGTTAAGGAAATATCTATGTAGTTTATAAAGCCAAAAATTTAAACCCACACATTGATGATTATGAGTGTTGGGAAAACGACTAAGTACCATTAGAGGCAATGTTTATTGCATAAATGAAAAGCAACTAATCTGGACATTAACTATTTTCAATTTTGTTTGTTTTGTTGGATTTTGTGCAGCTTGTTAAAATTATTTTGTAGGATGAAATGCTTTTCTGAGCAAATAGGTGGCAGTATAAGATAGCTAAACAGTTCAGATATCTTTGCCAGAACTGCAGCTGAAAAGTTGCACTAAAGAGGCTTTACAAAGTATACAATAAAAGTAGAATGCACTTATATGTAAATTGTAATCTAAAATCGAAATCACTTGGAAATGTATGATGTATTTTTAATTAGTAACTTTTCACCTATCTTATTTTTTTTTTTAACATAGGTTGATTTGATAGAGATACATTCAAATATATTAGTAAATGTGAACCGTTTTGTTCTAAAAGTGTACATGCATCAGCATAATGGTTAGCAACGTGTTCTGATTCTATATTTCTATTTCTGACATCTTTTAAACGTGTTTGTAGAATGATTTAAAATGTATACACTCTAGGTATGACCTACTAAAGGTGAACTTGTGTTTGGGAAGGGGTAATAGTATTAACTCACCCCTGTTGTCGTCAGAGGAAAATATTAAAGATGAAGCTTACTTTTGGAAAATAGGGGCTAATATTTGTCAATATATAAAAAAAGAAAGTAAAAACTATTTTTTTTTAAATAAAAAAAATAGACATAACAGTTGTAGCTAAAGAATATTAAACAGATATAAAATAGATGTCTTCAAATACATAACAAGAGATTTTTATAATAAATGCTAACAACATTTTCTGGTTACAATATTAGTAATTTGCAATTAACTGTTTTAATTGTCTGATAGAACTGATGTGATATAGAACGTTTGCATTCAGATAGATAATCTTTTTTTGGCAGATGCTGGAGGTCTAAATCACCTAATAATGTCTTATATAATTTATGTCAAGGACTCCTGTGCAGATATTTTCGTGTTTAATTTTCTAGGTCTGAACACCTGCCAAATCAGTTATTAGGGGGTAGTCCCAACCTCCTTGTTGCAGTTATCAATTATTTAGTGGAAAACTCAAAAAGAAAGAGTGGGTGCCAGAAGAGCAAGGGAGGAAGGAACTGAGCCAAGAACTTCTGCAGGTAGGTCGCACGGGTGAAGCTCCAAAAGATATAAGAAAACTTTGGGTGATGTGGCACTCCAGCCCATTGTAGCTTTAAGGCCGCGTACACACGATCAAATTTATCTGCTGAAACCGGTCCGACGGACCATTTGAGCAGACAAATCCGATCGTGTGTACGGGCGAGCAGACAGGTTTGTCCATCGGACAAATTTCAAAGCATGCTTTGAAATTTGTCCGCTACAAACCTGTCCGTCAGATCTGACCGCTGGTTCGTACACTAACCAGCGGACAAAACTGTCTGCACATGCGTCGAATGGATTCGACGCATGCGCGGAAGCATTTTATTTCCAGGTTTGGTGACGTGGTGGCGTCACCGTCACGTCACCGCGTTCCCTGGCCGAAGGGATTTTCACCCAATGGTGTGTACACACCGTTGGACGAAAATCCGGAGGAGACATGTCCGCTGGAAAGGGTCCGTCGGACATGTTTAAGCGGATAATGTCCCTCTGTGTGTACACGGCCTAAGTGATTTTTTGGATGATTGACTTTTTGTCTAACTGCTCCTCAGTTATCATGAGAACATCAACTCATTTATTTTGTGGGGACAAGATTGTAGCTCCCTGCAAGATCTTGGCACAGGACTGACAGATTTTGTGCCATTTCTATGGCGTCCAATGCAGTAGATATGGTTCTTATAGGTGAGTATTTTGGATTAGTCTAAGAGCTTGGTTAGGTGAAAGGGTTTGCAGGTTAATATTAAGGCTAATGCCCTGTACACACGATCAGAATTTCCGATGGGATAAAATCTGATGGAATTTTCCTTCCGAATTCCATTCAAGCTGTCTTGCATACACACTGTCAGTCCAAATTCCGACCGTCCAAAAACACTACGACGAGCCGAGAAAAATTAAGTTCAATGCTTCCGAGCATGTGTCGACTTGATTCTGAGCATGGGTGTTTTTTCTCCATCGGAGTTCCACACAGACAATCAGAGATTTTTTTTCCATAGGAAAAAATAAAACATGTTCTATTATTAAACTCGGAAAAAAGTCTAATGGGGCCCACACACGGTCAGAATATCCGATGAAAAAATTCCATCAGACTTTTTTCATCGGAAATTCTGATCGTGTGTACAAGGCATTAGAGTTACAGTTAGGATTGGACATTATGGGCCAGATTCAAGTAGATGGGCACATCTTTAATCTGGAGTAACGTTTCTCATTTACGTTACTCTGGCGAAATTTTAGGAGCAAGTGCTGTTATTCATGAAGCACTTGCTCCTAAAGTTGTGGCAGCGTATCGAAAATGAGCCGGCGTTATACAAATTGGGCGGGTACGGGGCGTGTATTATTAAAACTAGGCGCGATCCCGCGGCAAACGTACTGTGCATGCGTCGACTGTCAATGCATCCCAGTGCGCATGCTCACAACTTCCGTCGGCACCACTTCCTTGGAAACGACAGCGCAATGTGTTCCGTTGGATGTTTAAATGCGCCCGTAGATGCGCCATTCCGGCACTAAAGTATATCCTGCTCCCCCTCCCCGCAGTGAAGTTACTTTTGTTCTGAGATGGCTGCTCCCGTTCCCCGCAAACACAGGAGAAAGCAGAACTTTAAAGGCCAGGAGCTGTCAGCCGTCATCTCGGCTATGGAGACCTATGATGTCTTCCTCCATGGCTGTAAAAGTTGACAGACAAGCAGGGACAGAGGTGTTGTCCTGCAAGTGGGGGTGCTCAGCTAGCTCTTATCATCGGTAACGCTGCTGTAGCTGCTCTCCTGCTGACCTGTGGCCGTCTGGAGTAAAGATAAAGCAGCTATTTGTAGAAATAACTTTGCGCCGGACGGACGAGATACGCGCGGCGCATGTAGCCAGCGTATGGTGCTAATCCGTTCGCGAATCGGGAAATCTCCCTCATTTGCATATTTGCAGGGGAAATCAATAGGTGCGACTGATGCGCCAAGCGAAATTATGCGCTGACGAGACTCTGGCGTCGGAAAGTTAAGCCGATCGGAAATGGCCCGTTTTCTGTCGCATCTAGTTTGGTGGGTACGGCCACATAGATACGACGGCGCATCTTCACAGTTACGTGGCGCATATCGAAATACTCCAGCGCAAGTCTTGCTGAATCTGGCCCTTAGTGTTTGAAAAACAGTTTATATGTTTTTTTTGTTTTCAAAAAGGTTTTATTTGGAAGACAGGTAATAAAACAGTACAATACAATGCAGTGTGTAAGGGAATAGGGATACAGGGTATAACAAGAGGGAGACAATGAACAAGAAGCAATGGCATAAGTAGCATACAAGGGGGGATATCAAATACTTGTGTACAAAAATATAAAGGTAGACGGAATGGTAAAAGTGAACAGCAGGGTATATGGAGGCATTATGCTTTGAAACAGACATTTCGATGAGGGAGGGTAGATAGACCAATTGTAGTTATGTAGTATGGGAATGGGAAGCAAAGAAGTTTACAAAGGAGGCATAGACCAGTAGAGCCACTTATCAGAAAAAATATGCATGCTGTCAAATAGAGTGTGGTGGATTCTTTCAGAAAGTTTGATGGATTCCATTCTAGAGATGACCTGGGGCCATGGGAGGGTTTGTGATTTCCAGTTGCATGCGATCATCCATTGTACAGCACTGATAAGGGAATGGATCAATCTGTTGCAGGGGGGGGGGGGGGGGACATCAGGGACTGTGGCAAATAGGAGGCATATATGAGGGGTAAGAGAGATTTTTTTCTTGAGGGTGATCTCAAGTCTATCTATAACTGCAAGCCAAATGGGTTGTAACATTCTAAAGTGCAAGAAGATGTGAGAGTAGTTGCCTATTTCCAGGCAACCTCTAAAGCAGTTCGGGGAGACATTAGGGTAGAAGGAGTGGATTTTAGCAGGGGTCATGTACCACCTGGTAAAAATCTTTAAGGGAGTCTCCCTGAAGGCGGCAGCACGGTTGCTCTTTCTAAGATTGTCAATCATAATCAACCACTGGTCTACCCGGAAGGAGAAATTAAGCTCAAGTTCCCAGCGTTCCATGGGGCCTGATTTTTCTGGTTGTTGAAGGGAGTTTAGATAATTATAAAAACTGGATATCAGGCCTTTGTCTCTGGGGTTAGATAAGCAGATATGTTCGAATAAAGTGCTAGGGGGGGAAATGCGTGTGGAGAAGTGATTTGTGTAGAAGTCATGGATTAGTGTGTATTGGGGTAGGTCAGAGGGGGAGAGACCATGTTTGGCCTGCAGGGAGGAGAAGGGGAGAAAAGACAAGTTGGAGGTGAATGATTTAAGGGTGGTGAGTCCCTTGGCAACCCACTCATTAAATGGAGACGTATCTGGAGAAGAGGCTGAAAATCTGGGGTCTCCAAGGTATGATGCGAGGGGAGGGGTGGGGGAAGAGAGGAGATATTTGTCCTTGACCCTTCGCCAGATCTGCAGCATCTAAGCTACAATTGTATTTTTCTTAGAAAGAGTATGGTTGGGAATTACATTAGACCACAAGATTCCTTGAAGATAAAGAGGCTGTATTGAAGTTGATTCAAAACTGAGCCATGGGATACTAGCATCGGATGAGAACCATTGAACCAATTGTACAAGTCTAGCTGCTAAATAATAGTGCCATAAGTTTGGCAGGCCGAGGCCACCACCAGTTTGAGATCTGTGCATGATTGAATAACTACATCTAGGCTTCTTGTCGCACCATATGAATTTATTGATTTCTCTTTGTAGTGATTCTAAGCGGGTTTTGGGGACATTGATTGGCAAAGCCTTGAAAAAGTATAGCAACTTGGGTAGAATCGTCATCTTAAAGGCACATATCCTACCTAGATAAGAGATGTGATAAGAGGACCAAACCTTGAGTAAAGCACTGATCTGGGAAAATAAGGGAAGATAATTGGATTTGTAGAGTTGATTGTGTGTGGCTGTGATGTTGACTCCGAGATATTTAAATGATGTGGGGGACCATATGAAGTTGAAGTTACGTTTCATTAAGGTGATAAGTTCAGGAGGGCAATTGATGGGAAGAATGGAACATTTGTTGGTGCTGATAGAGAGGCCAGAAAGTTCGTGGAATTCGTGGAGAACAGAAAGGAGATTGGGGATAGAAGTGTGTGGGTTTGTTAAAAATATAAGGGCATCGTCTGCATATAGGCTAAGTTTAAACTGGTGGTGGTTTTTGTGGTAACCCTGGATATTTGGATTGGACCTAATGGCGTGAGCAAGTGGTTCTATGGCTAGGGCAAAGAGGAGGGGAGAAAGGGGGCAGCCCTGTCTGGTGCCTCTGCTAAGGGGGAAGAAGTCCGAATTACTACCAGGGATTTTGATTCTGGTTTTGGGTAGGTGATAAAGGGCATTAAAGCCATGAATGAATTTTTCAGAAATGCCGTATTTAGGGAGAAGGTGGTTAATATAAGACCAGTTAACACTGTCGAAAGCCTTGTGTATATCGAGACTAAGTAAGCATAATGGGTGGGAACGTAGGTTGGCGTCTTGTACAATGTTAGTGACTAATCTGATGTTGTCGACAATTTGTCTGCCTGGGATAAAGCCTGTTTGATCCACATGAATGAGGGAGGTGATTACTGAGGATAGTCTGTAGGCGAGCAAGATGCCAAATAGTTTAAGGTCATTATTTAGAACCGAGATTGGGCGAAAGTTCTGGGGGAGGGAATGGTCTTTTTGGGGTTTGGGAATCAAGGATAGGTTCGCTAATAACATATCTTCTGGAAAGTATCCTCCCTGAAGGACAAAGTTAAAGAGTCTAGTTAGACTAGGTACTAGCAGAGGAGCAAACTTTTTATAATATATGGCTAAAAAGCCATCTGGGCCGGGAGCTGTTGAGGTTTTAATAGATTTTATGAGATCTGCAATCTCTGTTTCTGAGCAGGGTTCATTTAGAGAGGAGGTCTGTGCCTCGCTTAATTTAGGAAGCTGTAAAGAATTCAGCCAGTCTAGGGTTGAGGCTTTTGGGTGGGATTGGGGGCCGGAGAGGAGATTTTTGTAAAAGGTAGTGAAGGCCTGGAGGACGTCTTGTGGGTGTGTGACCATGTTCCCCTTTGGGTCTCTTAGCTTATAAACGTGGGGGGGGGGTTTGGCGTTGTGATTTAGTTTGCGGGCAAACATTGCAGAGGCAGAGTTACCTTGGAGCAAAAATGTTGCTTTAGAGAATCTGAGTGATTTTTCTGTGTCCTCAGAGAGAAGGGTGTTAAGGGCCTGGCGTTTTGAAAGAATTAGGTCGGTCAATGACTGGGATGGGGAGGGGGAGGAGTTAATCTTATTATATAGGTCATTAAGTTCCCTGGTGAGACATTTTATGTCTGCAAGCTTGGCTTTGTGTTTCGCCGCCGCTTTATTGATTATGTGTCCTCTCAGGACCGCTTTGTGGGCAGCCCAAGTAGATGAGGGGAGTACATCACCCGGGATGTTCTCCTGGAAATAGTTTTCAATGTGGGATCTTGTTTGTTGGTAGGTAGATGGGTCAGATAGGAGAGAGTCATTGAGGCGCCATTTAAACGTGGTTGGAGCAAGTCCAATGTGGGAAGTCTCGAAGGCTGCTATGCTGTGATCAGACCATGGGCAAGGGTGAATAGTTGCTTTAGAAGAGTTGGCCAAAAGTATGGGGGTGCAGAAGACATAATCAAGCCTGGCGAAGCAGTCATGGGGAAAGGAGTAGTGCGTGTAAGCTTTGATTCCTATGTTATGAGCTCTCCAGGTGTCAATCAGTTGGGATTTGTTTAGAATTCTGTTGATAGTTTTAGTAAAGGCTTTTGAAGAAGGGGATGTTCTATTCCTATCTAGGGTGGGGTGAGCTGCTAGGTTAAAGTCACCGCCAACAATCATGTGCGGGGAGTTATAAAGTTCAAGTGTGTCAAAAAATTTCGTGAAAAAAGAGGTTTGGGCTTCATTGGGGGCGTATATATATAATCTCCAGGGGAGAGTGCATTGTTGGGGTCTCCGTGGAGGAAGTACTCCAGAGACCCTGAAGTGAAACCGGAGAAAACCATGCTAGGGGTAGCTGGAAAATTATTGAGGGAGGGGTTGCATGAGGAAGGGAATGAAATAGCCACTGATGATGGAGAAAGCAAACCTGTGCTGTGGAGTGACACACGTGCTGGTCCAGTGTGAGCCAGAAGGAAGCCGGGGGTTTCCCCGGTTGGGGTGCAGAAACAGTCCCCAGTCTCTAGGCAGTCTCTGAATCCTTAGCTTCAAGAATCCGGACAGCAGGGGGAGGTCACCTTGGGAAGTCCTTCCGGTCAGGTCTCCTCAAATTAGAGATGTATCAACGGTGTGGGCCCGAAAGGTCTAAAGTCCTGTAGAGCTTGAAAGAAGAACATAACTAGAACAGTTGGATCAAGCTATGCAGCCTGGTCATGAATGGGATGTTGCATCCATCTTCTCTGATCTCTGTGGTTGCGTCTTGTAGAAGGGGTCGACCAGATGGGGGAAGATCTTGGGGTCACAGGAAAACGTTGTTGGGGCTCCTGATCCAATAGGCCCAGTTTGATCAGCAGATCTTTTCCTTCTATCACATTGTACACCGTGTATGTAGTACCGTTATGCATTATAAACAGTTTAAAGGGAAAACCCCATCTGTATTTTATTCTGGCAGATTGTAGGATACTGGTGACTTCCTTCATCCTGCGCCTGCGATCTAGGGTTGCAGGAGAGATGTCAGGGTAAATCTGTAGCCTAACTCCATCCAAATTAATATTTGGAGTGTTCCTGGAGGCCCTCATGATGTCTTCCTTAGTGATATAATCCTTCAGGCACATTATCACATCTCTGGGAGGTTTATCTGGGGTTGGATTAGGACGTAGTGCTCTGTGCAATCTGTCACAGGCGAATGCAGACAGCGGTTTATCAGGTACTAGATTGTGGAAGAGTTTATTGATCGCTTGGTTAAGGTCAGTGATCGATTCAGGAATTCCACGTATTCTAATGTTATTGCGTCTGTTTCTGTTGTCCAAATCCTCTACATGCGCTTGCATGAATGAGAAACTATCAGCCAATAACTCATAATCCTTCCTCAGATCATTGTGTGCAAGGGCTAGTTCATCATGCTTGTTTTCTAGTATATCAGTGCGGCCTCCTAAATTTGCAATCTCCTGTGAAAGAGCACTGGTAGATTTGTGTATCTCCTGCTCAAATTTCCCCACCAGCTTCTCATAAACCGCAGTCAGGCTAGCATCCAGATCTGCCTTTGATAGGGGCTGAGGGTACTCACTGTTGGTGGGATGCAGAGCAGGAGTCTGAGATGAGTTGTAGGAGGCCGCATGGTGGCCGGCGCCATCTTGGGACATCTTTCTCTCCTGTTCCAGCAGGTAGCTGGTAAAGTTGTGAGGCGAGCGGCGTTTTCGCCCCTTGTTACCAGAGGGCATCCAAAACAGTTTATTTTTTTTATTTTATTTTTTTTCTTAAAGTGTATTTTGTGCGTGAACTCGAGAGAGAGGAGCCGGACTGCAGGAGTTGGGAGTAGGCAGACCCTCCCCCCGGAGGCAATCGCCATCCTTCTCCATGCCCCCGGTGGCAATGGCGGGTGTGAGGGGGGGCCTCCCACTCACCCCGCCCTACCTGCTCCACTTGGGAGCCCAACTGGGGCCCAACAGGACCCCATCGGGGCAGAGGGACTCCCCCTATGAGGGAGTGAGGGGGCCCAACCCACCAAGCCAGCCCCGTAGGTCCTTCGCCTCTCTTTAGGAGACCGCATGGCCAAAGTGCGTGCGTATTAAACCAATTTTTTGTGCGTGCAAGTGTGGTGGTTTTTGTGGGGGGGGGGTGGGCGTACTAAGCACAGGCATACCTTGCATAGCACACCCACCGGGAGCCGGGCTGAGACCACCAAACTCTCCAAAACAGTTTATATGTTAACAGTTAACTTTAGAGGTTGGGTTAAGTCATAAAAATAGATGTATCCTTTTTTGGCCACTGTTGAAGTTGTTTGTGGGCTTAGTGTTTAAAATAACTGTGCCAAGGGCTAGCTTACTGCTCTCATATTGGTGCCATGTTTTGAAAATGTTTTAGGTGTATAAGTTCATTAGCTCACAAGCATGCATTTTTTTTTGGGTGAACTGATTTATTTTATCATTATAATGTTCATAAGTTTAACTTTTGAAGCAAGGCCCAGAACAAAGCAGCAATACTCCTGTCCACCTCTTTCATTTTACTGTAAATAAATAGAGCTGAGCTTTAAAAAAAAACAAAAAGTGCCTAAATGTTAAAAAATCTACACAAATAAGAATTATTATCCAAGAGACTATTATCCAGTCACATTGATAAACCATGCAATGAAATTATTGATAAAGTGTTAAAGTTAAACAAAGTCCATGCTCCGGTGTTTCAATCCAGGTGCCAATGACATTCTCAATGTGCTCAGTGCAGTGTTCCAGATAAAATGTTCCCCATATAAAATAAAAACTCACCAGAGCCTCTAACTCTTTAATCATATATGGGTCAATATACACTCCTCCATTCCTCAAGGCAGATATTCACTGTACTTCTCTCAGCAGGAAGATGTCAGAGCCACATACCAGGGAATAATATGAAACACAACCATCATTACACAACATGTATATTTCATTAAAACTGGTATATAATAAACCATGAAAAAATGATGCAACTCACTTTAAAAGGTGCCTGATATGTCCAGCTCATATCACCCATCGCTCGTTGTGTTTTACCCTCACACAGGCATTTTCAGACGGCTCCCTGAAGATGGGCTAAAGGCATTGAGGCAGACTTTTTGACATTTATGCGACTTCTGGTTTTGTCATTTCCTCCCTGCGGAACGTATGCTGTGGTGGTTCAGAAAAGTGGCGGTGGGGTATATGCTGGACATATCAAGTGTCAAGTGACACCTTTTAATGTGAGTTACATCATCTTTTTTTTTGTTTAATATATATCAGTTTTAATTAAACATACATTTTGCACGATTATGGTTGTGTTTCATATTATTCCTTGGTCTGTGGTTCTGACATCTTCCTGCTGAGAGGAGTAAGGTGAACATCTGCCTGGAGAAACAGCATTGCCTATAAATATAAAGCATATTTTGACCCATTTATGATTTAAGGGTCTAAGGCTCTGGTGAGTTTTCATTTTATATGGGGCACATTTTATCTGGACCACTGCTCTCAGAATTATGGATTGCATTAGCAACTGGATTGAAGCACTGGAGCACGGACTGTGTTAAAGTGTAACAATTATGTGTGCACTGTATAAATAATTTACTTGGATGATGTTTATTATTTTTTGTAGGTTTATAACATTTATATTTAAGCACTTTTTTTGAGGCTTTAAAGTGCAGCTCTATTGATTTACTGTATATTGTATTACATGCAGAAAGGGGGAGAACTTTAGAGAGCAGCAGCTGGGTTTATTAGTAAATAACTTTTTTTTTCTTCCTTTTCAAAAAAAAAAGAAGAAAAACAACAAAAACATAGCAAGCAATCTGACACATACAGTAAATAACATTTTCATAGTGCTACTGTTATTTTGGTAAATTTTCCACCGCTTTCATTTTACCAGTATGTGTTTATCTAGTAATACTTTGTTTAACCTATGATATAATCAGAAACGTGGTTATATTCACATTTATTTCTACACCTAAAAGATACCATGCAAACGTATTATATTTATTTTGGGTGGGTATTGATGGTGTGCCATGCAGATAAAAAACTGTATGATTTTTCAGGTGATCTGTGTCTTGTGTCATTTTGTCTGGAGGATTGCTCTCAATATTTATTTACCAAGACAAAAGTTTTACAAAACATACTTAAATATGTTTATAGGATAATTAGCAAAATTTGCATGTATGGTTTTCTATTTTTTTTGCTCAGTTGAAACCAGTGGCACAGGCAGACTAAATTTGTTTATTGTCTCAGCAATTAAACTTGTCATGCACTTATTTATAAATATATTTATTTGTTATAGCTCTTATTTTGTATTTTTGTTATTTTCTGAAGATATAATCCAGATTTTGAAATCTCTATTCAACTGTATCCTCAATTTGGTTGACACTCCAGTCATTTTCTAGCTAAGGCTTATTCACACATGATAGCTTTTAGTGTTATTTGCATTAAAAATACAACAAGTGTCTTTCAATACTGTAATTTACAGTATAGCTTTCTGAACTGTTATTTCTGCTTTAAAATTTTAGAATGTACCATGTTCTATTTTTCATATGTTGGTATGCATTTTCACATTTATATAGCTCAGAGGAATATTGCTAAAAACATATTGTGAATGCATTTTAAATGGGTCAACATTATGTTCTTTTATAAAACACTTTTCTAAAGACATGGGGGCAGATTCACAGAGAAATGGATTATCGTAGCGTATCAGAAATACACTACGCCGCCGTTTTTTACCTTGCTCTACGTGGAATTCAGGTAGATTTTCTACGGTAAACGACGGCGGCGTAGTGTATTTCTCCCGTCGCAATCCATATAGACGAGTAGGGGGCGTGAAACATTTAAATTAGGCGCGTTCCCGCGGCGATCGATCTGCGCATGCTCCGTTCGCAAATTTCCCGCCGTGCATTGCGCGAAATCACGTCGTGACGTCATTCGTTGTTTATGTAGCGTACTTTACGGCCGATCCACGTCCCGACGAGTTACGTAAACAAAATAAAATTTAAAATAAATTCGAAGCGGGAACGACGGCCATACTTAACATGGGCTACGTAAAGTTAGAGCAGCAAAAAGCTGCTCTAACATTACGTATAAAAAAATAGACGAAAACGATTGCGACGCCCGCTCGTATGTTCGTGAATCCCCGTAAAAACACATTTGCATATCCCGACGCACCAAAACGACGCAAACTCCTCCCAGCGGCCGCAAATAGATGGCAGCGTAGATCCGAAGGCTTACGAAGACGTAAGCCTCTCGGATCGAAGCCCGAAGCCGGCGTATCATGGTTTGAGGATTCAAACTAGTGATACGCCGCGCGAAATTTGAAATTACTCCTGTCTAACCCCAGTTAGACAGGCGTAATTGTTTTGTGAATCTGCCCCATGGCATTTATTGGTACTACAATAATATTTGTGGCATTTAAATCATTCTCTACAATTGTTTGTGCTGTATAGCAATTTAAGGAATGTAAAAAATGTAGACAGCAGTATCCAAATAATAAGTGACTTATATTTCAGAACAACAACAAATTACGTTTAAATACTGCAAACATTTCCATCAGTAAAAAACAGTTACTAGGCAATACATGCATACAGTACTTAGTTTGTGATCCTGATACCCTAGTATCAGGTCATGCTTTTCTGCAAACACAGCTAGAACTCCTGTTTAAACTTGTGTAAATACCCACAGGTCTGAGTCCCATTACTTCAAGGTTCATTGGATAAAAATGTATAAACCTAAGGGTACGGTTACAGCTGCAGCTGAAGAAATCTAAATATATACTGTACTGTACAGTATAAAAACCCTGTTATTTTTTAATGCCGCATACACACGACCATTTTTCGGGTTCTAAAAAATGACGTTTTTAAGGGTCTAGAAAAAAACTAAGTTTTTTTCAACCCGATCATTAAAACGGCCTTGCTTACACACGATCGTGGAAAAAAAATGCTCTAGCAAAGCGCGGTGACGTACAACACGTACAATGGCACTATAAAGGGGAAGTTCCATTTGGATGGCACCACCCTTGGGGTTGCTTTTGCTAATTTCGTGTTAGTAAAAGACGATTCGCGCTTTTCTGTCTGTTACTGCGTGATGAATGTGCTTACTCCATTACAAATGCTAGTTTTACCAGAACGAGCGCTCCCATCTTATAACGTGCTTCTGAGCATGCACGTTTTTTTCACGTCTTTAAAGCCCGCACACGACCATTTTTTACAACCTTAACCACTTAATACCCGCACACCGTCAAATGACGGCGGGCGGGATACCCTATTGTCCTGACAGGACGTCATATGTAGTCCTGTCACTTTAAGCTGCTAGGGGCGCGCGCGTCGCGTCACTTAGAACACCGTGCGTGTGCCCGGCGGCCGCGATGGCCGCCGGGGCACACGCGATTGCTGACAATTGAGCTGGGACGTGGAGCTGTGTGTAAACACACAGCTCCACGTCCCTGTCAGGGAGAGAGGAGACCGATGCTGTGTCCCTTGTACATAGGGACACAATCGGTCACCTCCCCCAGTCAGTCCCCTCCCCCCACAGTTAGAACACAATGTAGGAGAAACATTTAACCCCTTCCCCGCCCCCTAGTGGTTAACCCCTTCCCTGCCAGTTACATTTATACAGTAATCAATGCATATTTATAGCATTGTTCACTGTATAATTGTAAATAGCCCCAAAAATGTATTTGGTAGGCCGGGAGAGATCAATCAAGGACACCACATCCCATATACAATAAGCGACAAATGAGAAAAGGGGAAAGAATGGGGTAACAGGCCCCGGAACTTTAAAACGGTGTCCAAATAAACAGTACATACAGGTAGAAAAGTACAAAATGTATTTAATTTAAACATACAATAAAATAAAATGACATAATCAATGATTGATCCAAAATGAACCAACGTGGCTATAGTGAAGGCCACTGGGATCCCTATACCCGACAGATACCCAACATGTTTCGCCCAGGGCAGGGCTTCATCAGGGATTTGGTACAAGGAAAAACTATGAATAAAGAGATATCAATTAATAATAAAGTATGAAAATTAATCATTGAGATAATGCATTAACATATACACTCAATGTACATGATTATATATCAGATAGCATATATATTAACATATGGTGATAAATGTTTTGACAAAAAACAATAAATATGGGGACAGTATATAATATTCACAACAGTATGGTATGCATATGTTTTAAACATAACAGCAAAAGACCATGCAAGCACCACTTACCCTTGGAACAGAATTTCAATCCAAATGTGTAGCACAGATCATATTTTAAAGTCAGGGAGATTGGAGGAAGAAAAAAATAATAATCAACCTAATTCCAGAACAATTCGCCAGAGGAATGGGGGAGGGGGAAAGAGACACCCCTCAAACTCAGTCCACTACCAACCAGTAACAAGCTGCAGTAAGAAAAAGAAATACATTTTTAGAAAAGAATTTGGATATTAGAGGAAAAACAAATAAAACGGGGGCGAGTACACAGGTCATGAGGGTGGAAAAAGATCCCCCCCAGGTCTGTGGAGAGCCTCCAGTAAAATAAGCTAAACCAAATACCTAGTATGTATGAGCTGGTGGGGTCACAGACATATGTGTGATTGAATATAAGTACACTTCAATCATCCGCAGTCTTCACTGCCGAATAGTGGTGTTTGGCAGAAGCACAATGGCCAGACCTGAGAATGCAACAAGTGGGCAAGGTCAATAAAAAATTGTATAGAAAATATAGGTTTTTATCTTTTTCCTAATTTAGTCTAGCTTAAAGCAAGTTAAAGAAATCGGTCATGCAAGTCTGTTGAGACTGGCAGACCAATAATATATATCTATGAATGTACCTGCTACAACTGGATCCACACATGCAAGAATGCTGGATGAACCAGCATGGATTGGGAGATTTCAGAATAACAGCTGGCCGAGTCAATGTTGTCAGCCTAAACTGATCTTTTAAATACCCCCCGGCAGCGTCTGACGTAGCAGAAAAGTCAATGCTAAAACAGCTGCAGCCAATGGCGCTGAAGACGCCGAGTGGGAGGTGTGCCTGACATGCTCGGCCAGCCTGGATAGGCGTGTCTGGCAGGGCATGAAGCACAACCCCCAGGCGTACAGCGGCGCAGAACGTCCGGGCGCCATCTTGAAAGCTGGAAGGTTGCCAGTGCAACCCCAGCAAAGGGAAACCTGATCCTTCAAAGAGATGACAAAGGGGAAGAAGGACTGATGGAAGGCAAGGAGATCAGAAAGAACCCCAACCTTACAGTCCTGTCTCCAAGTAAAGAAGCCGTGCGGAACGGGAAAGATTTCCCGTCCCTCTGCCTAGATGGGCAGGGCCGGCGAGAGCGAGGCGCACATGAGCGAACAATACAGGAGGAGCAGGTGCCATCTTAGGTAGTGGCAAGGACCAAAGAGATAAACAATGTGGCCAAGCCAATAACTGGATGGAGGACAGGACGGCGCAAATATGGATGAAGTGATCCAGGCATTTTAAAAGGGATCACCTGCAGGACCCAAAAGTGACCATTTATCCTATGCAGGTGCGCCCGACTTTCCCCTACAGCCTAATATATGGCGGAATGTGGACGAGAACGAGAGGTGCCCCCTAGAGGCTGGTGAAAATGAAGTTCTAGATCAAAAAAGAAAAAAGTTGTCAATGCAATGATCAAATGAATCAATATCACTTTTGATTATACAAATAGAGACTGTTCAAAATAAATGAACAGTTAGCAGAACAGCCAATGATAAATAAATTAATAATGGATGCCTATAGTCAGAATGATAATACATGCTGATACACATTTGGATTGAGTCAACCGAGGGTACTGTGGCACTGCCTGGTAAGCAATACCTGTTGTAATAAAAGCTAACTATTTACATAGGATACATATTACAGAAAAACGATTTTGCACTAAAGAGTTGCAGGCCAATATCAAGTCCCGGGGCCTGTTACCCCATTGTTTCCCCTTTTCTCATTTGTCGTCCCAAAAATGTGTCAAAAGTGTCCGATGTGTCCGCTATAATGTCCCAGTCCCAAAAAAAATCGCAGATCGCCGCCATTTCTAGTAAAAAATAAAAATAAAAAAATAAATCATAATTATGTCCCCTATTTTGTAGGCAATATAACTTTTCCGCAAACCAGTCACTATACGGTTATTGCGATTTTATTTTTTTATTTATTTTACCAAAAATATGTAGAAGAATACATATCGGCCTAAACTGAGATAAAAAATGTTTTTTTTTTTTTAAATGGGATATTTATTATAGCAAAAACCAAAAAATATTGTGTATTTTTTTAAAATTTTCGCTCTTTTTTTGTTTATAGCGCAAAAAATAAAAACCGCACGAGTGATCAAATACCTCCAAAAGAAAACTCTATTTGTGTGGAAAAAAAGGACGTCAATTTTGTTTGGGAGCCACATCGCACGACCGCACAATTGTCAGTTAAAGCGACGCAGTGCCGGAAGCTAAAATTTTGTCTGGGCAGGAAGGGGGTCTAGGTGCACAGTAGGCAAGTGGTTAAAAACTACAACGTTCAAAACGTAGTGAAAAAATAGAGCATGTTCGAAATTTTTAATGGCCATTTTTTAGATGCTCTGGAGCCCACACACGATCGTTTTTAATGACATTAAAAAAACGTATTTTTTTAGAACCCGAAAAACGGTCGTGTGTACGCGGCATAACATGCGATTTCACCAGTTTTTAACCATAACTAAACAGTTTAATTGATTAGTCAATTTGCACATTTTGGGGTAAGTACACATTTATGTTTAGTCAACAATGCAGATATACAGTAATCTCAATGTCAAACATGTGTCAGATTGCTTGCTAATGTGGAACCACAACTTGATGTAATTTGTGAATGTAAATCAAATAACATTTTCACTCTCAGTACTGCCCCCCCCTTTTCACAACGCCCTTTTAAGGTAATGGACTAGGCAGGCGTTCAAGGAGAAAACCACTAAAAGCAGAATGCACAAAGCTCAGAATTTTTTTTTCTTCATAATATTGTGTAAAATTATATTACTTTTTATATTGTCATAAAAAGTCAATGAGGGGAATTTATTAGGATTGGAATTAGGCCTGAATCTGGAGCAGCTATTCAAGCCAACCAATCAGCTATACATTTTTTATGCATGGATTGAAGCACTGTATAGTTTTTTGAAAAGTGTGCCTAAGCACTTACATATTCATAAGATCACTGCTGCTGACTCCCAATTCCTTAGAGCAGCTCCCCCTAAACTTACTGTTGGGAGAGCACTCTCTATGTAGCAAGCCATAATAGACATCAGTTGTCCATCTATTGGTTTAGCTGAGGAAGCATGCGGGAGCAGCGGCATGGCTTGCTTGTAGTCAGACTATTATAAGTGCTATGTGTGCGGTCTCTGTATAGAATTGGTCAACATTCAGATTACAAAAAATACTTGTTTCACAAACTACAACTGACCTTCTGTTTATAAATATAGTATATATTGAACCCTTAAAGTGGTTCTAAAGGCATACGTTTTGTGCTTTTAATACATTATCTGAATTAAGGTATAAAACCTTCCAGTATATTAGCCTTCCTCAGTCCCCTTAAACACTTAGGCCACGTACACACGATGAGACATGTCCGACGGACCGTTTGCAGCGGACATGTCTCATCGGATTTTGGTCCGATGGCGTGTACACACCATCGGACGAAAATCCCCTCAGGCTGAGAATGCGGTGACGTGGCGGTGACGTTGACGCCGCCACGTCACCACTCCAGGAAGTAAAATACTTCCATGCATGCGTTCAATCCATTCGATGCATGCGCAGAGATTTCTGTCCGCTGGTTAGTGTACTAACCAGCGGACATATCCGACAGACATGTCTCCGGCGGACAAATTTCAAAGCATGTAATGTGCACCCATCTCTCTGTGAATCTGGGCCATAACATAATCATGGGCGTCCACTGAAATATTTTGAGGGGGGCGCTTTGGCAAAGCCGATAGAGACGTATTTTACCCTTTCTTCGACCACTAGCAGGGGTTAAAAGTGACCCCCCCCCACGTTAAAATGCAAAAAAACACCCCACTGTGCCCCCTGCATCTTTCATTATCTCTTTGTCACTACTGTGTACCCCCTCTCCACAGCTGCACCTCTGGACCCCTTTACATTACACAGCACCCCACAGCTCTGGACCCCTTTACATTATACAGAACCCTGCATCAATGGCCCCCTTTACATTACTTAGCATTCCACAGCACTGGACCCCTTTACATTACACAGCACCCTGCACCACTGGACCCCTTTACATTACACAACACCCTGCACTTCTGGGTCCCTTCACACAGCACCATGCACCTCTGAATCCCTTCACACAGCACCCTGCACCTCTGGACCCCTTCACACAGCACCCTGCACCTCTGGACCCCTTTACACAGCACCCTTCATCTCTGTTTACTTCACACAGCATCCTGCACCTCTGGACTCCATTGCACAGCATCTCTCACCTCTGGACCCTTTCACACAGCACTCTGCATCTCTGTATCCCTTCACACAGCACCCTGCACTTCTGGACCTCTTCACACAACATTCTGCACCTCTGAATCCCTTTACACAGCACCCTGCACCTCTGGATCCACTCACACAGCACCCTGCACCTCTGGCTCCACTCACACAGCACCCTGCACCTCTGGATCCACTCACACAGCACCCTGCACCTCTGGACTCCTTTACACAGCATCCTGCACCCCCTGCATGTTACATAGACTACCTTAATCATGCAGCCAGAGGGGGAGACACAGCAGCGTGGGAATTGCTGGAGTTATTTTTCATATTACCTAGAGACTAAGGACATGATACAAGAGATGGCTAGAGACCGAGAACATGATACACGAGATGGTCAGAGGCTGCAGGCATGATACAGTAGATGTCAGAGGCTGCAGACATGATACAGGAGGTGTCAGAGGCTACGGGCATGGTACTGGAGATGGTTAGAGACTGAGGACATCACACTAAATATGGTCAGACTGCAGACATAGTACAAGAGATGGCCAGAGACTGCAGACATAATACAAGAGATCAATGCAGCCTCATCAGTGCTAATCAAATGCAGTCTCACTGTGCCCATCATTGCAGCCTCACTGTGCCAATCATTGCAGCCTCACTTTGCCCATCAAATGCAGCTTTATGGTACCCATCAATGCAGACTCACTGTGCCCATCATTGCAGTTTTACTGTGCCCATCATTTCAGCCTCACTGTGCTCATCAAATGCAGCTTTATGGTACCCATCAATTTAGCCTCACTGTGCCCATCATTGCAGCCTCACTGTGCCCATCATTGCAGCCTCATTGTGTCCATCAATTCAGTCTCGCCGTGCCCATCAATGCAGTCTCGCCGTGCCCATCATTTCAGCCTCCCTGTGCCCATCATTGCAGCCTCACTGTGCCAATCATTGCAGCCTCACTGTGCCCATCAAATGCAGCTTTATGGTACCCATCAATGCAGACTCACTGTGCCCATCATTGCAGTTTTACTGTGCCCATCATTTTAGCCTCACTGTGCTCATCAAATGCAGCTTTATGGTACCCATCAATGTAGCCTCACTGTGCCCATCATTGCAGCGTCACTGTGCCCATCATTGCAGCCTCATTGTGTCCATCAATTCAGTCTTGCCGTGCCCATCAATGCAGTCTCACTGTGCCCATAATTTCAGCCCCACTGTGCCCACTAATGCAGTCTCCCTGTGCCCATCAATGCAGCCTCCCTGTGTCCATCATTGTAGCTTCATGGTGCCCATCAATGCAGCCTCTCTGTGCCCATCATTCCAGCCTCTCTGTGCCCATCAATGCAACCTCCCTGTGTCTACCAATGCAGCCTCGCTGTACCCATCAATGCAGCTTCGCTGTGCCCGCCATTACATCTTCACTTCATTGCAGCCTCACTGTGCCCAATTAGCAGCCTTTGTGCCCACCAATTGCAGCCCCTGTGTGCCCAATTGCAATCTGTGCCCACCAATTGCCACCCCTGTGTGCCCACCAATTGCAGCCTCTGTGCCCACTCATTTCAGCCTCGCTTTTTCCTGGATAGGCACTCCCCTCCCTCTGTTCTCCGGTGCTCGTATCGTATGTCACGGAGCGGGGTCTGTGTGCAAGGTCCCGCCTCCCTAGTTCGGCTCCTGTGATAGGCGGAACATTAGAAGACTATCACACGAGCCGAACTAGGGGGCGGGACCTTGCACACAGACCCAGCGCCGGAGGACAGAAGGAGGAGAGCTCTGCATTTGATGCTTAAAGCGGCCCCAGGGCAGGCTGCCCTGTCACCACACCTCTGCACTGCCTGAGCTGCCCCGCGCCGCCTGCGTCACTCGCGGGGGGTGCTGGCCTGACACCCCCCACAGTGTGCACTGTGTGGCAGACCTTCTCAATTCCAGGGGGGCAATCACCCCCCCCCTTCCCTATGGAGCAGGCGCCCATGAACATAATATACAACATCATAGAAGAAATATACGGTACATACTGTCATTACATGCCCAATCTGCATTCAAAATAGCGAGAGTGACCAGAGGGAAAAAAAAGAGTGGGTCGATTAGGGAAATTACAAAGGAAAAAAACAGGGAGTGGCAATCCACAGGGGGGCTACTAATATGCTTGGCCCGAGGCCAAAGATAAGTCCACAATGTATGATGCATAAAAAACAAAGTGCAGTACAACACCACTCAAAACATTTTGTATAAAGGTATGTAACTATCAATCGTGTAATATCAAACCCTACAAAAATACTTCATAGAAACGTGATGATAACCCACATAATATATACGCAGAAAATCAAATATAAATCGCAACACAAAAAAATATATTGTAATATATGAATGTGCCAAAAAATAAAATGAAAAGGGTGTAAGAATAAATTCAAGAAAACAAAGTCCCACACCAAATTGAAATGAATGACCTGCGTTAAGATTGCAGAAGTGCCCAAATGAAGAACGTGCTCTAAATCTCATGTGCAGAAAAAACACCATATTATTTCCGGAGTGCGCACCTCTTTGTATCCACCAGCAGTCTCAGCTGCCTCTTATTTCTATGACCGACCTACACATTGGTAAGGTCAACCAAAGATGTTTCAGACACTGGTGTGTATAATGCTGTAGCAATCATCCAAAAGGTAGGTGAGACCAACTCTCTAAACAATGCCTCATGAAATGTACCGCTCTGCATATCAAATGAAACAAATATAGTGTAATAAGTACAAAAAAAATCCGTAAAGTATGAAAAAATTCTGTAAGAGATTAAAAAATACTCACAAACACAGTGCACTATAAATCCAGTGCACAAGATATAATCACCAGTATGTATTAGGCCGCGTACACATGATCGGTCCAACCCGATGAGAATGATCCGACGGACCAATTTCGTCGGTTCACCGCTGAAGTGGCCTGATGGTCTGATGTGCGTACACACCATCAGTCCAAAATTTGATCGGGTCAGAACGCGGTGACGTAGAACACAACGACGTGCTGAAAAAATTAAGTTCAATGCTTCCAAGCATGCGTCGACTTGATTCTGAGCATGCGTGGGTTTTTGGTCTGATGCTTTTGCGTACTAACCATCGGTTTGGTCCGATGGTCAGGCGTCCATCGGTCCAATTTTAAAGCAAGTTTTAAAACTTTGGTCCGACGGACGACGGTCCGATGGACCGTACACACGCTCGGTTTGGACCGATGAAACTGGCCTTAAGGCCAGTTTCATCGGACAAAACCGATCGTGTGTTTGCGGCCTTACATATACATTTCACCCTTAAGCATGCATGGGCATCTGGAGAATGTATGATGTATCATGATTCACCATTGATAAACTACAAGTGGCATACATAACGGTGGAAGTTACATACATACAAGCAGAAAGATGGACCAATATCCCCCCATGAAGCAGGACATATTTATTAAAAGTTCTCAACCACCTACCCATCTTACTCAACAAAGCAAAGGCGGAGGGAAGAACAAACTGCTATCTTATAATACATCTCCCAGGTGGTATGGTAAATCTGGAGATCTATTGGCAAAAAATAGCAAATACCATACTTTTAACATACAAATTAACTGTTCCACCAGGAACAACTGCTAGAGCTAAAGTATTTAACTGATAATAAAAATATTTGAATAATACCTATGCCTTTAAAAGTGTATAGCATGTCAGACTAAACGCTGAATTAATTAGCCTTGATAACATAATATAATATATTTATTCGATTTTAGCACCACTACTAGAAAATTAGTACTGAAAAAATACTGAATAATTAGGATTTGCACTATTAAACAGTTACACAAATGAGCTTGTAATGGATTTATTTAAAAATGTTAATTGCTCTTTTCACTTGTACTTTGCTTGTAATCTTCATCTGATTTCCCTAAGTAATTTTTTCCATGAGGCAAATGACCTTGAGACAAGTCTGCCACTGATTACCTTTGTTTGTACTTACTGAGAAGCCAATGTTTAGGACTTTCACTTGATAATAGAAATCAGATACGGGAACCATTTTGCAATGGTTTGCTAAATCACCTCAGCAGAAAGTGAGCAGTAAAGTTTTAGTGGAGTGTAGTCAATCTGTATAGCATCCAATTATCACTGTAGGCTGGTCATTTGTGAAAATAAAGCAATTTCTGCAATGCATCATATTTATGCAGGCAAAATCCAAGAATAGCTCAGTTATATCTACACTGATGCAAAGCAGCTTCATTTAAACTAGCCATTCACTTTCAGTTAAAGGTTTATTAAACTGAAATTGTTCTTTCAGGATGTGTAATTAGTGATGAGTGAATCAATAAAAAATCAAAAAATCAGGCAAACTGATGTTTTTTGCTTCACCTGACTACATAGCATATTTGTCAAATCTTTAGAAAATGATATAATTTATTAATCATGATTGCTTAATATGATTCTCATGTAAAGCGTGGACAATCTGCGCTCCCCCCCCCAAAAAAAAACGAAGATCAGTGCGATCTGTGCTAAAAAGAAAAGAAAAAGTGAGGTCTGAATGAGTTAACCAAAAACCCATATATACCCCACCAAACACTAAATGTGCTGTTTAAATATTTCCAGCTTGGCAGGAGGAAAAAAAAATGTTTCAAACAAAAAAGTCTGACTGGCGCTGCAATAATACAAAAAGCTGGAATACACAGCTATACAAATATGTGAACAATGGGAAAAAAAATGCACAACCAAAAAACAAAACAAAAACAAAAAAAAAAACTATTGTGAAAGGAAAGAAAAATATGCAAATAAATGCAACATCAAAAAATTCCACAAGTGAGCAGTGCAAGTGGTTTATACAAAGAAAAAAGTCCACTGTAGATGATGTTGATGGGGTGTAATCACAAATTGAAAATTCATCTGACAATAATATTCAAATGGTTTTCAGCCGTTGATATACATTCAGACAGATTAGCTGCTTACCAGATCCGGTGGACCTCTGTTACGGAGGACTTACGGGCTCATAAAAACCAGGGGTCACTCAGAGGGATCCTCGTTGTTTGAGCAATGGTATGCTGGTATATCCGTCTTCCTTCAAAGTTCCCGGGGCTGTGATGGATCCTATTGCAGGCAATCTCAGGCAATCTCAGCTTCCAGAGGTATGGCGTGGTGTGCAGGTGCATTTAGAGGAAGAGCAAAAAAAGCTTCTTAGTGCAGTATGATTTGGGTAATCACAAAAAAAAAAACTTTTTTGAAAAGCAGGTTTACTGACATCAAGTTTAAAAAGCTAATTCCAGTAGAACAGTCCTTTAATACAGAGTAAAAAAACTTCCAGCAGCGGCTTCAGCCGGTTAGCTGGAGCGTGGTGACGTCTAGTAGTAGTTTCTCCGCCCGACGCTGCGTTTCTCCTCAACAGGCATCGACAGGGGTAGGAGGCAAAGGCCGGGAAATTTGAAGGAAGACGGATATACCAGCATACCATTGCTCAAACAGCGAGGATCCCTCTGAGTGACCCCTGCTTTTTATTTGCCCGTAAGACCTCCGACTTTTTTCTTTGTATAAACCACTTGCACTGCTCACTTGTGGAATTTTTTGATGTTGCATTAATTTGCATATATTTCTTTCCTTTACCAATATTTTTTTTTGGTTGCACATTTTTTTACCCATTGTTCACCTAATATGATTCTTAACAGATCAGGCAGATCTGAGTTCAAAAATATACAACGGGTAAAATAAGTATTGAACACATCACCATTTTTATAGGTAAATGTATTTCTAAAGGTGCTATTGACATGAAATGTTCTCCACATGTCGGTAACAACCCATGCAATCGTTACATACAAAGAAACGAAAACAAATAGGTTCAGAAATTAAGTTATGTGTAATAAAATGGAATGACACAGGAAAAAAAGAAAGGAGCAAAAAAGCATGGAAAGCCAAGAGACCAGCTTAAATCTATCAATAATTAGAAAGCAATCCTTTGTCAGTGCAAATTAATATCAGCTGGTTCAGTCTCAACTGATGGCCTATAGAAACATCTCATAATGGGTAAAAGCAGAGAGCTCTCTCAAGACCTTCACAGCCTAATGCCTAGTACACACAATCGGTTTTCCCGATGGTTAAAAGACCGCTGGGAAAACCGAGAACATCAAGGAAAACTGCTAGGAGAACTTTGGTCGGGAAAACCGGCCGTGTGTATGCTCCCTCGCAGTGTTTCCCATAGGAAAACTGTGGGAAAAATACGCTGCGATTCATGGCGAGAAAAAAGAGAATGTTCTCATTTTTTAAACTGCAGTTTTCTTGTCTGAAAAACTGCTAAGGAGCATACACACGGCCGATGGGAAAGACAATCATGTGCACTAGGCATTATTGTTGTAAAACCTACTAATGACATTGGTTACAGAAGGATTTCCAAACTTTTGAATGTTCCAGTGAGCACTGTTGAGACCATAATCCGTAAGTGGAAAGATCCGTAAGTGGAAAGAACATTTTGATTATAAACCCACTGTATTATTTTTTACTACTTGTACAATTTATTTAGCTCGGGTTTAGACAACCATGGAGAGGTGAACAACTTTGAATAGATCAAAGATCACCAGACTGTTTTTTTTTCCATAAGATAACCTAACAAAGTCCTATTAAAAAATATTTAAGGTTTGATGAGTTCAGGGTTCAGTAGTAAGCAATGCCAAATTCAGGGGCTCATAGTAAGTAACACACAGCTCAGAAGTCAGTAGTAAATATCACTGAGTGCAGGAGTAAGAAGTAATCAATGCAGAGTTCAGAGGTCAGCAGTATGTAACACAGAATGCAGGGTGCAGGAGTGAGTAATATAGACTTCAGAGGTCGGTAGTAGATATTGCACAGTGCAGTAGTACAAGCACACAGTTCAGAAGTCAGAAGTAACTAACATACACCTTCTCCCACATCACATGCAAAAATTCCTTACAAACTTCTAGTACAAACACCTAGCAACTTAAGTTAACAGCTTCAGCCCTGGAAGATTTTAACCCCTTCCTGACCAGAGCACTTTTGAAAAATTTGTCACTGTGTCGCTTTAACTGACAACTGCGTGATCGTTCAACGCTGTACCTAAACAAAATTTGCATCCTTTTTTTTAACCACAAATAGTGCTTTTTTTATGGTATTTGACCACCTCTGTGGTTTTTATTTATTTGCGCTTTAAACAAAAATAGGGCGACAAATTTGAAAAAAATATATATTATTTTACTTTTTGCTACAATAAATATCACCAAAGTTTTTTTTTAAAACAAATTTCTTCATCAGTTTAGGCCAAAATATATTCTTCTACATATTTTTGTTAAAAAAAAATCACAATTAGCGTATATTGATTGGTTTGTGCAAAAGTTATAGCGTCTGTAAACTATTTGAAAGATTTATGGCATTTGTATGCCATTTCTTTTATTTTTGTTTTACTAGTAATTGCGTGGTGATCTGCAATTTTTAGCGGTTTTGCAACATTTTGGCAGACAGGTCAGAGACTTTTAACACATGGGACCATTGGCATTTATGCAGCGATCAATGGGTTAAATGTGTGTTCACTCAGCATGTTCTAACTGTGTGGCGGCGTACACACGACCGAGGTTCTCGCTGGAAACCAGCGAGAACCTCGCTGGAAGCTGCATTGCAGCGAGGACCTTGGCCGTGTGTACGCTCCTGGCTCGCTCCGCCCGTCGGGAATCCCGTCGAGCGAAAAGAGAGCACGCTCTCTTTTTGCTCGACGGCCCACCTGGATGAATGGCTGGTTGCCATTCCCGACGGGCGGGTCGCCGATTTCGACGGCCGGCAGAGAACCTCGACGGGCGGAACGATGTGTTATGCCCGTCGAGGTTCTCTGCCGTGTGTACGCAGCTTGAGACTAGGAGAGAAGCCATATCATTTTTCCTACTTTGTAGGAAAAAACAATATGGCTCCTCTCCTCTGACAGCACAGGGATTTGTGTGTTTACACACAAATCCCTGTGCTGTCGCTTGTGAGCGCAATTGCACGTGGCCAGCGGCGATCGTGCCTGCCGGCCACGCGCATCGGGTTCCCCGCTATGCAGCGAGAAGAGCCATTGTGCCGCAGTATATTGAAAAATACCACAAAATTCATAGGTTTCAAAGGAAATTTATGAAAAATAATAAAAAAACAAAAGTATAAAAAAATAACAATTTTATAAAGATTAGGGCTACCAAAAGAATGTAGAGGAACATGCAACTCTCATGATTTAAAATTATACTCCAGACAAGACTGACAGTACTGTTTGATTAGACACTGATGGCATGACGGATCCACTTTTGATACTTTCTGATGTTTCTGCTTGTTGTTCATGATGTTACTCAACAAATTGGCTAAACTCACTTGTGAATATGCTTTGTATTAAAAACAAATGGTTTGATTAATAATAAAAACAAAAAACAAAGCCAAAACAGATATATTTAACCACTTAAGACCCAGACCATTATGCAGGTTAAGAACCTTGCCCCTTTTTGCAATTCGGCACTGCGTCGCTTTAACTGACAATTGGGCGGTCATGCGACATGGCTCCCAAAAATAAGATTGTGGCTTTTCCACAAATAGAGCTTTCTTTTGGTGGTATTTGATTACCTCTGCGTTTTTTATTTTTTGCGCTATAAACAAAAATAGAGCGACAATTTTGAAAGAAATTCAATACTTTTTACTTTTTGCTATAATAATTATATAAAAACATTTTTTCCCTCAGTTTATGCCGATACATATTCTTCTACCTATTTTTGGTGAAAAAAAATCGCAATAAAAAATCACAATAAGTGTTTATCGATTGGTTTGCGCAACATTTATAGTGTTTACAATATAGGGAATAGTTTTATTGCATGGTCAGGGAGCTTAGGATCGGGTCGTGAGCACGCGGCCGGTAGCGTGTTCGTGACCCCATGGCTGGGTTTAAAGAAACACGTACAGGTATGTGATTGTGCCCAGCCGTGCCATTCTGCTGACGTATATCGGCGTGACGGGGTCCTTAAGTGGTTAATGTCATAGAAAAATAAAATATAGAACAGTGTTATCATTTAATGCTCACATTGACCTGTGTCATTCACTGTGCTAGAGTAAGGGCAATTCTAGGTGGTGCAGTAATCAAAATGAAATTACAGCAGTATGATCATCCTGCTGAAATACATGTCATGCCATGTTCTCCAACCTGCCCCACCTTTACAGCCTTAGTTGAGGCACGTCATTACAAGGTCAAAGCAGATACATTTAATGTCATAGATAAATAAAATATAGAATAGTGTAAACATTGTGATGCACAAAGCTCTGCTACATCATCCAATCATGTGCAATCAAAAATAAGATGTTTTCCCTTGCACATGGTTAGGTACTCTTTGCAAATTGAAGCCTTACTTAATTTGCAAAGCTCTGGAGCAACTGCACTTGCCGAGGGCAACTGTCTATTTGCTTTTAGTAAATAAATGTGCCCAGGCACACAGTTATGCGCAAGCGCAGAATTCCCATGAACCGTGCCCATGTGCGTGCACACATGCAGGCCTGTCGCTACAGGACAGGCAAAACAAACTTGGGGCCCCGAGCTGGCCTGGGGCCCCCAACTTCCCCTTCCCAGGCTGTAGCATGGCCGAGCTCCTCATCCTTCCTCTTGGAGTCCTCTCAGTCTGGCCGGGTACCGCACGTGGTACAGGAGATTTAGTTTCCTGTTCCCGACCAGACTGACAGGAAGTGCACACTGAGTGTTCACTTCCTTTCAGTCCGGCCGGGAACACAGGAAACTGAATCTTCTGTACCACGAGGTACCCGGCCCGGCCCAGGCACTATCTGATAGGGGGATGGGGACCCATAATGATAGAACACCGGACTGACAGGAGGAGGAGGAGCTCGGCCATGATACAGCGGCAGCCTACAGGGAAGATGTGGAGGTGAGATTAGAAAAACATAGGGACAAGGGAGGGGGGGGGAGTAAGAACATGGGTTTAAAAAAAGTGTAGCGCTAACGTAGGCTTTGCGGGGGGGGGGGGGGGTTCTTGGAGGGCCCTGCACACATGCACATGCCGGCACGCACATCTGTGTACTCTAACTGGCACCAAGTGGCTATTTAAACAGTAATGAGGCACTTGGACCTTGCCTTATGGTCTACGACATTGATGCACATCTGTTACTCGTTCTGTATCTGATCTTCTGTTGCCGATCTGCTTTGACCAAGCTTGAGCTTTGCCTGTATCTATGCATGGCTTGCATCTGCACTACATCTTTGCCTGCTCCCTCCTCCTACTTGCCTCACCCATGCTGACTTTGGCTGGAACTTTGACTATTCTTCTGCCTGCTGCTTTGCTCCTGATCTGCCTGCTAGTTCCTGACCTGGCTTGCCTGACCCTGCTATACTCCCATGGCTATCTTCTGTACTCAGACATCTTCAGCCTGCCAAGTGCCTGTATTCTGAATGCCAGTGACCAGCTAACATGCCATTTGTGCTGTCTAGCATCCACAGTCCAGCCTGCATTTGAGGCAGAACTGTCTGGCGTCATGCCACTCCATGCTCTCATGCCTCCTGGTAAATGACATGGGGTACTGAGCAGGAGGTGTAAGGATGACTATCTCTTCACATCAGGCTCCATCACATTCACTGTAGTAGAGTAAGAGCAGTTCTTGGTGGTGTGTAATAAAAACATGCTCCTTCAAATTCCAGCAGTATGACCTGCACCACATTTACAGCTTTGGTTGAGGCATGTCATCATTGTTTCTGCTGGATTCTTAATATAAATAAATTAAAACAAATTATAGTTTGGGTGATCTGGGGTAGGGTATTTATTAAAGCAAAACTAACTAAAGGTGAAGCTGTCCTTTAAAGAGTCATTAAACCTAGACTATGAAAATCTCTCATTACATGCTATATAACTCCATCGTAAAAATTCATATAAAAGCAAAGGAGAAGGCCTCAGAAAATACAATCCAAATTTACAAAGAATGCAATAAGAAATTTAAGGGTGCAATCAGGGCAGCTAAGATAGAACACGAAAGGTACTGTCATGGATATGTAATACTCTGGCAGCTTACCTGTCCTTCATCTGTCCATTAAGAGGCCTGACCCTGTTCTGCTCACCCTTTTATCTCCTTTACTTCCTGGGATGGCCTGGGTGGAGCCATACAGGAAGTCTATATTAACTCTTGCACTACTCCCCTGCAGTGCTGTTCAACAGTGTTCCTGCCTAATTACTGTCTGCTGTGTAATGTTAACTTCCTGTGTACGGATATGGCTCGTCCCTGACCACGCTTGCTTGCCTGTGACCCCGACCTTTTGGCCTGTCCTCCGGTTATACTGTTCAGCCAGTTGCCCCGACCTCGGCTTCCATCACTACGCTTGTCCTGCTGACTGCTTCCCCTCTCACCTTGTGGAGCGTGAGCCAGGGGATTCCAGAGGTCGCGACCGGGATCCTGTTGCAGCGAAACCTATCCTCACCACCAGAGGCTCTGGTGAAGACAAGCTGGGTCTTAGATTCCGCGCCCTGGGAAATCTTGGGTTCACGACTCCTCCCCGATCGCAGCAGTCGGCTAAGGGTTCACTACCCTGTGGTGCATCCCTGTCTCCTACGGGGTGCACTTGTCACTGTGCCTCAGGTGACCTGACAGATACATAGCGGAGGAGAGTAAAAAAAATCCCAAGAAATTCTTTAAGTATATAAATAGTAAAAGAGGGAGGTCAGATCATATTGTCCCCATAAAGAATGATGAAGGAAATCTAATTGCTATGGATAGAGAGATTGCAAAGGTATTGAATTTGTTCTTCACGAGGGAAACAGGTAGCTTCAGTAACTAAAACTGCAATGTTTATCCTCATGACACATCACAGGAAGCACCCTCATGGCTAAAAGAGGATAGAATTAGGAGTAGACTTGAAAAACTTAACATTAATAAGTCACCGGGGCCAGATGACTCGCACCCGAGGGTCCTTAAGGAACTCAGTCAAATAATTGCCAGACCGTTGTTTCTAATTTTTACGAACAGTCTACTGACTGATATGACACCAGAAGATTGGAGAAAAGCCAATGTAGCACCTATATTTAAAAAAGGACCAAGATATATCCCTGGGAATTACAGACCAGTTAGCCTAACATAAATAGTTTGCAGACTCTTGGAGGGGATGATAAGGGACTATATACAAGATTTTAGTAATGACAATGGTATCATTAGTGGTAATCAGCATGGATTCATGAAGAATCATTTTTGCCAAACCAATCTATTAACCTTCTATGAGGAGGTTAGCTTCCATCTAGATAAAGGAAGGCCCATATACGTGTTGTATATGGATTTTGCAAAGGCATTTGATACAGTTCCCCATACATGTTTACTGTACAAACTAAGATCTGTCAGCATGGACCAAACTGTAAGTACATGGATTGAAAACTGGCTACAGGGGTGAGTTCAGAGAGTAGAGATAAATGGTGAGTACTCGGAATGGTCCGGTGTGGAAAGTGGGGTCCCCCAGGTTTCTGCCCTGGGACCATTTCTATTCAATTTATTCATAAACGACCTGGAGGATAGGATAAACAGCTCAATATCAGTATTTGCGGACGATACTAAGCTAAGCAAGGCAATCATTTCTCCGCAGAATGTGGAAGCCTTGCAAGAAGATCTGAACAAATTAATGGGGTGGGCAACTACATGGAAAATTAGGTTCAATATAGAAAAATAAATAAGTAAAATAATGCATATGGGTGGCAAAAACATGAATGCAATCTACTCACTAGGGGGTGATCCTCTGGAGGAATCTAGAATGGAAAAGGATCTGGGGGTCATAGTAGATGACAGGCTTAGCAATGGTATGTCAAGCTGCTGCAAGCAAAGCCAAAAGAATATTGGCATGCATTAAAAAGGGGATAAACTCCAGAGATAAAATGATAATTCATCCACTCTATAAGACTCCAGTCTGGCTGCACCTGGAGTATGCCATCCAGTTCTGGGCACCAGTCCTCAGGAAGGATGTGCTAGAACTGGAGAGAGTCCAGAGAAGGGCAACAAAGCTAATTAAGGGACTGGAGGATTTCAGCTACGGGGGAAAGACTGCAAGCACTGAACTTATTCTCTCTGGAGATGAAAAGCTTGAGAGGGGATATGATTCCAATGTACAAATACTGACTAGATTGGTGACCCCAGAATAGGGACAAAACTCTTCTGCAAAAGGGAATTTAAAAAGACATGCGTCCAATTCCTCAAAATTAGAAGAGAAGCAGTTTAACCTTAAACTGCGTGGAGGGTTCTTTGCTGTAAGAGTGGTAAGGATGTGGAATTCTCTTCCACAGACAGTGGTTTCAGCAGGAAGCATAGATGATTAAAAAAAAACTATTACATAGACACCTGAACGACCATAACACCATAACATACAGGGATATACAATGTAATACTGACATAAAAGCACACACACAGGTTGGACTTGATGTGTATTTTTTCAACCTCACCAATTATAACTATGTAACAGAATCTTCATATTCACAAAGCCACTAAAGCATTTGTTTTGTGTACAGAGAAATAGGCCTGGCTGACCCTCTCATTTTCTGTCTCTCCTATCTTCTGTGTGTCTCCACAGAAGGCTAAAATTGTGTAGACCAGCTGGTGTCCTCTACGTAGCAAGCTCAATTTCAGTTCACTTCTTAATTTCCTCCTTTTTCTTATCTGTGCAGCCCACATGACTATAGAGGCACACATGTGGGTGTATTCAGTGGTAAATAACACTTCCCCTCTTCTCCTCCATGTCCTCCTATTGCTAAACACTATGGAGGAAGGATATCATATGCTGATTGATTACATTCACTAAGAAACTCACAAAAATGCTTAGTTTTAACATAAATCAGTATTAAATATATCAAATGTAACTGCTAATACTGGTGAAGTAAAAAGGGAGCCTTGGATGAGATGCTGTCGTCTGTACACAATGAAAGCTAGTGTCAGTCATCCCTGATAAAGATTTAGTGGGAGCTGTAAAACAGTTATTTGATATCTATAATCTAGATTGAAACGCTCTTTTGAAACTTTTTAAGTCATGTGACTGGCACAGCACCAATCAGGGCTGGCCAGACACAGACTCATACTGTGGAGAGCATACATCAGCAGAGTAATAAATGCCCCTTCCAAAGATCTTTCACTGCAGATGCCGAAGAACAGGCAAAGATCATGGGACCACACAACAGCGCTACGGATCAAGGCATTTAGAGGATTAAAAAAAAATACAGTGGCATTAAATATATGATTTATGTAAATTAATTATGGCAATTAACGCTTCTCTGTTTAGTATCACTTTAAGTCTGTGGGTGATATTAGATTCACACCATGAGTGATATTTAACATAAAGATGAAGCATACTAAGGTCTATAAGTCTCTGTGAATGAACTTTCTGAATAGATGATGAGAAACATATCTGCAAAAGATTTTCACTGGAAATCTGTAAAGAAGTCAAACTATATTGTAATAATCAATGGATGTATTCTTTAAAAGTTCTGAACTGCACCTGCTTTTAGTGCCCATTTGAATCACTTTGCTTTAAAAGAGGGTTTATAACAATTTCACTGGCAGATGGTTAATTTTCAGTTTCACATGAATCAGTGAATTTAAAATAAAACCTGATCACTTGAGCAGAATAAAGAAGGTCCTGGACATAATCACTAAAATCTGATTGTAAACGAGAATTACTTTATGCAGCATTTCTGCCAAATCATCTTCCTTGTGTAATTCCTTGCAAATGCCATACCCTTTCAGAATACTTTGTCAGATAGATCGGAAATACACATTGCTTGCAGAACAAAAAAAAATGTTTAACACAATGTATTCGGAAAGACCAAATTCCTTAAGCTATTTTTCTGATAATAGTCACTGCAGAGGAATGAAAAAGATCATGTACTGTTAATGCATTCCGTGCCTAATTAAAATATATGCTCCCAGCCTTATGACAGAAGTAGTAGATTTTATATATAATATAGTAAAGTGTATTAGTATATAGTATATTATACATTTTGAGTTTTGTTTATGTATTTAGAGGAAACCCAACATCACAGCAAACTGTCATTCAGTGCTGGACCAAATGGTATAACCAGATTTGGGAAAACTTTAATTCATTGAATATTATTGCTATGTTACTGTTTTAGATTATCTTTGAGGAAATGTGTTTTTATTTTTAAGGGTTATGGCTTTCTTATTTAAAAATTAATTTCTTTCCCGTCGCATATGGTGCTGACCCACGGGCAGGTGTTTTACACAGGCCGGTGGGAGAACACTCCCCGCGGACGCGCCATGTCGGGAATTGTATACCCATATGTAATGTGGACTGTCTTCACCTGTAATTGTATTGCTACATTTCACTGTACTGGCATGGTGGTTCATGTGGACCCGTCTCCCTGGTATATAAATAAAACATTTAACAAAAACAAAATGAATTTATATAGGCTGTTAGATGAATGGCATAAATAATAAAAAGCAAAGGAGTGGCAAAATGACTCAATTGGCATTTAGCCCAGGTTCACACTGGGTACGATTTGGTACGATTTGAGATGCGATTTGACATGTCAAATCGCATCTCAAATCGGCGGCATTTGCCAGCAATTGTCGGCAATGTCCTAATCGGTGCGACGCCGCATCGGCGGCGCTGCACCGATTTCAAAAAGTAGTTCCTGCACAGATGTCTCTATAATCGTGTCCGAAATCGGGACTGCCAGCGGGAGTGAAGCCGTGCGAGTTCAGCTGAACTTGCATGGCTTCACTCCCGCAGCCCAGTATGAACCTGGGCTCAATGAGTTTTCACATGGGATTGTAGACCCCACAAGCACTCCTTTAACAAAATGATAACAAAACCACCTGAAATAGAAAAGTTAATTAAATGAAACAACAAAAAACAACCATTTTGGAAAATATTAGAACATGGCCATTTATTGGGGTTAAACGCATATAAGTTTTTGTTTTTGGGGTCGAATGGGTGAATTTGTATGGAAGAAAGTAGGAACATAGGAGTGTGATTGTGAATGTTGGAGTATATTTTAATGATAAAGACGCTAATGGATATTAACCAAGGCTCTGTAGTTTGAATAACCTGATGGAACAAATGTATATGAATCTTGTATAAATCCAATACATTTTTATATATATATATATATATATATATATATACTGTATATATATATATATATATATATATATATATATATATATATATACATGTATATATATATATATATATATATATATATATATATATAAATCAATAAAGAGAAATTGAAAACAAAAGCATATAAGTAAAATCATGAATCTTTCTTTAAACTTTATAACATAAACAAACCAATAATTTATTTGAATTACAACACTCAATCACCAGGATTCAAGTTGAACATAACAGTCCAATAAAGTCTTTAATATCCATGACAAAGGAAAGGGAAGATGGGAGAGCTTGTCTTGATTGAAGGTCTAATTGCTAATCTAATAAACACCACAGGGAGAAGATATTTAACGGGGAGTGTGAATTTAACACAGCGTACTGGGGGATCGCAAGTTCATGGGGCCACTGTGTAATACTTGTGGCCCTGACATGATGTTTTGCAGCACTAAAAAGCCTCCCCTGCTGTCTTGATGCTTCCTCACAACTTTTTATTAGAAATATGTGAACGCGTCTGGGCTTGGATTCAGGGCTGCACGATTACCAAAACCCATCACGAAGGAAGAAAATTGCAAACCTCTTTGAAGTCTATAGATGTGAATTTTGAAAATCAGTCATCGGTCATTTTCAAAGCTATTATTATCTTTATTATTATTATTGTACAGGATTTATTTAGTGGCAACCGTTTGTGCAGCTCTCTACAAAATGGAGGGAGACAGTACAGTTACAATACAATTCATTACAAGAGGAATCAGACGGCGCTGACTGTTAAAGCTTACAATCCAATATGCAAGGGATTGTCAAAAAAAAGAGCACAGGGAGTCGGGCATTGCCAGGGGGTACACATACTGATACAAATACATTTAAAAAATACCGTATAGTGGGTTGAGGGTTCCCCCTCTAATGTGACTTTGAGGGTGACATGGGTGTTGCATGCAGTCTGTGCTGAGGGGTCTCTATTAGGTGGGTCAGTCTGTGCTGGGGGAGTTTATACCGAGGGGTTTGTGCTGTGAGGTTCACATGTACTGATGGGTGCACATAGTTTAGGGGGTGCACGTGCCACTCCCACTGTGGTTGGACACAATGCATTCACAAGAGAGACGGACCAGCCGTCTGCCTGTGTAAACAAGGCAAACAGCGGATCTTTCAGGAAGGTAAAAGAGAGATCTTGTGATTCAGCCAAGTTGAATCACGGATCTCTCTTTTCCCTCAGTGTGACACACACAGTTAATAAGCACCTCCCTAGGGAACATTTAACTCTTTGATCGCCCCTTCCCTGCCAGTGCGATTGATACAGTTTTCAGTGCATTTTTATAGCACTGATCACTGTATTGGTGTCACTGGTCCCCCAAAAGTGTCACTCAGTGTCAGATTTGTCCGCAGCAATTGCCGCCATTACCAGTAAAACAATAAAAATATAAATTAAAGTCCCTAAATCTATTCCATAGTTTGTAGACGCTATAACTTTTACGCTTATTGGGATTAGTTTTACCAAGAATATGTAGAAGAATACATATTGACCTAAATTAATAAAGAAATTAGCATTTTAATTTTTTTGGGGGGGGGATATGTATTATAGCAGAAAGTAGAACAAAATTGTTTATTTTTCAAAATTGTCTGTCTTTGTTTGTTTATAGCACAAAAAAAAGATGCAGAGGCGATCAAACAACACCAAAAGAAAGCTCTATTTGTGGGACATATAATTTTATTTGGGTACAGCGTCTCACGAAAATTTCAGTTAAAGCGATGCAGTGCAGTATCGCAAAAAATGGAAGTGGGTAAAACCTGCTGAAGTGGTTAAGTTGCTATTTCACAAATACAAAGCAGTTCACAGTTGCAGTTTTGTATTTGATTTTGGTATTTTATGGTGAAATCCTTACCCGCACAAGATGAAGCATAATATGTGCCACTCAATCTATGGGCCAGAAAAAATAAAGTCCATTTTCTGCAGTGACATTAACCTCCTTAGCGGTAATCCCTAATCTGGCTCAGGGTGAATTTTTCATACCAAAAGCGGTATCCCCGAGCCAGATCGGGATTGCATTGCAGGATACAGGGGGAAGTTACTTACCTTGTCCCTGGATCCTGCGATGTGTCCCCACTGTGTATGCGGGCTCCTCCACTGTCTCCTTGCTCGATTCACAGTGGCGAGTGCTGAGATCCGTTCCCTGCGACGTTAGGACGCGCGGGAACGGAGTTTGGCGCCAAATTCAAAAAGTGAAACACACAATACACATACAGTAATCTTACAGAATACAGTACTGTATCAAATAATTACACACACCCTTTGTCCCTAGTGGTCTGTCCAGTGTCCTGCATGTACTTATATATAATAAAAACTGTTCTTTCTGCCCGGAAACTGGAGATTGTCCATAGCAACCAAAAAGTAGCCCTTTACATAAAAAGTGCTTTTAGACCAGCTTGAAAACAACGATAATAAATTAGAATCACTTGCAGAATTGAGCAATAGCGATTTGTGGGGAAATTCGTCATCAAACAATATAAATAATGACAGCGACAATTCTGCAACCCGGCCAATTTCAGTGTTTTTGATTTGATTACATTATTGAATAATTTTTATTATAATTACATTATTATTTGTTATAATTATTTATAGTTATTTAATATATTATGTAGCACTGACCCCCGAAGGAGCTGCTGGTTTGATTTGGGCCTGCACTCTACCAATAAACCCCACTAACTTGGCTCAATCCCCTTGGCACAGCTGTAATGCAATGCTATACAATACAATGTAAGACAGTACAAAATACCTGTATTGTCACCCCAGGATCCACTGACTGCACCTGGTGGGAGAAAACAATACGCCACAACAACTGGATACTTAACCAGAGATATATTATACTGCAGAATATGCAAAAAAAAGTATTACAGTAATTGTGCTGTCATCCCAACATAAGACAACAGCACAATGGATTTCAATATAAACAATTTGAAAAAACACTATATATATATATATATATATATATATATATATATATATATATATATATATATGTCTATACCTGGGAGCTCCCCCTACTTTATAAGCTATGTGTGAGATCTCACTTAAAGTACTTAGTCCCGGATCTTCTTTTCTTCGCTAGCTAAAGTGGCTTCTTGTGATTTGTAATCCACAGTTTTGGTGAGTTAAATTGAAGTGAAAATGCTCCTGGTGTAGCTGTAACAACTATTTTAACATTGCTTGAGACATCAAGGTAGATAGGCCTCAAGCCTTCTCAGTGTCAATTGCTATGCTCCTTCGTGGAACTATAATTTCCAGTGAGGCCTGTATAAGAGTCTAACTGCATGTGAGATTTAACAAACTGTGGGCCATGACCCGCTCACCCACTGGATAGAGGCTCTTTGTGGTAACTTTTGTCCGGTGACTGCAACTTGCTTCTCCGTCAGCTGGGCCAATCGTTCCGTTCAGCTCCACTGGACGGATCCCGTCCTCCGATGCTCAGATGAGTGTCTCTGGGTCTCTGCAATCTGGCCACCATCTCCCCACAGGTCCTCTCAGGCAGGCCACACGATTCCAAGAGACCTAAAATGGCTGCTCCGGCTCCTTTTATCTCCTACCTAGCATGCACTGCTCAAGAAGGTGTTCATGGGTAGGTCACCCAACCTCCTGGGTGAAAAAGGTCAGCCTCCTCCTCCCAAAACAACAGTCACTTCCTGTCTAGTCTTTTGTGCTTCTTTCAGGAAAAAACATATCTGCATTACCAGTATTTGGTCACTAGATGGCTCCAAATACTCAAACATAGCAATTTCCATAGACGTTTTATTAAAGTATACAAACAGTATACAAACACACATCAACATGGGAGAATATCAGCGCTACAATTATAATTTATGATTTTATACCTGTGATGTCCACTAGATTCTGGTTTGGACAGATTTAAGTGAGTTGTTCCTAAGAATTACAGGCCTACAATATAAAATGCCAAATTTCCATGCAAAATAATTGTACCGCTTTCCGCACCTAAAACCAAAAGGAATCATACCGCCAGGGAGGTTAAAGAGACCCTATAAGCAGACTATTCATTTTGACAAACATCTTTCTACAAGATTATATGTGCATTTTACATATTGTATACATGTTAATTACCTGTAAATTTCTCCTTTGTGTAGGCATCAAGAAGCCCCAAGACTGCTGCTGGGTGCTGCCCAAAAAACCCAGAGCTGTCACTCAAGTGACACTCTATAACAGTGATGGTGAACTTTGGCATCCCAGATGGTTTGGAACTACATTTCCCATGATGCTCAACTACACTTCAGAGTGCATGAGCATCTTGAGAAACGTAGTTCCAAAACATTTGGGGTGCCAAGGTTCGCCATCACTGATCTATAGTATTCCCCATTCACTCCTTTCCTGGCAGCTACATAAAAGTTACATATTTAGGTAAAGGCAGGCACAGAGAATTATTAAATTACATTTTATTAACCACTTAAGGACCGCCGCATGTACATTTACGTCGGCAGAATGGCACCGACAGGCACATCAACGTATATATACGTTGGTGCCTTGGGGGGGATCGGGGGTCCGATCGGACCCCCCCCCCCCGTACATGCGGCGGTCCGCGCGGCTGCAGGAGCGATCCGACAAGTGGGGGCGGCTATCCGTTTTCATCCGCCCCCTCCGGATCGCTCCCAGCCAATGCGCGCGCCCGCCTGACCTGTCACTTCCTCCTCCTGTGTAAACACAGGAAGGAGGAAGCGACGTGATCTCTCCCTCGGCGTTTGTTTCAAGCGCCGCTGAGGAGAGATCACCACACTACAAGTAAGTCTGCACCAACACTACACTACACACACACAAAATCACATTTAACCCCCGCGATCACCCCCCCCCCTCCCCCCTGTCACAGTGTCACTGAATGCAGTAATCATACATGTATGATTACTGTATTTAGTGTCAGTGTGACAGTCAGTCAGTGTTAGTGTCAGGGTAGCCCCCCACCCCCCCCAATAAAGTTTTAACCCCTTGATCACTGCCCTAGTTAACCCTTTCACTCCCTATTGCCAGCATCACTAAGCGATCATTTTTCTGATCGCTGTATTACTGTTGCTGTTCCCGCTAGGTAGCTAATTTTTTTTTAATGCGATTTTTTTTTTACTAAAGACATGTGGCTAAATAAATTTTGGCCTAAATGTTTGACTAAAATTTAGTTTATTGGTTTTTTATTATAACAAAAAGTAAAAAATATTGATTTTTTTCCAAAAATGTCGCTCTATTTTTGTATATAGCGCAAAAAATAAAAATCGCAGAGGCGATCAAATACCACCAAAAGAAAGCTCTATTTGTGGGAAAAAAAGGACGCGAATTTTGTTTGGGAGCCACGTCGCACGACCGCGCAATTGTCTATTAAAGCGACGCAGTGCCGAATCGCAAAAACCCCTTGGGTCATTTGCCAGCGTATTGGTCCGGGTCTTAAGTGGTTAAAGTAGTTAAAGTATAACTAAAGGAAAAACTTTAGTTTTTAGTTGTGGATAGAGTGGAGAGGAATTAAAACATCTATTAGGTTTGTATTGCTGTCTGTGTCCTCATTAGGGAGATTCACCCTGTAAATTTGTCCTCTTTACCATTATCGTTTAAAACGAAAGTAACAGAAAATCACAAATTTTGGGTTGTCTACAGAAAAGTAAAGAGGAAAAAATATTCCAATGGGGAAACTAGTTTTTTTGACCTAAGGGATTTCCTTAACCCCTTCCTGCCCAGCGTATACTAATATAACATCCGCAGGAACCTTTTGTCCCTCTGGGCGGATGTCATATGGCGTCCAGCATTCCCGGCCGTCTAGGGGGCATGCGCCCATGGCATTACTCGGGACATGGTGCACGTGTTTCTGGCAGACCCTATGTCCACCGGGCGTTACCCGCAATCACGGCAGGACCATGGATCTGTGTGTTTAAACACACAGATCCATGGTCCTGTCAGAGGTGAGGAGATGTGTTTTCCCAGTACAGAATAACAAAGATCGGTCTCCTCCCCTTGTGAGTCCCCTCCCCCTATAGTTAAAATCACTTCCAGGCATCATATTTATCCCTTTCAGCACCCGCTAGTGTTAACCCCTTCCCTGCCAGTCACATTTACACAGTAATCAGTGCAGCAGTACATTTTTTTAGCACTAATTGCTATATAAATGTGAATGGTCCCAAAAATTTGTCCGCCGCAATGTCACGGTCACAATAAAAAAAATTACAGATCGCCGCCATTACTAGTAAAAAAGAAAAAGAAATAAAAATGCCATAATTCTATTCCCTATTTTGTAGATGCTAGAACTTTTGTGCAAACCGATCAAATACGCTTATTGGAATTTTTTTTTACCAAAAATATGTAGCAGAATACGTCGGCCTAAACTGAGGAAACATTTTATTTTTATTTTTATTGATATTTATTAAGTCAAAAAGTAAAATGTACTGTGTTTTTTTTTAAATTGTCGCTCTTCTTTTGTTTATAGTGCAAAAAATAAAAAACGCAGATGTTATCAAATACTACCAAACGAAAGCTCTATTTGTGAAAAAATAAGGACGTCAATTTTGGGAGCCATGTTGCACGACCGTGCAATTGTCATTCAAAGTGCGACAGCGCTGAAAACTAAAAATTGGTCTGGGCAGGAAGGGGGTGAAAATGCCATGTACTGAATTGGTTAATCTGCAGGATTTTCTTCTTGCTATGACTATGGGACAGTATGAGTAGGTAAATCTTCCAAATGGGATAAGAAAACAAGGGGTGCTTCTGGATAGTGACATCTGGCCAGAGAAGATGTCCCCAAACAGGGCAAGTGTGAATCTGGCTAATGGAATCTAATCAGAACACTGAGGCAGCACTTCAAGAGGGAAGCACCCACTGGTCTCCTGTCACACAGCTCCCTCTACTGTATGACTGGGATACACAACACCATGCTGCGGACCTGACCATTCCAGGACTTCCACCATTTCTGGACTCTTTTACATATGATGAGCATTTTTACCACAATCTTCTAGTAAGTGTTTTTAATTATTTTGACCAATAAAGTCTTGGTGTTCAGCACTTAGAGGCGCCTTCCGTTTTATCTTAAATCTGCTAAATGGCATACAGAAAAATTGACAGGGGTTATAGTCCTCCCTTACTCTATCCAAAATGAAAAAAATATTTTGCATATAGTTCTAGCAAGTTCAAAGGCACATTAAAGCGGATCTCCACCCTAAAGTGAAGTTCCGCTGATCGGAACCCTCCCCCCCATCCAGTCTCGGGCAAAAGACGGGTTTTTCCCGTTGTGTGCTGGGAACTCTTGGCTCCCAGCACACAGCGGAAGCCAATCGGCGGGCGCAGCGTGACTCGCGCATGCACCGTAGGGAACCGGGCAGTGAAGCCGGAGCGCTTCACTTCCTGGTTCCCTCACTGTGGATGGAGGGGGGAGCAGCAGAGAGACGAGCGAACGCTCGTCATCTGCTGCGGACGCCGCTGGACTCCAGGACAGGTAAGTGTCCTAATATTAAAAGTCAGCAGCTGCAGTATTTGTAGCTGCTGGCTTTTAATATTTTTTTTTAGTGGACCATCCACTTTAAACTGAATAAAAATGTATTGTAATTATTTGTCAGAAAAAACACTTCAAGTAAGCATTTACAATACTTACATTTTCAGTACTTTTACCTGCAAATTGTTTTAATTGGTCTCATTAAGAGGCTAAAATTGTACTATGACCCCATTGTTACAAAATAAATGTGTGTTTTTTATTTAATTGTTTATATCATCTTAGATTGGCCTTAAAAAAGGCTCAGCCAATTAGGCTTGTGATAAAATGCAAGGAAGGTGGATGTACATTTCCATAAATATTTATGCGCATTTTAACACGTGTTGACTTTGTCCGTTGATGCACGCTTTGATGTGCGTTGATGGGCATTTTAGCATGTGTTTAAGTGCACTGAATTTTGCATGATGTCTTGTGACATCACATCTCTTGAGTCACAAAATAAATCACAAAGAAAAACTTTTTTGTCTATATTTGGTTTGTGTTGAGTTGCATTAACCTGCATTTTACATTCGTTGACCTGCGTTGCATCAACGCAGCATTGTAGTGTGAACAGGATACCTAAAAATCCTTTCCTGACACAGCATGACAGCATATACGTATGGGAAGGCTCCGCCCCCCTGCCCAATCAGGACCGGTTATACTATAAAAGTAGGTCTCCTCCCCTACCCCAGCATTCTCTGTTTTTTCCTTCACTGCTACAGGCGGTTATACTACGGCTAAAGAAAGCAGGAATTTTTATTTTTCCCTCACCTGGCCGGACACTTCCCGCCAAGCCGCACAGGTTCGAAGCCTCTCCTGTGACGAACCTCCCCGCGGTACAGGCAGACCTGAACGCCTAATGGGGGAGGCCTCACCCAGCAGGATCCAGGAAGATGGGGGTGAAGGCATATGGTCTCTAGGGATTGCTCATTTATCATGACGCCATGTATGGACATTCATTAGACTTTGGACATGAAGCATGCAGGTGGTAAGGCACCACATGGTGCACACAATTCTATTCAGTTACTGCTGCAAGTATAGGCAAGCATGTGGTTAAACTTGCATTACTGAAGGGCTGTGGTTGTGTCTGCAATACTGCTAATGATGATAGCAGGTGCTGTGCTGGGCTGAAGCCTTCCATTTAACTGAATAAGCCTGGCTCTACAGTCTTGATTTATTTCCTGCAGGTTTGTGGTTAATTTGCATTTCTGAAAAGCATATATCACACATGTGAATGTAACTGGATGTCTGTAGTGTCACTCTGTTTACTAATATTAAACAGACTAAAGGATGTGTTTGCAGCATTGCTGAAGTTTGAACTGATATCAGGTGATATTGAGAGCCCTTTCAGGTTAGTGCAGGGATTGGGCCTGCAGGGTGGGCTCACTGTGTATGGAAGTTTGGTCTCCTCTGGTAGGTTTAACTTGCTAGTGCTAATGTCATAGGATCATTAATTTGTGCTGCATTCCTGTGATTACATTAACTCCACACTAGGTAAGGCTGTGATGTGTTTACTTCTATGTATTTACATGTTGACCTTGGTGCTAAAATGTCAGGATCTGTTTAGTCACACTCCTTAGTACTTGTTAGCAATAGGTAATTGCTTGTGTTATTTGGGGTACCCCACTGAAAGATATGGGGTTTGTAGTGGTTACTATTTATGGGAAAATAATCCCAGGCATCTGTGAAACAGTAGCAATCAGCCTTCCTAGAGACCAGCAACTTTGAATAAAGGTGAGGGCAGGTAAGTATATGCTATATCCTAAAAAAGAGTGCACATTATGGGCATAATGAGTGTACATCTCAAGCCCTCAACACCAAACACCAGTCTACCTGCTTCTGCGACAAGGGACAGATCCTCTTCAACCCTGAGAAAATCCCACTATGTAGCTAACTGCCATAAATCGCTACAGGAATCATAGTGGTCGGGTGTAACTGGTGTGACGGCCAGAAATCAAAACAAGGTTGCACGCCAAAGACAGTGACAAAGGGGCAGAGACTGAGAAGGCCTACAGTCACTAATGGTTCCATGCCAAGCCTAATCAAACAACTGTGCTTGTTTAAAGGCAACCTCTACCTGAGAGCTTGCTTATGGAAAATCGCTCTGACTAGTTGGCAGATCAGAAGCAAGAGACGATGACTTTAACCCCATCCAAACTGACTGTGTGGAACTCAGGTACTAAGCTATTCAAGCAAAATCAGCTAAAGGGTACCTCTGCCTCTAGAGCATGAATGAATGAAAACTTGTATAGCGCGGCACATGCAAACTGAATCGCTTCTGGCGCTTGTTGTTCCTGTCTCCTTTGGTATCAAAGTGCAGCCAGCCAAACAGGCTTCAGCAGATTAACCAAGGGTACCATTCTTCCAAACAGAGGAAACAATATCCTTGCAGAGACCCTGTGACAGCAGATAGATCTGGAGATCAACAAGATTCATACTACTGTTAAGTAGTGTTGTTGTGACCTGCGATGAGGCAGGATGGAAACAGAGCTCTGGTCAGTGATAAGCTCTCTATGGCAGATCCTAGATTGAAAGGGAATAGCCAATGATGCAGTTCAGTCTCTGCGGATACAAGACTGTATGCTGTTTCTCCAGAAATCATTGTGGCCAGTGAACCCGTATGGCCCCTCCCACAAGTGAACACATGCCGCTTTTAGTCGGAGTGGTGACTGTTCAAGTCGGATCTGGCAATATCTAGAAGGAAGATTAATTCCTTATGTTAATCACCAAAGACCAGAGGATAGCCAAAAGATTGACAAGTTAAACGTGGGAGAACTATGGCGGAGAATAAAGAATCAATAATCTTTATTAGCCTAAACCCAAGTCGCCCAATAGGGTCAGCTGACAGTTGGATGTAAAGTTCAGCGAGGGATCCGTGAGACCTGTGCATTAGGAAGCCAATGGAATTGTTTTCATTCCTCTACCAATTCATTGCATTCCCTCCATGATGCATCAGAGCACAAGGGCTATGATTACATGGGCATTGGTCATAGTAAAACTTGCATAACAAGAGGGTCCAAAAGGATGGCAGAGGCCATCGTGGCAATTAATCTCTCCAGTCGTCAGTAAAGCCTGACCTCCACAAATCCTACTCCAGGATTTTTAAGGAGTATTGTTCATAGCAGTGCTGCGACTTCAAGGTAGTCCCTACATTACATTTGATCCCACTGTGGTCTAACTGGGGGCCGTGGACGTCAAGAATACACAGGCATTGATTCAAGATGCATAGGAATCGCAGTAAAATCGCACAATTTTATGCCGTAATACTGGAAACCTAGTCCATTAAGTCCAACCTGGTGGTGTGATAGGGGTATTTACCTTGGTATACCCTGTATGTTGTGGTCGTTCACAAGGGTGTGTGTGTATAAAGTATACACATTTTTGAAATACCCATGTTTCAGCAAGTAGCTTCACTTGGCCATCAGAGTGCACTAAGAGTTAAACTTGCATACAGTGACCTTGCCACAATCTCCAGGCATTTCCTGGGATATTGGGTCCAGTAGGGGCCGACTTGCGGGCACAAGGACTACTGGTAAGTCTTGTTTGAACAGCAAAGTGAGTAACTTGTATAGCGCTGACAAATGCGAACTGAATCGCCTCAAGGCGCTTTGTATCCAGAGTCATGCTGATCCTTCAGAAGAGTTGTGGCACAATGACTTCCAAGTTCTGGGAAAGGTCCCAGTACAGACTCTAAGCAAGTCGGGAGGAGCCATCATCGAGAGACAAGCTAGTCTCATCGCAGTAATCACCTACTGGAAGGTAATTCTGAATGGGAAAAAGTTAATGAACAAAATTAAGTTACACTCAGAGAAACAGTGTAAGTATCCCATTTGAATAGATGCTCTTTCCTATTGGTGGCATCCCACGATCGCAAAAGCGATAAAGTACCCTGTAATAACCCATGTGGTCCGAGGGGGGCCCAAGCAAGGTTGACAACTGTATTAACTTTAGTAAAGAGAGACTTACTTCCCACGTGAGAAACGATGACTCTACAGAGGAGAAAAGTCCCCGATTGGGGAGGTAGCTAAGCTAATCTTTCAGCATACCAATCATCACAAGTTGTCACTCGTGGGGTAGTCATGCCAATGAAGGACAAGGTGTCCAAAAGCCAGAGCTACAGTGGTCGCAAAGTCTTTTGGAAACACAACAGAGGGAGCCTCAACTATGCTGAAAGGACTCTGCAAAATGGGGAAGGCCTAGCCTCGCTGGCAAGAAGGAATGCAAAACTAGTCAACTTCTGTCAGAGGTATCTCCCAGCATGTTAGGGTTTTCTAGAACTTACAGCCAGAGGGCGTAAGATACAAAAGCCGTTGGATGACAAGGGACAGTCTCAAACAAAAGACAGTCAAGGGATCGGCAACGAGCAAGGCTATCAAGTTATTGGTCTGACCGTAACCTGGGTGGCTTCCCAGAGGTGGAAGCAGATAAACTAAGGACAGCCAGCTGGGTTGGCAGATTAGCCAATACGTATATATTTAACAAACCTAAGAGTCTCCAGGAGGCCTATCCGGATTTGCAGCCATTCGGTGGTGATGACGATAATTACCCTGTAGCTTGCAGGCAATGATGGGGTACAGTCTCAGATGCGAAAACTCCCTATTCTCCTTCCTGAGATTCAACACCTCATACAGCGTGCCAACGGTATCTTCCAAGTTCATACAAAATTATATCTAGATACAGGGGACCAAAATGTGGAGGTCTCACCGTTAGTGTTTGAAATCTAATGGAGGTCAGAGTGTCTACTCCAGACTTCAAGTACCTTAGCTAAGAGAAGAACCTACACAATTTAAAGGATGGAATTCTCTACTGGAAGGAATGAATTCTATACAAGAGAGCCTAGAGCCGGCATTAAAGGATACTGACACGCAGTCGTAACTATTCTTCACTCTCTGGGTTGCATATCCCAGCAACCAAGTCTGAAAGACCTAGGCAGGTTATTCTTTCCCCCATGGGGTCTTCCAAATAGTGTTAGACACATTATCTCACTCTCCATTTAAAGGGACAAAACATCCTAAATATGGCCAGGAACATGGGAATAAGTATTCCTTTTGGCAAATACAGTATGTAAAATAGATCTAGAAGAATCTAAAACATCCAAGTGTCATACCATAAACTACCTTGTTGCTGAAATGATCAGGCAAGATGGCTCTAGTCTCTTCCTCAACACTAGACAAATGTTGGTATCTTGGCAACCTGAGTTAGAACATCATCATCCTTTTGGCAGATCCAAACGGAAGTGTTTGAAGTTCCACAAACTTGGAAAAGAGATTCAAGGTTGAAGAGACATAGAATTGGCCCTTCTTCTAGGAGAAAAACGATAAACTCATCAGGCCTAATGGCATCGGAAAAGGACAATCCCGCTGTCCAACGAAGACCATCGCAGTTGTACGGATACAATTAGTCAAAACCTAGATGGAGAGGACAAGTCCATCAGATGAGGGCAGAGACAGCTCCTCCAAGCTGGTGATGCATCCATTGACGGAACTCCAAAATAGTTCCTCCAGAGTTAATATCTAAACTACGACCTGGTCTACATTCAACATGTTGGGGGTCCATTCTGGCAGACCCAGCAGTCGTAAATACAATACATCTCAGTCGTTAGAGGGGATAGATCTAGTCCTCTTAAACACTGGAGCAGTACCCACCCTTATTGTCTGGTGATTTGGTACGTCCCATGCGTATATGCTGTCATGCTGTGTCAGGAAAAGGGAAAATGTTATACTTACCTAACGGTAATTTTCCTTTTCTGATGCAAGCATGACAGCATATAGGTTCCCTCCCATTAAAAAAAAAAAAAAAAGAGAAAGAAATGGCAAATATGGGGCCTGAAACATTTAAAGTAAGGCCTTCCGCAGCGATACTAAACTATGAGAATGCTGGGGTAGGGGAGGAGACCTACTTTTATAGTATAACCGGTCCTTATTGGGCAGGGGGGCAGAGCCTTCCCATACGTATATGCTGTCATGCTTGCATCAGGAAAGGAAAATTACCGTTAGGTAAGTATAACATTTTCCCTTTTTTTTCCGGTGTCCTTGTATTGACATGTGTTTCACAGCTGCATTAAAACATAGATCAAAGCACTAGCCACAAAGCATTGAATTTTACCACCCAACCTCTGGGCCTCACGGGGCTTTCTACACTTCTTGCACTAGTTTACAGAAATAATAAAGTAAGGAAGTACACTTATCAAGCAAAATAAAATAAAATAACAACCATACTTGAATATGCTGCCTTTTTGTTCATACGTTTTATGACAAAGTGTATTCAGCACAAATTAAAGCATTTTATTTGCTTGCCAATCAGCACACAAAGTACAAAACATCTTCTTTAGCATTTAGGAGAAACTAAAATACAATTCTAAACAATTAAAAGTAAAATAAATGAAGAATAATTATAATATTTCTTATCTTTGAAGCAAAACAATTTTTTTTTTATTACGTTGGCAAAAAAAAAATGTACCAATTAAAACCTTGAATTTGAATAAGTGGCATTTTAACCATTGCGCAGATAATAGTTTTCCTGTAGACATATTTAAATGCAAGGCACCTTTTTCCACTAGCAGTTAAAAAGAGAAAGAATGGTTGCACTATTTTTCTTTTGTTGCAGGGCAAGAAATAATGAATCTGCTTTAGTTCATTACTGATTTTTTTTAAATGTAACATAATTCTCATTTAAGTCTTTTATTTCACCTTCTATTCCACAATCTTTAAAGCTTAAAAGCTACAATAGTTTACTTATCTAAAAGCCTAAAAACAAAATGACTGTTCTAGTTAGTCAGGAAATACCAGCTTCATTTGTAACGATTTTATTACACAAGCACAGAACTTCTATATGCATTAACCTACAGTACTGGTCTATGTGTATTTTGGGAGCATCTGGCAAGTTTAAGAAATACACCAGTGAACATGGTGATACTGGAATATGACAATTTAGTGCAGTGTTTGTAGCATATCAGCAGCAAGAAACTTTTTTAGCCCATCAACATGTCACAATGACATCATTGAACATGAAAACTATGCTGGTGTAGTGGTTCAAGGCCTTCCTAAAAATAAAGGGCCAGATTCAAGTACAATTACATTGGCGCAGAGTATCAGAGATACACTACGCCGCTGTATTTTACCTGGCTCTACGACGAATTCAGGTAGATTTCGGCCCGTAAGGTACGGCGGCGTAGTGTATTTCTCGCGGCGGAATCGAAATACGCGATTAGGGGGCGTGAAGCATTTAAATTAGGCGCATCCCTGCGACGATCGAACTGCGCATGCTCCGTTCAGAAATTTCCTGCCGTGCATTGCACGAAATAACGTCGTTACGTCATTTTTTGTTTGAGTAGCGTCGTTTACGTACATTTCTACTCCCGGCCGACTTAAAAAAAAAAAAAAAAAACGTTGAAATTAGACGCGGGAACGACGGCCATACTTAACATGGGCTGTCTAATACTAGACCAGATAAAAGCTGGAATAACTTTACGCAGCAAAAAGATGACTACAGATGCCGTAAGAGATTGCGAAGGACGCTCGTAACTTCGTGGATCGGAAAAAGCTCATTTGCATACCCCGATGCGGAAAACGACGGGAACTCCGCCCATCGGCCGCAAAATCATTGCAGCGTAGATCCGAAGGCGTACGGACACGTAAGCCAGTCGGATTGAAGCCCGAAGCCGTCGTATCATGGTTTGAGGATTCAGACTAATGAAACGACGCGCGTAATTTGAAAGTACTCCGGTCTAACGCGAGATAGACCGGAGTAAGGGCTCTGTGAATCTGGCCCAAAGAAGCTATAATTGAATAGGGCAAAGCAATGGAAGAGAGATGTGAAGAAAGATGTGATGAGGATGTTAGGAGAACTCTAAAATTCAATGGGGACACTTTTGAGAATAGCTATGCTTGTTAACATATTATTTAATCAATGAGTAACATTGTAATTATTATATTCTACTTTACTTTAAAAGTCAGTTTGGTCTTGATGGACCAAAGCCAAACTATTTTAAAGTTATTTGGGTCTTAAAGATTGGTTGGAATTCTCCCACATACTTAATCCAGCAAAGAAAATCACATCATGGGTAAATAAAGGGTATGGGTAAATTAAGGCTTTCTTTAGCCACTTGCTTACAGGGCACTTTTAACCGCTTCCTTTAAAGGCTGTCACACTTTAAATAAAAATTGTGCAGTCATGCTACACTTTACCTATTTAATCACCACTGTGTTTGGTGGTATTTAATCAAAGAAAAAAAAAGTTTTTCATAGTTTGTTATGAAATTTTGCAAACAGGTAATTTTTCTCCTTCACTAATGTGCGCTAATGAGGATCCACTGTTGGGTACTGATAGGCTGCACTGATGGGCACTGATGAGGCAGCACTGATGGGTACTAGTTTTGGACATATGGATTGTCCCGAGCATGAGTTTGGGCCAAAACATTTGCCTGTTTGGCTGTTCCCTGAAAACCAGAATGTGCAGGGTGTTCACCTTGCCGAACGCCTTGCAATGAATTGAGAATTGCATAGTGCATTCTGCATCCTGATTGGGCAAAGCTTTTAATCAGGGCGCAATCACTGGCTGATCATGTGGTGAAGGGCTGCTGTGATTGGCTCATTACCGGCCCTGTAAAAGCTGTGTCCGAACCATCACAGAGCATGCCACCCATATGCCGCAGGGAGTGCACAGGTAGCACAATCACAGAGGAGGTTGCTATGGACGCCCTCCCGGCAAAGCTCGCACTGTAGCCACCTTTCGGGCTATAGCATAGCAGGAAATGGTTAAAGCAGAACTTTACCCATAACAACTGCATACAAAATAATGCTCTTTAGCAAGAAATACACATTAGTAATTGTGACGGATCTCAGACACCCCAGGTGGGCACATCCGCCAGACCTGTGTCTCCTGTCCTCCAAACGCACCCGCAGCCTGGCGATTCGCCATAACCAGCCCTTAACCCCTCAATCACGAGACAATCCACACATGTTGAGGGTTACACAACCAGAGCTTAACTGTTTATTAAAATCCAAACTATACAGTTTTACACACAGTTAGGGACACTCCCCTTTGCCTTGTCTATGAGGGGAGGGGGACAAGGAACAATAAATGGCAACAGAACATTTGGACATTGAAACAGTGTAGAGATACCTAATGAGATTATGGTAAGCAGGCAGCCTGGCTTCTCAATACACACCCCCTGCGGAGAGACGTCTGCAGTCCACTCTCCATTGTCTATGTGTCCAGCAACAAGAGGGGGGGTGGGGGGGAAGGGCTGTAACATTACATTACATCACAATAATGCCAGCTTCAGGTCTCCAGTATCTTTCCGAGCCATAGTCTGTCGGTAGGAGGCACGCCCACAATCCTTTCCAAGACATACAGTGACAGTGGGTTCTGTCACAGTAATTATGCCAAAATTAGTGTGTACTGCAAATTACCTCCAGCGTTGTTCCTGTTTATTTTTGCTGGAGGCTTCCATTTTGCTGAAGCCCAGAACCCCATGAGCAGCAGATCAACCTCTAGTGGCTCTGATTTTTGTTACAGTGCTAAAAAAGGAGAGCAGCTGATCATGTGCAGAGCAAGGTGAAACAGTGTATGTGCCTGAGGTATGCACCACTGGGGGTCCTGATGCCTCAGGTAGATTTAGAATCAACACAAGGAGATATGGTAATGGCAGGATGGAGATATAGTCAGATGCAAAGTTTTTTTTAGACGATTAGACCCTGAAGTAAGAACTATGAACTCCCTAACCATATTCGAAAAAACATGTAGAAAGATATTAAAATCGGACCACTTACTGTCACAAATGTATAAAATAATATGTAGTGAACTTATAAAAACAGCATTGTACCGCATTTATTAAATGCGGCCAAAAGATTAATACCAAGGTATGGGAAACAAACAACATGCCCCACCCTTCAAGACTGGAAAAGGGAAGTAGTTATAATAATGGGAGCAGAAAAATGGATACATGACATCAGGCATAAACAGGAGAATTTAAAAAAATCTGGGAAAATCATAACCAAGAAATAGATGGATAAAACCAAAAGCCTTATGAAGCTCGAAAAAAAATGAGATTGGATCTATAAAAAAGAAAGATGGGGAACAATCCACAGCTTTTATTTTTAATGTGTATGTTTTTAGGTATGACTTGTTAATATGTCTAAGCAGAGAATGAGACACTAGAAGAATATGGGAAGGTGTCTAACGATCCTCCTGTTCTGGGGGGGGGGGGGGGGGTTCTCTCTTTCTCCTCTTCCCCTTTTTTTGGGGGGGGGAGATCCAAAAACACATATAATTTAGAAGGGAATACTACAATTATAAATAAGACACATATAAATATAACATCTTAAACACAACGTTTTTTTTTTTGGGTGTTTACCCCTTAATAAGGGAGGTAAACCTTAATCACAGATAAATAAATATAAGAAGGAACAGAGGAACCATAATAAATATTACAAGTATATAGCACTAGGAATACATATATATTAATACATTCTTTATAGTCACAAATGCTTTCCTGCGTTCCCCCCCTTTTTTTGGGGGGGACCTGAAACCACCATATAGCAAAGGAAGGTAGTAACGAGCTGCCTTTTAAGTGTCAAGACATGTTAAATGTTATATGTTAAATGTTATATATGTAAAGAAAAAAATTAATAAAGAAGAGGTTAAACAAAAAAGAAAGTGTATTTCTTGTTTTTTGAACAGTATATGCACTTATTTTTTATGTTTTACATAGCTATACCTGCAAAAGGGACAGCATGAAGAAATCTTGCAGGACTTAATTATCTAAATAATGTTCCACTTTAATGTAATGTATCAATGCAAACTTAGTCACTACAGGGTACCTACACACACACACACACTGCATTATTTTCAATACCCTAATGCAATACACATTAACACAAGTCATAACATGCATGAATGCAGGTGCACTAACACCCTAAGTCATTACCTGTGCATGAATCTAAAATGCACAGTATAAAAGTAATGCAATTTCTAGCAGGAGGTTTGGGTCCCATCCACTTCATATATCCAAATGTATTGACAGAATGCTTCTAATCTTTAACTGAAACCTCTGAGCTTGCCTGGGACCTTTGGTACGTTCTATGGAAAAAGAAATATATGTACATGCACCTTAGGTGCCTTTTTTTAGCTTTTTTTTTGTTATATGAAGTTAATTTTATTGGCAGATCTACTTTATCATTAAACAAAAGCAAACACAAAATAAATAAACAATTTCAATTTCTCCCAGAATAAAATTGCTTCCTTTCATAGAAATGACATTTTTGCATCACGCTAACAGCAATAATAAAACATCACATTAGTTCCCATTTGATGACTGTTAAAAAGGCCAGATGGTTAGTACTGTATATGTGTTGCCAGGAATCACTGAAGGATTTTGCCAATGCACATCTGTAGCATTGCTGTGAAGTGCCAGCAAAAATAAAATGGTATTTTTCTTTTCTTTGAAAATGTTCACCTGTGCTTGAATATTGAATTAGGCTTCCTAAGTGTACCGAGGCCCTAAAAGTGCATCCATGAATGACTTGGTGATTATTGACCTTTAATCTTCAGTTAATATGCAAATCAATAATAGGGAATAATGCCATTCTTGATTTAAACCCATATTATACTGTACTCATGACACACATTCCAGGTCCAAAAATTGTATCGTATATATATAGATTTTGTGTTCAAATTTCTGTATAAATTCACCAAACCATGTAGTGCAAGGGACTGCCTGATTACCTACAAATTGAAACTTATTCAGTTTTTGTCTCCTATTATTTTGATTATATTGATAATCATAATGTCAAAATGCAATTTGGACAGTGTGTATCCAGCTTTTTAGATTATGACACTTCTTACCTGTCTAGTGGGCTTCCACTAGTGTAAGTAAGGCGGGGGCTGGCCAAAGTATCACTGTTTATTTATGCAAATCTGCTTGCAATGTTATGTGCAGAAGTAGTAATTTATTTTGTATTTTTTAAATCCACAGTTTCCTTTCAACCCAGAGCAATGTCAGAACGTTGCAGCCCAGTTCCATGATCACTGGAATTTTCCAAACTGTGGTGGTGCTATTGATGGTAAGCATGTCCGGATTACCGGATACCACCACCAGATACTACCACCCAACTCTGGCTCCTATTAGTTTAATCATGAGGGTTTTGCAGCATAGTCATGCTACTGTAGCTGTAGTGTCTGCCAACTACGAATTCTTGCATCTGGATGTTGGAAAGAACGGCTGCAACTCTGATGGAGGAGTGATTATGCAGACAGAGTTCTACAAACAGCTCCAGAATGGCACCTGAAACTTGCCACCTGCTGAGGATAATATTGAGGGCCTCAATTTTGTTTTTGTGGCAGATGAGGTCTTTGCTCTGGGGGAACATCTGGTGAAGCCATTTCCTATGAGGATGTGTAATAAATATATTGCGCTAAACTAAAAAAACTAAATTAAATTGTAAGGCAGCCAACACAACAAAGGATGATTTTGAATGGATATAAGTAAATAAGTGCAGCGCCAGTTGAAGATCGCCTGTAGAAGGATCCCCAGTGACAACCAAATAAGTAACAAATGGAAGTCAAAATGTGAAATGGACAGGAGCAAAACTACTCCTTCAATAGAAAAACCCCACAAACGTAAATGGGTATATATATATATATATATATATATATATATATATATAGTGTACATACAAAAGCATCTGTGAACAATTATATTCCACCGTTAAATATATTAATAGGTAGACATGTGAACGACCAAAAAATGAAAAAACACTGATATAATCGTGGTATATATAGTCCCATTCAATCGAGAGAATAGTCCACACACTGTGAAGGTGGTAGAAATGTGATTTTCTTTCAGGTAGACGTGGGCAATATATATCCTTACAGCTGTAATCCCCGTAACATAAGCAAGTTAGGTACTCTTACCAGATGGAGTGGACCCGCAACTCACCATATGGTGGGGGATCTCAAAGGCTCTTATGGGCCGATTGCCCTCCCTGGTCACCGTCTCAGTCTCGGTCTCTTTGGCTGGTTACCTCGGACTTGATCTGTATCAAATATGGTCAGGATATATCCGTGGCCAGGAATCTCGCTCCAATCCGAATACCATAAACAATATTATTGCACCAATATATGTCAATCAGGGGGAAAGAGCAAAAAGGGTCCCCATAGCGTAAAAAATTTAAATTTAATAAAATATCAAAAAATCACACTGAAATCCTACAAAATTCATGTCCGAATCCAAATTGGCACACTAAATTTCCTATGAGGAACCTCACCCTAGAGAAGAACATATTCAATTACAATCTTCAATTACATTCTCGTGCCAGAAGGGTGGTTTAAAAAGCCTTCGGCATCATATTGAGTAGTTTCAGGCTGTTTTTGACTCCAATCAATCTGGCACTCTACAATAATTAAATGGCCACTTGATCCAATAGTGCAAATGTACCTTAATTGCTACGTGACTTTTGGGGCTAAATAGGCATGTTATAAAACATTAGATACACATCCCAAATTTAGGAGCTTACAAAGTTTGAGTTTGGTAAAGTGAAGGCCAAACGAGACAGTAATGTCCCAAGACTGTGTGGATGTTGCCATCCTCAGCAGGGGTGATCTTACCCCTCTAAAAGCCAAAATTTGAAGCCACGTACACGGAGAGGCATAACAATTAAATGTCCATTATGATCTCATGCCTAAAATGTGTGTAATTACAAGCATCTATTTTTCAAAACCCATAAAACACACAGTTTTGTCGCAATGTCGCAATGTCGCTAAAAATCACTGATCACCACCATTACTAGTAAAAACAAAATTCATAATATGTGTTTATAACTGTGGGGGGTATACTGACCGGAGAAGGAGAGAGATAGTTGTTTCTAATTATTAGCAACAGCAGATCTCTCTCTCATCCCCTGTCAGAATGGGGATCTGTCTGTTTACATTGACAGGTCCCCATTCTGTCACTCTGAGGAACATTCGCATTTGGCTGGCAGACATCGTGGCCGCCGGCCATGTGCATTGGCTTCAGCATCATGCAGCGGGCACGAGGGTGCCCCCCACAGCTTCTTAAGTGGATGACGTACACCTACGACAGTTGGCACAGCTGTGCCAAGCTGCCACCGTATACCGTTGGCTGGTCAGCAACAGGTTAATCAACCATAGTTTTCCACTTATGTGACTCACTTGGTAGGTCCTCTCCCCTCATTTTGTTATAGGTAACAGAGGTATAGTAGCAATCTTTAAAAAATGCTTAGAAGTCTGAGATCACTGCTGTTATATTAAAATTAAATTAGAATTTAAACTCTTGATAAAAACACAAATTACTACACAGTTTAGGAACTAGAATATTTTCTTTCAAATTATTATTTTTCTAAATGTATTGATAAAACACCTAACCTTATTTTTAGAAGGGGCCCTTTGCTATGTAATTGCTTTATGTCTAGCCATTATTCCTCCTCCTCCTCTAGGGGGGACACATGTAATATTCATCCACATGGCACATTTAAAGTAAATGTAGAGAATGTGCCCACTGTAAGTTTATTTGTACTGAGAAAAATTCTATGTAACTAAATGGGCAATGATATAACCTGAGACATTTTATAAACTGCCAAACTGTTGTCATGATTTATTTGCTCATGTGTCCCTATGGAACCTATTACATCGGGAAGACAATACATTCCCACTAAAACAGAATATATGATCATACTTACACTATTGAAAATGGCAATTTGCATTTTGTGTTTTACCATAAATTTAAAACAGAATGTCTTCTGTTCCTAGCACTGGATAGAATTCTCTAAAATTCATGAGGGGGGAGATTTAAATAAAGAGCTTTCACAGAGTGAAACTAAACATTTTTTGGATTTAAAGGTGAATATACCTCCTGACTTAAATGACTTTTCAACAAGGAAATTTCATGAGGTTTACCTAGAGTTAAGCCCGGTACACAAACGAGTCGAAAGTTAGGAGACAATGTCGGGTAAAAAAAAAAAAAAACGTTTTTTTTTTTTATTTTAAAGAAAAAACGCAAACATTATTTTTTTTACTTTTGCTGTTAAAAAAATGAAAGCCCCCCTCACTTCCCGCTCACGTGCATAAGCCAATGCATATGTAAGTCATGCACGCATTTTTAAACTGTCCACACTACACATGTAATGAATGTTAGAGTGAGAGAAATAATTCTAGTGCTAGACCTCCTCTGTAACTCTAAACAAGTAACCTGTAACAAATGTTACAAGTATCGTAGTCTGTCGCCATTACACAAGCGTGCACAATTTTAAAGTGTGACATGTTAGGTATCTATTTACTCAGCGTAACATCATTTTTCATATTTTACAAAACATTGAGGTAAATTTTGTGTGTGTGTTTTTTTTAAATTGTGTTTACAAAAACTGCTGAAAAAAAATATTGCATAACATAAAAAATTACAATAATCGCCATTTTATTCCCTAGGGTCTTTGCGAAAAAAATATATGTACAGTGCCTTGCAGAAGTATTCACTGCCCTTGGCTTTTTACCTATTTTGTTACATTACAGCCTTTAGTTCAATGGTTTTTTTTTAATCTGAATTATATGTAATGGATCAGAACACAACAGTCTAAGTTGGTGAAGTAAAATTTGAAAAAAATATATACATAAATCTATTTTTTAGAAATAAAAAACTGATAATTGGCATGTGCGTATGTATTCATCCCCTTTGTTATGAAGTCCATAAAAAGCTCTGGTGCAAACAATTACCTTCAGAAGTCACATAATTGGTGAAATTATGTCCACCTGTGTGCAATCTAAGTGTCACATGATCTGTTGTTACATATACACAGCTTTTTGAAAGCCCCCAGAGGTTGCAACACCTAAGCAAGAGGCACCACTAACAAAACACTGCCATGAAGACCAAGGAACTCTCCAAACATGTAAGAGATCCCTAGGAGCACCATCAAATCTATCATAACCAAATGAAAAGAACATGGCACAACAGCAAACCTGCCAAGAGACGGCCGCACACCAAAACTCACGGACCGGGCAAGGAAGGCATTAATCAGAGAGGCAGCACCGTGATCTATGGTAACCCTGGAGGAGCTGCAGAGTTCCACAGCAGAGACTGGAGTATCTGTACATAGGATGACCACAAGCCATACGCTCCATAGAGTTGGGCTTTATGGCAGCGTGGCCAGAAGAAAGCCATTACTTTCAGCAAAAAAGAAAATGGCACATTTTGAGTTTGCGAAAAGGCATGTGGGAGACTTCTAAAATGTATGGAGGAAGGTGGTCTGGTCTGATGAGACTAAAATTTAACTTTTTGTCCATCAAAGCAAACGCTATGTCTGGCGCAAACCCAACACATCACATCACCCAAAGAACACCATCACCATTTTTTAGCTGTTGGGACTGGGAAACTGGTCAGAGTTGAGGGAAAGATGGATGGTGATAAATACAGGGATATTCCTGAGCAAAACCTGTACCACTCTGTGTGTGATTTGAGGCTAGGATGGAAGTTCACCTTCCAGCAGGACAATGACCCCAAACACACTGATAAAGCAACACTTTGTGGTTTAAGGGGAAACATGTAAATGTGTTGGAATGGCCTAGTCAAAGCCCAGACCTTAATACAATAGAAAATCTGTGGCCAAACTTAAAGATTGCTGTTCACAATTGCAAACCATCCGACTTGAAGGAGCTGGAGCAGTTTTGCAAGGAGGAATGGGCAAAAATCCCAGTGGTAAGATGTGGCAAGCTCATAGAGACCTAAAGGGCTTGTAAAATATATATTTTTTTTCCTAAATAGCTTCCTTTACCTTAGTGCAGTCCTCCTACACTTACCTCATCCTTCAATTTTGCTTTTAAATGTCCTTATTTCTTCTGAGAAATGCTCACTTCCTGTTCTTTGGTCTGAAACTCACCACTGTAATACGAGGCTTTCTTCCTGGTGTGGAGAAAGCCTCTTGAGGGGGAGGGGGCGAGCAGGCAAGTCAGGACACTCTCTACTTTGCAGATAGAGAAAGGAGCTGTGTGTTAGTGGGCTTCCTGACTCTCCTGCACGCCCCCTCCCCTCTCAAGAGCCTTTCTCCACACCAGGAATATAGCCTTGCATTACAGTGGTGAGTTACAGACAGAAGAACAGGAAGTGAGCATTTCTGAGAAGAAATAAGGACTTTTAAACGCAAAATTGAAGTGAAGAATGACTGCACTAAGGTAAAGGAAGCTATTTAGGGGAAAAAAATGTTTTCCTTTACAACCCCTTTAACCAAAGTGACTTGGAGCTGTGATAGCTTCAAAAAGTGGCTCTACAAAGCATTGACTTTAGGGGGGTGAATAGTTATGCACATTGACCTTTTCTGTTATTTTGTCCTATTTGTTGTTTGCGTCACAATAAAAAAAAAGAGGACATAGGGCTGCCATATTGTTTAGAATTCATATGTCAGCCATGACATATTTTAGAATATGAGACACAAGAGCCAGCTTACTCCACAACCAATGACCCAGAACATGACTCTGGAATGCATAACTCTTCCAGCAGGGCCATAAAATCTATTTATACCAAACCCATTATTATCAAATCTGTAAATGACTAATTTAATGCCTTAACAAGAGGTATAGACTGGAACACCACAGTATATTAGGGTTTGCCTATAATTTTGAGGTCTGTTAACAAAAAACAGCTAGAAAGATTATCTGAGGAAATTGGGATTGGCCCATCATAAAACTGTAAACATAATTCTGTCTCACTGTAGACTACAGGGTAGTTAAACCCACTTGGAGTATATGGCGTGCCCTTAAATGTCTTGCATAAGGGTAAATTGATATTCAGGCCTAATTTATACTGATAGCTGTTCTACCTGACCTGCAAAAGACCCCTTCTCTAACTCAGTTTCAAAATCCACACATAATTCATAAAATCAGATATGGCAAAGCTACATTACTATGGGCCACTCCTCAGACCTTCTCATTGGTCAGATCATTTCTGTCCAAACACTCCTCAGGGACCAGAAAAGATGGCCTGCATCAGCAGTTTAGAGCGCTCCTTTTAACATCAAACTAGGAACATCAGCCAAGATTTATAAGAGTCACTGATCCATCTTGCTCATTGACTGGATTTTGCCAAATTAAATATTTTCACTTTTAAACCCTGTTTGTTTTTCTGTTGCATTACTGTCTCTTTTTCCTTTGTACACATGTATGCACATACATGTTGTACCTTTTTTTCTGTATTTTTTTGGTTTGCAACGTTTTTTTTTTTTTTTTTTTTTATTGTCTCTAATGCAATAACGCAGATCCTAAAGAATATCTGTCTCTTTAAAGAGCGCTACTGTTCCATAAATCTCTGTGGTGACAGTATGTATTGCAGATATTTATTCATAATTATTAGTGTGAACATTGATATTTATAATACACATTTTTGTGGCAGTAAGTTGGGGTGTAAAGGGTTAACTTTGTATTTAACCATACACATTGACGATCATTCTCACTCTGCTGGCACTTGATTGTGGTCCCGTGAGCTGGAAAATCTTTGCGCAGGGTGAGGCTGAGAGTGTCATTGTCATGTTAGCACATTTTGAGTATTACCAACCATTTGTCACAAGATGGTGAATGTGTCCGGGGTCTGATGCCACGTCTGCCACACCACTGTCTGGAAACCTGCACTTTCCTCTCCCTCCTCCCATTTGGGCAATACACTGGAGACAGGTCAGGACGCCCACTAACACACAGCTCCTTTCTCTATCTGCAATGGAAGAGAGAGTCCTGACTCTCCTGCAGTCCAAGGGAGGGGGCGAGCATGACACTCCACACCAGGGAGAAAGCATCCCATTACTGTGTGGAGTTACAGACAGAAGAACAGGAAGTGAGGATTTCTCAGAAGAAATAAGGACATTTAGAAGCAAAATCGAAGGATGAGGTAAGTGAAGGAGGACTGCACTAAGGTAAAGGAAGCTATTTAAGTGTTTATGATGCATTGAGTGCATCATTCTTACATTTTAAAATGTTTATATTTGGAGAATAAAAATTTAAACAATTGGTATATAATCCAGTGTACTTTTTAAGCAATCAAATTAGTAATGTTGACATTTAAATCGCTTAAGGGTAATTCCTCTTCTTCTGTACCAAATATTTGATGATGAAGATGCTTTGGTCTCTTTACTATATTATATATTACTATTATTTCGAAATTTCAATATATTACTATATTATTTTTTCGACAATGCATGCCATATAGCAGTGATGGTGAACCTTGGCACCCCAGATGTTTTGGAACTAAATTTCCCATGATGCTCAACTACACTGCAGAGTGTATGAGCATCATGAGAAATTTAGTTCCAAAACATCTGGGATGCCAAGGTTCACCATCATTGCTATATAGCGTTTAACTCATTGTGTTGTCATTTATTGTCTACAGCATTAGTAGGTTTTTCATTGGAAAAAAAGTAAACACCTTTTTTCATCAATAATTGTACCTATTCACGTACTTTTTTTCCATCTTTCCATTTTTTTATGAATTTGGTTTATGATTTCATCGTTTAATCACTTCAGCCCCGGAGGATTTGGCTGCCCAATGACCGAGCCATTTTTTTGCGATTCGGCACTGTGACGCTTTAGCTGACAATTGCATGGTCATGAGACGTTGCATCCAAACAAAATTGACTCCGCTTTTTTCCCCACAAATAGAGCTTTCTTTTGGTGGTATTTGATCACCTCTACAGGTTTTAATTGTTTGCTCTATAAACAAAAAAAGAGCGATAATTTTGAAAAAAAGCTATATTTTTTACATTTTGCTATAATAAATATCCTCCAAAAAAAATGATTTTTTCTTCTGTTTAGGCTGATATGTATTCTTCTACATATTTTTGTTAAAAAAAAACGCAATAAGCGTATATTGATTGGTTTGCGCAAAAGTTATAGCGTCTACAGATTAGGGATAGTATTATTTAATTTTTGTTTTACTAGTAATGGTGGCGATCTGCGATTTTTATTGTGACTGTGATATCGCGGCGAACAAATCAGACACTTTTGACACTATTGTGCGACCATTGTCATTTAAACAGCGATCAGTGCTATACAAATGCACTGATTTCTGTGTAAATTACACTGGCAGGGAAGGGGTTAACCATTAGGGGGCCAGGAAGGGGTTAAGGGAAGGGAGTGATTCTAACTGTGGGGGGGCTTAGCTACCAGTGACATGCCAGTGATCACTGCTCCCTATGACAGAGAGCAATAGATCACTGTCCTGTCACTAGGCAGAATAGGGAAATGCCTTTTTTTCCCCGCTCTGCCGCTCCATGACACGATCGTGGGACACCAGCAAACATCGAGTCCGCGGGTCCTGTGGGCACGGTCACGGAGCTTGTGGCAATGCAACGTAAATTCAATGCAACGTACCTGTACGTTGATTTGCCTGCCCGTGCCATGGGACAGCAGGCAGGACCCTTTAAACATCTTTAATAAATAACCTTAAACTAAAATAACATACGGACCTCCGTGTACAGGGCCTATTCTCAGAACCTATTAAGATCCGGAGGGGCACACGACAAGGATGCCCCTTGTCTCCTATGCTATTCGCAGTCATGATCGAATCTTTGGCTATAGCTATTCGTGATGACCCGGATATCAAGGGAATTCAATGCTCTCAAAAGGAACATAAATGTGCATTATTTGCAGATGATCTATTACTTTTCATAACCTCACCTCCATCCTCTCTTCCTGAAATTATTTACCTATTGACTGACTTCGCTAGAGTGTCGGGCCTCAAAGTAAATTGGGCTAAATCCAGAGCGCTTAATGTGTCACTCCCTGAACCCACAGTTTTAATGTTAAAAAACAAATATGAATTCAAATGGGAAATTTCATCTATCAAATATTTAGGAATCAACCTGACTTCGAAGTTTGAGAATCTCTATTCTGCCAACTATCCTCCTACGTTTAAAAAACTCGAGAAAGATTTAAATGAATGGGGTTCCCAGAAAATAGGATGGATTGGTAGGATTAATTCGGTTAAGATGACTCTGCTCCCCAGACTTTTATATCTCTTCCGCTCATTGCCCATCCCAATAATTAAAAGTCACCTAAAATCATTTCAGGGCAAAATCACCAGATTCGTTTGGAACAAGAAGGGTCCGCGTGTTCCTTCTCGAAGCCTCTTCAATCTAACTGAACAGGGGGGTTTAGGAGTCCCGAATTTGTGGTGGTACTACCAGTCTGCTAGGTTGGCCCAACTATCTGAAGTATATCTTAAAAAGGACCGTCCTGATTGGATTAATATAGAAGAACAAGTATCTTCTGCGTTTACTATAGAAAATTTGATGTGGTGTACCCCCAAACACAGACCCGCTATTATGTCCCCAACCCTTTCTCAAGCTTTAGTAATTTGGGATTCACTTAGGAAAAATCCTTCTCTGGTCTCGAAAGGTCAACCCTTAGCGGAGGTTTTCCTGGATCCGATCTTTGCATCTAGAGTCGACGTCGACTACTTCAAATGGTGGCATGACAAGGGGGTGTACCGCATTGGACAGCTCTTCTCAAGATTGGGCCCTTTACCCGAACAATTTTTTGTTGATAATTTTGATCTCCCCTCCTCCGAGAGATTGAGATTCTCTCTATTACATGATTACGCCCAAAATCTTTGGTCTGATAATCTAATTTCTGGCTCCCTATCTCCATTTGAACATAGATGCGACCAAGCCTCGGCGAGACGGGGTAATATCTCAGTTATTTATAAATCTCTCGCGACAAATGATACAAAATTACCCCACATGCTCGCTTGGGAAAGAGAACTTGGAGATGAATGGGACTTAGAGGATTGGTATGGAAATTTTGCTAGATCTATCAAGGGTTTGCTAAGTGTATCTCTGGCGGAAGCCAATGCGAAAATCTTTACTAGATGGTACATGGTCCCTCTTAAATTGGCCTCGATGTATCCTTCATACTCACCCTTATGCTTTAGAGGTTGCCAGGGAATAGGGTCCATGTTTCACACTTGGTGGGAATGTCCAAAGATTCGGGGTTATTGGAATAAGGTGTTTCACATTGTCAGACGAGTAACAGGGTGTAATGTGCATCAGTCTCCAGCAATCGCTCTATTGAATGGTCTAATCCCACAAATCTCGAAGGTTACCAGAAAACTGATTCTATTTATCCTGACAGGCGCCAGAATTACTATTGCAGCCGCATGGAAGAAACAGTCGGTCTCTATTCTACACATGAAGAGAAAAGTCACATGGATCATGGAGCAGGAAAAGAGAATTAGTTTAATGTTAGATAAAACTATTTTGTTTACTGAAACTTGGGAACCGTGGCTTAAGTACATGGGAATCCCCTATACTCCGGGGATACAGTAGTGGCTGTTGCTCCGGACTGATGCATAATCTTGGCAGGTGGGCTTACTCTTTCCTCTGAACTCTTTACTCTACTCATCTCTATCTCCCCCCCCCTTCTCTTCCTCCCCTTTTCCCCTTTTTTTTTCTCTCCTTTTCTTTTCTTTTTTTCTCTTAATTTTAGATTCGAGAAGACTAAACATAGTACATTACTTCTTATAATGTGATATTCTCACTTTGGGGATAATGGGTTCGGAAATACTCATTATATATCGGGTCTTTCTATTATAGTTAACCCTGGGTAGGATGTTGTCTTGGTTCTTTAGACAAATGTTAGAGCAAGTTGCTTTTGGGGAGGTTGGGTGGAGGGGACAGGTCCACCTCTAGGATACAGAGTGATCCCAAGAGGGGTGTCGGAGAGGCAGAGATTGTCCTGGATACCCACCTTCTTGGGGTCTATGAAAGATTGGTCTACTACATCCCTCATTGCTTTAATATTCTGGATCAGACCATAGGATATATGAGACCTCGGGGGATTAGGGAGGTGATTTGGGACAAACTATATTACCTATGGGATTCTGATTTATCTTAATAGTTCTCATTTCTCTTTGCAGTTCAATAAGTACTACCCTCTGGGGTTAAAAATGTTGGAAACGATAAACACTGAATGTACCTGTTTATTCTCAAATGTATGTTCAGCTGTAATATTTACTGTGTTATTTGGCGCATAGCTGTATATTTTATATTTTTTTTTTTTGAAAATAAACTTAAATTTGAATGATAAAAAAAAAATAACATACGGACAAATGTGTGGAATAAATAAGGTCGGGGCTGCTTTATTATTGGTTTTTAGACATAACAATAACAAAATCATTTATTAAACTCAAACAAACCCAGCCACTACGTCTCAGGCTGTATATAACTTCAGACTTCCAAATCACCCATACCATCAATAATTAAAGTCATAACAGATTTGTCCACCTTTAATTAACTTGTATTTAATTTTTTTTTTAAAAGGTGATATTACCACATAATTCACAGCCGCGACAAAAATAACAGGGAGGGGGGGGGGGGACACACCACAGATCCTGCTCTCTGAGGCGACTGAACTGATGGACGGAACCTCTACTTTTATAGCCCTATCTAGTACTGGACCTAGCTAGATAAAACTGGAATATCCCCCAGAACTAGTAAAAAACCCGGGAAAGTCACGTGTAGCTCTCTCCCAGGCCATGTGAGCTCCAGGTGTTCTCACAAAGCCCAGGAAAGTCACGTTTTTGCTCTCCTAGGCCATGTATCAGGAGTCAGTCAGTGAGGCAGGGGATTAGCTACAGGAGCTCCACACGGCGCACGTCTCCTAGAGTAGGAGCGTGTGTGCTATAGCTCCAGGCAGGCTTAGGAGGCAGACAGGCAGAGTCCCTCCCAGCCCTGCAAGCTCAGTCCTCTCTCCAGTTCCAGACCTGGAAATCCTGTGCCCCTGATCTCTCTTCTCCTCCAGCACAGCTCCCTGGCTCTCTGCAGGTAAGAGCCCTCTACCAGAGCTGCTGACGGCCGTCCTTTTCAGGATAAAGCCGCAGCAGCAATACAGATCTCCTTTTCTCCTTTTTTTGTGTCCCCCTGCACTTCCACACCTTCATCATCCTCAAGGGCCCCCCTCTCTATTCTCTCTACCCTCCGCCCGAAAATTTTGCGCCGTTCTGGGGCTCTTTTTGAGAGCACCGCGCCAGGCCGCTCTGAATCGCGGGGCCGCGGTCTAGGAAAGACCGCGGCTTCACTTGCGGCCTAACGGCGCGCCGCTCCCCACGCCTCTGTGGTCCTCACCCAGCCTTCAGGAATCCCCCCTTACCCCAGAAAGACAGAAAGACAGTTACCCTGCCCTGTCTTACACCCTCTCAGTTAAAGAAGCACCCTGTCAGCCCTTATCCCACCGCCTGTGCAGACAGCCATCCCACCAGACCAGCAACAGAGTCACCCTCTTAGCCCCAGCCCCCCTCCCCCCCCCTGTCCTCCAACATACAGAAGCTTGATCCAGGGGTCACCCGATCGCCTCTTACAGGGGTCAGGAAGGAATTTTTTCCCTACCGGAGCATATTGGCCGAGCGCCGCCAGGGTTTTTTGCCTTCCTCTGGACCAAGCCGGGAGAGAGGAGTTTAGCCAATACCTCTCCCCACTGCCCTAAAATCCACCCCCCCCCTGGTGTATTGGCGATCATGGCATGTAGGCAATATTCTGCCGAAACCATTTGGAGTTTGAGGCAATGCGCCGCAATACTGCCAGCCATCACCAAAAAAGCCCTAAGAACTGAGCGACTATTGAGAATCGATCATAGATCGACGGTCAGACATTTCAGTCATTTACCCCAGCTCAAGCACATATCATGTGCTCTGATCAATACAAGATCGGCAGTAAAACACCGACTAGAAATCCGCGACTTCATTCAACAAAAGGATCTAGATTGTCTTTTTATTACAGAGAGCTGGCTCACAGCCGACTGTAACACCATTCTAGGAGAACTGGTGCCAGAAAACTATCGTATTATTACAGAAAACAGAATAGGGCAAAGAGGAGGCGGCCTGGCGGTGATCTATAAGACTCATCTTACGATCACCAAACCAGTCCGCCAAAACCCTCTTCCATTCATGGAAACCCTTACTCTGCAACTTCAAGCAAATTCAAAGGAGACCGTCCACATTCTGCTCTGCTATAGGCCGCCCGGCCCAAAATCGCAGCTGCTATCATCTTGGACGGATTTCTTCTCCACTTATACCCTCAACAGCAAACAACTTTTGCTGCTCGGGGATTTCAATCTCTGGGCAAACTCCTCACAAGACCCCATTGCAGACGCCTGTATTGACCACCTGGAAGGATTAGGATTGCAGCAACTAGTGTGTGGGCCCACACATGCTTCAGGTCACACACTTGATCTTATTTTCAGACAAGCTCTGGAAATAAAAATTTGGGAAAATGAAAAATTGCCATGGACAGACCCCCATGCAATTATATTCAGTATTACCACCATCCCCCCTGCAACAAAAACATCAAATCCAGTGACAACACACTGGACTAGATGTCAGAAGAAGCTCCACTCGGAACTCTTCAAAACGACTTTAAGGAAAAAAATAGAAACAACTCAGCCGCATCAAACGGCCGTTGAAACATTGGAAGCCATAAACTCGGCCATGCTACAGTCAGCCGACTTGGTAGCGCCAAAACGAAGAACCCGCATTCGGAAAAACAACCGCAGCTGGTTTAATAACCAGCTGTCGTTACTGAAGCAAGAACGCAGAAGGGCAGAATCTGCCTGGAAAAGATGTTCTTCAGAGCTAAACCTATCCATCTACAAGGCGACTACAAGAAAATACCACAAAGGAATTTTCCAAGCCAAGAAAAATTATTTTTCGGAGGCTATCAACGGTGCCCTAAACCGCCCCCGCGAACTCTTCAAGATGGTCACCCAGACCATGAAGCCAGGATGCATTGAAGCCCCCAGTTCAGACACACAAGAATTTTGCAATGAACTATCGGATTGCTTCATTAATAAAATCAAGGCAATCCGCGAAAGCATTCAGCAAAACAATTCTCCCCCCAGCCCCCCCCCCGCAGCCTCTCACACAGCACCCATAGTAATTCTCCGATATCAGGTAAGTTCACCCTGGAACCCATCTCCATCGAGACCACTAAGAATGTCATTTGTACTTTGCGTAATGGCACAGCGCCAAATGACATTATCCCCACAAAACTGCTGAAGGAATGCGCCTACATCCTGGCTCCTCCCATCACGCAGCTTATCAACCAGTCTTTCTTGGAGGGCATAGTGCCCTCACAGTTGAAAGAAGGTATAATCCAACCCATCCTGAAGAAACCCTCCCTGGACCCCAAGGACCCACTCCACCGCCGTCCCATAACAAGCCTCAACGTACTCTCTAAGATAATGGAAAAAGTAGTGGTACAACAGCTGCAACTGCATCTAGATACCTACAAGCTACTTGACCCATTGCAATCAGGCTTCCGTCCCGGACATGGGACGGAAACAGCATTGCTGAAAGTATGGGACGATGTTCTCAAGGCCGCAGACGAAGGAGAATCTTGTCTCCTGGTTCTGTTGGACCTAAGTGCAGCTTTCGACACTGTAGACCACAATCTGTTACTGACTCGGCTTGCTGAAGTAGCCAGAGTCGCAGAAAGCGATTTATCTTGGTTCTCCTCTTTTTTGGAAAACCGATCGCAAACAGTGAAGTTAGGACCTTTTACGTCTGAAAAACGCACAGTAACATGCAGAGTCCCTCAAGGATCGCCTCTGTCACCAGTGCTGTTTAACATTTATCTTCGTCCTCTTTTTGAGATTATTAGCAGCCAAAAACTGCTCTACCACTCATATGCAGATGATACGCAACTGTATTTCCGTATCTGCAACAGACAGGATCACCACCTCAATCTAGAGACATGTCTCTCTTTGATAGAGGACTGGATGACAAAGAGTTATCTTAAACTCAATGGAGCAAAAACAGAACTTCTTCTGTTTCACGCCAAGCGCAGGAATCAACTTTCAACAGCGTGGACCCCCTGCCTATTTTGGGCAAAATCATCACCCCTAGCGCCAAAGTCAAAAGCCTAGGGGTCATTTTTGACTCCTTTATGACAATGGACGCTCAAATAGGGTCAGTAGTCAGCGGATCTCACCATCTACTGCGCCTACTACGCAGACTCACTCCGTTCATCCCCAAAGAAGATTTAGCGGTCGTGGTGGGAGCTATTGTAAACTCCAGGCTGGATTATGCAAATGCCCTTTACCTCGGCCTCCCCAAGTACCAAATCGCTCGTCTGCAAGTCGTTCAGAATACGGCCGCCAGACTTGTGACTGGGAAAAAACCCTGGGAATCCATCTCACCTTCACTGAGAGCCCTTCATTGGCTGCCAGTTAAAGACAGAATTGCTTTTAAAGCTCTCTGTCTTACGCATAGATGTGTCCATGGGAATGCCCCCCTTTATTTATGCGAAATAATAAAAGCTCATAATCCCAATCGCGTTTTGCGATCCACGAATCAGAACCTGCTCCAGGTTCCGAAAGCCAACTTCAAGTCCAAAGGAGAAAGAAGATTTGCGATCCAAGGTCCCAGACTATGGAACGCTTTACCAACCAACATCCGGTTGGAGGAGAACCACCTAGCATTTAGGAAAAAGGTCAAGACCTTTCTCTTTTGATATCAAAGGAGACAGGAACAACAAGCGCCCAGAGGCGATTCAGTTCGCATGTGCCGCGCTATACAAGTTTTCATTCATTCATTCATTCAAGACCCAGAGAGCCCTAGCAGGCTTTTCCAGGGGGGCCATGAAACTGCTTGCCCTGCCGCTTTCCCACGAGAAAAGGGGGAATTGAAACCGTCTCCCTCTTTTCTATCATTCTGCTGACGTATATCTACGTTAGGCATTCGGCAAGTGGTTAGTAAATCAATTAATTTAACACATTACCACAAGCAATAGACAGTTTGAATACATATATGTGACCTGTTATCTATCAAAGGGTGTGCAATTCTGCTCAGCCTGTGATTCACACATGTTGGTCACACTTCAGAGGTGACAGCATTCTATCATATTACATTCTTGCAACTCCTGGTGTTAAATGACTGCAGTATAGACCTAAAATTAAAACCATCTCATATGATACACTAGGCTTATTATGAAAAGCTTTATACAAGTATAGGTATCTTTTATTTTCAGTCATGCGACTGTCATTTTCAAATCTCATTAGACTCAACTGAAAATCACAAACTTTTCTTGGAAATAAGAATCCTTATCCTGGTGAGCTAGTTTAGTGAACTAAGCCTATAGTTAAGTGAGCAGGAAAATCTTGTGCACATACTGTACACAGAGCTTTTTTTCTCAGAAAATAGGTGCAGGAACTCAACCACGACCCTGTTCAGATTTCAAAAACAGTAGAAGGGTCTGAAAGGGGCATTAAATACCAGGATTGCATTACATACAGAGTGTAGAGTTCAGGGGGTTACACACAGAGTGCAGAGCTGTCACTTGTACACAGAGAAACCAGACTTCTGTGTTTACAAGTGATTGTGGTGAGCAGGCACCAAAGGGTCTGAGCCAAAGGTGGTGGAACTGAGTTCCCCCAAGTTCCCCCTGAAAAAAAGCCCTGACTGTACATAATGTTGTTCTGTAAAGTTTCCTAAAATTTCAAGACATTCTGAGAAAAACAGCAGGTAAACATCTAAATGCACAAGTAAAATAGTTGAGCAAGTCATTTGTGTTTTCTGTTTTACCTGTGAAACTAATTTAAATTCTGTTCCACCAGGCTTGGCAGTTATGCACCAATGTCACAATGCACAGCCAGACAGGTGACACACCTATTTTACAGTTTAATATTGCAGTTTCCTGTGTCACCCCTCAACAACCAGCCTGCTTATTGAACAATACATCTGTCCAAGAAGCAGGAAGCACTTAAACGATACCAAGAAGTAGATACGTCATCTTTCTGCATAGCATAGGTATTGATATTTCAAAAACGTTTGGCTAAAAAGAAAAATGCTTTGGCAGGTCAGACAGTAGCCGTATATGTTGTTAAACTACGTAAATAGCTGTTTGCCTGAATTTCCATAAATATATACTTTCTGGTTAAACAAGATCTGGTAATACATTTTGCACTCTGCTAGCAGAATATAGTAATTTATCGAATCCTGTTTATTTTAACACGTACATTTGATTTCAGGGCCTTGCAAATGTAAATTATTTCACCGTGCTAGAGGAGTAGCACTGCTACATTGAATATCGCTGACAATTATTAATGGTTATTTATATGTTGTCATATAAAGGGCCCCATAACCCTCTTGTCTTGAATTGTATTATAATTATACTGTCTCCCTTCATCTTGTAAAGCACTGCACAAACTGCTGAGGCTATAATAATCCTGTACAAATTATATTAATACATCTACTACTAATAATAAAAAGAATGAAAAGTGTAGATATCTTGTAAACACCATTTTAACACTTTATGCAATTTGGCACTGCGCCGCTTTAACTGACAATTGCACAGTCGTGCGACATGGCTCCCAAAAAAAATTGACATCCTTTTTTCCCACAAATAGAGCTTTCTTTTGGTGGTATTTGTTGCACTATAAACAAAAATAGAGTGACAACTTTGAAAAAAAATTCAATATTTTTTAATTTTTGCTATAATAAATATCCCCAAAGAATATATATATATATAAAAAACGTTTTTTTCCCCCTCAATTTAGGCCGATACGTATTCTTCTACATATTTTTGTTTTAAAAAAAATCGCAATAAGTGTATATTAATTGGTTTGCGCAAAAGTTATAGCGTCTACAATATAGGGGATAGAATTATGGCATTGTTATTATTTTTATTTTACTAGTAATAGCGGCGATCTGCAACTTTTAAAGTGTGTATAAGTCTTTCGCGCTACTGAGGAGTAAATAGTGAATGTGAATGTGAGTGATAAAGTGCTCCAAAGCTGCAAAATCTGTCCGTGTTCACCTTACACAAATGTGGTCAATCTATATATAAAGTGATCTTGCGCTAAGGGAAAATACACTAAAAACACATCTAAAACCAGTATAAAATGGGTGCAATAAAAGGTGAATAAAAATGGATGAATAATAAAAAATGGAAAATTAACAATAAAAAATGTCATAAAATGTGCAAATGATGTATTAAATGAATGTATAGTCCTAGAAAGTAGTGACTTTAAATGTCAAATGATTCAATAATTATCAATTAGATATTTCTTTTTTTTTTTTTTTTTTTTTTAAAGTGTATTTTTGTGCGTGAACTCGAGAGAGAGGAGCCGGACTGCAGGAGTTGGGAGTAGGCAGACCCTCCCCCCGGAGGCAATCGCCATCCTTCTCCATGCCCCTGGTGGCAATGGCGGGTGTGAAGGGGGGCCTCCCACTCACCCCGCCCTACCTGCTCCTCTTGGGAGCCCAACTGGGGCCCAACGGGACCCCAATGGGGCAGAGGGACTCCCCCTATGAGGGAGTGAGGGGGCCTAGCCCACCCAGCCAGCCCCATAGGTCCTTCGCCTCTCTTTATTTTAGGAGACCGCATGGCCAAAGTGCGTGTGTTTTAAACCAATTTCGTGTGCGTGCAAGTGTGGTGGTTTTTGTGGGGGGGGGGGGGGGGGTGGGCGTACTAAGCACAGGCGTACCTTGCATAGCACACCCGCCGGGAGCCGGGCTGAGACCACCAAACTCAATTCACATGTAGCCGAGACCGGGATCCGAACCCTTGGCTGCAGAGGTGAATGGCTTGTCAGCGCAGTGCCAATCACGTTGAGCCACCACAGCTCCCTCAATTAGATATTTCAATGCTATGATGAATGAGATAAGCAGAGTAAAAAGTGAAGATCTATGTGTATGTTGTAGTGAGAGTGAACTATGTGATAAGAATGTAAAAATGGACATACGAGGAAAAAGATGTGTGACAATATTATGATGAATGTTAATGATTAAATATTAAGTAAAAGGGATACAAAATGATGTAATGTGATGACACAAAAAAATGAATAAAATTGAGTGATATGAATAATGATGATTAATAAATGAATGAGCGAAACGTGAATAATTGAGAATTAATTAATTAATGTGATATTTAGAATGAAAAAAAATGAATAAACTAAATTAATTGAATAAATACGGGAATGAATGTTGAATGTTGAAAATGAAATAAATTAAAATGAATGAGAAAGTGCATGTACCATCCAGTGAAAAATATTAGTGTAGTGTGATAAATGTCAGATTCGGGAATGTCCCTCATAAGGGGCAGGTGACTGACTAATTATGAGAAAACAGTGGAAAAAATTCCATAGGGAGATCTCACTAGGGATCCTTTCACAATAAGGGTGAAGAATCAAGCAGAGAATCCACAATAAGTCTCCCAGAACTCTCACCTCTATGATAAATGATAAGGCATTCATGAGTCTCCCATTACTCCTCTGTGTCCTCCCCAGCTGTGGCTGTTGTGGCTATTAGCTTCCGCCACTCCCGCGGGTGTCATAAGCCTCCGCTAACCTTTCTCCATACAGTCCAGCAAGGAGCACCAGAACGGGGAGGGAAGAGGAGAAAGAAGCCTCCAATAGTGTAGCAAATATGTAAAAAACGTTATTGTGTTCTAATAGAGGTGGACTCTTACATAAGTGAATATAAAATAAAATATAATATAAAATAAGCAAAGATCGCAAAGCCCGGCCTTCTGAGCGCCATCTTACTTTTCCTCCTGTCACTTCCAGTCTACGGTAGCCTCGCTTTCTCCCTATGGTGTTACGTCACATACCTCATGACTTCTGATGAGAGTTCTGGGAGACTTATTGTGGATTCTCTGCTTGATTCATCACCCTTATTGTGAAAGGATCCCTAGTGAGATCTCCCTATGGAATTTTTTCCACCGTTTTTACATAATTAGTCAGTCACCTGCCCCTTACGAGGGACATTCCCAATCTGGGACATTTATAGTGACTTTCAAGGACTATACATTCATTTAATACATTGTTTAGTGGTGTTGTGGAGAGCCATCCCTGCCAGGAGAACACAGTAATTATTCGTAGTGACCTTAGCTGCTAGCAATAGTCCCATGTAAAAATCAGACATGCTGGTTGAACCCAATTTGATCGATGGACCAACTTGGGTACAATCAGCCTCTTTTGGGTACACTAAGTATTTATTTATCTCACCCACTCACCTCTTTTCTCACTTTTTTTATATAATATTTTACCATTGATGGTACATGCACTTTCTCATTCATTTTAATTTATTTCATTTTTCAACACTCATTCCCATATTTATTCAATTAATTTAGTTAATTTTTATTTTTTTCATTCTAAATATCACATTAATTTAACTCTCATTCATTCACATTTCACTCATTCATTTATTAATCATCATTATTCATATCACTCAATCTTACTCATTTTTTTGTGTCATCACATAACATCATTTTGTACCCCTTTCACTTAATATTTAACTATTAACATTCATCATAACATTGTCACACATCTTTTTTCTCATATGTATGCGTCTAATTGATAATTATTGAATCATTTGACATTTTAATGTAATTACAAACTGTATTCAGTTATATATATATATATATAGATAGTGGGTGTCCCTGGTTGAGCTTCGGGGCAGGTTGGACTGGACATGGATCCTCCGTTCCACATGCTCCAGAGGAGACAACCAGACAAACCAGACAGAGTTAACTACCAGCAGCGTTTTTAAAGGGTCCCTCCGATGCCCCCCATGATGATGACTATAAAAGTTTGTGTCTTTGATACAAATATACTAAATTACATTTAAAATTATAATTTTTAGGTGCTGCGGCCCATGGTACACGTTTGCCTCTCCCCCCTTCCCATCCGCATTTAGGGGGCCCGTAAGTGTGTGACCACTTGTAAGTCAGGTGGCTTGTGGAGCTTGTCTCCCTTGGAGTTGGGGGTGGGAGCCCCACCGACACGGACCAATACCAGGCCCTGGGAGACCATATGGAATTACTTTTTAATAATAAAGTCTCTGGTTCAGCAATTTCACGTGGCAGAAAGGGTAAATACGCAATTAATAAATTATGCAATATATGTAGCTATGTTTTTCTGTTTGTCTTTTCATAATATAAAATATAGACTATTTTGCAGACATATATTACAATTGATGGGAGACACTAGAAATGTGCTAAATCACAATATATTTTGTCTTTGATGTCCCATAGAAATGTAAGATCCCCCTGAGGAAGACCTAGAACGTTACAGGTCGAAATGCATTGGGGCACTCTTCTGTACATCAAACTGCATTGAAATTGATTTGTGCAAAATTGATTACTACATGTGTATTTGCCTCAACACCATTGTCTGTAATTTGCTTTTTTGTAATTACCAGAACTCATAAATTTATACATGTTTATATTTCTATATGTGTCATTTGCTCTATTAATAAAATCAGCATTTTTTATCCATTGAATAATTATTCGCTGCCAAAAAACAGCCTTCTCAGACCTTTATATGTGTCATATCATGTTATAACACGCCCACACTTGAACCCCCACCACTGCGCCAAAAGAAAAACTGGAAAATTTGTTAAAGCTGACACTTTAAATGAATTAAAATAGACAATGGCCCAGATTCATAGAGAATTAGATTCTCGTAGCGTATCAGAAATACACTACGCCGACGTTTTTTACCTGGCTCTACGTGGAATCCAGGTAGATTTTGTCCAGTAAACGACGGCGGCGTAGTGTATTTCTCCCGTCGCAATCCATCTGCGCGAGTAGGGGGCGTGAAGCATTTAAAATAGGCGCGTTCCCGCAGCGATCGAACTGTGCATGCTCTGGTCGCAAATTTCCCGCCGTGCATTGCGCGAAATCACGTTGTTACGTCGTAGTAGCGTCGTTTACGTATATTCCTATTCCCGAACGAGTAACGTTAAAAAAAAAAAAAAAATTTCAAATCGACGCGGGAACGACAGCCATACTTTACATGGGTTACGCACTGTTAGACCAGCAAAAAGCTCCTCTAACATTACGTAGCCAAAAAATGACGTAGGCGATTGCGAGGGACACTCGTACCTTTGTGAATCGCCGTAAAAACACATTTGCATATCCCGACGCATCAAAACGACGCGAACTCCTCCCAGCGGCCGCAAAAATATCGCAGCGTAGATCCGAAGGCTTACAAAGACGTAAGCCTCTCGGATCGAAGCCCGAAGCCGCCGTATCATGGTTTGAGGATTCAAACTAGTGATACGGCACGTGAAATTTGAAATTACTCCTCTCTAACACCAGTTAGACAGGCGTAATTGCTCTGTGAATCTGGGCCAATGGACTTTATTTACAGTCACTGTTAATACAGTGACTAACACTTGTCACTGGGTGTTATCATATAGTATGTATTGTATTATTTACAGAACTTTGACACCGGCGCCACTATTTACTTTTAATTGTCTACATGTACACCCTAATAAGGAAATGTGCTACTTTTTGGTCTGGAAAAGATACTACCATATTTAAAGTGTTTTGTTGTAGCTGTTTGAACATGTATGAAAGTTATCTTTATCCTGTGCATAGGTTTCCTGTGAGCAGTACAGCTCTGTGATGTCAGAATGTACCTGTGTAGCCACAATTCAATGTATGCACATAGTTTATCAGTCAAAAAATGTGTATGGGAGATAGAAAGTGTCAGTTTAGTCTTTATTTTCTTTAGGTAGGTAAACCAACTAATTGCTTTTTTGGATGTTGCATATCCAATTTTTTACATAAGTATTTTGAACTTTTTTAGGTAACTTCTGAAACCTAATCTTAAATATCTGTAGACCCCGTCCCACAGCTGTCTGGTCGACAGCACTGATGTTTTTTGCAGCACGGACTGAGCTATCACTGTACTGCTTCCCATGCCCCCACTCACCCTCTCTCAATGCACAAGAGGGCAGAGTGGCTGTGTGAGGTGTGGGGGGAGAAAAGGGAGGACTGTATTCAGCCAGAGGAAAGCTTTGCCCACCATCTGGGAAAACAAAGAGTGCAGTAATAATGTCATTGTACAACTTGGTAAAGGATAGAACCTGCTGAGTGTAGCAAGGACTTGTGAGGCCGCGTACACACGACCAAATAAATCTGATCAAATCGGTCTGACAGACCGTTTTGATCGGATTTGTCTGCTGGGGTATATTGGTTTGATCGTGTACACACGATCAAACCAAAATCTCCGCCGGCAGACAGCGCGGTGACGTGACGGTGACGTTGACGCCACCACGTCACCGTCACCAGGAAGTAAAACACTTCCGCGCATGCGTCGAATCCATTCGACGCATGCGCAGGCAGATATGTCTGCTGGTTAGTGTACTAACCAGCAGACATGTCGGACGGACGGGTTCCCAGCAGACAGATTTTAAAGCATGCTTTAAAATCTGTCTGCTGGAAAAATCTGTCTGTCCGCCCATACACACAATCGAATTTGTCTGCTGAAACGGTCCGTCGGACCGTTTTCAGTAGATAGATTCGATCGTGTGTACGCGGCCTGAGAGATGTAGTCCCTAGAGAGAATATACCTGGTGCTGCAGAATGTTTTGCAAGTTCCTGCAAGACCAGGGATCTCCAGGAAAGGGAAAGGCAGAGGGTTCTGGGGCTTTCAGCTGTTTTTTTTAGAGGAAAATGTGGAGTGCACAGCTAGAAGTTTGCTTTGTCAGTGGGAACTACCTACTGGATGATTTTCTGCAGTGTTCCACCAGGTCTGTGGGGAGGAAGTCATCACAGAGTCATGTTGCAGCTAGCATTACTGAGTCCAGATGAAGAGTGGGAGAAGGTAAGTTATCGACCTATGTGGTGGCCACAATCTCCTGCTCATTATTTAGGGAAACAGCCTTACCAGTTTCAAACAAGGTTAGGGCACCTATGGCCAGGTTTTTTAGACTCACATACACACCATCGACCAAAATCCCATCGGACCAGAACGCGGTGACATAGAACACAACGACGTGATGAAAAAACGAAGTTCAATGCTTCCAAGCATGCGTCGACTTGATTCTGAGCATGCGCGGGTTTTTGGTCCAATGATTTTGTGTACTAACCATCGAACCTGTCCGACGGACAGGTTTCCATCGGACAGGTTTTAAAGCATCCGCTGGAAAACGGTCTGATAGGCCGTACACACGATCGAACATGTCCACTGAAACTGGTCTGCGGACCAGTTTCAGTGGACATGTTCGATCGTGTGTACGCGGCCTAAGGGTTTACAACCACTTTAGGGTGGTTTGCTAGTAGTCAAATCAGCATTGTATAAATCTACTGACAGGCAGGTTTTTTTTATAACAGAAAATACCCTAGAGGTCATACATGCCCCCACCCCCAGCCTGTCAGCGGGTAGTGTGATCTGAGCCATACATGCTCAGATCACAGTTATGGCCCGCTCTGCGTGCCACAGACATGGGACTCCTGTGCACATGTGACATCACATTGGCCTGACCAATTCAGTGGCTAGAGATGCAAAACCTGAAACAAAGACCGGGTGAGGGCTCCGTTTGTAGGTAAGTTTGTCATAATGTACTAGTATGAGGTGCATACTAGTACATTATGGCTAAACCTGCATGGGGCACATTATTTTTTATTATGTTCTCCCTGTGCTTGCATGGGTTTCCTGCGGGTACTGCGGTTTCCTCCCACACTCCAAAGATATGCTGGTAGGTTAATTGGCTTCTGCCTAAAAATTGGCCCTAATATATATAAAAAAAAAAGAAAAAAAATATCATGTGCAAATTCTCAGCTCCTTTAGTAAATAAGCCCATTTGTTCTGTTTTAGATATAGCTGGAAGGTGTAGAACCTTTATTTTTATCTATTTTTTGCTGTCTGTGTCACTAATTGGTAGATTTTCTCCATACTTTCTGGAGTGAAGGAAAATCTTTCCAACTCAGACACAGACTAATGCAAAAACACATTTTAGTAAAATGCAGTAGAGCTTGCACTTGTGGTGTTTGTGTCCTCTGCCCCGTAACACCAGCTACCCTAATTTCTTACACAGGCACCACAGGACCAGGAAGTACAGCAAAATGATCTGCCCGATGGGGTCACAGACAGAGATAACAAACTGCTAGGAATGTTGACACTTTACTACCAAAATTCTATTATTCATTTTTTATGTGCCGGTTTTATTTATTTATACAATGCTTAAACAATTTCATACAGAACATTGAAAAAAAAAAAATACATCCATCGATTTAACTTTTTTCTAAAACTATTAGAAAACACAATTACTTTGTGTGAGGCTTAGTGTTTATTTTAAATATTTATTTTAAGATAAAAATGTTTTGTTCATTGCGAAAATGTTCAAGGGAAAAAGACAGACTTGTCTCTTTTCAAGATTTCAATGACTTGATCAAAAGCAGAATCCTAAATGTTACATTTCAGATGTTGGCTTAATGACACAGGGAAATGTAGCACAAACATGATATCATAGCGTCTGTTTTACACAATTCTGGTACTTTTAGATTTAAATCAGAAACACTTTCATTCACAGTCTAAAAATGTTTTGTATCAGTCATTCATTTATGGAAATGTTTTACCACCAGACACAATTTATGCATCTTCTGCTTCCAACCTTCTTTGAAATATTTATATCGAAAAATTATTTCAGTTTCATTTAACGGCATATGCAATTCTCAGTACAATATTGTTAAGTTGCGTATTTCAGGAATATGTAAATCTTCGGAAGACAGGATTCAACTAGATTTTTAATATCAAACAGGACATTTCTTACTGACTGAACAAAACTGACAGGGGAATACCTTTCAAACTGTGTATTTTTGTCCATACCATCTTTGCAATATTAAATTGAAAATAGCATTTTTTTTTTGCTTCATCCACACGAGTTCTGTACTCTTATCTAATATTATAAATCACAGAAGAGATGAAACAATGCTTCACTGGAATTAGAAAGGGCAAAGGGAGCCAAATGAACATTAAATTGTTCTGCTGTACTCTATTATTGTCTAAAAGACAAGAAAATCGTGTAGAATCATACTGTATATAGTGTCCTGTATCCATTGCAGCTTGTTTATGTTTGTAAACCCCTAAAAAAAACATATTTTTGGTAAAAGTATAGTTATCATAAACAACGCTATTTTCAGTTTAGAAGATGTAAAGGCGTCACTGATAACATTCACATGCATATATGTACATATAGGGAAAATTTGTAATTTGGCATTCACATAACTTTGTGCATATGGACGTACCTGTATGTCCCCTTTACCCTCCCTGGCGGTATGATTCTTTCAGATTTTATGTGCTGAAAGTGGTACCATTATTTGCAAGGAAATTTGGCGTTTTATACTGTAGGCTTGTAATTCTTAGGAATAACTCACTTAAATCTGACCAAACAAGAGTCTAATAGGCATCCCGGGTATGACATTTAAAAAAAAACAAATGATAAATTATAATATAATAAATAATTATAACAAATAATAATATAATTATAGTAAAAATTATTCAATAATGTAATCAAATCAAAATCACTGAAATTTGCTCAGTTGCAGAATTGTCACTGTCATTATTTTTTTTTATGACGAATTTCCCCACAAATCGCTATCGCTAAATTCTGCAAGTGATTATAATTTATTATCGCTGTTTTTTAGCTGATCTAAAACAATTTTTGACATAAAGGGACACTTTTGGTTGCTATGGGCAATCTACAGTTTGCAGGGAGAAAGAACAGTTTTTATTATATAAAAGGACATGCAGGGCACAGGGCAGACCACTAGGGACAAGGGGGGTGTGTATTTTTTACATACAGTACTGTAATCTATAAGATTACAGTATACTGTATTTAATGTGTTTGTTTACTTTGGCGCCGTTCTCCACCCCCGTGCGTCGTAACGTCGCAGGGAACGGAGCTCGTCGGCACACAGGGACACTGTGTGAATCGAGCGAGCACCCGCTCGCTCACACAGCGCGGATGCATCGCTGGATCCAGGAACAAGGTAAGTAAACCATGCCTGTGGATTCAGCGAGGCAGATTGATCTCTGATGAAGCTGCGTGACGCAGCATAACATGTAAGACCCGGAAACCGGAAGTAGACGCGGAACTCGTTTGTTTGTTTTTATTTTGATGTAAGTTTCTATTTTATCATTAAAACGTATTTAAATACTTCACTATGGCACCATTTCTCCTTATTTGAGCATCATTGGAAGACCCCCCCTCACATATCCTGGATTATTGGACCCCGATCGGACCACTACACCATTCCATTGAGAGGGCAGAGAGACATCCACTGGGGACCCAACCAGAGTGCTATACACCAGAAAGGCTCTTTCTTGCCTTATAAAGGTAAGCGCAATGTGAGCTCATTTTCTTCAAGAAAATTACCCACACCACAGAACCTGCTACAGTACCACGGATGGGACAGTTTATAATTTATTTATTTTTTATGCATTTGCATTTTTTTTTGCACGGATTGCACTTTGTCATTTACAGACTCTCAGTGTTGAATGTTTATGCGCTAATCACCCCTTTATTCTAATCACTGTTGTTATATTTATTATTATTATTTATCACAATTTAGATTGAGCAGCATTCACATTTATTTTCACTTTATTTATTTGGTGGCGCAAGAGCCTCAAACATTCAATATATGCTTATTGCATTTTTTTTTTTACCAAAAATATGTAGAAGAAATGTTTTTTTTTTTCATATATTTTTGAGGGATATTTATTATAGCAAAAAGTATTGCTTTTCCTTCCAAAATTGTCGCTCTTTATTTGTTTATAGCGCAACAAATAAAAACCACAGAGGTGATTAAATACCACCAAAGGAAAGCTCTATTTGTGGGGAAAAAAAGAACGTACATTTTTTTTGGGAGCCACTTTGCACGATCGTGCAGTGCCAAATCGCAAAAAATCTGGGCTGAAGTGGTTATAGTGTATTTCCACTTTTGCAGAACTATTCACATAGCATAACCTGAAACATATTTAAAATTTGCAGCTTACCTTTTCTAGATGTTCTATTCTGGATCTTCCAGCAAGGAAAAATACAAGGTAGTTATCTTTGCTTATGAGGGCACCAGGCAGCTGTGTTTGCATAAATAACTATGCTTGTACTGTGTAGGAAAATATTCATTGTTAGTCTTAAAGCGGATCTCCGACGGAAAAAAAATATTAAAAGCCAGCAGCTACAAATACTGCAGCTGCTGACTTTTAATATTAGGACACTTACCTGGCCTGGAGTCCAGCGCCGGCGGCAGCAGAGGACGAGCGATCGCTTGTCACTCTGCTGCCCCCACTACCATCCTCAGTGAGGGAACCAGGAAGTGAAGCATTGCGGTTTCACTGCCTGTTTCCTATGGCGCATGCGCGAGTCATGTGCGCCGTGCTCACTGGTCCCCGCTGTGTTCTGGGAGCCGTGTGTTTCACAGAACACAACTGGGGGGGCGGGATCTGACGTCCTGCCAGCAGTCTACCCGCAGACTGTGTGGCCCGGAAGTGGGTGCAAATACCTATCTTTAGACAGGTATATGCACCCCCTCCCCCCTGAAAGGTGTCAAATGTGACACCGGAGGGGGGAGGGTTCCGATGAGAGGAAGTTCCACTTTAGGGTGGAGCTCAGCTTTAACTAGGTTTGAATACTGTTTGCCCTAAATTAAAGCGGCAGCAAACTGCTGGGTATTTTTTTTTCTATCCTGAAGGGTAATATCATAATGTGCCAGTATGCATCACATACTAGAACATTATGTTAAACTTACCTGAAAACAAAGCCTTCCAGCGCCATGCTGTTAACGTCGTAGGAGCTCCTTTGCCTGGTCTTCCTTCCAGGTTTGCGGACTCTGACTGTGTGACTAGTCGGAGCCTGGATGACATCACTCCTGCACATGTGCGCTCGACCCGCAGTGTATGGCACAGGACTCTGAAGGAATGGTCCCGGGTTGCCGCTCCGTCAGAGCACATGTGCTGGTAACATTACCAGCTGCAGCTACAGTAAATATCTCCTAAACGGTGCACATTTAGGAGATATTTACAGTACCTATAGGTAAGCCTTATTATAGGCTTATCTATAGGTAAAAGAGTGCAAAAGCATGGTAGCCCATCAGCTTCTAACTTCAGCTTGTACAATCTAGAAGCTGATTCTGGTTTCTATGCAGAGTTGCACCAGATTTTGCACTCTCCAGTTTTAGTAAATCAACCACAGTGTGTTAATAAGGACCGAATTAATGAAAATTCTTAGGAAAAGTCTTAAAAAAATTTGTATGAAAATTCTCAGAACATTCTCAGGACATTTGATTGTCATTTGAAAGATTTAGTTTGCTTTTAACATTTGATTTTGGAATAAATTCAACTTTACTGTACAAAAACCATATACTGTACGGAACATTGTTAAAAATGTAATAGAAATGCACCAAGCCGGGGCGTGGCTTGGCGCGCAGCAAGTATGGTCGCACACTGAAGGAGCTCCTCTACACGCACAGCCTTCTGGCAGCTTTCTACCCGACCAACAGCTTCCAGATGCCGGGCAAAAAACTACAAGTCACCCCGCACTCTCGCCCGCGTCGCGGTTCGGTGAGTTATTCGGCCAAGAACATTGAGGAGCTCTTTAGACCGAGGAAGACGGGCCGCGGTGCCATGCCTGGGCCCAAGATGGCGTCGAGCCACCATGAGGATGAGCACAGTGACGACTCCCAGTCGGAGGGCTCGACTAGGAACAGGTCTGGCGCCGACCACCCCCTTACAGTGGCAGATATGTCCGTGATTGCGGCAGACATCAAAGCTGCATTTTCAGCAGCCATCACAGATCTCAAGACCAGCATGCTTGTCCTGAATGAAAAAATGGTCGCCACGGAGGCGGCAGGGAAGCGCAGGGACAAGGCCATACAGAAAATGGAGACAACGGCGACGGTCCATGCACATCATTTCATCGACATGAACCGCCATCTAGAAGACCTCGATAACAGGGGAAGGAGGTGCAACGTGCGCGTAAGGGGGATACCGGAGTCGGTGGACTCGGCACAAATCGTCTCCACCCTGCGCAGTGTCTTCAACATGCTTCTGGAACGCCAGGAGGACACTGAGATTAATTTTTGTGCGGGCTCATAGGGCTCTTAGGCCCAGAGGGCCTGATACGGCGCCTCCAAGGGATATCATCTGTTGCCTTGAGAGCTTTGGGCTCAAAGACGATATAATGCGCAAGGCCCGGAGGAGTGACCGCCTCGTCTTTAACGGAGCTACCATCCTACTCTTCCAGGATCTCTCCCCGATCACGTTACGGAATAGGAGGGCTCTCCGACCCCTCCTAGACAGGCTGAGGGACAAGGACATCAGATACACCTGGCGTTTCCCCTTCGCCCTAAACGTGACACTGGATGGACATCAACACACGCTCAGAGTTCCTGCAGACCTGCCTGATTTCTGTGAGGCGCTGGACTTGGGTCCGGTCGAGTTACCCGACTGGTATGCGGAGTTTCTGCGTCCCCTGCCTGACAGGAGCCCCCCTGACTCCCCGCTCTCCACACCGGATAAAAGGCTCGCAAAGAAAGCCAGACATGGCCGCGGTGGTGAATCGAAAGTCGGAACGCCGAATCGCCAGGCGGAGGCCTTGAGGGACCACGGGGGTGAGTGACTTTCCCTTAGATCCCGTGAGCACCAGCTACTCCTGCTCCCCCGTCCCCTTCCCCGATCTTCAGACCCCTCCTAACCCGCAGACTGTCCTTCCAGCGACCTGATGCTCCCCTGAAGATACGGACCTGAGGATGTGCTCTGCCTTACAACCTGCCTGTCACCAACGACCCTCTTACAGACTGTTTGTTGCCTCATGCTGCTGTTAGACCTGATGGCGTACCCCGCTTGCAACCAAAGGGTGATCCCTCGCCCGTCATCAGTCTGCAACATGCCCTAGACGTGGCTCATTGCTTTTGCTTTGTTTTTTCTCTTTTTGTTTTATTCATTTATTTTTATTTTTTATTTTTATTTTATTTTATTTTTCGGTTCAATGCAACCTGGATATTGGCCCTCTGACTTACGGCACACAGCCCGCCGAGGACTGAAAAGTTTGTATCTGCTTGGTGACTATATGCATGTTTGTTTGTGAATCACGCCCACCTTCATACCGGGCCGTCATATGAGTTATGCTCAGCTCCATGACATATTGGCGGTTCTCCTCTCATACCTCAATGTTATCTTGCTTAGGGGGGGGAGGGGTTTATGGGGGACAAACGTATGGTTCCTAGATGGGTACATGCTTACTGGTGCTCACCTCGGATAGGTTCCTTACCTATCTCCATTATTCGTTGCCCCAATGTTATTTCATCCTGGTCGGGTGTAGAATTTCAATCTAGCTTATCTTTAGACATACAGCCAGTAGGGCTGTGCGTGTAATTTTCCCTGTTGGTAATATTGTATTTTGTTTGAGTACTCTCTGTGTTAACCATAGATACCGAGGCACTGTGGTTTAGCTGCCGTTGCCTCCCTTTAGCCCCACAAGGCACCCGGTGTCCCCTGAGCCATCGGGTGCGCAATAACGGGTAGGTGAGGCTCCCCACTGTGGGTGTCTGAGTCTGCCCTCGAGGGGGGTCCACCTCCTATAATCCTATTGCTCCACTTCTCTTTTTCAAATTCCTTTCTCCTTCTCTGCCAACCCCTCAATCCCTTCCCCCATACCCGCCCTCCCTGCTCTGTCCTAACCCTCCCTACCCCCTCTGAATGGTTACCGGCGCCTCTCTGGCACCGATCACACAGATAGCTGTATAGGTCACATTGCTGAATAACTAACGTGCTTGACTTTATTGTGTTCCAGGTCGCCTCCTAGGGTCCCGCCACCTCCTCCATCCGGTCTCTCCACTATGGCTTACTCCATGATGGGTAGGGCCCCCACGGTGATCTCCCACAACGTGAAGGGTCTGAATATACCCGAACGTCGAACCTCTTTACTGAAAGAGCTTAAAAAAGGTAGGCCTCATTTTGTCTTCCTACAGGAGACCCACTTTAAGACTCACCATATTCCCAAACTCACCAATACATACTTCCCCAAGGCCTATCACGCGACAAACAATGACTCCAGGTCAAGGGGGGTGACGATCCTAGTGAGTAGGGAGGCCCCATTTGTGATCTCGGAACAGCTAAGCGACCCGGAGGGCAGATTCCTCTTTGTAAAGGGAACGTATGGGAATACCCCACTAACCTTGGCAAATGTGTACTTCCCCAATAAGGCACATAAGTCGTTCTGTCAGGCTGTAGTTCGCGAGCTCCACGGGTTCGCCAGGGGGTGCATAATCTTAGGGGGCGATTTTAATGTCCCTCTGAATCCCCTTGTGGATACTTCTAATGGGAAGACATGCATCTCCTATAGAATTCTCAAAGCTATCAAATTGATGCTCCAATCCCTACAACTCTTTGACACTTGGCGCTTCCTCAACCCGGATGGTAGGGACTTTACGCATTTCTCTGTCCCGCACTCGAGATCTGGGGAGGGTAACAGGGGCTCACATAGGTATCCAGTCCTTTTCAGACCACGCGCCTACTGCCCTATCTATGGAACTGACGAATACTACACAACGCCAGCCCTCCTGGAGGGTCAATGCTTCCCTCCTGATGGACCCAGCATTACTCCCGACCCTGACTGACAGCCTGACAGAATTCTTCAAACTTAACACGACCCCGGACTCAGACCCGCTCTCTGTTTGGGAGGCCCATAAGTGCTCCATGCGGGGAATTCTGATGAAATTAGGCTCGCACCGGAAACGGGAACGGGAGGCTGCGATTCACAAACTGACTAACCAAATTAACGCCCTGGAAACGTTACATAAACAATCCTTTTCCACTGCTTCAGCTTCCGAGCTCCTCGAAACCCGGCGGGAATCGCAGCAACTGCTGGATTCTACGGCCAAACGCATGCTGTTCTTTAGAAAAAAATTATATTACGAGGCAGGAAACAAGGCGGGTAGGTTCTTGGCAAGGGCCCTGCGTGACATCTCGTCGGCAAATCACATTGCGGGGATTAAGAGAGCAGACGGAGGCCTAGATGTAACGACGGAAGCGATCGCGGAACATTTCCACAGCTTCTATACCAAGCTGTATGCCCTTCCTCCGCAACATAGACAACCACACATGACAGGGGACAGGATGCAGATCATTCATGATTACATTACCAACAGTGGTCTCCCTGCCCTCTCGAGCGCTGATGTCGCTCTTCTTGAGGGACCGATCACGGCTGTGGAGATCACTCAGGCCATCAAACAAATGAAATCTGGGAAAAGTCCGGGCCCGGATGGCTACTCAGCCATATACTTTAAGACTTTCTCTGACCAACTCAACGAACCACTCAAAAATGCCTTGAACTCGTTGTCCCTACCCAGGCAGGTTACGCCAGATTTTCTGTCTGCACACATTACGGTCATCCCTAAGTCGGGTAAAGACCCTTCAAACTGTGCAAGCTATCGCCCCATCTCCCTGCTGAACCTGGACGTGAAATTGTTTTTGAAGATCTTGGCTACCAGGATAGGACCACTCCTCTCAGGCCTGATAGGCATGGAGCAAGTAGGCTTCATGCCCGGCCGGGAAGCCAAAGACAATGTCACCAAGGCGCTTTTGCTCATCCAGGCGGCGGGGGATCGGCGGATCGAGGGCCTTCTCCTGTCCACTGACGCGGAGAAGGCCTTCGACCGGGTGGCTTGGGACTTCATGATGGCGGTGTGTGCGAGGGTGGGTCTGGGACCGCACATGCTGTCATGGATAGCGGCGCTCTATCAGAACCCGTCAGCGCAATTGCGGATTAACGGCACCCTCTCGGAGAAAGTGGAAATAGAGAACGGCACAAGACAGGGATGCCCACTGTCACCCTTATTGTTCATCCTGACACTCGAGCCTTTTATTAGGACAGTAAAACTTAACGACGCAGTGACGGGGTTCAGGGTTGGGGGCAACGAGTTCAAAGTAGCGGCGTACGCCGATGACCTTCTCTTTTTCTTGACAGGCCCACACATTGCACTCCCCAACTTACTGAAAGAATTCGCACATTATGGCTATGTTTCAAACCTGAAAATTAATTACTCGAAGTCAGAGGCCCTAAACATCTCATTGCCGGCTAGGCAACTGGAGATGATCAAAGCCCATTCTTCCTTTCGCTGGGAACCAGGTGCCCTCAAATATTTGGGCACCTGGCTCACGCCCCGACTCTCGGACACTTTTGCTAAAAATTTCCCGCCCTTACTTAAAAACTGTGAAAAGGACCTTACCCAGTGGGACAGGGGAAATTTCTCCTGGTTTGGCCGGGCGTCCATCATTAAGATGGTGATACTCCCAAGGTTCCTCTATCTGATGCGCACCCTGCCGATCCAGGTTCCCCGCAGATTCTTCTTGGCTCTAAACGCGCTTCTACTGAGGTTTCTGTGGAACGGTAAGAAGCCCAGAATTAGATTGGCCACCCTAATGAAACCTAAGGATCTGGGTGGGTTGGGTCTCCCCGATTTCCAATGCTACCACGCCGCGGCACATCTTGCCAGGATCATTGACTGGCACTGCCATGGATCTACGAAAGACTGGGTGGCTCTGGAAATGGAGCTTTGTCCGACCCCCCTTAGATTCTCCCCTTGGATCCCCAAGCGTGCCTGTCCCCGAGCCCTTCGCAATCACCCAGTGACAGGCACTACACTAGGGGTATTTCACGCCTTGGCAAAAAAGAGGGGGATTTCCACTTCACCCGGCCCTCTCACGCCCCTAGCGGACAACCCAGACTTTGCCCCGGGCGTCGGTAACTTGACTATCAGACAGACGCTCACACGTGCCCCCTTGCTGGCTAACAAATGCTTTATAGGAGACAAGATTAGAGACTGGACAGATCTTAAGTCTGAACACAACTTCCCCAACATGAGACTATGGACATATTTTCAGCTTCGTAGTTACCTGGGCAGACTTGGGAGACTGCAGGACCTCACCAGACCACTGACCGATTTAGAGACCGTTTGTAGTTCCCAATCCCCTCTGGATAAAGCCACTTCGGTAGTGTACTCTTGGCTACAATACGCTGGCGACCCAGAGAAGACCGGACATAAGGAGAGGTGGTCGGAGGACCTTGGGATGGAGATCTCTGAGGAACAATGGAGGTATGCCTGCACTCTTGCACATAAATGCTCAATTAGCACCAAACTGCAGGAAACGAGTTACAAGCTCCTAACACGCTGGTACCACACTCCTGTTAGGCTCCACAAATGGAAGCCCCAGAGTCCGGACACATGCTGGAGATGCCAGACGGGAAGGGGCACCTTGCTCCACATTTGGTGGAGCTGCCCCTTCATCTCTGTCTACTGGGAGAAGATACTTTGTCTGATTAAGCAAATAACGGAGACCAAACTAGTGTTAAATGCTGCCTGCTGTCTATTGCACCTGTCCTCCTTTCCATTAGCATGCTACAAGAAGTCCTTGACTATGCATCTCTTAAACGCTGCCAAGTCTCTCATACCCCTGAACTGGAACTCCACTAGAGTCCCGTCCATCTCCGATTGGCTCCATAGAGTCACTGAGGTGTGCGAGATGGAGGACACCTTGGCTCAAGATAGAGGCTCAGTTGACATCTTTCATGACACCTGGCAACCCTGGTTTTCTTTTAGATACTCGCAGGACTATGAAGTGGCGAAGTCCGGATAAACTGCCGAATGGTCTTTTTCAGCAATGTGGCCCTACACCATGTATTACACGTCATGCTACATAGGAGCTCCCCCACCCCCCCCTTTCTCCCTCCCCCTCTGTCCTCCTCAGTCCTATCTATAACTTCTAACCTTTCTCTTGACTGCCTGAATGTGGCGCCTACAGCCAGCTACAACCTTGCACATCCGATTTACAACAGTTTTGGTTGATGCAATCGTAGCTGCAATAGTTTACCGAAATTTGTTGCTATTCCTAATACACAATACTATGAACTCTGATGACTAACTCGAGAACCAACGGCAACTTGGGGGCCCATTGGCTACCCTTGTGCTAACTCTGTCAGAAAATGTATTGTTAGCAAGTTATTGTTTACTCTGTTTTCTTTTTTATTTTTGGCAACCTTCTGATTATTCCTATCCGGCTGCGCCTGTGATGGAATTTCCACCATTTGCTTGACTCTTTTCATGTATGTTTACTTTTTCAATAAAAGATTTTGAATGAAAAAAAAAAGAAATGCACCAAGCCACAGTGCAAACAATAAAAATATTCAATATGCTTACAACAAGCCAACTAGGGTGCCACAACTGTGCATATACAATATGTATAATCTACATGCAAGTTACAATTTGTTAGATTATACATATTGTATATGCACATTGTGGCACTTTAGCTGGCTTGTTGTAAGCACATTGAATATTTTAATTGTTTGCATTGTGGTTTGGTGTAAACTATTAGATTAGGAAATGAACAGCAGCAACAATAGCAGTTTATAGGCACAGACACATTTTTAGCACGGATTTGATTGTATTTACATTGTTAAACATTTGTTCGATCAAGAAATATTTTCCATCCTGGTCCTTTGGATTTTCTCATCATTGAGATCAAAAATAAACATCTATTTGACCAACTAATGATTAGGAAAATGAACAAACATTCTTAGAACATTCTTTTCTTACTGATTTGCATTCTAAATCCTACCATTGTCGGCAGAATGGCACAGCTGGGCACAATCACGTACCTGTACGTGTCTCTTTAAGCCCAGCAGTGGGGTCGCGAACGGTGTCCTGCTATTGGTCACCAGAGCTGAAGAACGGAGGGAGGTGTGTGTAAACACACCTTCCCCGTTCTTCATTGTGGCAGTGTCAGTGATCGTCTGTTCCCTGATATAGGGAAAAAAGATCACTGATGTCACACGTCCAGCCCCGCCCCCTAGAGTTAGAAACACATATGAGGTCACACATAACCCCTTCAGCGCCCCTTAGTGGTTAACTCCTAAACTGCAATTGTCATTTTCACAGTAACCAATGCATTTTTATAGCACTTTTTTCTGTGAAAATGACAATTGTCCCACAAATGTGTCAAAATTGTCCGATGTGTCTGCCAGAAATCCGCAGTCATGAAAAAAATCGCTTATCGCTGCCATTAGTAGTAAAAAAATGTTTTTAATAAAAATGCAATAAAACTATCCCCTGTTTTGTAAACGCTATACATTTTACGCAAACCAATCGATAAACGCTTATTGCAATTTTTTTTAACCAAATATAGGTAGAAGAATACGTATCGGCCTAAACTGACAAAAAATATATATATATTTTTGGGGGATATTTATTATAGTGAAAATAGTAAAAAGTAAAAAAAATTAAAATATTGGGCCAGATTCACATACAATTACATTGGCGCAGAGTATCAGAGATACACTATGCCGCCGTATTTTACCTGGCTCTACGACAAATTCATGGAGATTTTGGCCCGTAACGTACGGCGGCGTAGTGTATTTCTCTCGGCGGAATCGAAATACGCGATTAGGGGGCGTGAAGCATTTAAATTAGGCGCGTCCCCACGGCGATCGAACTGCGCATGCTCCGTTCAGAAATTTCCTGCCGTGCATTGGGCGAACTAACGTTGATACGTCATTTGTTGTTTGAGTAGCGTTGTTTACGTACATTCCGATTCCTGGATGACTTACGTAAAAAATAAAAACAAATGTTGAAATTCGATGCGGGAACGACAGCCATACTTAACATGGGCTGTCTAATATTAGACCAGATAAAAGCTGGAATAACTTTACGCGGCAAAAAGATGACTACAGATGCCGTAAGAGATTGCGAATGACGCTCGTAACTTCGTGGATCGTCGGAAAAAGCTAATTTGCATACCCCGACGAGGAAAACGACGGGAACTCCACCCAGCGGCCACAAAATTATTGCAGCGTAAATCCGAAGGCGTACGAACACGTAAGCCAGTCGGATTGAAGCCCGAAGCCGTCGTTCATGGTTTGAGGCTTCAGACTAATGAAACAACGCGCGTAATTTGAAAGTACTCCGGTCTAACGCGAGATAGACCGGAGTAAGGGCTCTGTATATCTGGCACATTGTTTTTTTTTTTCAAAATTGGCACTCTAAGACATGTGGCTAAATAAATTTTGGCCTAAATGTTTGACTAAAATTTAGTTTATTGTTTTTTTATTATAACAAAAAGTAAAAAATATTGATTTTTTTTCAAAAATGTCGCTCTATTTTTGTATATAGCGCAAAAAATAAAAATCGCAGAGGCGATCAAATACCACCAAAAGAAAGCTCTATTTGTGGGAAAAAAAGGAAGCCAATTTTGTTTGAGAGCCACGTCGCACGACCGCGCAATTGTCAGTTAAAGCAACGCAGTGCCGAATCGCAAAAAGGGGCAAGGTCCTTAACCTGCATAATGGTCCGGGTCTTAAGTGGTTAACATTGTTCAAAAAACCTTGCAGTCAGCCATGACACCTTGTCCTAAGAAACATCTAAAATGTAAGAAATATTTATAATTTTTTTTTTTTTTTTTTTTAGGTATGCTGTGTGAATGGGAACACACAACAAACATATAGTGGGGTTTTCTCAAATTTGAATGCCACAGTGGAATTACGCTTTAAATTCATGGTTCACAATACATTTTTATGGGATTTCTTTACATGAAGTTAAATGTAGGTTGAAAAGTATTGCACCATGCTGCACAACTTCCAGTAAAAATATAAATTTATGATTGCCCTTAAATATATACTATTAATAGCTACTTTTCATAAACATTTTGCTATGTTAGCCTTGGCATTTTCTTTCATATTAAACAAACCTTGTTATTACCTTTGTAGTATTGTGTAATAGTACCATATATTTATTCCTGGTAGCATAAAGAGGCACAGATACTAAGTAAAACGTTTTTTTACGGAATTCAAGCTATGTACAAACAGATGCTTACTAATAGTCAGGTGCCAAAGGTGGGTGTTTAGCAGTTTAAAACAACTGGTTAATAGAAGTATACTCTTCATGTATAAGCAAAAAAGATTAATGGAGACAGTGGGGTTAATTTACTAAAGACAAATAAACTGTGCACTTTGTAAAGTGCGGTTGCACTCTGAAAGGGCAGTTGCTCCAAAGCTTAGTAAATGAGGTAAAACATCACTTTGCAAAGAATACCCCATCACGTGCAAGGAAAATGAAAAAAAAAATGCTTTTTTGCTTGCACATGATTGGATGATGGAAACCAGCTGAGCTGCTCATTTACCAAGTTCTGGAGCGACTGCTCTTACAGAGTGCAACTACACAGTCTATTTGCCTTTAGTAAATCAACTCCAGTGTTTGTGGTCACTGAAATGCTAGTCCTTGTTCATCATAGGTAGATGAGTCATTATATGAGCATGTTTTTAACTGATTGTTATAGGTTAGATACTGGAAGGTAGACTATTTTAGCTCCATTCATAGTACAGTCATTTACTAGAGAAGAAGGGAACTGCCGCTCCAGGTGAGTGCACTGAGCAATCAGTGTCCTCTCAGAAGCGTGGGTGCAGGCAATGCATCGAACAAAACTTGAAAAGAAAAGGTTGGACAGCCGTAATTCCAAAAATCCTAAAAAGGTCGCCTTTAATAGTAAAAAGAAACAGCACTACAAATCACAGCAGGCAGTGGGGTATAACTGATGCGTTTCACACTGTAATGTCAGCGTTTAGTCATAGCTCTAGTGATAGGTAAATCTATCACTAGAGGTTCAGTTCACCACAAATTTCCATTTAAAATAAGGCAAATATGAACCTAGAGGTGGATCTCATTGAAGTCTATGGGGCAAGAATCTTTGTGTTAAATTCTAGCCATTGTTAGGGCTAATAGACAAACTACTATAAAAAAAGGCATTGGAAGGTGGGCATAGGAGTGGAAGACACACTGGTATTCCTTTTGCAGCCTTCCAGCTGCTCACACTGTTACTTGCCTCCACTGAACGTTTATCAGATCTGTTGATGTATGTCAGCACCTCCTAATGGTTATAAGCTGCACTGCACCCTTCCCAGTCTTCTTTGTCAAAAGTGGGCTAACATGAATGACCAAATGCCCTCCAGCACCTTTGCTAGACTTGTCAGCTGTGAGCTAACAAACCTGGCCACACACCAACCGGTTTTATTTAAACATCACATGCTCCGGGCTCTGGGCTTGTAGTAGTCCTGTCTGCACAATCCCGTATTCAGTCTCTGTAGCTCCTATACCTTGTATCCATTTCCTGTATCTTTTATTTGGCATCTTGCATCCTGTTCATGTATCTTGTTCCTGTATCTAGTGTCTGCATTGTATTTCTGTCTCAATATACCGTGTCCAACACTTAGCTCTGGTACTCTATTACTTGTACCTAATTCAGATGTCTGTGTTTCTAGTTTATTTTGCCCTGCTTTATCACTCTGTCACTTTATACCTGATGCTAGTTAGACTATACATGAAAAACTCAGATGGCCAGTTCCTGGAAAACTCTGTTGTCTGCCGCCACTCTGTCCTTGCTACATTAATTGATTCCTCTGCAGGCTGCACTCAACTCTGTCCTGTCCATCACTATCTCTGCCTCCACTGAAGAGCTGGCACCTTGTGTCCTTCATTGACAATTGGTACCTCTACACATTACCTGGAGCTTGCTATTAGGGGGGCACTGGATCTAAACCACAACTCCATGTGTCCATTTAGACATAGAGCTTTTGTTGGGCCCCACCCCTCTCTCTCCTGGTTGGCTAACTGACGTTGACTGTCAGCAGCGGGAGCCAAGGGTGCCGCTGCTGTGCCAATAAGCCAATAAGGAGGGAGAGTCCGGACATCTGAAGCACTCATGCAACATCGCTGGATAGAGATGGGGCTCAGGTAAGTATTAGAGGGGCTGAGGGGAGCTCCTACACACAGAGGGTTTTTAATCTTAGTTTTGCATAGGATGCATTAAGAAAAATAATCTTCTGCCTTTACAACCACTTTAAGAGAAATGTGGCTGCTAAAGGTGAACTACACTGTAGTGTCTGCTTCTGGTCCTTACAACATTCAGAAGCAGCACCCCAATCTAAATGACTATTTATTGGCGTATAACACTCACTTTTTTACCCTGAAAATAGAGGGTAAACTGTGCCTGCGTGTTATACGTAGGGTCGGGAAAGTTTTTTTCCCGAAACTTCCCTCTTAAAGTTAGGGTGCATGTTATATGTCTGTGCATGTTATACGCCGATTAAATACGGGTATCTCAGTTTTGGAAAAAAAAAAAATTTTGGGCAGTTTTAGCAGCAACTTATGCTTTCTCATCATACTGTAATACAGGGGTGCCCAACCTTTTGAAGGCAGAGGGCCACTTAAGGGACTTTGTAACCAGTCGCGGGCCACGATGAGCGGAGTGGGCAGATGACAGGTCTGTGTCCAGTCTGCATATGCAACGCAGACACAGACACAGCCCAATCTACTCTAAGGGCCCTCCGATCCAATCAGACGGAAGTGGGCAGATACACTTTTTTTAGCAGATCGGATTTGAGGCAGGCAGGTGAAAATGGCCATAAGTCTGTTTACATCTGCCGCTCCATAGAGGTGAATGGACGGTCCGATTGGGCCGAACCGACCATTTTAAAGGGGCCCAAGGCTGCTTTTATACTGATGGTCTGCAGTCTGTTGCGACGCAGTGTACCTGTGGTTTTCCCACCGGTTAGTTGTACTTTGCCATCAACATCTATTATATTCTAAAGATGTGGTGCACTTTCTGAAAATCTGCTTGCTTCCTCTACCGCCGGCTTCATTCACAACACTGATGCTTTTGGATGGCAGGTCGGCAACCTGCAATCTGGGCTTGCCAAGCAGCCATCCCAGAGGAGGAGGTCGCGGGCCACATCAGAGGGCTCCGCGGGCCACATGTGGCCCCCGGGCCACTGGTTGGGCACCCCTGCTGTAATAAGTCTAATAGATAAAGGCAAGTAGTTCTCTGTGGCTGTCTCAGCCCTCCTACTGTTTCCTGCGGCTGGCCAATCACATTAGAGACCACAGATGCCACATACAATTGGCCAACAGCATGATAGTTTTAATAAGGGAAAATTGTCTCTTAATTATTTCACTAAAATGATTAGGAGACTGCATGGGGAATAGTCTCATTTTTTTTACTATAATAATTAAGATACTGCAGATTACATAGTGGTGTAAAATTGGTCAGAAGTGGGACATTTTAAATAGCAAAGCTAGGCCAAAATTTTCTAGAATGTTCTGCGATTCCCGTTCTACAATCTCCTTCCCCAAACAAGCAGCTGTGTAAATCTCCTATTCAGACTAATACATAGAACACTTAAAAAATACAGCATTCATCTCAAGATTAAATTAAAGGGGTTCATTTTTTATTTTCTATATAGATTCCTTTAAGCTAGTGCATTGTTGCTTTACTTACATTCTCCTTTGATTTCCCTACTAAATATTTTTCTTCTTTGTCTGAATTTCTCACTGAACACAGCATCTCCCTGCAGGGATGTAGTCCCAAGGGAGGGGGCGAGCACGCTGACTAACCCCCAGCCAGAACAGCTTGAATGATGGGGGCAAGTTTACCGAGGAGAAACAGGAAGTGAGAAATTCAGACAAAGAAAAAAAAACATTTAGAAGGGAAATTAAAAGAAAAGGTAAGTGAACAAACAATGCACTAGTTTAACCCCCCTGGCGGTATTCCCGAGTCTGACACGGGGTTAAATTTCTGTGCTGCGATCGGTAACCCCGAATCAGACTCGGGCTCGCCTAGCAGCATCCATAAGCATGGTTTACTTTCGTTGTCCCTGGATCCAGCGATGCATCAACGCTGTGTGAGCGATTGGCGTCCTCGCTCGATTCACACAGTGCCTGTGTGCCGCCGATCTCCGTTCCTTGCGACGTTACGACGCACGGGGGCGGAGATCAAATTAAAAAAGTAAACAAACACAGTACATACAGTATACTGTAATCTTATAGATTACAGTACTGTATGTAAAAAATACACAACCCCCTTGTCCTTAGTGGTCAGCCCAGTGCCCTACATGTTCTTTTGTATAATAAAAACTGTTCTTGTCCATAGCAACCAAAAGTGTCCCTTTATGTCAAAAATGGTTTTATAGCAGCTAGAAAACAGCAATAATAAATTAAAATCACTTTCCGAATTGAGCGATAACGATTTGTGGGGAAATTCGTCATAAAAAAAAAAGTCATGACAGCGACAATTCTGCAACTGAGCAAATTTTAAAGATTTTGAGTTGACATTATTGAATAATTTTTATTATAATTATATTATTATTTGTTATAATAATTTATAATTATTTATTATATTATAATTTTTTATTTTGTTTTTTAAAAAAAATCATACCCGGGATGCCTATTGGACTCTTGTTTGGACAGATTTAAGTGAGTTATTCCTAAGAATTAGAGGCCTACAGTATAAAACTCCAAACTTCCTGGCAAATAATTGAAGCGCTTTCAGCACCTAAAACCAGAAAGAATCATACCGCCAGGGAGGTTAAAGGAACCTATTTAGAAAATAAAAAACAAATCTTTACAACCCCTTTAAATGAATAACCCACTTATTACATGTAAATAAATGCATAGAATTCATATTAAATTAATAAAGTAATGTATATATCGCAGTGATAAAACCACTATTTGATTCAATTACTTTAAAACTATTACTACAATATCATTTGTATATAACCTCTCTCAGTGATATAAATTACTGGTGCTTAACAAAAATAATGTAAAATAAAAGTTCATAGCACTATTGGTGTTCATTTGTAGCAGAAATGTGTAAAAAAAAAAAAAATGTATGCTGAAAACAGCTGATGCTTCACACCTTTAAAGTGCATTCCCAGTGGTTGAGAATCACTTACAGATATATATGTCTGATCTCTCATTACAAGCTGGTCAAACAGGGCTGTGTAACAATGCTAAATAGACAGGGAGATGGATGGCTTCCTTTATTTTTCCCTCATGGATCCATTGAGTAAAATACAGAAAAAAGCTTACAGTGCAACATTGTAACTTTATTAAAACAGTAAGTTAAAAACAAACATACTCACAAGCAAGTGCTTGACATAATACTCAGGATAAACAGCCAGTGGTAAATGTCTCTCAAATACTGCACTACTGCAAAAAAAAAACCCTATCACAAATCCAGTGTTTGCTGAGCCCTTTTCACCTTTGCATCAGCGTTACAGTGCCCAGTCCTGTCCAATGCATTTTATCACACTGGAAGCAATCGGATTCATCTTTTCCTGATGATGTCCAGGGTGACGAAACACGTTTGGAAGCTTTTGTAGTCATACAGAATTTAAGAGACATTTTTTTTATTATTTAATTCCATTTTTTTATCAACCCTATGTTGTTGAAAGGCTTTATATATATATATCTATATATATCTATATATATATATTTTTATTATGCTGTATTGTTTATATTCATTATGTTCTTGAATTAGTTATATTGCTATAATACCATCATCTAATAATTGTTTTGAATATTTATATTTATAAATATTTATTTATTTTCATATTTATTTATTTTTATTTTCATAGAGCAATTTGATGTCAAATTGAGGACACATATCATTAACACAAGTCCTGGAGAGGTGGGTGAACCGCAAAAGGCATAGAGAGGATGAATTTATGTCCGGGCACATATATTTATACTACTCGCTTTGCACAAGCTCTTGCATTTTATCTATATATTGAAAGTTAAATTCTTTCAGTATTTGTAAATTTTGTGTAAAATAAAATACTATTTTATCCCATCAATTCTTGCTGGTAATAATTATGTTGCTATGCATTATCTACTGGGTGGCATGTTCAAAGACCCTGTTTAGTTTTTAATTTTTAGTTATTTCTGTATTTTGGGATATTGCAGGACACTAGTAAACAGTTTATGATTCCACTGCTTTTCAACTCTAACTATGTTTGTCAGCTTTTCCTATGTTATCCTTACAACAGTTTTAAAAGGATAAGGTCACTTTTCATAATATGTTACATGTTACACCCATATTCGGGGTGTAACATGTAACATATGAATGGGCCTGCCCCGCACCTCCCTGATCACTGCTCTGCCAGCTAGAGGGGGTTGTTTTCCATCCACTACCTGTCAAAATGTAAAAGAAAATGTGGCTGTGCAGGGCTCCACCCATCTGGCCACGTTACTCATTCACAGTGCTCTTTGAATGGAAAACTACAAGGTCTGGCAGTCTTTGAAGCTGTCGGCTTGTAGATTTCAGTGAACTATCACGATGCTTCATTCATTCATTCCTTCTGTTAGCATGTGTTGGCTTCCTCTTATGAGGAAGCAAATACACTAGAGCTGCGTACACACGGCAGAGAACCTCGATGGGCAGAACACATCGTTCCGCCCGTCGAGGTTCTCTGCCGGCCGTCAGATTCGGCGACCCGCCCGTCGGGAATGGCAACCAGCCATTCATCCAGGCAGGCCGTCGAGCAAATAGAGAACATGCTCTCTATTTCTGCTCGACGGCATTCCCGACGGGATGCTCGCCGAGAGCGTACACACGGCCGAGGTTCTCGCTGGAATGCAGCTTCCAGCGAGGTTCTCGCTGGTTTCTAGCGAGAACCTCGGTCGTGTGTACGCCGCCTGACAGATCTGCAGGAGATTTGCATGGCATCAGCGATCTGCTGACTGCTGGTGCAATGCTTTACTGTGCATTTATTATTTTTCCCAAAAAGGACAACTCGTCCTTTAAATGCACCTACACTTTAGCTGCTCTATTCCCCTCTTTTTTTAGTGAGGAGACTGACCGGGGACACTGTGTGAATCAAGCAAGCACCAGCTCGCTCACACAGCGCGGATGCATTGCTGGATCCAGGAACAAGGTAAGCCAGCATGCGCTGCAGGCTCTGCATAGCTTCCCCGAGCGTGACTCGGGGATACCGATCTCAGCACCAAAAAACACCCCGCTTGGTAATACCGCCAGGGGAGGTAATATTAGGACAGGAGTAGGAAGGGGGTGGTGTCTGCGGTGTGATAAGGTGGGAATGGGAGGAGTGCAGAAAACAATCGGGGGGTGGATGGCTAGATCAATAAGCGTGGGTGAATGGGCGTGTGGACATAAATAATACTATGTGCAAAACATGACAATCTGAAATAAGAAATATGAATGTACCAGCCTAAAAAAATGGATGAGCAAATAATGGATACAGCAATAAACATATATGCACCACAAATGAAAATCGTAAGTGATAAACCAAAAACACAATACTCTATATGAAATATATAAAATATGAGTACAAAGTGAAACAGAAAAGTCAATGTGAATAAAAAAGTCTCTGATATGTGCTCTCAAGGAACCAAAATCCAGAAAGAAGGGTGCCAGGACAAAACTTCAGTGACAAACACCTCTGGTGCTCTGTAACTGCTCACCTCCCGGCTATAGCACGGATAGCCAAATAAACTCCAATGTGGTGGTTTCCAAGGGCAGCAACGTATATAGGATTGCTACAGCCTCAGCATCAGATACATGCATCAGATACACATGGAAGAGACATCAAACAAGGGGAATCATGGCACAGGATGGTAAGGACACTAATGCAACATAATAGATCACACGGACATGCACTCACATGGAGGCTATGTAAGGTGGGCCTATCTCTAATGAACAGTGAGTTTGCAAGTGGTCCTGGATGTCATTTTACAATGATCGGGGCTCAAAGTGGTTAATGAGATGTATCAAATGACTTCCTCGGCTCCTTCGGCCACTGGGGGGGGGCGAGAGCGCCGCCAGCGCATGTGCGTGCCCGCTGTGTCACTGAGGTGCCGAATGCACGTGCTTGGCAGCCGCGATGTCCGCCAGGTACCCGCGATCGCCCGTTACACAGGCAAGGACGTGGATCTGTGTGTGTAAACACACAGATCCACATCCTGTCAGGGAGAGGAGACCAATACTGTGTCCCTTGTACATAGGGACACAGATCTGTCACCTCCCCCAGTCAGTCCCCTCCCCCACTGTTAGAATCACTCCTAGGGAACACATGTAACCCCTTCCTCGAACCTTGGCCCAGATTCATGTACATCTGCGCATTATTGGACCGGCGTAGCGCACCGCCTTTACGTTAGACTTGCGCAATTTTGCCGCGTAATCACCCTATTCTCGTAGCTTTTGCGCAGAAAATTGCGCATGCGTAACGTTATTTCAGAGGCGTAAGGCGGAGTAATACAAATTGGGAAGGACGTGGGCGTGTTACATTGAAATGAGCCGTGACCCCATGCAAATGAAGGGCCGGCCGGCTCGCGCATGCGCGCTTGAAGGAGACCATGGTCAGCTCCGCTGTGCGCATGCTCACAACTCGGGAGCGGCGCAATCAGTGAAATTGGAAATGGACTAGGGCAACATAGTGAACTACGCAAACAGCATAAATAGACAGACACAAACGCACTTGCATTGCAAAAGTACATCCCTTTGTATCCCTTCCCATTTAACCAAGTGCTTTTGTCCTGTTGTTCGTTGCGTTGTGTTTTGTAGTTGTCAGATTAGTGTTCTGTGTGATCAAGTGTTTGTTAGTAGATCTTTGAAAGTGTTTTTTGATAAGTGTTTGAGAGACTGTTTGTGTGATATATTTCTGTTCGTTTGTTTTCTTGCAGATTTTTTGCTGTTTGTTTTTGTGACTGTTTTTTGCTGAGTGCTTGTGTGATTTTTTGGGTGTTAGTTTTCTCTTTGTGTGTGTTCTTGCTTGATTGGTTGTGCTTGTTTTTGTGACTGATTTTTGTTGACTAGGAGTGAGTTTTTTTGGAAGTATGACAGAGAGAAAGCGAAAACTCAATTTTACTGTGGGGGAAAAAATAATTCTTGCCCAGGCCATTAGCGATTATGGGCGTTTCCTCCACGGCCCAGACAGTGCCAACACCACCCCGGCCAGGAGGAGGGAGATTTTGGACCTCATCACTGAGCAGGTCAATTCAGCGGGGGAGGGGGAGACACGGACCCGGTCTGGGATTGACAAAAAAATTAATGACCTCCGGCGTCTGGTCAAACAGAAGCTGTCCAAAATGCATGCCCATGCCAGGGGCACAGGAGGGGGCCCACCATGCCGTATTAGGCTGACAGCGGAGGAGCGTGCGGTGGCCCTGACCTTTCATCGGCATGAAGTGGAGGGCCTGCCCGGCTTTGACTCAAGTCCGGAGCCCGTGGTGCCAGGTAAGTATTTTTTTTAATATCAGGTGTGTAGCATGTGTGGGGGAGGGGGTGAAAGGGAATATGTGGCAAGTGTGTGGATCCTCCAACCTGTGAATGTTTTGTGTCATCCACAGATGTGCAGGAGGGTGCAGGGCCATCTGGCCTGACCGCACCATCCCCAGGACAGCAGCCTAATGAGGCCCCCCCAACAAGGCCGGAGTCCGCGGAGGAGGTTCAAAAGGAGGAGGAGGAGGTTGAGGAGGAGGAGAATCATGAGGAGGAGGAGTCCATGTCAGGCACTGGACTTTTGGTTTTTGAGGACTCTTCCCCTCTGGCTGGCAGCAGGCAGCCCTCCCTAAGGGGGAGCCCCCCCCTCCTTCCCCAACATGGCTCCCCTCCCAAGGGCCTCCCCTTCTCCCCGGCCACAAGCATCAGCTGGAGGCAGGAAGTCGTCCTAGAACACCAGGGGGGTGGCCGATCTCCTGCCCGCCACTCTGAGAAGGGACCAGGCCCTTCAGACCCGCCATCTGGGACAGGTCAGCCAGACATTGGTGCAGATGGAGGAGAGCCTGTCCTCCATCAAGGATACGCTGGGGAACCTGGACTCCTACTCCCGGGCTTTCACAACCTGCCTAAACGACCTGCAGACGACATCAGCAGGCGTTGGGCAGGATGTGAGGGCCCTTACCCAGGCTATCCAGGCCAACACGGCAACACTTGGTGCTGCCCTGGACAGAATAGCCGTGGCCTTGGAGGGCAGGCCGCCAGGTGGGCAGAGATCAGGGGCTGCTCCTCCTTCCCCGGTTTTCCCCCTCCCCCATGAGTCTCCCCTGAGGAGCCAGGGCCGTGGCCAGTTGCGCGCCAGGCGTGGCTCACGTAAAGGGCAATCATTTTTTTTCCCCTTTTTTGAGTTTTTTTTTTGCTGGAAATTTTTTGATTTTGCTGGTCATTTTTTTTTTTTTTTTGGGTTGTGAATGCTGTTTGAATGTGGGGGTGACATTCCTGCCGGAAAAGGGGTGTCACCCTCAATTTTGGTGGAGAAGGGTTCCCCAGGACCAGGGAGAAGTGATCCCCAGGTCCGTGTGAATGGTGTATGAATGTACAGTGACATAATTGGAGCCTTGGCGTGGCGTTGCTGCTCACAAGTCCTGCATGGTGGACTGGTGCCAATCCAATTTGATGTGGATGTGGGGTGTGTGTGCTAGGGACCACAGTGGTGTGCATGCATGCATTCTCATTGTGCCATGATTAATGTGTGTGTTTAACGTGCAAAGATGCCCAATGTGAGTTGTCTCCTGGCTGCTCTTCCCTCAGAAGACTGGGTAGCCTCGGTTAGGGGGGGATTGTCTGGTTCAGGGGTCAGGTCATCACGTAGGTCAATCTGCAGTCCCTTTCTTACTGCGAAGTTGTGCAGCATGCAACATGCACCGATGATCTGGCACACAAAGTTTGGGGAATACAAGAGGGTACCCCCAGACTTATCCAGGCATCGGAAACGTGACTTCAGGAGGCCAAAGGTGCGCTCCACCACTGCTCGTGTTTGGGCATGTGCTTGATTGTATCTTTCCTCTCCCGGGGTTTGGGGGTCCGGGTAGGAGTCATGAGATGGGGTCCCAGTGGATATGCAGAGTCACCTGTAAGGGAAAAGACAGGAGGATGTTAGTCATGCATGTGCCCCTTGTGATGTGTGCATCATGGGAGGGGATAGTCATGCCTGCCACCCATGTCACTCACCAACCAGCCAGGTGTCCCCATACACGTTCTGATTAAATTCCATTCGGATGTGGCATTGATTGTATATGTATCTGTCATGGCTGGACCCTGGGTGTTTGGCACGGACGTGCCATATGAGGCCTTGGGCATCGACTATCACCTGTACGTTGATGGAATGCCAATGCTTCCAATTGCGGTACATGTGCTCTGTCTCATGGGGGGGCTGGGGTGCCACATGTGTGCAATCAATGGCCCCCACGGTGCGTGGGAATCTGGCAATTCTGTAGAAATCTGTCATTGCCTTCAGCCGCAGGTCCTCAGTGGTGGGTTTGATGATTTGGTTGGCCATGCGTCTGAGGATTGCAGGGACAACCTGGTGCACACATCTGCTCATGGAGGATTGTGACATCCCAGCCACCACTCCACTTGTACGCTGAAAAGAGCCACTGGCAAGGACATGGAGTGTTGCCATGACCTTGACCAGTGGCTGCACTGCATGTGAGCGTTGTGTTGGGCTGGTGATGTCCTCCTGCAGGGTTGTGGTTAATTCCAGGATGACATGAGGGGTGAATCTGAAGATGCGATACAGATTGTTGTGCAACACTTGTGACTGCTGAGCTCCTCACTAACAGTGTTGCTTTATCTAACAAGTAGACTTTTTTTCTCTTTTTAGACCAGCTTTTATATGCTCTAATTTTAGACAGGACATTTTGCTGTTGCGCACACTGCGTAGCCTGCGCTGCCCCAACGTTCTTTTGTGGATCCCCGTAAGTCCCTCATTAGCATATTTGACTAGCAAATCAATGGTCTGTCTAGCGCAGTTTTGCGCGGACGTATGCGCCTGTCTAACGAAATTACACCGGACCAAAAAAAGTAGATTTCTTGCGTATCTCGCTTTGGGGATGCCGTGCATCGAAACGCACGCGCACATTTAGACTTACGCACGCGCATCTCCTGTTGCGCAGGCGTAATCGCTCTGTGAATCTGGGCCCTAGTCTTAACCCCTTCCCTGCCAGTCACATTTATACAGTAATCAGTGCATATTTATAGCACTGTTCGCTGTATAAATGTAAATGGTCCCAAAAATTTGTCAAAAGTGTCTGATGTGTCCGCCATAATGTCGCAGTCCCAATAAAAATCACAGATTGCCGCCAGTACTAGTAAAAAAATAATAATAAAAAAATTCTGTCCCCTATTTTGTAGGCGCTATAACTTTTGCGCAAACCAATCACTATACGCTTATTGTGATTTTTTTTTACCAAAAATATATATAAGAATACTTATTGGCCTAAACTGTGGAATTTTTTTTTATAGATTTTTGGGGAAATTTATTATAGAAAAAAGTAAAAAATATTGCTTTTTTTTAAAAACTGTCGCTCTATTTTTGTTTATAGCACAACAAATATCACCCTCAATTTTGGTGGAGAAGGGTTCCCCAGGACCAGGGAGAAGTGATCCCCAGGTCCGTGTGAATGGTGTATGAATGCACAGTGACATAATTGGAGCCTTGGCGTGGCGTTGCTGCTCACAAGTCCTGCATGGTGGACTGGTGCCAATCCAATTTGATGTGGATGTGGGGTGTGTGTGCTAGGGACCATAGTGGTGTGCATGCATGCATTCTCATTGTGCCATGATTAATGTGTGTGTTTAACGTGCAAAGATGCCCAATGTGAGTTGTCTCCTGACTGCTCTTCCCTCAGAAGACGGGGTAGCCTCGGTTAGGGGGGGATTGTCTGGTTCAGGGGTCAGGTCATCACGTAGGTCAATCTGCAGGCCCTTTCTTACTGCGAAGTTGTGCAGCATGCAACATGCACCGATGATCTGGCACACAAAGTCTGGGGAATACAAGAGGGTACCCCCAGACTTATCCAGGCATCGGAAACGTGACTTCAGGAGGCCAAAGGTGCGCTCCACCACTGCTCGTGTTTGGGCATGTGCTTGATTGTATCTTTCCTCTCCTGGGGTTTGGAGGTTCCGGATAGGAGTCATGATATGGGGTCCCAGTGGATATGCAGAGTCACCTGTAAGGGAAAAGACAGGAGGATGTTAGTCATGCATGTACCCCTTGTGATGTGTGCATCATGGGAGGGGATAGTCATGCCTGCCACCCATGTCACTCACCAACCAGCCAGGTGTCCCCATACACGTTCTGATTGAATTCCATTCGGATGTGGCATTGATTGTTTATGTAGCTGTCATGGCTGGACCCTGGGTGTTTGGCACGGACGTGCCATATGAGGCCTTGGGCATCGACTATCACCTGTACGTTGATGGAGTGCCAATGCTTCCGATTGCGGTACATGTGCTCTGTCTCATGGGGGGGCTGGAGTGCCACATGTGTGCAATCAATGGCCCCCACGGTGCGTGGGAATCTGGCAATTCTGTAGAAATCTGTCATTGCCTTCAGCCGCAGGTCCTCAGTGGTGGGTTTGATGATTTGGTTGGCCATGCGTCTGAGGATTGCAGGGACAACCTGGTGCACACATCTGCTCATGGAGGATTGTGACATCCCAGCCACCACTCCACTTGTACGCTGAAAAGAGCCACTGGCAAGGACATGGAGTGTTGCCATGACCTTGACCAGTGGCTGCACTGCATGTGAGCGGTGTGTTGGGCTGGTGATGTCCTCCTGCAGGGTTGTGGTTAATTCCAGGATGACATGAGGGGTGAATCTGAAGATGCGATACACCTCAGAATCACTCATGCCAAAGAGGTCTATGCGTGTGCGGTATATCCTCTCCCGTGCCACCCTCCGTGCCATCCTCCGTGCCCTCATCCTTCTTTGTTCATCTATAGTCAGTAGTATAGCTATGCGCGATGATGCCCCTGGCATGTTGGCATACAGATTGTTGTGCAACACGTGTGACTGCTGAGCTCCTCACTAACAGTGTTGCTTTATCTAACAAGTAGACTTTTTTTCTCTTTTTAGACCAGCTTTTATATGCTCTAATTTTAGACAGGACATTTTGCTGTTGCGCACACTGCGTAGCCTGCGCTGCCCCAACGTTCTTTTGTGGATCCCCGTAAGTCCCTCATTAGCATATTTGACTAGCAAATCAATGGTCTGTCTAGCGCAGTTTTGCGCGGACGTATGCGCCTGTCTAACGAAATTACGCTGGACCAAAAAAAGTAGATTTCTTGCGTATCTCGCTTTGGGGATGCCGTGCATCGAAACGCACGCGCACATTTAGACTTACGCACGCGCATCTCCTGTTGCGCAGGCGTAATCGCTCTGTGAATCTGGGTCCAAGTCTTAACCCCTTCCCTGCCAGTCACATTTATACAGTAATCAGTGCATTTTTATAGCACTGTTCGCTGTATAAATGTAAATGGTCCCAAAAATTTGTCAAAAGTGTCTGATGTGTCCGCCATAATGTCGCAGTCCCAATAAAAATCACAGATTGCCGCCAGTACTAGTAAAAAAATAATAATAAAAAAATTCTGTCCCCTATTTTGTAGGCGCTATAACTTTTGCGCAAACCAATCACTATACGCTTATTGTGATTTTTTTTACCAAAAATATATATAAGAATACGTATTGGCCTAAACTGTGGAATTTTTTTTTATAGATTTTTGGGGAAATTTATTATAGAAAAAAGTAAAAAATATTGCTTTTTTTTAAAAACTGTCGCTCTATTTTTGTTTATAGCACAACAAATATAAACCGCAGATGTGATCAAATAAAACCAAAAGAAAGCTCTATTTGTGGGAAAAAAAGGACGCCAATTTTGTTTGGGAGCCACGTTGCACGCCTGGGCAGGAATGACATATAAGCAAGTAAGCAAGTGGTTAAATGATAGAACATTTGGTATTATTCATCCTACATAGTCCCTTTATAAATTATTGTGGTAACAACAATCTAATTTTCAATCAAGCAGATGTAGTTGGGTAATAAAAATTATCTATATGGTAGCTCCACAATACCTAATTTAAGTAGCAGGAAGCACTGGAGATAGAATCTGTAATTACAGCTACCATTTTTGGTAAAGCTCAGATGATATGGGTAAGGGGGGCTGATCTTAGGTACGATAATGCAACTAAAAACCAACTTTACATTCTACAGTCCTGGTAGAATTCTGAATTCTCATGACCAAGCCTTTATTTACCATATGTCACTCCTGGGAATGTACCCAGGACAACAGGGTACCCAGGACAACAGGGTAGAGGGGGTATGATCAATTCCAACAGCAAGTAAATCATTTGTTTAATTAATGACTTTTGGTTTTTGGATTCTTGCATGTATTATCATGGTATATAATTCGATACCCCAGTAGAAGTCCTTCTTGGAACGAAATGCGTCGGGCCAGCAACACCACTCCTATATTGCTTTTACAAATCTTTAAACTGTGATTACTTTTTTAACCTGTATGCTGTTTTTACCATTAATACCTTTTTTTTGCTGACCTGTACCATAGGAGCCCCTATTTTTTTTATTTTCTTTGCATGCTCTGTGGAAGATATTTTTTTTTACCCTATTAAGGGTTGCTGTCTGTCTGAACTGAGCTGTTCTCAGATGTTTGTTGGATCTTCAAGATTTCTCTACCTACTCCATGGTTGAGACACCTCTATCGGAGTCATCTTCGGCTGAGGAATACCGGTCTCTTTGACCTTACCTTCGGTTGACGTCTTCTGGACACCAGGGAGGTGCATTCTACTTATTTTTGGATCTTCGCTGACACTCCCACTGAACAGCTGGTTGGGTACCTTAAGCTCGATTGACCTGTTGTCGTATGACAGTCAGGTCCAACGGTTCCGGTAAGCACAATCATAATTACATCTTGCACCTGAAGATCTTCGTTGGGATGGCTCATTCAATCTCATGACATCTTTATTATGTTATTTACTCACGATGGACAATTTATCATGTTGAATTTCTACATGGAATGATTGTTTTCATGTGCAATGAACATTATTATTTTATGGTTATACCCTGTTGAGTATACATTACGTGGTGTTTTTTCACATTACACTAATACGTAGAGCTACACATTCACCCACACATATAATTGATTACAAATGGTGAATTGTTCATTTATGTGTGCTTTAGACAGTATAAATGTCAAAGATGTTCCTGACTGTAGCTATAGTATTTTACTCATCTACAAATACACACTCGTAAGGACAAATTATGCTCATGACTGCCAAAACCAATTAAAAACACTGAGTTTATAAAACAAACTACATTTTCACTTCCATTTCTGCTTATTTACTTTAAAATCGCCTTTAATTACATTTATATTTACTTAAAATAGCTGTATGTCCTCCAATACATTATGAGGGAGGACAAGTACATCCCCTACTGTACAATGGCACAGATTTGTGTGATACAATCCCATGACACTGGCGCTTCTATTAACCACTTTAGCCCCGGACCATATTGCTGTCCAAAGACCAGAGCACTTTTTGTGATTCGGCACTGCGTCGCTTTAACTGACAATTGCGCGGTCGTGCGACGTGGCTTCCAAACAAAATTGGCGTCCTTTTTTTCCTACAAATAGAGCTTTCTTTTGGTGGTATTTGATCATCTCTGCGGTTTTTATTTTTTGTGCTATAAACAAAAATAGAGCGACTATTTTGAAAAAAATGCAATATTTTTTAAATTTTGCTATAATAAAAATCCCAAAAAAGATATAAAAAAACATTTTTTTTCCTCAGTTTAGGCCAATACGTATTGTTCTACATATTTTTCGTTAAAAAAAAAAATCGCAATTAGCGTTTATTAATTGGTTTGCGCAAAATTTATAGCATTTACAAAAAAGGGGGTCGTTTTATGGCATTTTTATTATTATTATTTTTTACTAGTAATGGCGGCGATCAGCGTTTTTTTTTCGGTACTGCGATATTATGGCGGCCACATCGGACACTTTTGACACATTTTTGGGACCATTGGCATTTTTATAGCGATCAATGCTATAAAAATGCATTGTATTACTATAAAAATGCCATTGGCAGTGAAGGGGTTAACACTAGGGGGCAGGGAAGGGGTTAAGTGTGGTCCTGGTGTGTTTTAACTGTATGGGGGGGGTGGCCTCACTAGGGGAAGTCACTGATCTTCTGTCCATACATTGTATGGACAGAAGATCAGCGTTTCCCCCGCTGACAGGAACGAAAGGTATGTGTTTACACACATACCTCCCGTTCCCCGCTCTGTAACGAGCAATCGCGGGTGCCCGGCGGCGATCGTACCCGCCGGGCATGCGCGGGGGACCCGCGCGCGCCCTATTAGCTGCTACAGGGAGGACGTAGAGCTACGTGCTCCCGCGTAGCAGTGCCACCGCCCCGCAGTAATATGACGGCGGGCGGTCGGCAATTAGTTAATAGTAAATACCTTTTGCAGATTTGTTTTTACTTAAATTTGCATTAAAGCACAAAAATGTATACATATACATTTTTTGTTTTTATAATCACATTTTTGCCTTTTTTCCTGTATTGCCATATGTGGAACAGTCAAGTAAATACGCATTTTGCCTTACATTATATGCTTGATATGGGTGCTCATTGCAGCTGTTAAAGCAGGAGGCAGCAGTTGTTATGTAGTATAATTGTTTAGGTTCATGCAGCTGTGTACTGTATTCAGGTAGCCACAGCAACAAAGGCCACCTGAATACCCAAACAGTGATTGCATCTGATAGTATGGAGTCACTATTCATACAATAATTTTGGACCCAGCTCATTTGATTTTTAATTCAACTTAAGTCAAGCCATGGGGTGCTGACAGGGCTATTCACTGCCTAATTTTCAGTGTTAAGTGTTGTGTCTTTAATATTTTTTTTATTAATCTTTATTTATGATTTTTTTTTATTCTTTATTTCTTCTTATCGTTTATCTAAGTAGCTGTCTCTACCCTGTTTTAATCTTTTAATTGTGTTTAAACGTCAACATACACTCACACAATGTGTTTGCCAACAATGTGATTTACAAAGAATGGTGTATCAATTTCCATTAACATGTCAAGAACAAGCATCGATGATCTGTACATCTATTGATCCCATAGTTTGGCTGATAATGCTCTATTCATTTAGCCCTGAATCTATCATTGTAGCTCACAAAGTGTCCACCTTGAGGCGGAATTAGGCCCTCCTCCAGAACCAGATTACCATGACTGAAGTGTCCAAGGAACTTGCCTTCTTTTTCAACTCTAATGACACCGCAGAGATGTCTGCGTAGCAGCATACACCAACGATCTCCTCTTTTTCATATCCAACCCTGAAACTACTATCCCAACTATCTCAGGGCTCTTTAAACAAATTGGGACCTGTCCAAATTTATAATCAATTATAACAAATCTGAAGCACACAATGGGGGCTATTTATGAAAGGCACTACAAGTGCACTTTCAAGTGCAGTCGCTGTAGATCTGAAGGGACATGCAAGGAAAATGAAAAACAGTATTTTTGCTTGCACATGATTGGATGATAAAATCAGCAGCACTCTCCCCTCTTTTCAGATCTTCCTCTCAGATCTACAGCGACTGCACTTACAAGTGCACTTGAAGTGCAGAGTGGATTTCCCTTATTGATTAACCCCAAGGTCAACATTCTGTTAGAAGCACATAAGGGCTCTTTCACACGTCCGTTCAGTTTTTTAGATCAGTTTTTTCCCCCTTCAGTTGATCCGTTTTTTCATCCATTTTCCGTCCGTTTTCCGTCCGTTTTCCGTCCGTTTACATCTGTTACCGTTCCGTTTTCCGTCCGTTTTTCATCAGTTTTTTTCATCCGTTTTTTTTTTTTTTTTTAGAACTTTTTTTTTTTTTACATATTTTGATGAAAAACTGACGTTAGCGGATCGGATGGTAAACGGATCATCCGCTAACGTCCGTTTTTCGTCCGTTCCGTTTTTTTGACGGAAGAAAAATAGGGTTTTCTTCCGTCCAAAAAAACGGAGCTTACCGCAGACGGATGTTAACGGACGTTAGCGGATGCTCATCCGCTAACGGACGCTAACCCATAGGGAAGCATTGAGGTCCGTTAACGGACGTCCAAAAAACGGACAAACTGAACGGACATGTGAAAGAGCCCTTAGTGTACAATATGGACATTTTCTTTTCAACAATTTTTTTCCTCAGTTTAGGCCGATATGTACTCTTCTACATATTTTTGGTAAAAAAAAAAATGGCAATAAGCGTATATTGATTGGTTTGCGCAAAAGTTATAGTGTCTGCAAAATAGGGGATCGATTTATTGCATTTTTATTTTCTTATCTTGTTTACTAGTAATGGAGGCAATTTGCGATTTTTATTGTGACCGTGAAATTGCGACGGACATATCGGACACTTTTGACACATTTTCGGGACCATTTACATTTATACAGCGATTAGTGATATAAAACTGCACTAATTACTGTGTAAATGTGACTGGAAGGGAATGGGTTAACACTAGGGGGTGCTAAGGGGGTTAAATATGTTCCCTAGGGAGTGATTCTAACTGTAGGGGGAAGGGACTCACAAGGGGAGGAGACCGATCTGTGTTCCTCTGTACTGGGAACACACATCGGTCTCCTCACCTCTAACAGGACATGGATCTGTGTGTTTACACACACAGATCCACAGTCCTGCCTTAATTGCGGGTAATCGTGGGTGCCGGGTGGACATCATGAACATCGGGTCCCGAGCAATTCCGCAGGCGCGTGCGCACCTCCTAGACAGCCAGGAAGCCCAGGACGTCATATGACTTCCACCCAGGATGGGAGATCCCATCTGTGGATGTCATTTGACTATGGGCGGGATCTGAAGTGGTTAATAAGGAACTGCGATCTGTTTACATAATTTGTAATAAAATCATCTTTGCCATTCTGAAGCTTCCCTCCAACCACTTTATTATTTTATATATACTGTGATTCTGTACTTGCCAAATATGCTGCACAAATCTCCCTCCACTAAGTCTGGCTGCATCCATTTTAACTGTGGGCAGCTGAAGATGCTGCCTGGTCACTTCCTGGATTTACACAGACACACAGAGGCACACCTCCAGCTCCCTTTTGAGAAACCAGTTTGAGATGATTTGAGCCTTGTGACATGGTGCATTATCCTGTTGGAAGTAGTCATCAGAAGATGGGTACACTGTAGTCATGAAGGGATGAACATGGTCAGCAACAATACTCAGGTAGGCCGTGGCATTTAAACAATGCTCAATTGGCGCTCAAGGGGCCAAAAATGTGCCAGAAATCCCCCCCCCCCACACCATCACACCACCGCTACAAGCCTGAACCATTGATACAAGGAAGGATGGATCCATGCTTTCATTTTGTTTACACTAAATTCTGATCTTAATGTTGCAGCTGAAATCGACACTCATCAGACCAGGCAACTTATTTCCATCTTCTATTGTCCAATTTTAGTGCGTCTGTGTGAATTGTAGCCTTAGTTTGCTGTTCTTAGCTGACAGGAGTGGCACCCGGTGAGGTCTTCTGTTGCTGTAGCCCATCTGCTCCTAGGTTTGATGTGTTGTGTGTTCAGAGATGGTATTCTGCATACCTTGGTTGTAATGAGTGGTTATTTGCATTACTGTTGCCTTTCTATCATCTCAAACCAGTCTGCCAATTCTCTTGTGACCTCTGATATCAACAAGGCATTTTTGTCTGCTCGGGTTGAACTTCAGAAAGTCATCTTCACCATGTCTAGATGCCTAAAGACTTTGAGTTGCTGCCATGTGATTTTCTGATTTGCTTGTTTGTGTTAAAAAAGCAATTTAAAGAGGAAGTAAACCCTAACCCTCTATCTTTCCCTCTGCAAAGGTAAAGCATAATGGACTACTATGCATCGCATAGAAGCCCATTATATGACACTTACCTGCAGTAGTTATCTTCAACGCTGGCAGCGAGCGTTCATCTTCACCCCTCTTCATCTGGGGGCCAGGAACTCTGGCTCTCTGAATGGCCGGAGTCGTGTCACGTCACTCCCGCGCATGGACGCGGGAGTTGCTTTTCACGGCACGTGCCCTTTCAAGACGGCACATGCGCCGCTGAAGTTCTCGCTCTGGTAAATTGCAAATATCTCTGAGACCGTGTAGGTCTCGAAGATATTTAAAGCACCTACAGGTAAGCCTTAATATAGGCTTACCTGTAGGTGTAACTTGTCCCCGAGGGTTTACAACCACTTTAACAGGTGTACCTAATAAAGTGGCCAGTGAGTGTATTTTAAAGTGTTTAAAGGAGTTGTAAAGGAAAAAAAAATTTGCTGAAATTACTGCTTACAGGGTATAGAGACATAATAGTTAACTGATTCCTTTTAAAAATGATTAAAAATAGATAAAAATCAATCATATAATGTGCCTGCAGGTTCAGTTTTGTTTTTTCATCTAGTTTCATGCTTCTGTGAAGGACAAGAGACACAGAGCCAATACAGGGCAGTGTTTGTTTTAAAAATGAAACTGATTGGTTCTGAGGGGTTTTAGACACACAGTAATTACACCTTCTTGATTAGAGACCATAGAGAGAAGCTCCCAGTACTTTTTTCATAAGGAAACAGACAACCAGGAAGTGTGCAGAACAGAGAAGTATTACAACAAAAAACGAACAACGAGGACATGAAACCAGGACTGCATTAGGGTAAAGGAAGCTATTTAGCTAAAAAAAATCCTTTAGTGACCCTTTAAGGACTACCAACATAGAGAGTTGTATTGTAAAAAAGACAGGTTACAAGAAACCCTGAAACAGCAAAAAGGAAACTTTTAGAATGATAAATGCGACAACCCACAGGATACAGTGAACAGAGGGAGTCAGCAGTAATGAAACAGCTGGTGTTGGAAATACCATTGAGAAAGCCAGTGTTTAGAGTCTTAGCTGCTAAAGCTTTGTTTGAAAAATGGGTAAAATACAAGGCCTAAGATAGATGATGCACTTCTGACGAAGAAAGAAAATCAAGACACTGACCAAGAAAGACATGAATGGATGAGGCTATTGACACAGTAAAAGCTGATGGAATTAATTTTGGTGATTCACTTAGATTACTTGATTTTTTTATACCTGGAAAACAAGAAAGGACATTTCAAAAAAAGTTTATCGAATTTTTTTTTTACAGATTGTGAATGACAAAATTTCTCGTTATTGTGCATTTAGCAGTTACAGTACCTATTAAACGTAATTAACGGCTGCAATATAGCAACATTTATTTGTTTTATGAAGAAAAATGTAACTTTCCTAAAGGAATGCCAAAAATGAGAGCACTCTGTAGGACAAAAAAACATATAGTATAGCACTATAGAACAACAGACAAGGGCATGAGGAAAGTGTATCATTCACATTTACCCTACTTCCCATTCCCAAAGATATCTTACAATTTAGGCTAACACCAGTCCAGCTTATTATCCCTGATTAATTCTGTCCTGCTTCTGGACACTTTTCCATGCAGACAGACAGTATATCATTGCAGAGATCATCTGGCTGCTTCTGTTTTCTGTCACATCATCAATAAACACCAGAGGCCCAGTGTCTCTTAAAGCCATGCATGCCCATGCCGTCACACTGCCTCCACCATGTTTTACGGATGACGTTGTGGGCTTTGGATCTTGAGCTGTTCCAAGCCTTCGCCACACTTTTTTCTTCCTGTCATTTTGGTACAGATTAATCTTATTTTTATCTGACCAAAGAATACTTTTCCAGATCTGCTTTTTTTTTTTGGGCAAAGTCTAATCTGGCTTTTCTATTCCTTAGGCCTTCACTTGTCTGGATGTTGTCACTGTTGTCTTCCATGAATGTCCAGGCTTTTTTTTATGTTGCTGAGTTTACCAGCGCTTTCTTCTTTCCTCGAAATGTACCAAGCTGTTGATTTGTTTGATTTGGCCACTCCTAATGTTGCTGCTATCTCTCTGATGGCTTTGTTTTGTTTTTGAAGTCTTAAAATGGCCTATTTAACCTGCTTTGAACGCATGATGTAGGTTCACAGCAATAGATCCCAAATGAAAATACCACACTCATGCCGCGTACACACAACCGTTTTTCATGTCATGGAAAAAAACTATGTTTTTCTTGACGTGATTCCTCTCAAGCCTGCCTCGCATACACACGATCGTGATAAACAAGCAAAGCGCGGTGACGTACAACACGTACGACGGCACTATAAAGGGGAAATTCCATTCGAATGGCGCAACCCTTTGGGCTGATTATGCAAATTTCCCTTCTCATAACTTGCTTCTAAGCATGCACGTTTTTTCCCCGTTGTTAAAGCCTACACACAACCGCTTTTTCACAACGAGAAAAACGATGTCATGAAAAACGACAAGAAAAAATAGAGCACGTTCTAAATTTTAAATTGCCGTTTTTCTCATTGAGAAAAATGTTCTGGAGACTACACACAATCGTTTTTAATGACCAATTAAAAAAATTGCATTTTCCTCGTCATGAAAAACGGTCGTGTGTACGTGGCATTAGAATCAACTCCAGACCTTTTACCTGCTTAAAGAAATAACAAAGGAGTAGCCCACACCTGGCCATGAAACAGCTTTTGATTCAATTGTCAAATTACAGCCATACCCCGCTTTAAGTACACTCACTTTACATACACTCGCGAGTAAGAACATACCCACGAGTGTATATTAAGTGCATTACAAGTACTGTACAGCCATTCTGCAGCCACAGTAGAAGGAGCTGAAGCTCCGAGAGCATAGCCCACCCTGTTCCAATGTGCCCCTGACACCCCCACTACAGCCCCTGAGACCTCAACTAGAGCTTCTGACACCCCCACTACACCCCCTGACCCCCCACTACAGCCTAGAAGTGAAAAAAGGTATTGTTTCACTTTAAGTACATTTTCGTTTTACATACATGCTCTGGTCCCATTGTGTTCTTAAAAGTGGGGTATGCCTGTACTTTTGGTCGTTTGAAAAAGGGAGATGGCTATTAAAAGCTGTAATTCCTAAACCATTATATAACTATAGCTTGCATATGTTTTGGTAAATACCTGAAGAAAAAAAACTGCAGGTAAGCACACTCTTGTGGATGCTATTTTGCAACCCTTTTACTTTTCTAGTTTTTCTATTGTTGGGAGCTTTTATGTCTTACTTGCTATACATTTTAATACATGTTTTTATGTCAGTGTTCCACTGAGTGTGGAAATTTTTTTATGCATTTATTTGTTTAGATACATATTACCATGGCTCTCTTTCTGAAGAAAATATAAAGAGCCAGCTTAGGTCTTCCAAAAAAATTGCATGTTTTCGTTCTTTACCATATAATTATCTGAAAAGTACATTGCTGGCATTCTGCCTGGATAAGGCATCCACTGGGGTTAAACAATTATTAAGAAAGTGATAAAATATAAAAATAAATGGATTGCAGTTGTTTGCAAAGTATGGCTCTAATGATTCCCTCTTTGTTTTTAAATAGAGATGGCATAAATATTGTTTTAGTAAAGAACATACATTTTTTAGGAATACATTTTGTACCAAAGTATTCCAGTGAAAAGGGATAGGAGAGAGGATGTAGTCGTTAATTTATATGTAACACATTCAAACAGAATCTGATCATTTGGTTACCCTAAAATAATAAATGGTAATAAAGCATAAGATTCTGCTCTAGGCTTTATCATGTAATAATGTTAGGAGACAGGATGGACTGGATGGACGAAAGTTAAAGAGGAAGTAAACTTTCATCTCTTACCTATAATAAGGCTTACCTATAGGTAGAATAAATACCTATAGGTGCACATTTAGGAGATATTTTCTACACATGCAGCCAGTGACATCACTGGCGCATTCGCTTTGAATGAACGGCCATTCATGCTGCTTTTTCAGAGCCCAGTGCCATGAACAGCAGCTCCCACGCATGAGTCTGCGAACCCTGAAGCAAGAAGGTTGAAGATGAGAGCGCCTGCAGCGATGTGATCTCGACGCATGAGGGCTTCATTTTAAGGTATGTTTAACATAATGTGCTAGTATGCAAAGAATACTAGCACATTATGACATTACCTCTACCATTACCGCTTTAACTTTGTTACAGGTGTATGTTAAAACCATGTCAGGAGACATTTGGCGGTAAAAAAAAAAAACTGTTGACATTCTGCCTGTGTGTGTGTGTCTGTCTGTCTGTCCAACAGAAGTTGGCCGTTTGGTTGGCTTCTGTCGGACGTGCATGCTGGAAAATCAGCATCCGGCCGACCCCGATCAGTTCTCTCAGCCAATGACAGAGATCGCTGATCAGAGTGTTCTGGCAGGGAGGCCATCCCCCTTTCAGAACACAACAGCTCAGTGGGGGAGATCACTGAACTAACCTTGCCTGGCTAGTACAGTGGCTCTGAGCAGAACTGACAGGTTTTTTTGTTCAACCCTTGGGGCAGAATGAAAAAAATACAGTATTTCTAAAGGTGCTATTGACATGAAATGTTCACCACATTTCGGTAACAACCCATGCAATCAGTACATACAAAGAAACCAAAACATATACGTTCAGAAATTAAGTTATGTGTAATAAAATAGAATGACACAGGGAAAAAGTATTAAACACGCTAACTGAAATGTGTTTAATACTTGGTAAAAAATAATTTCTTGGTAATGACGGCTTTAAGACACCCCCTGCATGGAGAAACTAGTTGCATCAGTGGTGGAATTATAGGGGTCGCTGAGATCGCCATGGTGACCGGGCCCCTTGCTGCAGGGAGCCCTTGAGGCCCCCCTGTACTCTTTGATAGAAGGAGCGGCAAGGGCGGCTCAGCAGCTAAGATGAGCTCCCTGATTGTCAGCCGAACTATGAAAGTAGTGTGTGCTCTTTGTCTCCCCCTAGAGTGCAGTACCCAGCAGGAAGAGCCAAGGTAAATGTCTGCCATTTTTTTTATGACTATCTATTTACTGTATGTGTGTTTATATGTGTGTATGTATGTACTGTATGTGTGTGTGTGTGTGCACGTATGTATCCATGTGTGTGTGTGCATATGTATGTGTGCATATGTGTGTGTGGGTGCATGTATGTGTGCATATGTATGTATGTGTGTGTATGTATGTGTGTGACTGTGTGTGTGTGTGTGTGTTTATGTATGTATGTGTGTGTGCTTATGTGTGTGTGTGTGCATATGTATGTATGTGTGTGGGTGTGCATATGTATGTATGTATGTATGTATGTATGCGTGCGTGTGTGTGCATATGTATGTATGTGTGGGTGTGCTTATGTATGTGTATATATGTATGTATGTATGTATGTGTGAGACTGTGTGTGTGTGTGTGCTTATGTATGTATGTATGTGTGTGACTGTGTGTGTGCTTATGTATGTATGTGTGTGTGTGTGCATATGTGTGTGTGTGTGCTTATGTATGTATGTATGTATGTATGTGTGTGCATATGTGTGTGTGCTTATGTATGTATGTATGTATGTATGTATGTGTGTGTGTGTGTTCATATGTGTGTGTGTGCTTATGTATGTATGTATGTGTGTGTGTGCATATGTGTGTATGTAGGAATGTATGTATGTATGTGTGTGTGTGCTTATGTATGTATGTATGTGTGTGTGCATATGTATGTATGTGTGTGTTCGCTATTGCGAATATTCGTATTTTTTTCAAATTTATTTTTAAAACAGATCACATCCTAGTGATCTCCATCGACGTCTAAAAGCATTGCTGGTATGATTAGAGACCCTGGGCCAAGTAGCTGAGGCGATCCTTTTATGTTGCCGAATATTCGCAATGCGAATATTCGTATTACGAATATTCGCGAATACTTTCTCTGCCCTTCTTTTGCATCAGAGCCAATCAGAGTTCTCCTACCACAGTTGTCAGAGGTTAGCAAACTCCATAGCAACTGTTACATAATGTCTGTATAGTGCTGCCCCCCATTATAGGTTAGAATACAGCAGGTCGTACCCCCTGTATAGTGCTGCCCCCCATTATAGGTTAGAATACAGCAGATCGCACCCCCTGTATAGTGCTGCCCCCCATTATAGGTTAGAATACAGCAGATCGCACCCCCTGTATAGTGCTGCCCCCCATTATAGGTTAGAATACAGCAGGTCGTACCCACTGTATAGTGCTGCCCCCCATTATAGATTAGAATACAGCAGGTCGCACCCCCCTGTATAGTGCTGCCCCCCATTATAGATTAGAATACAGCAGATCGCACCCCCTGTATAGTGCTGCCCCCCATTATAGGTTAGAATACAGCAGATCGCACCCCCTGTATAGTGCTGCCCCCCATTATAGGTTAGAATACAGCAGGTCGTACCCCCTGTATAGTGCTGCCCCCCATTATAGGTTAGAATACAGCAGATCGCACCCCCTGTATAGTGCTGCCCCCCATTATAGGTTAGAATACAGCAGATCGCACCACCTGTATAGTGCTGCCCCCCATTATAGGTTAGAATACAGCAGGTCGTACCCCCTGTATAGTGCTGCCCCCCATTATAGGTTAGAATACAGCAGGTCGCACCCCCCTGTATAGTGCTGCCCCCCATTATGGATTAGAATACAGCAGATCGCACCCCCTGTATAGTGCTGCCCCCCATTATAGGTTAGAATACAGCAGATAGCACCCCCTGTATAATGCTGCCCCCCATTATAGGTTAGAATACAGCAGGTCGTACCCCCTGTATAGTGCTGCCCCCATTATAGGTTAGAACACAGCATGTCACACCCCCCTGTATAGTGCTGCCCCCCATTATAGGTTAGAATACAGCAGGTCGTACCCCCTGTATAGTGCTGCCCCCCCATTATAGGTTAGAATACAGCAGGTCGCACCCCCTGTATAGTGCTGCCCCCCATTATAGGTTAGAATACAGCAGGTCGCACCCCCTGTATAGTGCTGCCCCCCATTATAGGTTAGAATACAGCAGGTCGCACCCCCTGTATAGTGCTGCCCCCCATTGTACATCTAGAAAGTGACAGACCCAGGCAGTCTAAACACAGACGGGCTCCTACACATCACACCACAACGACTGGCGGCAGATCTGGCGGTTTTCTATACACTCACTACAGATTCCCTTAATTAATTCTGCATCAACAGAAAGATCTTTGTTTTCGCGTGTTGTTCGCGCGCATGCGCATGGGCGGACGAGAATTTCGCAATCAATTTCGCATTCGCATTAGCGAAATTTCGCAAAAAAAATTTTTTGATAAAATATCACGAATATTCGATATTAACAAATATTTCACGAATATTCTTCTATATATTCATGAAATATCGCGAAATCGAATATGGCGTATTCCGCTTAACACTAATCTTTAAAAGGAAATCCGGGGACATATTTTTTTTTTACTAGTAATGGTGGAAATTAGCGACTCTCTGCCCGTTGCCGCCACCGCCCGCCTCACAGCCTGTCAACGCTCACTCTCTGGTCCCCGGCTACTACTGGGTGGGAAGCGGAGGAAGATCACTCCACCAGGGGAAGGCAAGGAGATAAGCAGGCAGGCAGCAGGCCGGGGCTTGAGCCAAGGCAGAAGAGGCATGATCATCAGAAAGGAGCACAGATAATGGGAAAAAATCACCCCCCCCCAAGCTAGTAGGAGCGGCTGGTGTGTAATTCAGGTTTTTTTTTCTATTCTGCACTGACTGTCTTTGAAATTGCCCAAGCCCCTGTTTAAATCCAATTCCCGGGACAAAACCGGGGACAGACTTGGTCAGGGGACAGTGTTCTCTGAAGCAACACAGGCTCAGATTATATAGCCCACTTGGTGCCAATAAGAGTATTTGCACAATTCATATGAGCGTGAACAGAAACACAAATTATCCTGTGCCTTTTGCAAAGGACACCGTCCTGCAATAGTCCTGCAATAGTTATCTGCCGTAAGTGATCACGCCTGATGTCCTGGTATCTGAAATTTGGGCAACCCGCATATTTACTGTGCACTATTACCAATTTCTGTAAGTTATCAACATTTAAATAAAATGTTGCTTTTCTGTTAGAAAGATTTTTTTGTGATAATAACATAATGTCCAGACACACTCTTGCATCTCTTAAAGAAGCAGATATCACAGTCTGTGAAATGTGTTTAGAGTGCCACCACTTTGCTCTGGGCTATTTACTTTTTATCATGTTGTCTTTGATGGATAATAAACAAGTTATATGCTCATTTATGCAGGGGTCTCTTAGGCATGAATAAATTATTAAACATGTAATTGGGTTTCAAATTGCAATGTACAACAACGAAACTTTGAACGACTTTGGCTCATCTTAAGGCGTGGCTGTAACAGCACCCTAAATGGGACAGGGGTTAAAGCCGTTTAGGATATTCCATTCCCAAACCCAAGGCAGCTATCGACACTCCACAATCCGGCGAACATGACCCATACAAATTCCCCCATTAACGAGACACACAGCTCTGTTTGAGGTTCAACAGGAATAGACAATCTTTATTGAGAAAGCAGGCTCTTATAAACACAAAAAGAATACTGCAGTAACCAAATGAACAATGACCCAACTCCACCCACAACATCACACAATGGTTCCTAATGAGCCCCAATACACACCCTTTAGTAGACATCCTGACTCCAGCTCCTGACATCATTTACATGAGCTAATTAACTACAGCTGATGACTCATACACCTGACCTTTAGGCTGTCTGCTAACTTACAATACACATTACCATCAACAGACCTTCACACAATACAGGGTCAATTAGCACAAGCTGCAATAAAAGATCCTTAGAAGTTAGTCTGGATTCAATACACATTTATCACTGTACTCCTTCACACAATACAGGGTCAATTAGCACAAGCTACAATATAAGATCCTTAGAAGTTAGTCTGGATTCATTTACATCCCAACAGACAGACAGGTGGGCTAAAGTCTAATACATATTCTGCATGTCCATTATTTTCTGGCTCAATCTGTGCCCAAAAGTGACTTCCATTACAGTCGCCATATATGGTCTCATGTTATTTTAATGTTTTTTTTTTGTTTTTTTTTTTTACGTTTCAAAGTCGTTTATTGAACAAAAATGGTGAAAGTACAGACAGTTCAAAGCATCAAAAAGGTAGCAAGAACTACAAGGTTGCGGATGCAGCCGCCTCGTCATCAAGATCATCTGAATAGTAAACAAAATAAACTTATATAACATAGTAATAATTCCGCAAATCGGGGCAGCAGCCTGCTGGACAGAAAATTCATCAACTGAGGAGGGGGACAGAGGAGGAGAGTTCGGAGTTGCGTGTGCAAGTATAGTTTGCGAAATTTGAGCAAGAGTGGGGTGTCACTCACTTTTCGCATCATAGGGTAGTGATGTTATGTCTAACATGGAGACGGCAAGGATATAACTCGTGTCCAAGAGGGCTCGAGAGGGAATGTATTTACAGTGGCGCATAGGGGTCTACTGTAGGGGTGGTAAAAGTGGTCAAGGACAGGATTGGGATCTATCGAAGCAAGGGGGAGGAGGTTCAGGAGGTGGCGCGGGGAAGGATCAAGACAGAGGAGAGGGCAATAATTGAGTGGGCATGGGGGAATGATGGGTGTATCAGAGTTTTTTTTTTGTTATTTTAATGTTTTTACATATAGGGTCTTTATCATATGTGGTCAAACACATTGACTGGGGGCCTGTCTACTTGTTTTCAATTGGAATAGTGATGCTGCTGCAGCTGGAGTTAAAGGCAGGCTGTCAAGCTGGCCAGATTTGACCATTTAGTTTGCCCATTCAGTGACCTGATAACGGTTTGGATTGAACTTGGGGTCAACCTGAAATGAAGCTCACCCCTGTATATGTATACATCATTGTCATAGGGTACAATAGGTTTGTTATGTTAAATACCTATTGTACCCTATGACAACTTTAACCCACAGACATCAGTTTTATTACCTTGAACAAAAGAAGAGGCAAATTAAAACCACAACATTTTTTTTTATTTGGTAAAATAAAGAAATTGGATGTTTTAATAAAGCAGACCACTCGTGCCTCTCCTTAGAACATACACTGTTGTCTTCTCTGCTGATCCTTTTGTGCCGATTCCTCGTATTGAACCTTGCCACTTTAAAATTTTAAAATCAAGTGAACAATGACAGCTCCCAGATTTATTTCTTTGGGGTTCCTTTAAAAGTATGAATGCTTTACATAGGCGGAGAGACAGATGTTTAAACAAAACTTTGTCTTATCAGCACTTTAGTGAATTTTACAATTAACTATATTGAAAATATGTTCACGCAAATTGCATTGTTCAACTTTACTATCAGTATGTTACCAAATATTGCTGACAGTTTATAAATTGGAATAACATTTACAGGAAGCATGACTGACACTGCGCTATTATTTTTGCATCCAATCACAACTTTTGAAGCTTTCCTTAAATTATATGTTAGGCTGTTGAAATGATCTATCCGAAATGTCAAAAAGCTAAATGAATGATCCACATTATAGCAGTATCGCAGAAATAAGCAATATTATAGTAATTGCGTGAAAATCGTTGTGCTTTTAGTTACTTTAGATTTTAGAGTTAGTTATTTTTAAGTTCATAAATATAATTTCACAAAATTCAAAACAATATAAATGTAACATAAATGTGCTGTGGTCTTAAACGTTCTTTGCCGTTGAACTTGGTTGTGTAAAAGACAGCATTCCAAATATATATAACATTTTAACATTGTTAAAATGTTAATTTCACACAGAGCCTAATGATGCAGTATATTAGGATGAAATAAAAAAAAAAAAAGTGTTTATTATTATTATAAACTGCTATGTGGACAGGCATGTATCATGTCAGTAGGTGCTGGAACTGTATCTTACGTCAAATTGGTATTACAGGCATATCCCACTTTTAAGTACACAATGGGTTTTATTTACTATCGCTTGAAAGTGCAAAATCAGGCTCACTTCTGCATAGAAACCAATGAGCTTCAAACCCCACCTTGTTCAGCTAAACCTGGTAATAAAACCTGGAAGCTCATTGGTTTATTTGCATAAGTGAGCCTGATTTTGCACTTTCCAGTGTTAGTAAATAAACCCCATTGTGTACTTAAAAGTGGGGTATGCCTGTACTGTGTTCAGGAGATGCTTCAGGGAATGTCTCAATATAGCAATGTTTTTAGCTGAAATAAGCAACCTCTCTGCCTATATGGCACCAAAGGAAAAAAAAAACACTTGCCACTGACACATGTCCAGTTCCATCACTTCACTTCCTTATAATGACACGTCTGGCAAGTTGCAGCTGATATATATAATATATGTACATACAGTATATGGTTAATGACATCACTGAGATCTTTGACATCATTAACCAACTATGGGCATGTCCATATATGGTCAGTGGAATCACCAGGAAGAGCTCGTCCCTTTGTGTATATCAGCTGTCATCTGCTGGACCTGTCATTTGGTGGGAGTGAGAAGATGGGGCTAGACATTAGTCGGTGGGCATCAGGCATTGTGATTGATGGTGGATGTATATGATGGTGCATTTTTATTTATTTTGTATAAAGGATTTGTCAAAAAACTGTCTCTGTGCTTACATTTTTTGTGAATGCATAGGGGTAATGTGTGCCCCTTACCCATTCACATGACATGATCCCTGTATCTGGGGAGCCCCTAGTTGTTAAAGAGGGCTTGCCGATTCCTATAAGAACCCCACCACCACCAGAACAGAATCTAGGATAAAAGTCTGACATAGATAAAAGCTGCGAACTGTCATTTTTCTAGTTAAACACACATGTAAATATACATTTTTCTATAGCAGGTTGTATACATTGAACAGAAGCATTACTTCACAGCCAAGGTCAGGGCATCCCCCAGGCATGTTATTTAAAGGAGTTTTGGATTTTTAATCCTTCACTTTAAACATTACTAAAATCACTGCTCCGTACCGGACAACATTTTTATTTATTTTTTTCTACTTTGATACATGTTGTGTATGTGATGTGGATTTTACTTATTAATAACTTCAGCCCCAGGAGGATTTACCCCCTTTAAGACCGGGCCATTTTTTGCGATACAGCACTGCATCGATTTAACTAACATTTGCTTGGTCGTGCGATGCTGTACCCAAACAAAATTGACGTCCTTTTTTACCCAGAAATAGAGCTATCTTTTGGTGATATTTGAGCGACAATATCGAAAAAAACACAAATATTTTTTACTTTTTGCTATAATAAATATCCCCAATTAACAAGATAATAATAATTCCCTCAGTTTTGGCCGATATGTATCCTTCTACATATTTTTGGTATAAAAAAAAATCACAATAAGAGTATATTGAAAGTTATAGCGCCTACAAAATAGGTCATTGATTTTTGGCATTTTTATTATCATAATTTTTTTTACTAGTAATGGCGGTGATCTGCGATTTTTATCATGACTGCGACATTGTGGCAGACAGATCAGACACTTTTGAGACTTTTTTGAAACCATTGACATTTATACAGTGATCAGTGCTATAAATAGCCATTGATTACCGTATAAATGTCACTGGGGCGATCAAAGGGTTCTCTCACTGTGTGTTCTAACTGTGGGGGGATGGGACTGACTGGGGGAGGAGACCGATTGGTGTTCCTATATACAAGGAACACACAATCTGTCTCCTGACAGGACATTGATTTGTGTGTTTACACACACAAATTCCTGTTCCTGCTCTGTCACGAGCGATCACGGAAGCTCGGAGGACATCGCAGCTGCCGGTCACGTGTATTGGCTCCTTGGTGACCCCTATACCCCGTAAAGCGGTTTCCGTACAGCGATTTGCGCAGGGGAGCCATTCTGCCACTTCCAAATAACGGCGGGCGGTCGGCTAGTGGTTAACATTACCCTTTCATTTAGCCAGTTCGAGTGGGGAAATGTGATCATGAATGGCGTACTGTATGTCAGTAAATAAATGCAACAAGTGTAAACAAAATATAAAAGATGCAAAAAATTACTTTCTAAAAAGTTTGTCTTTTGTTTTGTTTTTCTATTTTTTTTTTGTCGGTTTTGTTATTTTTTATTTTTACATGATAGAAGAGCTGCAAAAATAACCTAAAATAGTTATTTCAAAGAGTACACAAGACTGTAACCTGGTGTTTAACAATTATCGTGTTGATATTTTTCACACATTTTATGCCTGTTGTGCTTGAAAATCCCTCAAAACAAACAAAACGGCTCTGAATAGCTTTAACATTTGATGAATGTTAATTCGTAATATTACCGTAATTGCAGGTGAATATTTTTAAATATACATTTATTTATATATTACAGTGATTGATTCCCCCCTCAGTGAATTGTTGGTGAATGTCACATTCACTGCTTTATAACTTTTCACCTTAAAAAAGCATGCAAGCCAAAATACTTTTTTTCAACAAAAAAAATCCTGATTTATTTAAGGATCGACAAGTTTCTGACAGATAAAAGGCTCATTTAGAAAGTCCCCAACTCCACTATAGGCACAATTAGGTGTTCTGTCCAAATACTCATCTTGATAATATTACTTGAAGACTATTATAACAAGCTTTCTGTCTTGTTGTTTAACAATACTGACATCTTGACACATCCATTATATAATAAACAACTTCTAGGGTACTTGACTTGAAATACTTAAAATTTTATGACACTAAGGATACTAATGCATTTCCTGTGTGGAATGCTTATAAGAATATTTTAGAGATTTACTGATAAAAAATGTGTTCTCAGGATATAACAGATGTCTTAAGTTTAGGCAAAATTACCTCTTAATATTTTATTAATAGGGTGCAAGTGTGACCATCACTTGGCAAAGAATTTCTGCAATGTTGTCAGGAGCTGTGTGGGCTACTTATTGTTATCCAACCAAACAAAATATCACATTTTTCCTACTGTGCTTTATGAAAATACAGATGGTTGTTCTGTGAGAGTTTAGCCTACTAAATCTGTAATAGTATGGTATTTAGATCTAAAAAGCAATAAATAGGAACATAAATGTAACTGCAGGCAAAACATTTTTTTTTGATGGGGATGAGTTAGACCCTCTGGAAAAAAGGGGGGCGTGGCCTGGACGCGCTGGAAGATGGCAGCTTGACTCCGTAGCTCCCGCCGCTGCAGTCTTTACTTTCCACACCGGAGGTTCTTCCGCTGTTTTCGATACCTGCTGACTGTACGGTTTCGATCCTGTGACGCCAGTGTACAAGAAATAACAAGTACGTTCGCCGTTAAATCGACGGTTTTTCCGTTCCGACGGCGATAAAGACTCATACATGGCGGCCCCTAATGTAAGTGCGTCACAGGAAATTTCGATGGACGCTCGAATGGCTCATTCGACACCTCATACCGAAATGCCAGCTGTGGGGATAGGGAACAACACTGAGATGAGCTACCATCAACCCAGTCTGTTGGACCTCCAAGCTGTTGCAATAGATATTAAAAATGACATTAAAGCTAATCTGACAGCGGCAATTGCAGAGCTCCGCATCGATATACAAGACATTGCACATCGTGTGCAAAGTGTGGAATTAACTAATACGCGGCATGATAAGGCCCTACGTAAAATGGATAGCAAGATGAACACGCAATTACTTCAAATGAGAGACTTGCAACGTCAAACAGAGGACTTGGAGAATAGAAGTAGACGTCATAATTTGCGCATACGTGGCCTACCTGAAGAAATAGAAAATGAGCATCTGCAACCTGCCATTGATTATATACTTAATGACCTTTTGGGCAGACCTCCTGCGTCTAAAATCAAAATGGAGCGCTTACATCGCGCGCTCAGACCCAGAGGCAAAACAGGTGATCCTCCCAGGGATGTAATTTGCTGCTTGACTGATTATAGACTGAAAGAAGATATCCTGCTGAAAATGAGGAGCAAATCTAAAATTTCATACAAAGGGGCATCTATACAAATTTTTCAAGACCTTTCTAACATCACTTTGCAAAATAGAAGAGATCTCAAGCCCTTGCTGGAAGTCTTACGCAGTAAGAATATTGTATACAAATGGAAGTTCCCGTTTGGCCTTTCGGCCACTTTTCAAGGTCGCTCTGCTATATTAAGAGTCCCTGAGGACCTTAAAATGTTTTGTAACACCATGAACATTCCTTTGATCGACGTCCCAGATTGGTATGCGGAGTTCCGTCCTAATTATAAGGCTAGAATGGATGACGAACCGGAAGTCATGGAGACCCACACCACAAGATTTTGTAGACGTCGATCCCCTTCAAACGAACAACTGTCTACTTCAACGCATGGTCGTAAAGATGATTCGACAGGATCGCCACGCTCAAGACGTGCCCGACGCAACTATTGACCTACCTGGGCCCACTCTCTTTATTTTTCTCCTATGAGCTCTGACTAAATTCAGTATGATATGTATCAGGCCCCCTTGCTCGCTACTGCCTGCAAGGTTGGTTTTTTTTTTTTTTCTCTTCTTTTCAAAATTGTCATATTTCTCCTGATATGTTCGTTTATTGTTTTATTATTGACGGTATATCTATGCCTGTCTCTATTGCCCAGAGTTTTTCAATATTGGATACTTTTTTAAGTCTGTTATTTATGCGTTATCCTTTATTGAAGCATTAACTTTGATTTATGTCACGTAGTTGTATACTTTGTTGAGATTACTAATATCGTCACATTTTCACTTGAAGGTTAGCTCCTTTTATTAGTATTATAGTTATTATTCATTACTTCACTGTGATGCTGTTCCCTTTCTGATTAAGAGCTCATTTATTGTTCTGAATGTGCACTCCTTCACCTATGATACATGTTGCTCATGCTGTAGCGGCGGAGATCGGTAGTGGCGCTGTTTTTTTTTTCTTTTTATTTTTTCTCCTTTTTCCGGCTAGTGCTTGCCAACCCCCACACAGTAGTAGAACATTGGGTGTTGTATATTTGATATCAGCGCCTGTTCGTTCTACTCTGTACTGTATCACCTTAGATAAGATCGTTTTTGGGAACTTTATTTGATTTCCCACGTGTTATTTATTCAAGGGTTTTTTTTTAACCCTTGCCCCATCCCCTATTTTTGTTTTTGATCCCCCTTTTGTGCTTCCCCTGCTGTCGCTTTTTACAACCGCTTTTTGACAAATTTTGTGTGTTCAGATTCTCTTTCACATCTGATAGCACTATGACGCACCGAGGGGCTGTTTCGCCTCCGCCCCCATTGGTTAATTTTTATTCATTAAACGTTAAGGGTTTGAATATCCCTGAGAAGAGATCTCAGTTGTTTTAATTATTGAAGAAGGCCAAAGCAGACATAGTATTCTTGCAAGAAACTCATTTCCGGAACAATGACATCCCTAATCTTAATAACAAATGGTACCCTTCTGTTTTTCATGCCACCAATCCCGAATCTAAATCTAAGGGAGTCTCTATTCTTATTTCAAAAAATTGCCCCATTCGAATTCAAGACACCCTCTCTGATATTGAGGGTAGGTATTTATTTTTAAAAGGTTCCCTATATAACAAGAATATCACTTTGGCTAATATTTATGCTCCCAACAAAGGTCAAGTCCCATTTCTCAGGAATACTTTAAACTCGCTTTGCTCTTTTCAATCGGGTATGCTGATTCTGGGGGGGGACTTCAATTTGGCTATTAATCCACTGTTAGACACCTCATCGGGATCATCCACAATATCCTTCTCTGCACTCAGATCGGTCAAAACACTTCTTAAAAGTCTGAACCTACATGATTCTTGGCGTACCTTGTTTCCAAACACTAAAGATTATACTTATTTCTCTCCGCCACATGATAAATACTCAAGAATTGATTATTTTTTTATATCCCAATCAGATCTGGATTCTCTGATTTTGGCAACCATTGAACCCATGGTTCTCTCAGATCATCACCCAATTTCTATATCACTCAGATTCTCTTCGATCCCCGCTAGATCCCCAATTTGGCGTCTCGATAGTTCACTCCTCAATAATCCTGCAGACGTTGAGGCTTTGAACTCAATCCTTTCAAAATACTTTGAAGAAAATGACTCCCCAGACACACATCCCATGACATTATGGTTAGCACACAAATGTGTTGTAAGGGGAGAATTAATTTCGATTGCTTCTAGGAGAAGAAAAGCACGTGATGCATATGTTAAATCCCTCTCTGATCGTATTCATTCTCTTGAGAGCAAACACAAGTTATCACTAGCAAAAGAGGCCCATGTTGAGCTCCTTGAGGCTAGGAAACTCCTACTAGAGGTACTCGAAAAAGTCACTAAACGAAAATTCATTCTATCACGTAAGCTTTACTATGAGTTTGGCAATAAAGCTGGGAAATTACTTGCCAGAGCTATACAAATAAAGAAATCTGCATCTACCATACACTCACTTCTAGATCCTACTGGTAAGAAAATTTCTTCCTCCTCTGAAATAGCTAAACAATTTGTAAATTTTTATTCCAAATTATATAATATACAGAGAAATACTCTTTCTGATGCAGAAACCCAAAGGAAACAATTGATTACGGAATTTTTAGCGACTTACGGCCCCAAACCAATTTCTAAAGAAGAATCAAAACTTTTAGATAGACCTATTGATTCAATAGAGACATCCAGAGCACTCAAACAACTTAAAATTGGAAAATGTCCAGGTCCAGATGACCTGTCGGTCTCCTACTATAATTCTTTTTCTGAGATCATAATGAAATTCTTTTTGAAGTCTTTTAACTCAATCCCTGACCGACCCCTTTGTAATGTAAAAGACCTCCTTGAAGCCCATATTACGATGATACCGAAACCAGGAAAAGACGATTTGCTAGTATCCAATTATAGGCCCATTTCCCTGCACAATGTGGATCTAAAGCTGTATGCCAAGATAATAGCTAACCGTATTTTGCCCTTATTTCCTAACTCAATATCCCTAGATCAAGTGGGTTTCGTTCCCAGTAGAGAAGCTAGGGACAACACCCAAAAGGTCATTTCAATTAATCATTGGTTAAATAACACATCTAAACCAGGCTTCTTCCTCTCTCTTGACGCGGAGAAAGCGTTTGACAGGGTTGATTGGACATATATGCGTGAAACTTTGAAAGCTATGGGATTTGGAGATCGTATGTTACAATTCATCCTTGTGTTGTACTCATCACCCACGGCTAGAATTAAGATAAATGGATGCCTGTCGGACGCTTTCTCCGTGTCGAATGGGACACGTCAGGGTTGCCCCCTCTCTCCTGTTATTTTCATACTGACTCTGGAACCTTTTCTTTGTAAGATCCGAATTAACCCCGATATTAGGGGAATAGGGATCAGAGACGGACATTATAAATTGGCTGCTTACGCCGATGACGTCATCCTTTTTCTATCAGAACCTATTACCACGATACCAGTCCTTTTAAAAGAATTCTCATTTTTTGAAGTAGTCTCGAATTTAAAAATTAACTTCGATAAATCTAGAGCCTTAAACGTTTCATTACGACCCGATGTAGTTGCTCTTTGTCAGAAAAATTTCCCCTTCAAATGGGAATCCCATGCACTCACATATCTGGGAATACATATTCCATTGAAATTAAAGGATCTATACTCCTGCAATTTCCTCCCCATTCTCAAATCTATTCAAGACGATCTTTTGAAGTGGGATGCTGGCTACTATTCCTGGTTTGGCAGAGCTGCCATCATTAAATGTCTATCCTTCCGAGAATTCTATACCTCCTCCAAACAATCCCGATAAAATTACCTGCTTCTTTTTTCAACACATACAGACATGATCCCTGTATCTGGGGAGCCCCTAGTTGTTAAAGAGGGCTTGCCGATTCCTATAAGAACCCCACCACCACCAGAACAGAATCTAGGATAAAAGTCTGACATAGATAAAAGCTGCGAACTGTCATTTTTCTAGTTAAACACACATGTAAATATACATTTTTCTATAGCAGGTTGTATACATTGAACAGAAGCATTACTTCACAGCCAAGGTCAGGGCATCCCCCAGGCATGTTATTTAAAGGAGTTTTGGATTTTTAATGCTTCACTTTAAACATTACTAAAATCACTGATCCGTACCGGACAACATTTTTATTTATTTTTTTCTACTTTGATACATGTTGTGTATGTGATGTGGATTTTACTTATTAATAACTTCAGCCCCAGGAGGATTTACCCCCTTTAAGACCGGGCCATTTTTTGCGATACAGCACTGCATCGATTTAACTAACATTTGCTTGGTCGTGCGATGCTGTACCCAAACAAAATTGACGTCCTTTTTTACCCAGAAATAGAGCTATCTTTTGGTGATATTTGAGCGACAATATCGAAAAAAACACAAATATTTTTTACTTTTTGCTATAATAAATATCCCCAATTAACAAGATAATAATAATTCCCTCAGTTTTGGCCGATATGTATCCTTCTACATATTTTTGGTATAAAAAAAAATCACAATAAGAGTATATTGATAGTTATAGCGCCTACAAAATAGGTCATTGATTTTTGGCATTTTTATTATCATAATTTTTTTACTAGTAATGGCGGTGATCTGCGATTTTTATCATGACTGCGACATTGTGGCAGACAGATCAGACACTTTTGAGACTTTTTTGAAACCATTGACATTTATACAGTGATCAGTGCTATAAATAGCCATTGATTACCGTATAAATGTCACTGGGGCGATCAAAGGGTTCTCTCACTGTGTGTTCTAACTGTGGGGGGATGGGACTGACTGGGGGAGGAGACCGATTGGTGTTCCTATATACTAGGAACACACAATCTGTCTCCTGACAGGACATTGATTTGTGTGTTTACACACACAAATTCCTGTTCCTGCTCTGTCACGAGCGATCACGGAAGCTCGGAGGACATCGCAGCTGCCGGTCACGTGTATTGGCTCCTTGGTGACCCCTATACCACGTAAAGCGGTTTCCTTACAGCGATTTGCGCAGGGGAGCCATTCTGCCACTTCCAAACAACGGCGGGCGGTCGGCTAGTGGTTAACATTACCCTTTCATTTAGCCAGTTCGAGTGGGGAAATGTGATCATGAATGGCGTACTGTATGTCAGTAAATAAAAGCATGCAACAAGTGTAAACAAAATATAAAAGATGCAAAAAATTACTTTCTAAAAAGTTTGTCTTTTGTTTTGTTTTTCTATTTTTTTTGTCGGTTTTGTTATTTTTTATTTTTACATGATAGAAGAGCTGCAAAAATAACCTAAAATAGTTATTTCAAAGAGTACACAAGACTGTAACCTGGTGTTTAACAATTATCGTGTTGATATTTTTCACACATTTTATGCCTGTTGTGCTTGAAAATCCCTCAAAACAAACAAAACGGCTCTGAATAGCTTTAACATTTGATGAATGTTAATTCGTAATATTACCGTAATTGCAGGTGAATATTTTTAAATATACATTTATTTATATATTACAGTGATTGATTCCCCCCTCAGTGAATTGTTGGTGAATGTCACATTCACTGCTTTATAACTTTTCACCTTAAAAAAGCATGCAAGCCAAAATACTTTTTTTCAACAAAAAAAATCCTGATTTATTTAAGGATCGACAAGTTTCTGACAGATAAAAGGCTCATTTAGAAAGTCCCCAACTCCACTATAGGCACAATTAGGTGTTCTGTCCAAATACTCATCTTGATAATATTACTTGAAGACTATTATAACAAGCTTTCTGTCTTGTTGTTTAACAATACTGACATCTTGACACATCCCTTATATAATAAACAACTTCTAGGGTACTTGACTTGAAATACTTAAAATTTTATGACACTAAGGATACTAATGCATTTCCTGTGTGGAATGCTTATAAGAATATTTTAGAGATTTACTGATAAAAAATGTGTTCTCAGGATATAACAGATGTCTTAAGTTTAGGCAAAATTACCTCTTAATATTTTATTAATAGGGTGCAAGTGTGACCATCACTTGGCAAAGAATTTCTGCAATGTTGTCAGGAGCTGTGTGGGCTACTTATTGTTATCCAACCAAACAAAATATCACATTTTTCCTACTGTGCTTTATGAAAATACAGATGGTTGTTCTGTGAGAGTTTAGCCCACTAAATCTGTAATAGTATGGTATTTAGATCTAAAAAGCAATAAATAGGAACATAAATGTAACTGCAGGCAAAACATTTTTTTTTGATGGGGATGAGTTAGACCCTCTGGAAAAAAGGGGGGCGTGGCCTGGACGCGCTGGAAGATGGCAGCTTGACTCCGTAGCTCCCGCCGCTGCAGTCTTTACTTTCCACACCGGAGGTTCTTCCGCTGTTTTCGATACCTGCTGACTGTACGGTTTCGATCCTGTGACGCCAGTGTACAAGAAATAACAAGTACGTTCGCCGTTAAATCGACGGTTTTTCCGTTCCGACGGCGATAAAGACTCATACATGGCGGCCCCTAATGTAAGTGCGTCACAGGAAATTTCGATGGACGCTCGAATGGCTCATTCGACACCTCATACCGAAATGCCAGCTGTGGGGATAGGGAACAACACTGAGATGAGCTACCATCAACCCAGTCTGTTGGACCTCCAAGCTGTTGCAATAGATATTAAAAATGACATTAAAGCTAATCTGACAGCGGCAATTGCAGAGCTCCGCATCGATATACAAGACATTGCACATCGTGTGCAAAGTGTGGAATTAACTAATACGCGGCACGATAAGGCCCTACGTAAAATGGATAGCAAGATGAACACGCAATTACTTCAAATGAGAGACTTGCAACGTCAAACAGAGGACTTGGAGAATAGAAGTAGACGTCATAATTTGCGCATACGTGGCCTACCTGAAGAAATAGAAAATGAGCATCTGCAACCTGCCATTGATTATATACTTAATGACCTTTTGGGCAGACCTCCTGCGTCTAAAATCAAAATGGAGCGCTTACATCGCGCGCTCAGACCCAGAGGCAAAACAGGTGATCCTCCCAGGGATGTAATTTGCTGCTTGACTGATTATAGACTGAAAGAAGATATCCTGCTGAAAATGAGGAGCAAATCTAAAATTTCATACAAAGGGGCATCTATACAAATTTTTCAAGACCTTTCTAACATCACTTTGCAAAATAGAAGAGATCTCAAGCCCTTGCTGGAAGTCTTACGCAGTAAGAATATTGTATACAAATGGAAGTTCCCGTTTGGCCTTTCGGACACTTTTCAAGGTCGCTCTGCTATATTAAGAGTCCCTGAGGACCTTAAAATGTTTTGTAACACCATGAACATTCCTTTGATCGACGTCCCAGATTGGTATGCGGAGTTCCGTCCTAATTATAAGGCTAGAATGGATGACGAACCAGAAGTCATGGAGACCCACACCACAAGATTTTGTAGACGTCGATCCCCTTCAAACGAACAACTGTCTACTTCAACGCATGGTCGTAAAGATGATTCGACAGGATCGCCACGCTCAAGACGTGCCCGACGCAACTATTGACCTACCTGGGCCCACTCTCTTTATTTTTCTCCTATGAGCTCTGACTCAATTCAGTATGATATGTATCAGGCCCCCTTGCTCGCTACTGCCTGCAAGGTTGGTTTTTTTTTTTTTCTCTTCTTTTCAAAATTGTCATATTTCTCCTGATATGTTCGTTTATTGTTTTATTATTGACGGTATATCTATGCCTGTCTCTATTGCCCAGAGTTTTTCAATATTGGATACTTTTTTAAGTCTGTTATTTATGCGTTATCCTTTATTGAAGCATTAACTTTGATTTATGTCACGTAGTTGTATACTTTGTTGAGATTACTAATATCGTCACATTTTCACTTGAAGGTTAGCTCCTTTTATTAGTATTATAGTTATTATTCATTACTTCACTGTGATGCTGTTCCCTTTCTGATTAAGAGCTCATTTATTGTTCTGAATGTGCACTCCTTCACCTATGATACATGTTGCTCATGCTGTAGCGGCGGAGATCGGTAGTGGCGCTGTTTTTTTTTTCTTTTTATTTTTTCTCCTTTTTCCGGCTAGTGCTTGCCAACCCCCACACAGTAGTAGAACATTGGGTGTTGTATATTTGATATCAGCGCCTGTTCGTTCTACTCTGTACTGTATCACCTTAGATAAGATCGTTTTTGGGAACTTTATTTGATTTCCCACGTGTTATTTATTCAAGGTTTTTTTTTTAACCCTTGCCCCATCCCCTATTTTTGTTTTTGATCCCCCTTTTGTGCTTCCCCTGCTGTCGCTTTTTACAACCGCTTTTTGACAAATTTTGTGTGTTCAGATTCTCTTTCACATCTGATAGCACTATGACGCACCGAGGGGCTGTTTCGCCTCCGCCCCCCATTGGTTAATTTTTATTCATTAAACGTTAAGGGTTTGAATATCCCTGAGAAGAGATCTCAGTTGTTTTTATTATTGAAGAAGGCCAAAGCAGACATAGTATTCTTGCAAGAAACTCATTTCCGGAACAATGACATCCCTAATCTTAATAACAAATGGTACCCTTCTGTTTTTCATGCCACCAATCCCGAATCTAAATCTAAGGGAGTCTCTATTCTTATTTCAAAAAATTGCCCCATTCGAATTCAAGACACCCTCTCTGATATTGAGGGTAGGTATTTATTTTTAAAAGGTTCCCTATATAACAAGAATATCACTTTGGCTAATATTTATGCTCCCAACAAAGGTCAAGTCCCATTTCTCAGGAATACTTTAAACTCGCTTTGCTCTTTTCAATCGGGTATGCTGATTCTGGGGGGGGACTTCAATTTGGCTATTAATCCACTGTTAGACACCTCATCGGGATCATCCACAATATCCTTCTCTGCACTCAGATCGGTCAAAACACTTCTTAAAAGTCTGAACCTACATGATTCTTGGCGTACCTTGTTTCCAAACACTAAAGATTATACTTATTTCTCTCCGCCACATGATAAATACTCAAGAATTGATTATTTTTTTATATCCCAATCAGATCTGGATTCTCTGATTTTGGCAACCATTGAACCCATGGTTCTCTCAGATCATCACCCAATTTCTATATCACTCAGATTCTCTTCGATCCCCGCTAGATCCCCAATTTGGCGTCTCGATAGTTCACTCCTCAATAATCCTGCAAACGTTGAGGCTTTGAACTCAATCCTTTCAAAATACTTTGAAGAAAATGACTCCCCAGACACACATCCCATGACATTATGGTTAGCACACAAATGTGTTGTAAGGGGAGAATTAATTTCGATTGCTTCTAGGAGAAGAAAAGCACGTGATGCATATGTTAAATCCCTCTCTGATCGTATTCATTCTCTTGAGAGCAAACACAAGTTATCACTAGCAAAAGAGGCCCATGTTGAGCTCCTTGAGGCTAGGAAACTCCTACTAGAGGTACTCGAAAAAGTCACTAAACGAAAATTCATTCTATCACGTAAGCTTTACTATGAGTTTGGCAATAAAGCTGGGAAATTACTTGCCAGAGCTATACAAATAAAGAAATCTGCATCTACCATACACTCAATTCTAGATCCTACTGGTAAGAACATTTCTTCCTCCTCTGAAATAGCTAAACAATTTGTACATTTTTATTCCAAATTATATAATATACAGAGAAATACTCTTTCTGATGCAGAAACCCAAAGGAAACAATTGATTACGGAATTTTTAGCGACTTACGGCCCCAAACCAATTTCTAAAGAAGAATCAAAACTTTTAGATAGACCTATTGATTCAATAGAGACATCCAGAGCACTCAAACAACTTAAAATTGGAAAATGTCCAGGTCCAGATGGCCTGTCGGTCTCCTACTATAATTCTTTTTCTGAGATCATAATGAAATTCTTTTTGAAGGCTTTTAACTCAATCCCTGACCGACCCCTTTGTAATGTAAAAGACCTCCTTGAAGCCCATATTACGATGATACCGAAACCAGGAAAAGACGATTTGCTAGTATCCAATTATAGGCCCATTTCCCTGCTCAATGTGGATCTAAAGCTGTATGCCAAGATAATAGCTAACCGTATTTTGCCCTTATTTCCTAACTCAATATCCCTAGATCAAGTGGGTTTCGTTCCCAGTAGAGAAGCTAGGGACAACACCCAAAAGGTCATTACAATTCATCATTGGTTAAATAACACATCTAAACCAGGCTTCTTCCTCTCTCTTGACGCGGAGAAAGCGTTTGACAGGGTTGATTGGACATATATGCGTGAAACTTTGAAAGCTATGGGATTTGGAGATCGTATGTTACAATTCATCCTTGTGTTGTACTCATCACCCACGGCTAGAATTAAGATAAATCGATGCCTGTCGGACGCTTTCTCCGTGTCGAATGGGACACGTCAGGGTTGCCCCCTCTCTCCTATTATTTTCATACTGACTCTGGAACCTTTTCTTTGTAAGATCCGAAATAACCCCGATATTAGGGGAATAGGGATCAGAGACGGACATTATAAATTGGCTGCTTACGCCGATGACGTCATCCTTTTTCTATCAGAACCTATTACCACGATACCAGTCCTTTTAAAAGAATTCTCATTTTTTGAAGTAGTCTCGAATTTAAAAATTAACTTCGATAAATCTAGAGCCTTAAACGTTTCATTACGACCCGATGTAGTTGCTCTTTGTCAGAAAAATTTCCCCTTCAAATGGGAATCCCATGCACTCACATATCTGGGAATACATATTCCATTGAAATTAAAGGATATATACTCCTGCAATTTCCTCCCCATTCTCAAATCTATTCAAGACGATCTTTTGAAGTGGGATGCTGGCTACTATTCCTGGTTTGGCAGAGCTGCCATCATTAAAATGTCTATCCTTCCGAGAATTCTATACCTCCTCCAAACAATCCCGATAAAATTACCTGCTTCTTTTTTCAACACATACAGAAAAATCTGTTTAAAGTTTATTTGGTTCTCCAAGCGCCCTCGAATAAGGTGGGATAAACTCGTATGCCTCAAGATGCTAGGGGGAATTGGATTACCGGATATCCAAAGATATTATTGGTCCTGTTACTTATCCAGAATTGTGGATTGGCAGTTACACAGGAGTTCGAAAGACTGGATTAATCTTGAAGAACTAACTTGTAATGCTTTACTCCATCAATTGCCTTGGTCAGACCCTAATAAGATTCCACGATCCGTTAAAAACCATCCTCTTTCTAATGCCACTTTACAGATCTTTAAATCTCTGTGTGCTAAATTAAATATCTCCTCGTTTCCTGGACCTATGACTCTCATTAACCCCGGTTCAAGATTTCCCCCAAAACCTATAGGGGCTCCTCTTTCATGCTCACCTGTAATGTTGAGAGCTGAATCCTTTTTTTTGAAGGGCAGTTTTACCAATTATGACGAATATCTTAAACACTTTAAAAATTCTGGAATTACTCTCCAGGAATTTGAAAATGTTAAACGATTCTTCCTTACAACTATCTGCTCTCCCCTTTGGTGCAGGAAAAAGACGCCCTTTGAAAACATGTGTACAGAAATGGCTCCCCAAAGACATCTAATTTCTAGAAATTACACTTTGTTATTCTCGAATATTAATCCCAAAGATGATATAACCTCCAATTACTGGGAAAGATCGCTTGAGATAGATATTTCACCTGAGGATTGGGAAAAGATTTTCACCTACATACATAAAGGTTCACTGAACGTGTTGACTCAGGAGAATGGTTATAAAATGTATTCCAGGTGGTACAGAACTCCATACTTGATTAACAAGTTTGACCACACATCCTCTCCCTTGTGCTGGAGGTGCAAATCTAATGTAGGCAATCTTCTGCATATATGGTGGGATTGTCCTCTCATTCAAACATTTTGGAAGGAGGTACATCGAATCATTCCCATTATTACTACTTACGTTCCGGACTTTACTGCAGCCCAATACTTACTGCATCACACTTCACTACCCCGCTCTGTTTATAAGAAGTCTATTATTATTCATCTGATTAATGCTGCCAAGTTGTGCATCCCAGCTAGATGGAAAGACCCGTCTCCTCCTTCCGTTTCGGAATGGTTTCAGAGAATTATTAGAGTCGCTGAGATGGAGGAATTGATCCAACAAGCCAGAGACTCTCCAAATTTTTTTTATGAAAAATGGGCTTGTTGGATTCATTTCACCAATTCTGATGAATACACGAACATAATTACTTCTTGAAGATATTATCTTTGTTTTAGACTCCCTATAATATAGACCAATATTGCTTGTCTTGAAGGTGACTGTTTATTGATTACTTAAGTCATGCTTACTCTTTATTTCCCCCCTCTTCCATCCCTTTACTTCCCCCTCTGTTACTTTGTGGTTTGTTATGTACTTGTATATCTCTTAATTATAGTATGGATTCGCCTTCCCTAATTTTGATCATATACCTGCTCACTGTAGTATTCACATGCACCTATATGTTGCTCAGTTGTACTTTGTGTTTTTTACGTGTGGACATGTTTGTTGTTGTACTTTATTCTGAAATACCAATAAAACATTTTTTGAACCTAGACCCTCTGGAAAAAAAATACCTGCCTGTGTCTCCACTGGGTAGATTTATCTATTTGTCCTGCTGACCACCAAGAAAGAAAGTACGGGAAAATTAAAGTTTTGCAGTTGACAAGAAGTAATGGAATTTTTTCCAATGTGGACTTGTCCCAAGGGCAACTCTTTAAGAGGGGAACTCCCCTCATTTCTACCTTACTTTTGTGGAAGTAAACTTTTATTATATAGTACATAGACAGCAAAACAAAACGTTATCCCAAACTGATAAAACATAGCACTCCAATTTAGTAATTATACCCTGCAGCCTTTTATGGTAGCCATTAACACTTTTCTTAATACATTTTACTTTCCTAAACTCATTCATACCTGAAGTTTATTAATGCTGCATTCCATCAGTTGATATTATTAAAGCTGATCTCCAGGCAAAATTGTGGTTCCCATTCAGTGGAGCTATGCCTGCATTGAACCTGTATACTGCTCATTTTGTCTAGGGTAGAAAGCTTATACTAAGGTGATCCTTCGAACCTCTGGAAAATGGGGCGCTCCACAGGAAATGCTGTTCCTGGTCTATGGAGCCTGCTCTGGATGTAATGATGTCAGGAATAGTTCACTATAAAATTCCTAATAAGATACATACAAGCAGGAATATCCCTAGTTATAGAGGGCCAGATTCTCATATATATTCGGCGGCGTAGCGTAAGCCATTTACACTACGCCGCCGCTGCGTACTAGAGCAAGTGCTTTATTCTCAAAGCACTTGCTCCGTAGTTTTCGCCGGCATCTCGTAAATCGCCAAGCGTAAACCCGCGCAATTCAAATGGGGCGGCTTGTATTTAAATTAAGCGCGCCCCCGCGTCGAACGAACTGCGCATGCGCCGGCCGGGGAAAAAGCCCAGTGCGCATGCTCCAAAGGACGTCACATTTTCTCAATGTAAATGACGTAATCGCAGCGTACGCCAGCCCCATTGAGAATCGACGTACGCAAACAACGTAAACGACGCACAACACGACGCGGTCCCGAGGCCATACTTAACATGGCATCCGACGGGACACGACGGCATCCGACGGGACCTCGTAAGGTTACTCCACATAGAAGCTGGGGTAACCTTACGCGAACGAAAACGATGTACGCGACGACGGAGCGGCGTAAAAGCGATCGAGAATCGGCGTACTACTTCATTTGCATATGCAAATGAAAAAACAACGTAAAGGCCACCTAGTGGCCGGAGTTGTCATTACACCTACGATCCGAAAGTGTAATGCTTTTACACTTGTCGGATGTAGAAGCGTATCTATGCAAAAGTGATGCTCAGCATCACACGCATAGATACGAGACAAAAAAAAAGGCGTTACGACGGGGTATCTGAGATACTCCGTCGTAACGCCTCTGAGAATCTGGCCCAGAGCATTTAGTGGAGATTTTTTTTGTCATATATCATATAATCGCATATCAATTATTTCATGTATCAAGCTTTGCAGACAACATTACCCCATATCAGTGTTTCTCAACTCCAGTCCTCAAGCCCCCCCAACAGGTCATGTTTTCAGGATTTCCCTCAGATGAAAAGGCTGTGGGAATTACTAAGGCAGTGAAACTGATCAAATCACCTGTGCAAAATAATGGAAATCCTGAAAACCTGACCTGTTGGGGGGCCTTGAGGACTGGAGTTGAGAAACACTGCCCTATATAAAGGCTGAAAAAACTGATAAATATCTGCTCTTTATTATCTTCTCATCATTCTTACTTCTAGATAGAATTTCAAACCTATATAGGCATAGTCCAGGTTTTGTATGTTGTAGCAGATGTTTTAGCATCACTTGAAGTAATTCTTCTCAACAATTTATATCCACAAAATGTAGAACTGACAAAACTGCACTTGTGCGTAATGATGTTACATAAAATATTGAACACTGGAATTTATGTTGAAAGAAAACAAATTACTTGTCCCTTTACTTTTATGGACATACTGCTTAAGAATGGCTCTATAGCCAAGTTTTGTAACCATGACAGAAGTTATTGAGATTTTTCTCACTGCTCAGAACCCTTCTGTTTAAAAAACAAACAAACAAAAATATGTCCCTTTGCCTCATTATTGTGAATCGTTACCATAGTCTGTCACCAAATGAAAATGAATAAATAGTACAGTGTGTTTTTAAAGCCAACTATTGACAATCTGTACCAAAACTGTTTTACAATACATCTCAGAGAACCATGGCGGCATTTCTCTTATTTCTTCCAAGGGCCCCTGTAACACTGAATCCTTAAGCTGAAACTCTGGGCGAAATAAAACATGACATATGTAATGCAATCTGTGCGATGGAGAGTTTTTACTGCCCTCTTCCCTAGCTTACAGCATGTCTGGAGATGTAAAAAAAAAGCTTTGGCAACTAAATTGATCTCTTATGTCTACTGAGCACCATTTCCAAAGCTAATTGCAAGGATTGCCACAGTTACCGATTAGTGGCAGTTCTCCAACTACTTGAAGGATGGACTTGCCACATCCCATCATGTTTTTTGCCATTGCACCCTACATTAATATTGCCTGTACTGCACTAATAATAGCTCTTCTTATATCACATAACTGATGTTAATATCTGAAGAGACATCCCAAGTTTTTAAAATAAGTTCAGCTGAAGAGCTATTTTTTCCAAATTCCTCACATAAGAAACAGATAATTAATATTGAGATTGATGAATCCGCTTTTGGCCACCTCAGTAGGTCTTGGCACAAGGCTTTTGTATTGAAAACCAGTAAAAAAATAAAATACAGTAGCTAAATCCTGAATATTTACCCTTATGGCAAGAGCTGAACACTATGTATAATAGCAGTATTACTTCCGCCAATGGTTCATACGGATGCCGGTACCGCTAAGTTCTTAACAACCAGTAATGTCAATGGCCTTATTCACGTACATGTCCTATTCAATGGGTAGTCAGGCATCATTCATCGTGACTTTAGTGGACCTGCATCATATGACGTGCGTCATGATGGATTTACAATGGACCTTTTAGGGATTTTTATTTATTTAATACAGTACCTCTTAAACATAAGGGTGTCTTATTAAGTACCCCATACTTATTCACATAGAGGGCAGTATCTGAGTGTCCCTTTATTGTTAAAGGGGGCTTCTAGATTCCGATAAGTCACCTGCTTGCAGACCCCCACAACCACTGGTCAGGGTTGTGGAGAAGAAACTCTTGTCTTCATCAATATGGGAACAACGCACTTTGCCAGGGGAGGTCTCCTTCATGCTGAGTGCATGTGGTCAGGTTTGGTTCAGGAGGGGGATGCCATTTCCTGCTAGCAAGGTTGCCTTCTTTAATTAAGGGTCTGGTATTTTTTTTTAGGGGGACCACCATTAATGTTTTTCTTTGTTCATGTCAGTGCTTCTGCAGCAGTTTCTGTACATCACAGAGATGTGCGCCTTTCCTGTTGGGAATTGAAAACCCCTCATGGATGTTATTTAAAGGAATTGGGTATGTTTAATGTTCTACTTTAAGCATTTAAAAAAAAAATCACAGGTTTTTGCCCAATGCATTCAGCAGTAGCATTAGCATTCAGGAGAAAGATCAAGACTCATCTCTTTTGATATCAAAGGAGACAGGAATAACAAGCGCCCAGAAGGGATTTAGTTCGCATGTGCTGTGCTATATACGTTTTCATTCATTCATTCATTCAATGTAATTCTCAAATGTTTTTTGTGTGTGGTGTGTGTGTGGAGACACATTAATTGGCAATGGTGGTATGAGACAGCCTTTCTATACAGGTCTGCACTAAGTGGGGGTATATATATATATACACATACAGTATATATACATATATTATATATATATATATATATATATATATATATATATATATATATATATATATATATATATATATATATATATACCATCTTGCTATATATATATATAGTGCCAGCAGGCAGGTTAACTGTCCTGGTTGCATCCAGGATGCAATGTATATATCACCTAGGTATATATGTATATATCACCTAGGTTCAGGCTTTATGCCAGTTTATACCTCTAGGGGGAGTGCTGGGAGTCCTGCTGGGAGGACTTGATGAGCCCAGCTGAATTAAGTGGGCTTGTTAACAAAAACTCCCAGCATGCAGAGAGATGTGCTCCATCCTGGAACCAGACCTGTGTGAATAGTCTGGGGAGTGTTCTCTGTGCGGTGAGACAAAGCCTGTGAGGCTATTACTGCTACTAAGACTCTGAACAGCAGGGAGTTAGGGACTGGGGCAGCACTAGGCTGTACCCAGTTAGGGACACCAATGTGTTTAGTGACCAGGGTTTATTTTTGTATTCCTTTTGTTTCTGTCACAATCATTTTTGTATATAGTTCAAATAAAAACCACACCTTTTTGTTTTTCTGCTGCTGGCCGTGTTATTGAGCCAGAACATGCAATAGAGTTGGTGAAGTTTATAACAAAGCCATCCTCATCCTCTGTCACCCAGGCTTAGAGTAGTTTGCCTTCCAACGCAGCTGCCAAAGCGGCCTATTCCACCGGCTTCTTGTCCACAGTCACTCCTTCTGTTGCCCCACCATCATGCACGGAGGAGTCTTCAGAATTATTCAGCCACAGTGTCGGGTTCATGCTGCTGTTGGATGCACAGCGATTTAAAGGCTCCAATGTTGTTTTTTAAGGTTAAGGAAAGAAGTAATATGAGCCAGTCATGTGCAACCAGCTGCAGCATACTGTATGGCACCAGGACATGGTCAGGGGAGCTTGGCTTCTTTTCGCCAAACCAGTGGCTACTGATCAAGGATGCATGCACTGTCCTGTCACCATTTGAGAAAGCCACAAGGATGGTGAGCAGTGACAATGCATGCATCCGTGATACTGTCCCTCTAGTCTTCCTGTTGGAGCATGCGCTTTGTGGAATCATGGACAGGGCAGTTGGAGGAAGAGGAGGACTTCCTTACCTCTCCAAGCTTCCTTAATCCAGATAGCATTTCTGCGGGCCCACCAAACACACAGGAAGAAGAGGAGAAGAAGGAGGAAAATTATGTCAGCATTGATGTAGAGGATAACACTCAGCCGCAGTCTTCAAGGGATGGTTTTCAGTACCCAAGGAGTCGTAGGTGGCTGGAAGTAGTTAGTTGCGGATCATGTGATCCTTAGTGGCCCAGAGGACTCAGAATTTAATGCCTCTGCAAACTTACACTGCATGGCCTCCCTGATTCTGCAAAGCTTGCAAAAGAACCCTAGGATTCATGGTATCAAGGAGAGGGATCATTACTGGCTGGCAACCCTTCTTCTTCCACATTACAAGGGTAAGGTTGCAGAACTCATCCTGCCTTTGAAGAGGGAGAAGAGGATGAAACATCTTCAGGAGGCCTGCAACGCATTTCCAGACCCTGGGAGGTTACAATTTCCTGGTGCTGGACAATGTGTTGCTGAGGCTTCGTTCAGTCAGAGGAAGAGCAGTGGAGAAGGTGGCCAGCAGACCGATGCCTTAAAACTATTTTTCAGTTCTCAGCCCCAAGGTCTGATCGATTTAAGCAACCATCGCCAGCGTCTGCATTACATGGTGCAGGAATATCTAGGGGCAAGAGCAGACTTGGAGACCTTTCCAACAGAGCATTCACTGGGTTATTGGGTCTTGATGATGGACCACTGGCCAGAACTTGCTCAATATGCAATTGAGCTACTGGCCTGTCCTGCATCCAGCGTCCTTTCTGAATGCACATTCAGTGCTGCTTGATGGTTTGTAATGAATTAAAGAGTTTGCCTGTCCACAGACACCTGATGCTGATAAAACTGAATGAATTTGCTATGGATGTGGGATCCCATGAAGACTCCTCAATCTTGATGATGCTAACTTCCAACAATAGTTTTGGTTTATTGCCCACTGCCACCACCCAAGGCCTGATTTTTCTTAACAGGGGCATGTAATTACAATTTATTATATAATATTTCAATGCAGGACCTGTTCCTATGCCCAACAAGAGTATATGTGAGGGGCTACAGTGTTGTGGCACCACCACCACCACCACCACCACTCAAGGCCCACTTTTTCTGCACCTGTTTTACAGGGGCAAGTAATTAAATTTTTTGATATAATATTTCATAGCAGGTCCCATTCCTGTGCCCACCAAAGAGAAACTGTGAGGGCTTACAGTGTTCTGGTACCACCAACACCTAAAGCCCAATTTTATGCAGAGTATATAGGGCAGGTCATATAGTATATATACTGCTGTTCAGAGTATATAGTGCCTGGGGGACCCCCACTCCATTAAAAAAAAATTGGGTGCGGGGTTCCCCTTAATATCAATACCAGACCTAAAGAGCCTGGTATGGATTTTGGGGGTGACATCCACACCATTTTTGGGATATTTTTGGTATTTTTATCTATATTGCCGGGATCCGACAATACATTACAGCCGCAATCCGTTTTAAATTACATTTTTTCCTTTAGAAATGTAATTTTGCTGTGGCACTGTTATGAACATGGGAACGATGCACTACTTTACAGGCATACTAAGGCCACCTCCCAGGCACAATATTTAAAGGAATATTTCATTTTTATTGTTTCACTTTAAGCATTATTAAAATCACTGTTCCTGAAAAAAACTCTAGTCCCATAAACTTTAACAGTGTTTGCATGTTCGAATAAATGTTTTTTGCCTGTTTGCATGTTCTTCTGCAAACTGAACCAGGGGGTGTTCGGCTCTTCCCTACTCACAATGCTTCCATTGTCTCATGTTTCATTTACTGATTGGTACTAAACTGACGGTTGACTCCCTCTTGGTTGGCTTAAAAGCACCACTGGTCTACTCATTACATTAGAATACATAGCACACTGGTTAGCTTCGTTCTGGTGCTTCTCACTCACAACAGACAGCTTCCTAGAAACCAGTGATGGTGACAGTGGGTAGTGCCTGACTCCCCTGAATGTGTAGCAAAAAAATCTGCATCCCAACACACGTAAAAGAAAAACACAATGCAGCACACATCACCACATATGTGCTGTGATTTGAACATATTCTAATGCCGCGTACACACGATCACTTTTTGTGATGAAAAAAAACTACGTTTTCAAAAACGTCATTTAAAATCACCGTGTGTGGGCAAAACGTCGTTTTATGTCTTCAAAAAAACTTCCAAATTTTTTTTTGTTAAGGGTGGAGTAAATAATGATTTTATTAATATGTATTGCTTGTTTCCACATGGTTGTTTTCATCATTGCACTGAAATAGGGTGCCAAATGTGTTATTCTATTATTTCACCTTAGTCAATCACTTACAATTGAATATGAATGCAAATAACTCACGCTCTGGAATCAGACTGTAGCAAGCACAACATTGCTGGTGGTGCTAAATAAGACCTTGCTAAGAAGCAAGCCTCCTGCTGTAGTTTAGTGTCCTAACAAAATACTTTATTATAAGCTTGAGCTCTTAAAAAGCAGAGATTAGATGATTTCTCAACAGTTATTTAGCTTGTGGACTAAGAATATCATAAAAAAAATCATATAAATGGGCAAGCAGAGAAATCCAGCTTGACTCTGGGTTCCTGTATACCAGAAAGGCTAGCACAGAGTTGCTCTCATTAGTGTTCTGTCCCTTATAAACTGAACAAGGCAGGGAGATAATCAAGATATTTTTTAAACTATACTGTAACGAAGCCAAGAGAGATCTCTTTCGTTTACTATGCTAGTTATTGATGCCAGAATCCCAGCGCAATACACTTGGGTAGAGAACTTTTGGCACTGAGAAAACCATAGAGCCTAAAAATAATTCTCATGTGTATATGTTTTTCAACCGTGTGCCAATTTTAAAATATTAATTAAATCCTATTATTTTTTTTAAATACGATTCGCATGGTAGCAAAAAATTATAGCACTTTAAAGTAATTGGGAGAAGAAAGGCTAATTTGGTAGAAAGTTTGTACTATCTTTGCTCATTCTTGCTGGTCATGTTATTGCACTTCAGCTTCAGTCAGAAAATATCATTCTTTTAAGAAGTACATTTCCAGCAAGATTTGTGAAAACATGGAACAAAACTTAATTATAATTATTGCAAGATTTTCAGAGGAGAAGAATAAGGAGAACAAATTATGTTGAACTATAGAGGTCTCGCTAGAAGAGACATGGTGATCGAAAAGGTACTTTAAATGGCACAATGGGCATGTTTTGTAAGGTAATGTGAAGCTCAGTTGTAGTTTTTTTTAAATTTAGTATAGCAGACTATGAAATAAAGTGTTATTACAATTCTAAAGCTGGACAGCTGCAATTTATTATTAGGTCTGTTCTTGGTGACTAAAAATTAGACAGACTGATAACCAAAGCAATGATTTTTTGCATGTAATGACATGAAATCTTTTCAGCTACTTTTTTTTTTTTTTAATTAGACTTGTTAAAAACAGAAATGATTTGCAAAGAAACGGATGATCAGGATACACATTCAGGTACTTGTCTGGAATTGCTTACTGTGGAACATCTGCCAAATCTGCAAATCAGAATGAATGTGATGGTCAGTCCTAGGGTCACACAACTTTTGAGGACTGATGAATGTCCTGCCACCAATAACTCAGTAAGGCTTCTGCGTGTGTATTGCTGCATTCATTATTATGCACAAATATCTGGTCTTAATCTCATAAACTTGATTCATGAGTGTTTGCTCCTTGCTTTAAAAGGTGACTTTTATGTATTATATTTGGAAACTAGTTTTGGTTAATTGTATTTTTTTTTTCTTTCAAGTTCTTAAACTATGTTTTTGATGTGTATTTACTTATGTGCAAACATACTGTGTTTTACATATAAAACATTTAACACATGAGGAAGGATTACCATATCATTATTGCTTAAGGCCTGCCTCCCAGCTGGCTTTGTCTGATTGAGTTTTGTCTTTAGGAATGAGTCACTACTGATTAGTCATTCACTTCTGTGTGTAACCACAATTTGATTTACCCAGCTCTCTAAACAAAAAGCTCTTTAGAATGTGTGTTCAATCAGAAACATACCACCTTGCACCGTTCCGAAAATGGTCTACCTTATTTGATGACAATGAACTGCCGGATAAAATCCTTGAGGGGTACAGAAACGTCCGCAAACTTATTATATCAGAAACATGGCGTGAAAAACAATTTAAGATCATGCACATAGCCTAATATCCATTTAGCTTCAATAAAGCAGACCCAACTCAAGCGCAGTGCCCCTGGTGCTCCCGACCTCGCCCCACATTAGTACACCGTCTCTGGGACTGCACAGCTATCTCCAAATTCTGGGACCCTGTATTTGCCCACATCTGCAAAATCAATAAAACAAGGATCCCAAAGGATCGTTTACTGTGTTTGTTTGGCTACATACCACCGGAATCCTCTTCAACTGCAGTGGCACCCCTCAATATTCCACAATGGGCCCATCTGTGTCTCCTAGTTGCTCGCAGGACTATTATGTCCCACTGGATTTTACCAACACCATCCATGCTAATGGCAGTGAAAAGAACTATGCTATTGCTCTTCTACTTGGAGAGGCTGGACACGATTACACTAAACTTTCGCTCTACCTCACGCCTTTTCACGAGATGGCGTAATTATATTGAGGCCACGTTAAATCAGAAAGTCCTACAAGAAGTCATGCAACCATTTCATTATACCGATTTGTATTTGAAAAGGGATCTCACCAACTCGCTGGGCAACCTCAAGGTCTCTGGTCTATCCAACCCCTCTACCTTTCAACCACCATAGAACGGACTCCTGGAGCTCTTTGACTTCCGTGACTCTCCTATACTTACAGCTAATAACTCCCGTAGCTATAATGGCTATGGCAATGGCTAGGCCACTATATGAGATAACCAGTCTTTATTATTCGTACCATGCTTCTGCTCCTGAGGGTATTATTATTATTATTATTATTACTATGGTATAAGTCATCAGTTCTGTTTATAACCCATTGCTTTGTTATAATACATATTTACAACTGCTCTGGGGTTGTTGTACCCTATATGATTGTACTATGAAAATCCCAATTTTTTTTTTTTTTCATGTTGAGCCATTTATGAAGTGAAATGGGCACTAATAATCCATCTGTTGGCTATAAAATACAGTTTTAATATGCAATATTATATATTTTAGACTTAAGACAAAATACAGTGCGGAAAATAAGTATTTGAACACCCTGCTATTTTGCAAGTTCTCCCACTTGTAAATCATGGAGGGGTCTGAAATTGTCATCGTAGGTGCATGTCCACTGTGAGAGACATAATCCAAAAAAAAATTCCAGAAATCACAATTTATGATTTTTTAACTATTTATTTGTATGATACAGCTGCAAAGAACACCTGTCTATCAGCTAGAATTCTGACCCTCAAAGACCTGTTAGTCTGCCTTTAAAATGTCCACCTCCACTCCATTTATTATCCTAAATTAGATGCACCTGTTTGAGGTCATTAGCTGCATAAAGACACCTGTCCACCCCATACAATCAGTAAGAATCCAACTACTAACATGGCCAAGACCAAAGAGCTGTCCAAAGACACTAGAGACAAAATTGTACACCTCCACAAGGCTGGAAAGGGCTACGGGGAAATTGCCAAGCAGCTTGGTGAAAAAAGATCCACTGTTGGAGCAATCATTAGAAAATGGAAGAAGCTAAACATGACTGTCAATCTCCCTCGGACTGGGGCTCCATGCAAAATCTCACCTCGTGGGGTCTCAATGATCCTAAGAAAGGTGAGAAATCAGCCCAGGACTACACGGGAGGAGCTGGTCAATGACCTGAAAAGAGCTGGGACCACCGTTTCCAAGGTTACTGTTGGTAATACACTAAGACGTCATGGTTTGAAATCATGCATGGCACGGAAGGTTCCCCTGCTTAAACCAGCACATGTCAAGGCCCGTCTTAAGTTTGCCAATGACCATTTGGATGATCCAGAGGAGTCATGGGAGAAAGTCATGTGGTCAGATGAGACCAAAATAGAACTTTTTGGTCATAATTCCACTAACCGTGTTTGGAGGAAGAAGAATGATGAGTACCATCCCAAGATCACCATCCCTACTGTGAAGCATGGGGGTGGTAGCATCATGCTTTGGGGGTGTTTTTCTGCACATGGGACAGGGCGACTGCACTGTATTAAGGAGAGGATGACCGGGGCCATGTATTGCGAGATTTTGGGCAACAACCTCCTTCCCTCAGTTAGAGCTTTGAAGATGGGTCGAGGCTGGGTCTTCCAACATGACAATGACCCGAAGCACACAGCCAGGATAACCAAGGAGTGGCTCTGTAAGAAGCATATCAAGGTTCTGGCGTGGCCTAGCCAGTCTCCAGACCTAAACCCAATAGAGAATCTTTGGAGGGAGCTCAAACTCCGTGTTTCTCAGCGACAGCCCAGAAACCTGACTGATCTAGAGAAGATCTGTGTGGAGGAGTGGGCCAAAATCCCTCCTCCAGTGTGTGCAAACCTGGTGAAAAACTACAAGAAACGTTTGACCTCTGTAATTGCAAACAAAGGCGACTGTACCAAATATTAACATTGATTTTCTCAGGTGTTCAAATACTTCTTTGCAGCTGTATCATACAAATAAATAGTTAAAAAAATCATACATTGTGATTTCTGGATTTTTTTTTTTGATTATGTCTCTCACAGTGGACATGCACCTACGATGACAATTTCAGACCCCTCCATGATTTTCAAGTGGGAGAACTTGCAAAATAGCAGGGTGTTCAAATACTTATTTTCCGCACTGTATGTATATTACTATATTGTGCATTGATTTTTTTAAATGGAATAATTGAATATTATGGCAAAAAGTGGGATGATTAAAAGATTGAAACAGTTGTTCTTTATTGAATATAATCTGCACTCCTGTGATTTTGACAGCTCCAAACCAAAAGAACAGTAAAAAAAAAACAAAAAAAAACCCCTCAAAGTTGAACCCTTCCTGGCTTAGTGTAAATAGAAATTGGTAAAATGACATGTTGTGAAGCTCAAATACTTAACAGCCATTATAGTTTCCTTTAAAAATCACTATGTTATCTAAAACAGCTAACCAGTAATAAGGCAAGCCTTTTCTCTTTATACATATGACATTCCCAATAAAGGAATGTCTACCAGCAGTAGGGCAATTAGGTGTGTATTTCTTACCAGGTTGAAAAAGGTGGCTTCATAGTAATCAAGGTAGCTATTTTTTGCTTTGGGTAATGATTTAGTGTTGAGATTTCACACAGTGCGACCTTATCTTCTTTCATAAATTGCTTAGGCAGTAGATTGGTACATTGGATAATGATGCCAGAACTGCTGTTATTGCTGATAGACATAATGGTCTAAAGACAAAGGAGGAAAAGCACTTGAAAATAATTGCATAAGTAAATGCAGAAGTAAAACTGTATTGTATGAAATAATGAAAGTTCCACTTTTTACTAGAATGAAATTACATATACAGATGCAGCAAAAAAATGAAGTTCAGTAATGTTAGCATTTTTATAGTAGTGTCAAGGTAAGAGGACTACTACTTACATCATAGCTTATTGAGGCAATATTATGGTGGTTAGCCTCAGTGACCATTGTAAATCTACTAGACGTGAAAAGGGACATGCTTGCTAACTGTTGTTGTTAGCTCCTGTAAAGGCAATTTACTGGAGCCAAGTGCCAGAACTTGTTTCAGCACTGAGCTCCAGGACTCAGCCCAGTTTCATGTTCCACCAAAATTTTGTTCAAATCTCAGGAAGGTCCCTCCAAGACTGGGACAGTTAATAGATATGTATTTGTATTATAGAGGGGGAGGATTTTTGTGTCCATACCCTCCCCCCACCCACCTTCTAGCACAAGTCCTCTCCCCTCCAAAAGCACCCCCATACATATCCTTTTACCCCCTCCCCTGAATCACAGTGATGCCAGCTGCCACAGAGGGGACACTTGCAGCATCTAGAACCCTGGGCACCCTGAAAGAGATGCAGGGCAATTTCCCCGGGTGCCCACGCTAATGCACCCCTGCCAGCCAAGTTAGTGGAGCCAAGTGCCAGAACTTTTGGCACTGGCCTCCAGAACTCACCCCGGATTCACAGAAAAACAGGATTTTGTTCAAATCTTGGGAAGGTCCAGCCACAATCTGGTACAGTTGAGTGTTATAGATTTGTACCAGAAGAGGGAGAAGATTTGTGTTTTAGAGGTGAGTTGCTATTTGGAGAGGTTTTCAGATGGGAAATTTGTGATAGCACTATGTAGAGGATTTGTGCTGGTGGGGGGTATTTGGGGAAAGGGAAGGAGGCTCTGCACTGGAGAGAATTGGGGGGGGGTGGAGGATTTGTGCCAAGATTGTGGGTTGTTGTGCTGGGAAAGGAAATTGGGGGGGGGGTTGAGAGTTTGTGCTGGAGAGGATTGGGGGAGGGGAGACAATTTCTTTGAGAAAAGAGGGAAGGTTGTGCTGGAAGGGGGAATTCTTCATGTCTTACTTTCCCTAATGCTGTGCCCTATCTCCTACTGGGTGCAGAAAGGGAGTTTTAGTTTGTATCACCTGCCATCCAGTGAGGGGAAACAGGGAATGCATATTCCCACTCTCTTTGCTTATGTAGACTAAAATCCATGTGCCAGCTCTGTGGGCTGTCCCCTGCCTGGACAGGTACTGAGAAGCAGTGATCAGCTCCAGTGCACGTGCACTCTCAAAATACTTCTGTTGACCTGCAATGCTCACACAACTTGTCTGATGGTTATAGAGAGAGTTGGGTAGGCTGAAGAAAGAAAAAAGGCCAACAAATGCCACCAGGGACTGAGATGGACTGCATTTTTATGAATGTTCACATTAGTCAAGCTGGTGCAGGCAGGGTTGAATCTGGATTCTTGCACTTATCTCTTATATAAATATATAAGAAAAGAAGGCACAAGTTTTCTAGATATTTTATAATTTGTTTTGTATCTGCCTTGTCTTATGACAGTAATCTGATTAGTGTGCAGTGTGATCAGTCTAGGCCCTGAGGGATTCAATTAAGAAAAGCTATTTGAGCTGGTACACAATACTGTGTTTATTATCTTGACAACATCATTATTGTATAAGTTAAGATAAGGTGATTGTAGAAATAAAATAATCATTTTGAAAATTGATGTATTGACCCGGTTGTCTCTAATAAAATGAATTGAGATGATAATTCCGCTTTTGATAATGCTAAACAACAAGTATATTATTTCATTATGTCTGTGTTGATCTATGATGGCTTGCCCGTTCTTGCTTTTTTTAATGAAATATACAAATGAAAACATTAAACATGAAAAAGAAAGGTACTGTAAATGAAAATTAATTATAATCATGAGGTACTCAACAACAGACAATATCATATACAGCATACAATTTTGACTATCAATTATTTGATTTCAACACTGTTTACAGAAACCTTGGCTGTTACTAAACAGTAAAATTTCACGAGATATACAAAAAATATATATTTGCCAAGGGTATGCTGGTCTTTTTTTTTTTTATACTAAACATTAGAAACAGAATTGCCTCAAAAAGTGCATCTCATGCTTGTGGTCCCGATGGTCCTTAACTGTTTGCCGACCAGCCGCCGCAGTTATATGGCGGTAGGTCTGCTCTCCTTGGGCGAGAGCCCGTAGCTATACGTCGGCACTCCTGCGGCCGCTAGGGGGCATGTGTGCGTGCCGCCGGCGGCAGGCGCGCGCCCCCCCGCTCTCCCCCAAGTCCTGTTCGCGTGCCCGGCGGGCACATTAGCCGCCAGTCACACGCGATCGCTCGTGACAGAGCGGGGACCGGGAGCTATGTGTGTAAACACATAGCTCCTGGTCCTGTCAGCGGGGGAAGTGCTGATCTTCTGTTCATACAATGTATGAACAGAAGATCAGTGATTTCCCCTAGTGAGGCCACCCCCCCCATACAGTGAGAACACACCCAGGAACACACCTAACCCCTTCCCTGCCCCCTAGTGTTAACCCCTTCAGTGCCAATGGCATTTTTGTAGTAATCCAATGCATTTTTATAGCATTGATCGCTAAAAAAATGCCAATGGTCCCAAAAATGTGTCAAAAGTGTTCGCCATAAGGTCGCAGTACTGAAAACAAAAATCGCTGATCGCCGCCATTACTAGTAAAAAAAAAATAATAAAAATGCCATAAAACTACCCCCTATTTTGTAAATGCTATAACTTTTGCGCAAACCAATCAATAAACACTAATTGCGATTTTTTTTTAATGAAAAATATGTAGAAGAATACGTATCGGCCTAAACTGCGGACATTTTTTTTTATATATTTTTGGGGGATATTTATTACAGAACAAAAGTAAAAAATATTGAATTGTTTTCAAAATAGTCGCTCTATTTTTGTTTATAGCGCAAAAAATAAAAACTGCAGAGATGATCAAATACCACCAAAAGAAAGCTCTATTTGTGGAAAAAAAAGGACGCCAATTTTGTTTGGGAGTCACGTTACACGACCGCACAATTGTCAGTTAAAGCGACGCAGTGCCAAATCGCAAAAAGTGGTCATTGGGCAGCAATATGGTCCGGGGGTTAGGTGGTTAATGTAAACAAGACATTCCCCTATTCTGCCTAGTGACCCTGTCACTAATGGCTGTTCCCCGTGATCGGGAATGGTCATCAGTGACGTGTCATGTGTAGTCACGCCCCCTAACAGTAAGAATCACTCCTACTAGTACTGATTTAACCCATGCAACACCAGCTAGTGGTTAACCGCTTCACTGCCACTGGCACTGATCGCTGTAAAAGTGATAATGGTCCCAAAAATGTGTCAAAAGTGTCCGCCATAAAGTCGCAGTCACAATAAAAATCGCTGATCGCCACCATTTCTAGTAAAAATAATATTAATAAAACTGCCATAAAACGAACCCCTATTTTGTAGCTGCTATAACTTTTGCGCAAACCAATCAATAAACGCTTATTGTGTTGTTTTTTTTTAACAAAAATATGTAAAAGAATACGTATCGGCCTAAACTGAGGGAAAAAAAATCTGATATTTTTGTGGATATTTATTATAGCAAAAAGTTCTAAATTGTTGTTCTATTTTTGTTTATAGCTCCAAAAATGTAAACCGCAGAGGTGATCAAATACCACCAAAAGAAAGCTCTATTTGTGGGAAAGAAGGACGTTAATTTTGTTTGGGAGCTACATCGCACGGCCGCGCAATTGTCAGTTTAAGCGACGCAGTGCCGAATCCCAAAAAGTGGCCTGGTCTTTGACCAGCAAAATGGTCTGGGCTGAAGTGGATAAAAAATAAAAAAAAGTGTCCCTCAATGTAAATCCATTGTCAAATCACACCACCCACACCCAGAAAATTAAAAGAAAAAACTCTCCGCCTCCTGGAACGACCTCCCACCGAATGCCTGCTCTGCGCTTTGACGTTTCTTATAAAGGTAAGGGGCGGGGCCACCCTTCTGATGTCAAGCACTGGTGCATGCTGGGCCTGTGATATCACAAGGGGGTGGGGCCACCAGAAGATGTTGGCAGGTGGTCCCGCTTCTTACCTATATAAGAACTGTCAAAGCGCAGAGCAAGCATTCAGCAGGAGACCATCCCAGGAGGTGGAGCGTTTTTTGGGGGGGTGGCGGGTTGCGGGCTTAGTGATTTACAATGGATTTACATTGAGGGACACAATTTTTTTATTGTTTAACCACTTCAATACCTAGGCCGTCAATTGACGTCCTGGCTTTCAGTGGGGATATCTGAATGATGCCTGCAGCCACAGGCATCATTCAGATATCCATCTGTTCAGGCGGCGAATCTGTGCACCATAAGAACGATCATAGCGGCGGTTCCGCCGCTTGATCGTTCTTCTAGGCGGCGGGAGGGGACGCCCCCCCCTCCCGCCGCCATCCGGTGCTTCTCCGGGCTCTCCTTTGCCATCGGAGACCCGGAGAAACGATCCGCCGCCGTCCGTCGAAAACCATAGAGTAGACTGGTGACCAGATGGTCACCAGTCATCTCTATGATCGTTGGAGGCCCGGGCGCGATGTTATGACGTCACGCCCGGGTCCTGGAATGTAAACACAGCCGCAACAGCGGCTGAATACATTAGATCTGTGAAATTTTTTTCACGATCTAATGCTTTCCAGCCTGGAGGAGAGATGTTGGGTCTTATTGACCCTGCATCTCTCCATAAAGAGTACCTGTCACACACATTCCTATTACAAGGGATGTTTACATTCCTTGTAATAGGAATAAAAGTGATCAAAAAAAAAAAATGTCAAAAAAAGTTTAAAAATAAAAGAAATTGTGTAAAATAAAAAATAAAATAATAACAATTTTTTTTTTAAACGCCCCTATCCCCGGTAGCTCGCGCTCAGAAGCGAACGCACGCGTAAGTCCCGCCCACATATGTAAACGCCGTTCAAATCACACATGTGAGGTATCGCCGCGTGCGTTAGAGCGCCAGCAACAATTCTAGCACTAGACCTCCTCTGGAACTCTAAATTTGTAACTTGTAAAAAAAAAATAAGCGTTGCGTATGGAGATTTTTAAGTACTGACGTTTGGCGCCATTCCATGAGTGTGCGCAGTTTTAAAGCGTGACATGTTAGGTATCTATTTACTCGGCGTAACTTAATCTTTCACATTATACCAAAAAATTGGCCTAACTTTACTGTTTTGTTATTTTTTAATTCACAAAACCATTTTTTTCCCCAAAAAAAGGCGTTTGAAAAATGATTGCGCAAATAATGTGCGAGATAAAAAGTTGCAATGGCCGGAATTTTATTCCCTAGGGTGTCTGCTAAAAAAAAATATATAGTGTTTGGGGGTTCTGAGTAATTTTCTAACAAAAAAATTATGATTTATGCATGTACGAGAAGTGCCAAAATAGCCCCGGTATTGAAGCGGTTAATAAAGGATTTGTCAAATCTCTTGTTTTTATTACTTTTGTACACTTTTTTCGTGAATGGGTAGGGGTACTATGTACCCAATACTCATTCACATGGGAGGGGGGGCAGGATCTGTGGCCCTCCTTGTTAGGCCGGTCCGCGGACCATTTTCATCGGATATGTCCGATCGGGAGTTTGATCTGATGGCGTGTACGCCGCCACGTCACCGCCACGTCACCGCACCAGGAAGTTAAACACTTCCGCGCATGCGCCGAATCCATTCGGCGGCGGCGCGGCGGCGGTGGGGGACGACATGTCTGCTGGTAAGTGTACTAACCAGCAGACATGTCGGGCGGACAGATTCCACCGGATGGATTTCAAAGCATGCTTTGAAATCTGTCGGGTGGAGAAATCTGTCCGCTAGCCCATACACACGAGCGGAGATGTCTGCTGAAACGGTCCATCGGACCGTTTTCAGCGGACATATCCCCTCGTGTGTACGAGGCCTTAAAGGAATAATGTTGAAAAATAAACTAGATTCAGACTGATCCTGAAGGTTCCTACCACATCCCAAAGAAATATTGTAAAAAATAATGGAAAAATTGGAAGTCGGGATTGGCCATTACTTTGAAGCCACTCCCACTCCCCCAGGTATTTAATACTGGCAGGTGTATCATACGAATATGAGACGAATACTTTGTTAAAGGTCAGGGATCAATACTTTATTTTTTTTCTCCCCGCACACTTTCTATTTACTACTCTTTGATCCAATTTTTGTCCCTGGGTCTTCCTTTGCTCTATCAGCTGGGAGTTTGTTTTATTTCAATTTCATTTTATTTTGAAGCCCATTTCATTTATACTGTCATATGTGTATTAAAATCCTACAATACACACACATATATATATATATATATATATATATATATATATATATATATATATATATATATATATATATATATATATTTTCCTCTTGTTAGATTCCCGTCCTCCTATTATTGGCAGAGTCCCTGTCAGTCTCCAACACCGATCCAGACAATACTTGATCTACTTTTCACCAAAGAGTGTTGGTCTCATTAATTGAGGAATAATTTCCTGTGTCCTTACACCACCTCACCCCTAAGTGGTTAAGTAAACATGATGTGCATCCTCACACATGCACATCATGTCTCAGAGCATGTCTCTATGCAATGTAACCAGTCACCATTCCTAGGAAAGTGCCTGGAAAGCTGAGCGATTTCCGCCTGTGAATTCCTTTTCTGATCTGGTATCTGATCTATCTTAAGTTAACAACGTTCACCGCTATCAGACAGGAACACCCTCCTTTGATTGAGGAACAGGTGGATATCATAGCTGTTGGTGGGAAAAAAAAAGGAATATCCCGATACTGGGTACATTATGATGTAATCTTTTAACTTTTTGACTTTCTTGGTACAGAAATATTATTCTGAATGGTTTGTACTGTATGTTCACTTTGGAAGCACTTTTTTTGCTTTTGTGATTTTGAGGTGAACTTTAGCAACTGAACTTAGTTCTAAAAAATGTATTATTAGCAGGAAGAAATTAATTCTGGAATAACCCTGTGTCCGACTGCATTTTATTTTGCTGGGTACAAGACCAGATTTAATTTGCATATCTTAATCTCACATGACATTATGAAATTGCACTTTTTCATCATGTTTACACCTGCCATCTCTAATGCATTAGCAGGTGTGAGATTTATGAGCAGAACACATGAGACCTGCCACAGTTAATCAGATTTGCTTCCTTTCAGACACACTGCATAGTTGTTCTACAATTAGGTATGATTCTTCTCAGACTCTTTTCAAAATGTCTTCCTTTAAAGAAAAGTCAAAGTAATATTTTCCCATTTATTGCATTCAATTATGATATTAGTCCTCATTACATTTACATCATTGTGATGGTTAGCCCAGTAATGTCATTACAAGATAATGCATGGTCAGTCAAAGGTAAACATATGTTGCACAGCCTTTTTTATTATGTGAATAACAAAATTAATTATGACCCTACAATAGCTGCAGCATTGTCTTCATTTTAGTGCAAACAAAAGCAATGCAACATTTGTTTGTTTTTTTTCAATTTCATCACTGTAAGGCCCCTTTCACAGGGACAGACCGTTCGGGTCCACCTGTAAGTTTTGACGGCGGACCTGAACGGCCGCTCCATGCAGTCCCATGTCCACTGACATCCGACCCGATCCGCCAAAATCAGACGTATGGCGATACGTCCATATCTGCCCATGGCGGATCGAATCCGGTGAGATCTGATGAAAACGTACATGCTGTCCGTTTTCATCAGATCACTCCCATAGGAAACAGCGGTGCTGCACAAGCCCCTCCCCGCTCAATGAGCAGAGAGGAGCTTGTCATCCGTTGGCTCAGCGGAGATCTGCGGACTGATCTCCCGATGAGCTAGCGGACGCAGGCGGACTCCGTATCAACAGAGTCCCCGCCTCGTGTGTAACTGGCCTAAAACGTAAATAAATAGACAAAACCAAGTATTCCTTTTAATTGTGGGGGGGGGGGTTACTGTGGTGTTTTATTGGTGTCTGTATCTCCATTGCAGAAATGTTTTCTACCTTCTGTTGGAGTGCAAGGGGTTCAGAAGGACTATAATCATTTGTGAAAAAAGAGAGAGCAAACAAAAAATTTCATTTCCAGCATAGTGGGTAAAAACCCCAGCCCCACCCAAAGCTAAGAAGCATTCCTTTCATGATTTCCAAGCTAGGTACCTAGTTTATTTTCAAACCTTGGGAGGGCATCTTCTAGCCTTCTGCAGATTCCTGAAGGGAAAGCATCCCTATATGCCTGGGTATGGGAGGTGGTTTCCAAAGGCTACAAGCTAGAATTCTGCTCTCGTGTCCCCTCCCTGAATCATGTCTCCAACTTGCCTGTGACACCACACAGACTAGCAGATATAAATGCAGTTTCTTGTATGGATCAAGGAGTTATTACCCCAGTTCTATCAGCAGAAAATTGACAGGGGCTTTGCTTTAACCTTTTCACTGTGCCCAAACTGTCCCCATATTGGATTGGAAGGGCATAAATGTCTCCATTCTAGCCTTTAAACTCCATATGGATCTACCAGGATCTATAATATCATCTCCATCAGGGAGATTTTCTGGACATAAAAGAATGTGTACTGTATATGCATATCCTAATTTTTTTCTTCCCCTTTTTCTTTGCTTCTGCATGAGAGTCCTGAGATTGATGGTAGCATCTTTTGAGGCTGTTCTGTTTGTCTAGTTTCACTCTAGACCCCTTCAACTCAACATACTGCCATTGTGGGATACATCAGTTTAATATATGTACAAACCAATTTACCTGACACTAAGGACCAGATTGTCTCTGGCCTTTTGGCTAAGGAATCCAGCTTTGAAGTTGGGGAAATCCTTCCTTTCAAACAGACGCCTGCCTAACAGGCTAGGTTGAAGTCCTAGTAAACTTGTAGCTGCAGCAGGCTTTCACGTACCTTACCAGAGGCCGCAGTGCTGAGAGGGCTTCTCTTGCGACTCAAGTGCAGAACGCCCCCCTGGAGGTGAGACAGGGGACGCTATGCCCAGGGGTGCAGGAGTTTCCGGCTTTGACTTGCTGGAGCGATATTGGGGATCAGATGTGTACCAGGATACGTAGTCTGGCAGGGGTACCATGGAAGTACCAGATGAGGTAGACTGGCAGGAAACCCAGGAGCGGAGTCAGGAGCCAAGCCGGTAGTCATAAACACAGGAAGCAGAAGAGACTGGAACTGGTCAGAAGGCAAGCCGAGGTCATACACAGGAACCAGCAGACAAGAACAGGACAAAGGATAAGCCGAGAAACAAGCCAGGGGTCATGCACGGAAAAGTCTGGTCAGGCAAGCCGGGTTGTCAACGGGAACTCAAGGAACAAGAACACAAGGTAAAGGAACTCGGAAAACATCCAGGGCTAAAGATTATGCAGCAGTTGGTCACTGCTGCAGCAAGCTTTAAATAGGGCACTGACGCCAGGAGTCCCGCCCGCATGCGCAGTAAAGAATAATGAGTTCACAATGTTGTTACTCGTGCCCGCATCTGCAGCACTTGCGCGCATCTGCGAGCGTGTGCGCGATGTGTGCGTCTGCGCGCACATGCGCATTGTGCTTGTTGGGGCTGTGCAAGACAGGTCTGCCAGTTCTTAGTTCACAGTTGGTTCTCTGACAAGGGTACTTGATGTAAGAGGAATCTTGTCCTAAATAACATTATGGATATCTGAGTGATCTGGTTGTCCCTACAATTCAAGATATCCCAACTGATAGGTCATCCAATTGTCCAACATGGACAATACCATGACAGCAACTTACCTTAAGTATAAGGAAGAAACCAAAAAACTCTTTCCTGGCAAGACAATTAGAAAATATTCTGTCCTGGCCTAAACTTCACTTTTCATGTGTGACATTTACATTTCAGACATGGACAATTGGCGGGCAGGCTTTCTCAGCTGGCAAAACCAGGATCTTGGGGAATGGGCCCCACACGTGTGTTTCAGAGTCTGTGTCATAGATGTGAACACCAGATATGGAACTCCTGGCCTTAAGGTTACAACAACATACTGAATAGGTATTTCTCCTGTAGATCCTCTGTCTGAAGCAGTGGATAAACTGGTGGTCTGTGTGATCAGTACAGTTTTGTTTTCCTATGAGACGCTGTTATAAGGATCTTCTGGCAGAAGGACTGGTTACCATCCTGCTTCATGGTCACTGCTTTTAACGGCATGCTATTAAAGCCAAGACTTGGACAGGGTCCAGTTCCTAAATGGGCAACCATTGTACTAGGAAGACATACTTTGGTTGTGCAAGGAAACTGTGGGACAATTCCTGACATTTTTACAATTAGATCTGGATCACCATTTGGACCATCAAGGTCAAATATGAGCATTTGCAATCTTGTTTCAGAGACTGCTAGCCTTTAATGCTCTGTATAACACAGTTGTTTCATACCTTTGTTTGGCCTTAGTACATTAGATTGGAATTGTATTTCATTATCTGGATGTAGTTTCAGCTGCCAGTGTCTCTCTCACAGGCACTCTCTCCATTAGTGTCAGGAATGGTCCCCCCTGTTGGTACATCTGCTTGTTAGTCTGGCTGCAGTACCGGCCTCCACCACTTCCTGGCTTTCTGGAGTTCACAGCCTTTCTTACGTTCAGGTGTGACTTGAACGTAATTAAGACACTCCCTATTTATACCCGGCGAGCTCAAGCAGAGCTCGCCCTGGTATCTTCATATCTGCTGGACCTAAGCCTGTACCCTGACCTGTATTCTGACCCTGATTCGGTACCTTGATCCTGTTCTGATCCTGATCCCTGATCCCGCCTGGACTTGTCTGCCCTGCATCCTGATCCCTGATCCCGCCTGGACCTGTCTGCCCTGCTTCCTGTTCCCTGTCTCCCCTTAACCTGAATCCTGCAGCTAGTCCATCCATCCGACCCCTGCTCCGTCCTGTCCCATCTGCTGGTATCCCTTGTGTATGACCTTGGCCTGGCTTGACCTATCTGTACGTATTCCCTTCTTGATTATATATATATTGTTTTGCTATCTTTACTGGTTGTCCTTATTTACTTTATTAAACACCTTTTACTTCACTGATCATATTGTCTGGTCTCTGTTGTGCAGTCACACGGGTCTGATCTCTCATCCCTCCTGACAGTATACCAGGGCCACTCTTGATCAGACGTGACTGCATTTGGGGACCATCCTGGTGTAGTGCATTGCTCCAAACATGGATTACGATGACATCCTTTATTATTCTCTGCTGGCTGAAGAGGATGAAGGGTATTGTCGCAAGTTTTGGAGGTTGGACTAGTGACCAGCTAATGGAAACTATCCGATTAGCTCATTCCTGTGTGGATCAGGGTTACATGACTTTTAATGATGTTCAGCCATTAATTTTTGGTTGTGTGTAAAACCAGCCCTGTCATCTATTCCTGTCGGTAGGGACGATTTCTCTCCCCCCCTTCAGTCATGACCAAGTTGAATCCCTGGTGTGGTTATTAGAGGATGATCCGGCGTCTTTGATGAGTATTATTCCTCCTGTCCCCAGCAAAAGTTATCTGAGTGTATTGATTCTGTGCAGGCTCTGATTAGACAAGGTGTGTGTGAACCTGCTTTTGTTCAACCTGTGCTGCAGGCATGGTCAGATCTCCTGATTCCAGCCAAGCCAGTCCGTTCCAGCCCTACTATTAACCCTCTGCCTTCTCAGGGATCCATCTATCCATCACCAATGGCAACCCCAGCTCAGATGATTCAGCATCCTACCAAATATTACTACCCAGTTTCTACTTGTACCTACCCTGCCTTTAATCCACCTGTCCGCTCCAACCCTGCTATTAACCACCTACCTTCCCAAGGACCTATCCGCCCATCGCCAATGACAACCTCAGCTTTCGCCATTTAATTCCGCACCCTACCAAATATTACTACCCAATTTCTACTAATTGTACCTACCCTGCCTATAATCCACCTGTAACTACTCCACAAAAACCTCCTCCAGTCACCACCCCTGTGTCCCTGCCATATTCCAATCCTTCCTCCTACTTAATTCCACCCTCTTCATACACCCCTTCTGTTAACAAACCTGTAGTGTCTAAGTCTAAAAAGAAACGGAAGTACTTCCCACTCACACCATCGTGCCAGTTACCCAGCCTGTCCCAGTGCCACCTGTTTCAGCCCTGTCCCGTGCCATCTGCTCAGCTTGTTCCTGTGCCAGCTGCTATGCCTGTTCCATCTACTCTACCTGTTCCAGTGCCAGCCGACCAACCTGTTCCAGTGCCAGCTGCCCAGCTTGTGCCAGCCTCCCAGCTTGTTCTAGTGCCAGCCTCCCAGCTTGTTCCTGTGCCAGCCTGCCACCCTGGTGTTCCTGTGCCAGCCTGCCACCCTGGTGTTCCTGTGCCAGCCTGCCACCCTGGTGTTCCTGTGCCAGCCTGCCAACCTGATGTTCCTGTGCCAGCCTGCCAACCTGATTTCCTGTGCCAACCCGCCAACCTGATGTTCCTGTGCCAGCTTGCCAGTCCGATGACTTCCAGTCTGCTGCCCAGCTCGATGACTTCCAGTCTGCTGCCCAGCTCTCGATGACTTCCAGTCTGCTGCCCAGGTTGATGACTTCCAGTCTGCTGCCCAGGTTGATGATTTCCAGTCCGCTGCCCAGTTGATGACTTCCAGTCCGCTGCCCAGCTTGATGACTTCCAGTCCGCTGCCCAGCTTGATGACTTCCAGTCCGCTGCCCAGCTTGATGACTTCCAGTCCGCTGCCCAGCTTGATAACTTCCAGTCCGCTGCCCAGCTTGATGACTTCCAGTCCGCTGCCCAGGTTGATGACTTCCAGTCCGCTGCCCAGGTTGATGACTTCCAGTCCGCTGCCCAGGTTGATGACTTCCAGTCTGCTGCCCAGGTTGATGACTTCCAGTCTGCTGCCCCGGCTTGATGACTTCCAGTCTGCTGCCCGCTTGATGACTTCCAGTCTGCTGCCGGCTTGATGACTTTCCAGTCTGCTGCCCGGCTTGATGACTTCCAGTCCCGCTGCCCAGCCCTGCTGCACCTGTGCCAGTCCGCCAGCCTGCTGTTCCTGTGCCTGCTGCCCAGCTTGATGACCCAGAGCCTTCGTCTGCTGCCCAGCTCGATGACCCAGAGCCTTCGTCTGCCGCCCAGCTCGATGACCAAGAGCCTTCGTCTGCTGCCCAGCTCGATGACCCAGAGCCTTCGTCTGTCCCTCTCGTGACCCGGAGCCTTCGTCTGTTGCCCGGCTCGATGACTCGGAGCCTGCTGCCCAGCTCGATGACCCGGAGCCTGCTGCCCAGCTCGATGACCCGGAGCCGCTGCCCAGCTCGATGACCCGACCTGCTGCCCAGCTCGATGACCCGGAGCCTGCTGCCCAGCTCGATGACCCAGCCTTTGTCGCTGCCCAGCTCGATGACCCGACCCCGACCCAGCCTTGTCTGCTGCCCAGCTCGATGACCCGGAGCCTTTGTCTGCTGCCCAGCTCGATGACCCGAGCCTTTGTCTGCTGCCCAGCTCGATGACCCGAGCCTTTGTCTGCTGCCCAGCTCGATGACCTGGACCTTTGTCTGCTGCCCAGCTCGATGACCCGAGCCTTGTCTGCTGCCCAGCTCGATGACCCAGCTTTCGTCTTCTGCCCAGCTCGATGACCCGGAGCTTTCGTCTTCTGCCCAGCTTGATGACCCGAAGCCTATGCCCTCTGCCCGGCTTGATGACCCGGAGCCTTTATCCACTGCCTGGCTTGACACCATGAGCCTTCCCCAGCAACAACTGTTGGAGTGTCCGAGGCCCTCCTTGAGGGGGGGGTACTGTCAGGAATGGTCCCCCCCTGTTGGTACATCTGCTTGTTAGTCTGGCTGCAGTACCGGCCTCCACCAGCGGGGTTCCTGGCTTTCTGAGTTCACAGCTTCATACGTTCAGGTGTGACTTGAACGTAATTAAGACACTCCCTATTTATACCCGGCGAGCTCAAGCAGAGCTCGCCCTGGTATCTTCATATCTGCTGGACCTAAGCCGTACCCTGACCTGTATTCTGACCCTGATTCGGTACCTTGATCCGTTTGATCCTGATCCCCTGATCCCGCCTGATATTGTCTCCCTGCATCCTGATCCTGATATCCCGCCTGGACCTGTCTGCCCTGCTTCCTGTTCCCTGTCTCCTTAACCTGAATCCTGCAGCTAGTCCATCCATCCGACCCTGCTCCGCCCTGTCCCATCTGCTGGTATCCCTTGTGTATGACCTCGGCCTGGCTTGACCTATCTGTACGGTATTCCTTCTTGATTATAATATATTGTTTGCTATCTTTACTGGTTGTCCTTATACTTTATTTAAACACCTTTTACTTCACTGATCAATATTGTCGGTCTCTCTGTGCAGTCACACGGGTCTGATCTCTCATCCCTCCTGACAATTAGAAACATCCCCTCAGTCTTGTTGTACAGGCTTTTGTCCTGTACTGAAATTACACTACTCTATCCCACTGCACACTGTAAGCTTTTTGCAGTGTGCATTAGTAATGAGGCTAGTTAGATAGATAGTTAGATAATAGAGGCATCGTCATTTCCTGACTAAGAGGACATCCATCATATCACTAGATCTTTCCCTCCTCAGCTTTACTGCTCATGGCCCACCCAATTAATTATTTCAGTTCTTGTAATTATGAAGGCTCAGCTTCACATGTGTGTGTTTACCTAGTCTGCGTGCAAATAAATATGACCATCTATTATATCTACTAATAGGAGATAAACCAATGTACATTGATTAAAGTAAACTCCATTTGTTTCTCTCTTTTTTTTTTTATGTGCTGTCTTGCACATAAATAAAGTAACCTTTTCTACAATACCCACCTTTCCCTCAAGTGCTGTCCCTTACAGACTTTTCTCTTATAATGTCCAGCACCATTTAGCTTCCAGGTTGTGAATGACAGCCAGCGCTATGGCAACAGATCCTGGGGGGTGCAAAAAGAAACATCTTTTGCTCACACTCCTGGACTGAGTGGGCTTACTCCCACTTCCCACTGATGCCCATGAGAAATAGATGAATGATCTGGGGCCCACCAGATTGGCCAGGTTTAGAAAAAAAGGTATTGGTATGTATGAGCTGTTTAAAAAAAAAAGTTCAAGGGGACTTCAGACAAACATGTAGATATTTTTTGATAAATCCTAAACCTGGTGAATAGGTATGCTCAAATATTAAAACAGGCAAAATTGTGATTAGTCAAGGGGATGCGTCATCTAAAGTTCAGCTATAAAGGAAGACGTTTTTAATTCAGATTCCATACAGTAAAGTTGGCCATAGATGAGCAGAATTTTGAATACAAATTCTTGGGAAAAAAAAGGTTCTATGAAACTCTGTTAATTTTTCTAATCGTTAGGGGGTCAAATCAAAATGGATTTTGTAGGAGCTGTGGTGGCTCAACTGATTGGCACTGCGCTGACAAGCCGTTTACCCTCGGTTTCGGATCCCGGTCTCGGCTACATGTGAATTGATTTGGTGGTCTCAGCCCGGCTCCCGGTGGGTGTGCTATGCAAGGTACGCCTGTGCTTAGTACGCCCACTCCCCCCCCCCCCACAAAAACCACCACACTTGCACGCACACCAAATTGTTTAACACACATGCACTTTGGCCATGCGGTCTCCTAAAATAAAGAGAGGCGAAGGACCTATGGGGCTGGCTGGGTGGGCTAGACCCCTCACTCCCCTCATAGGGGGAGTCCATCTGCCCCTTGGGGTCCAGTTGGGCCCCAGTCGGGTTCCCAAGTGGAGCAGTAGGGCGGGTGAGTGGAGGCCCCCTCACACCCCCATTGCCACCAGGGGCATGGAGAAAAGGATGGCGATTGCCTCCGGGGAGTCTGCCTACTCCCAACTCCTGCAGTCTGGCTCCTCTCTCTCGAGTTCACGCACAAAATACACTTTAAAAAAAAAAAATCAAAATGGATTTTTACCTGCATTATTAGAAAATTCGAAAGAACAGATGGAAAACTTTTTTTGCATGAACAAATTTATAACAGTGTACTGTATGTGGTTTTAATTTAGTAAAGTCCATTCATTCTAAAATCAAATAATAAAAGCAAACAAAATCTTTTGAATGACTAACAAATGTTCTAAAGCTTCAAAAAGCTTTCATAAAGTTCCAAAAGCTTTCATACAACTATAAACTATTTATTGTATAGCTGATAAAACACCTACCACCCAAGAAAAAAAACATATACAGTATAATAATATAAATATATATATACACAGTATATATATATATATATATATAATAATATATATATAAATATATATATATATATATATATATATATATATATATTTATATAATATGACACAACAAAATGATATACTAGATTCCATTATTTTTTCATTGCCTCAATCTCCTTCTTCAAGTTGATCGAGCTGTAATTAATTCAATAACTTGGTTTGATCATGCACCAATAACCCTTATAATTAATAGAGATCTAAGCTATTTAAAACCATTTCATTGAAAATTTAATGAAATATTAAGAAATGATTTACACTTTATCATTTACTCTGGAAAAGGTCTTCCAGTTAATTGAATTGCTTATGTTAGAAGGATTTCTAAATGTACACTGGTCTTCGAAGCTTCCCTAATTGTGCTGGCTAAACAACTGAGATTTGACAAAGACTTCAATTACACTATCCAACCTCATGGAACTGGTTTCTCAACAAGTCAGACAAAGCAAAAAAACTGGACCAGCAAAAATATAGACATCTGTGATTAGTACCAACCAATTAAAATACAAACTTTAGTACAAACCAAATAATAAAAACCTATACTGCAACTTTTCCAATCCTTAGTTATAGTGACTGTATTAATTTTTTCTATCTTTTTTAAACCTTTTTTTCCACCCAGTGATCCTGTCAGACATACATTGTGTACTAGGGTGACAGATGCACACTCACTGTAACTTTAGCAGAGTAGGCTGATTAGTCATCCTAGAACATGAAGTGTTTAAACTACAGAGAGGGCTGTTATCAGTTCCATAACATATGGAAGATGTTCTGTAGTCCAAAGAGGTGGAAATAAAGCTAACTGATAACATCAGCAGAAACAGGAGCACAGGAGGTTATTATCTTACAGGATTTCTAACAGGACCAACAGTTATTTATTTGGAATATATATATATATAAAAAAAAAACACTTTTAATTGTAATTTAACAGACCAAAAGAAGCAGTAAGAGAAGTTTGTTATTATGGCCTAGATACAGTTTAAGTGAAAATATTCCTGAACAATTAAATAGATAAATTATTCAGAGGCGGCTCTCTAATTAGGCAAATTAGCGGCTGCCTTAGGCCCCGCAAAGTCAGGGGCCTCGCAAAGTCAGGGGCCCCGTGCGGCCGCCTAATTTGCCCTCCTCACCTTCCCTTTCCTGGCTATTGTTGTTCCCAGCGCGCTGCCCACAAGGCTCCACTTTGTATGGCAGAGAGAGAGCCAGTCAGCCAATAATCTCTCCCTGCAGTCCCCCGGTGCCTGGTCATCATCACACACACAGTGCAGAGTGAGACAGAGTGAGCTGAGCCCGCCCCCCTCCTTCTCGTGCTGTGTGATGGTTTCCAGTGTACACAGAAGAGGAGGGGGAGGAAGAAAGCTGGCTCACCATGCTGCCGAGACAAAGCTGCTCGTCTGACAAAAAGACACATCATGTCCTAAAGCAGAGTAAGTGAGCCTTCCAGAGGGGAGGGAGGGGGTCATGCCTACAGTTTACTTTCAGTAATTGTGGGAGAGGATATGTTCTAGGGGGCCTTTATGACGTATGCTGCAAGGGCTTGGATATGAAATCCACCCCCTAAGCACATATCCCCCCCCCCCAATTAAAAATGCTGTCTACCACAGAGGGGGTGGCCCTTGGCATCCCACAAGAGATGTGCCAAATTGCTCCAGCAGTACCCATACTAATGCCCCCTTTCCAGGCCAGTTAGCAAAGTGTGGGTTCCAGGTCACAGGTCCCAGGTTCACACTGAAAAAAAGGAACACGCTGCTTTCTGTGCGTCGTCAATTTCAGCCCAATTATGTCCACACACTCTCTGACCATCTCCTGTACCATGTCTGCAGTCTCTGACTAAGCCCTGGTTCACACTGGCTGCGTGAGTTCACTCCCTCTGCAGTCCCGATTTCGCGCAATTTAGGAGACATCTGTGCAGGTTTCTGCACAGATGTCAATGTAAATCGCGTCCTGAAATCGCAAAAAGTAGTACAGGAACTACTTTTTGAAATCGCTGCAGCGCCGCAGATGCGCGTCACACCGATTAGGTCGTGTCATTGCCGGCAATTGCCGCCAATTTGAGATGCAATTTCACATGTAAAAATCGCATCTCAAATCGTACCCAGTGTGAACCTGGGCTAAGGATGAGTTCCAGCGTTTTCACACAGCGAATGTGCAGAGCCCACCAGGAAGTCAGCACTGCGCTAATCACAGGCAGTGAGACATTGTCCCGTCGTGCAGCTGCAGAGATCGGGAAATGTCTCGCTGCCTGTGATTAGCGCAGCACAGTGCCAACTTCCTGGGGGGCTCTGCACGTGGGCTGTGCAAACATGCCGGAGCTCATCCTTCTATCTGACCATCTCCAGTAGTATGTCTGCAGTCTCTGACCATCTCCTGTAGTATATCTGCAGTCTCTGACAATCTATTGTATCAAGTATGCAGTCTCTGACAATCTCATGTAGTATGTATGCAGTCTCTGACCATCTCTTGTACCATGTATGCAGTCTATTACCATCTCCTGTATCATGTCTGCAGTCTCTGACCATCTCTTGTACCATGTATGCAGTCTATTACCATCTCCTGTATCATGTCTGCAGTCTCTGACCATCTCTTGTACCATGTCTGCAGTCTCTGACCATCTCTTGTACCATGTCTGCAGTCTCTGACCATCTCTTGTACCATGTCTGCAGTCTCTGACCATCTCTTGTACCATGTCTGCAGTCTCTGACCATCTCTTGTACCATGTCTGCAGTCTCTGACCATCTCTTGTACCATGTATTCGGTCTATGACCATCTCCTGTATCATGTATGCAGTCTCTGACCATCTCTTGTATCATGTATGCAGTCTCTGACCATCTCTTGTATCATGTATGCAGTCTCTGACCATCTCTTGTATCATGTATGCAGTCTCTGACCATCTCTTGTATCATGTATGCAGTCTCTGACCATCTCTTGTATCATGTATGCAGTCTCTGACCATCTCTTGTATCATGTATGCAGTCTCTGACCATCTCTTGTATCATGTATGCAGTCTCTGACCATCTCTTGTATCATGTATGCAGTCTCTGACCATCTCATGTATATGTATGCAGTCTCTGACCATCTCCTGTTGTATATTTGCAGTCTATACCATCTGATCATCTCCTGTATCATGTATGCAGTCTCTGACCATCTCTTGTATCGTGTATGCAGTCTCTGACCATCTCTTGTATCGTGTATGCAGTCTCTGACCATCTCTTGTATCAAGTATGCAGTATGCAGTCTCTGACCATCTCCTGTTGTATATTTGCAGTCTCTGACCATCTCCTGTTGTATATTTGCAGTCTCTGACCATCTCCTGTATCATGTATGTATGCTGACCATCTCTTGTATCGTGTATGCAGTCTCTGACCATCTCTTGTATCGTGTATGCAGTCTCTGACCATCTCTTGTATCAAGTATGCAGTCTCAGACAATCTCATGTAGTATGTATGCAGTCTCTGATCATCTCTTGTACCATGTATGCAGTCTATTACCATCTCCTGTATCATGTCTGCAGTCTCTGACCATCTCCTGTATCATGTATGCAGTCTCTGACCATCTCTTGTATCATGTATGCAGTCTCTGACAATCTCTTGTATCGTGTATGCAGTCTCTGACCATCTCTTGTATCGTGTATGCAGTCTCTGACCATCTCTTGTATCGTGTATGCAGTCTCTGACCATCTCTTGTATCGTGTATGCAGTCTCTGACCATCTCTTGTATCAAGTATGCAGTCTCTGACCATCTCTTGTATCAAGTATGCAGTCTCAGACAATCTCATGCAGTATGTATGCAGTCTCTGATCATCTCTTGTACCATGTATGCAGTCTATTACCATCTCCTGTATCATGTCTGCAGTCTCTGACCATCTCTTGTACCATGTCTGCAGTCTCTGACCATCTCCTGTACCATGTCTGCAGTCTCTGACCATCTCCTGTACCATGTCTGCAGTCTCTGACCATCTCCTGTACCATGTCTGCAGTCTCTGACCATCTCTTTTACCATGTCTGCTGCAGTCTCTGACCATCTCTTGTACCATGTCTGCAGTCTCTGACCATCTCTTGTACCATGTATGCAGTCTCTGACCATCTCTTGTACCATGTATTCGGTCTATGACCATCTCCTGTATCATGTATGCAGTCTCTGACCATCTCTTGTATCATGTATGCAGTCTCTGACCATCTCTTGTATCATGTATGCAGTCTCTGACCATCTCTTGTATCATGTATGCAGTCTCTGACCATCTCCTGTTGTATATTTGCAGTCTCTGACCATCTCTTGTATCATGTATGCAGTCTCTGACCATCTCTTGTATCGTGTATGCAGTCTCTGACCATCTCTTGTATCGTGTATGCAGTCTCTGACCATCTCTTGTATCAAGTATGCAGTCTCTGACCATCTCCTGTACCATGTATGCAGTCTCTGACCATCTAATGTACCATGTCTGCAGTCTCTGATCATCTCTTAAACCATGTCTGCAGTCTCTGACCATCTCTTGTACCATGTCTGCAGTCTCTGACCATCTTTTATACCACGTATGCAGTCTCTGACCATCTCTTCTACCACGTATGCCAGGGATCCTCAAACTACTACGCCCTCCAGCTGTTGCGGAACTACACTTCCCATGAGGCATTGTAAAACTCTGACATTCACAGACATGACTAGGCATGATGGGAATTGTAGTTCCTGAACACCTGGAGGGCCATAGTTTGAAGACCCATAACGTATGCAGTCTCTGACCATCTCTTGTATCATGTATGCAGTCTCTGACAATCTCTTGTATCATGTATGCAGTCTCTGACCATCTCTTGTATCATGTATGCAGTCTCTGACCATCTCTTGTACCATGTCTGCAGTCTCTGACCATCTCTTGTATCATGTTTGTAGTCTCTGACCATCAGTTGTACCATGTATGCAGTCTCTGACAATCTCTATCCCCCCCTTACCTTAGTGCGTTCACTCTGGGGAAGGTGCTCTATGGTGACCAGAGTTCCCCCCACTTTAGAGTTTCCATGTTAAATGCAAGTTGGAATGCTGATGTAAAGGGGAATGCAGTGATCTAATATAGATATAATGTGATCTCATCACCAGAGCCCCCCTTACATTAGAGTTCCCCCTTACAACAAAGTCTGCAACATTCCCCCTTACATCCAATTTCCCCTTGCCGTGTAAGGAGGAATCCTGCACACTCTGATGTAAGAGGGAACTCTGTGTTGGGTTATATTAACTTGACCCTCATGTAAATGGAGAAATGTGGTTTTGAATCTTGTTATACCTTATACATATTGCAAGTAGCAGCTGCACAAATGTTATCTATTTTTGTGTGCGTTTAATATATATATATATATATATATATATAATATATATATATAAATGTATATAATTGATTAGAATAGAAGAATTGATTGATTGAATAGAAGAATTGGTTAGAGCGAGTTCTAGAAACTGTAATTCATAGTTCATAGATTTAAGGCTCTTTATATATGTAATTTTTAGCGTTAATTTTTAACGCTTGAATTCTTTTTCCCAATATGGGAGTTGGTGGGGCCTCATATCTAAGGTTTGCCTAAGGCCTCACCAAGCCTAGAGCCGCCTCTGAGGCTGAGCATACAGCACAAGGTGCTGCTGGACATGGATGGGGTGGACAGTGACACTGGAAAGGACAGACAATGAGACTCAGACAAATAAAGTGTTTTAAATAAGTTACTTACCTTAGATTCCTTTTGGAGCCAAAAACGAAAGTAACACTGCCCTGGGAAAGCACTGCCCATTTCCTTCTGCAGAGAGGAAGCAGCAAGACCCAATTGGAGTGGAGAGAGTGGAGACACTGTATTGTGATTGGCTCGTGGCGCAAAGCAAATAGCCACAGAGCTTAAAAAAATAACTGCAAATGAAGCGTCTTGCCTGCTTGAATTGGCATGACGCTTCAATGACGCTATAGAAGTGAACTGTGACCTGCGCCCACCCTGCACATAGTAGTGCTGTTAAAGGACCTTTTTTTTTCTTAACCACTTAAGACCCGGACCAATACGCTGGTAAATGACCCAAGGTGTTTTTGCGATTCGGCACTGCGTCGCTTTAACAGACAATTGCGCGGTCGTCGTGCGATGTGGCTCCCAAACAAAATTTGCGTCCTTTCTTCCCACAAATAGAGCTTTCTTTTGGTGGTATTTGATCACCTCTGCGATTTTTATTTTTTGCGCTATATACAAAAATAGAGCGGCATTTTTGAAAAAAAAACACTATTTTTTACTTTTTGTTAAAAAAAAATCAAATAAACTAAATTTTAGTCAAACATTTAGGCCAAAATGTATTTAGCCACATGTCTTTAGTAAAAAAAAAAAAATCGCAATAAAAAAAAATAGCTACCTAGCGGGAACAGCGACACTAATACAGCGATCAGAAAAATGATCGCTTAGTGACGCTGGCAATAGGGAGTGAAAGGGTTAACTAGGGCGGTGATCAGGGGGTTAAAACTTTATTAGGGGGGGTGGGGGGCTATCCTGAACCTAACACTAACTGTTTTTTACAGTGCCTGTCACACTGACACTAAATGCAGTGATTAAATCACTGCATTCAGTAACACTGTGACAGGGGGGTGGGGGGGGGCGATCACAAGGGGTTAATATGCCTATGTGAGTGTGTGTCAGTGTTGTGTTGGTGCACACTTACTTGTGATGTCTTCTCTCATCAGCAGCGCTGGGAAACAGCGCTGCGATGAGAGAATACATCATTTCCTCCTTCCTGTGTAAACACAGGAGGAGGAAGTGACAGGCTGGGAGCGCGCTCCCATTGGCTGGGAGCGATCGCGGGGGGGGCGGATATCACGGACATCCGCCCGCAGATCCCGGATCGCTCCCAGAGGTAGGGAGACCCCCGCACGCCGCGGAGGGGGTCCCGATGGGACCCCCCGAACCGCACTCAGGCGGGGACGTAAATTTACGCCCTTGTGCCTGTACGAGCCATGTTTGGCCGTATATGTGCGTGCGGGGGTCTTTAAGTGGTTAAAGGGACAAAAAAAAATAAATGGCTCTGGGGGGAGGGGGGCGGCGGCGCCCTGCGCCCCCTATGCACGGGCCGCCACTGTACAGTACATAATAAAGAATATATAACAGAAAGTTTGAAGTATTAAAACAAAAATGCAGGGACTGTGTTAAAGAGGAGTTCCACCCAAAACTGGAACTTCCGCTTAATCCACTCTACACCCCCTTACATGCCACATTTGGCATGTAATTTTTTTGGGGGGGCAGTGGGGGCTTCAGGACTTCCTTTTCCACTTCCTCCTTCCGCCGAGGGGCTGGTTAAGCTTAATCGCCTACAGCAGCCCCTCCCTGTAGGCGATCGCCTAGGACACTGACAGGTCCTAGACGATCGCCTGTCCAATCAGCGGCGGGCCGCGCCGCACGCATGTGCAGTGCCGCTCGCGCATTCGCAGTGGGTACCCGGCCGTGAAGCCGAAGGCTGTCACGGCCGTGTGCCCACAGTTAGAATGAAGACGCCGGCCGGGAGAGGAGCGGAGCCCCGCCAGCGCGTCGCTGGAACGCTGGAGCAGGTAAGTGAATGTTTATTTTATTATTATTATTATTATTTTACTTTTTGTAGCTGCTGACTTTTAACCACTTGACCACTGGGCACTTAAACCCCCTTCCTAACCAGACCAATTTTCAGCTTTCGGTGCTCTCACAATTTGAATGACAATTACTCAGTTATACAACATTGTACCCATTTGAAATGTTTGTCCTTTTTTTCACACAATTAGAGCTTTCTTTTGGTGGTATTTGATCACATCTGTTTTTTTTTTGCACTATAAAAGAAAAACGACAAAAAATTCAATGAAAAAAAAAAAAAAAACTTGTTTCTGTCATATTAGCAGGTTATTTCTCACACACAGCATATGCATACCACAAATTACACCCCAAAACACATTCTGCTATTCCTCTTGAGTATGGCGTGTATGTGTGAGACTTTTACACCGCGTGGCCACATACAGAGGCCCAACATGCAGGGAGCGCCATCAGGCGTTCTGGAACACCCAGACCAATTCTGACATTTCTCTCCTACATGGAAAAATCATCATTTATTTGCTAGAAAATTACATAGAACCCCAAAACATTATATATGCTTTTTTAGCAAAGATCCTAGAGAATACAATAGCGGCCAACTTTTTATCTCGCATGGTATTTTCGCAGGAATTTTTTGAACGCGTGTTTTTAAAAAAAAACTGTTTTGTGCTTAAAAAAAAAAAAAAAACACTTGTGGAATGGTGCCAAACTTCGCTACTTAAAAATCCCCATAGGCGATGCTTTAATTACTTTTATTGGTTACATGTTTTTAGTTACGGAGGAGGTCTAGGGCCAAAATGATTGCTCTCGCTCTAACGTTCGCGGGAGATACCTCACATGTGTAGCTTGAACACCGTTTTCATATGTGGGCGGGACTTACGTATGCGTTCGCTTCTGCATGCGAGCACACGGGGACAGGGGTGCTTCAAAAAAATAAATAAAAATTATTGTTCATTTTACTTTATTTACTTTTATTTTGACACTTTTTTTTCCCCAAAAATACATTTTTTATCACTTTTATTCCTATTATAAGGAATGTAAACATTCCTTGTAATAGGACAATAACATGACAGGTCCTCTTTACAGTGAGATATGGGGGTCAATAAGACCCCACATCTCACCTCTAGGCTGGGAAGACTGAAAAAAAAATATCCTGGGCGGGACGTATTGCGGAGTATTGGGGTATTGGGGAGTATTGGGGTATTGCAGAGTATTGGGGTATTGCAGAGTATCGCGCAAAGTATTGGGGTATTGCAGAGTATCGCGCAGGGTATTGGGGTATTGCAGAGTATCGCGCAGGGTATTGGGGTATTGCAGAGTATCGCGCAGGGTATTGCAGAGTATTTGGGTTTTGCAGAGTATCACACAGGGTATTGGGGTATTGCAGAGTATTGTGCAGGGTATTGCAGAGTATTGGGGTATTGCAGAGTATCGTGCAGGGTATTGCAAAGTATTGGGGTATTGCAGAGTATCTTGCAGGGTATTGGGGTATTGCAGAGTATCGCGCAGGGTATTGCAGAATATTGGGGTATTGCAGAGTATTGCGCAGGGTATTGCAGAGTATTGGGGTATTGCAGAGTATTGTGAAGGGATAGCTGAGCTGGGATGGATGGCTGGATCTGTGACTGCATTTGTCACAGATCCAGCCCTCAGTGCTGCTGCTGCCACCCGCTCCCCCCCTCTCCTCTCAGGCCCCATACACACGGCAGAGAACCTCGACGGACGGAACACATTGTTCCGCCCGTCGAGGTTCTCTGCCGGCCGTCAGAATCGGCGACCCGCCCGTCGGGAAAGGCAACCAGCCATTCATCCCGACGGGCCGTCGAGCAAATAGAGAACCTGTTCTCTATTTGCTTGACGGGTTTCCCGATGGGCGGGGCTCGCCGAGAGCGTACACACGGCCGAGGTTCTCGGCAGAATGCGGCTCCCAGCGAGGTTCTCGCTGGTTTCTGCCGAGAACCTCGGCCGTGTGTACGGGGCTTCACACTGTACCGATCGGTACAGAGAGGAGAAGAAGGAAGGAATCATAAATGACGCGGGTTTGTTTGACAAATGATCGCTATCAGTGATAGGGTTCATGTAAATTGATTAGAACGGCAAGTGAAGTGATCCGTGATGGAGGTTGCGATTCTTTATAGGCAGATTATTGGGGAAAGGAACTTGAGAAAGAAGAACATTGGGGTCTAAAGTTGTGAATGGGAGATTAGAGGTTCATGAATTGTAGATGTGTATTTGTTGTGGAACTACATGGAGTTTGTGGGGAACCCTTGTAATATGGATAATGTGAACCAGAGGGGGAGCTTGTGTTGGAAAAATTGTGGGGGAACCAGATAGGTTGTGGTTGTGATTCTGGGAAAGGGGGGGTTGGTCTGGGGTTGGGGGGTAAAAGATAAGGGTCTGGGTGGTATGGGAAATCCTGAACGTTACATGAGTGAGTTGACAGGGAAAATGAGGGGAGAAGGGAAGCAGGCAGTTGTTCCCCAAGTGCAGCCTTTTAGCCTTTGAATTGATGGGAGGGATGATGGGGTCACTGACTGGGGGTGGGTGTGTCTGATGTTGAGAGAGGAGAAGGAGGAGGAGGTCTCCAACAAGGAAGGATGCCTCCAGGGGCCAATTAAGAGCAGCACACCGACTGCATCACAACGCAGAGCTTCGCTGATGTGAGAGCTGTCTCTCAGCTTTCCAAAAAGTTCTTTGATGTGGGCGTTTTTGAGACGAGTGCATTAGATCGCACCGCTGCTATTTGCAAGCATATCTCGCGTGGCCAAAACATCACCCGCTTGGGCACCACATGCTTGACCAGACATATGTCGACCTGCCATGCAGTTCGTCGGCAAGAATACCTCAAAGACCCACGCCAACGAACAAAGCAGACCTTTCCCTGCTCCTCATCAGCTGGGATCTCCAACCCCACTATACCATCAGTCCTCTCTGAAGCCTGCACTGATAGGACTGAAGGTGTAGAATTAGGTGTCACAGCCAAGTACTTGCGGACAATCTACTATCGGTACACACCAACGTCAGATTGTACCAGGCAAATTTCCCTGCCCCAGCTGCTGCAGCGCCGAAAGAAGTTCTCTCCCAGCCATCCACATGCCCAGCGATTGAATGCTAGCTTAGCTAAATTTCTAGCACTTCATCTGCTACCTTTCAGTTGGTAGATTCTGCCCCCTTCCGTGAGTTTGTGAAATGTGCGGTACCTCAGTGGCAAGTTCCCAAACGCGAAGGCGATTCCAGCTCTCTACCGGCATGTGGAAGGGAATATCCATGTCTTGCTGGACAGGGCGGTCAGTGATAAGGTGCATATTACCGCTGACTTATGGTCCAGCAGGCATGGACAGGGACATTACCTATGTTTCATGGCACATTGGGTGACTGCTGGCAGCTGGGAAGGATGCAGGACAAGGTACAGTAGTGTTGGAGGTTGTTCCGCCACCACGCCTCCAAAATGCTACTACTGGTTGTGACATACCTCTTCCCCCACCCCCTCCTCCTCTTCTTCCTCTGTGGCCTCTTCATGTGCTGATGTGTCCTCTGAACCAGCTACGCTCCGTAGGCATTCAAGAAGCTTCACAGGTACGCAGGCAAAGAGATGCCATGCAGTGCTTGAGCTGGTGTGCTTGGGGGATAGGAGCCACACTGGGGCAGAGGTTCTGTCAGCTCTGCAGGGGCAGGCTCAGAGGTGGTTGATGCACGCCAGCTTAAGCCAGGAATGGTGGTTTGCGACAATGTCACCAACCTCCTCTCCGCCCTGTGACAGAGACAACTGACCCATGTGCCCTGTTTTGCTCATGTCCTTAACTTGGTGGTGCAGCCGTTCTTGGGCAGGCACCTGGGCTTACAGTCCTGAAGCAGGCCAGGAAACTCTGTGTGCATTTCTGACGGTCATATAATGCCAGTGCTCAGCTGACTGACCTCCAAAAGGAATACAACCTGCCCAAGAACCGCCTAATCTGTGACATGCCCACCGGGTGGAACTCTATGTTGGCCATGCTGCAGCAGCTGCACATGCAGCAGAGGGTCATCAATGAGTATCTATGCCAATATGGCATCAGGACAGGGTCAGGGGAGCTTTTTTTTTTCACCCACGCCAGTGGGCCATGATCAGGGATGCATGCACTGTCCTGTCACCATTTGAGGAGGCCACGAGGATGGTGAGCAGTGACAGTGCATGCATCAGTGACACTGTCCATCTTATCCACCTGTTGGAGCACACGCTGCGTGGAATAATGGACAGGGCCTTTGAGGCAGAACAGAGGGAGGAAGAGGAGGACTTCCTTACCTCTCAAGGCCCCCTTTATCCAGACAGTGTTCCTGTTTGCCCGCCTATCACACAGGAAGAGGAGGAGGATTTTGTCAGCATGGAGGTGGAGCCTAGCACTCAGCAGCAGTCTTCAAGGGATTAATTACAGTCCCAAGAAACCCATGGACTTGTACGTGGCTGGGACGAGGTGGCTGTGAATCCTGTCATCCTCAGTGACCCAGAGGACTCTGCACTGAATGCCTTAACAAACCTATGCTGTATGGCCTCCCTGATCCTGCAAAGCCTGCGAAAGGATCCTCGTATTTGTGCTATTAGGGAGAGGGACCATTACTGGCTGGCAACCCTCCTTTATCCACGTTACAAGGGTAAGGTTGCACACCTTATCTTGCAGGTGCAGAGGGAGCAGAAGATGAAACATCTTCGGGAGGCCTTGCAGAAAGATCTGTGCAATGTGTTCCCAGAGACTGGGAGGTTACAAAATTCTGGTCCTGGACAACGTGTTGCTGAGGCTTCGGTCAGTCACAGAAGGAGCGGTGGAGAAGGTGGCCGTCTGACCGATGCGTTCAGACAATTTTTTAGTCCGCAGCCCCAAGGTATGACCAGTTCCAGCAACCATTGGCAGCGTCTGTTTTACATGGTGCGGGAATACCTAGGGGCAAGATGAGACTTGGACACCTCTCCCACTGAAAATCCTCCGACTTACTGGGTATTGAGGATGGATCACCGGCCAAAGCTTGCACAGTATGCAATTGAGCTACTCGCCTATCCTGCAGCCAGTGTTCTTTCGGAACGCACATTCAGTGCTGCTGGAAGCTTGCAAGAACATTTTTGGTTCTGGGCACTGCCACCAATGGCTAAGGCCCAATTTTTCTGCCCCTGTTCAACAGGGGCATGTAATTACAATTCTTGATGTAATATTTCACAGCAGGGCCCATTCCTGCACCCACCAAGAGTAACTGTGAGGGCTTACAGTGTTGTGGCACCAACACCACCACCAACAACAACAACAAAAAGCCCACTTTTTCTGCCCCTGTTCAACAGGGGCATGAAATTGCAATTCTTGGTCTAATATTTCACAGCAGGGCCCATTCATGAGCCCACCAAGAGTATCTGTGAGGACTTACGGTGTTGTGGCACCAGAGCCAGCACCGAAGGCCCAATTTTTCTACCACTGTTCAATAATGGCATGTAATTACAATTCTTAATATAATAGTTCACATCAGTGCGTTCCAGCGCCCACCAAGACTAACTGTGAGGGCTTACAGTGTTGTGGGAACACAAACACCTAGGGCAAAAATTTCTGCAGAGTCCCTTTTGCAGGCCCGTACTTTCAAACATCCAACTTACAAACGACTCCTACTTGCAAACGGAAGGAGACAACAGGAAATGAGAGGGAATCTACCCCTAGGAAGGGAAATTTTCTTCTGTAAGAGGTGTCTCCTTTCCACTGATGCGTTATCACCAATCATTGTTTCACTAAAAAACTCAAATTTTCAAAAAATCATTGGGACAGAAAGTGAGGTGCAATCTTCTGAACAGATGTGCATAGAGAGCAAAACAAATGTTACAGGGGTGATAACCCTTCTCTATGTTTTTCAAAAAGCTTAAAAATTTATTTTTTAGCTGGAGTATCAGTTCAAAATTACAAACAGATTCTACATAACAACAAACCTACAGTCCCTGTCTTGTTTGCGCCGCCTGTATACTGCTGTTCAAAGTATATATAGGGCCAAAGGGGCTGGTAATGACCTGGGGGGTCATCCATATTGCAGGGACCAGACATTACATTAATTGCTTGCCGACCTGCCGCCGTCATTTTACTGTGGCAGGTCAGCTCTCCTGGGCGAGAGCCCGTAGCTATATGTCCGCTTTAAGCGGCCACTAGGGGGCCCCAGAGTCCCGTGCGCGTGCCCGGCGGGCACGATCACCGCCGGGCACGCGCACTCGTCTTCGTTACAGAGTGGGGACCGGGAGCTTTGTGTGTAAACACAAAGCTCCCGGTCCTGTCAGCGGGGAAACACTGATCTTCTGTTCATACAATGTATGACCGGAAGATCAGTGATTTCCCCTAGTGAGTCCACCCCCCCATACAGTTAGAACACACCCAGGAACATACTTAACCCCTTCCTGCCCCTAGTGTTAACCCCTTCACTGCCAATGGCATTTTTATAGTAATCCAAGGCATTTTTTTATAGCATTAATCGCTAAAAAAAAGCCAATGGTCCCAAAAATGTGTCAAAAGTGTCCGAAGTGCCCACCATAATGTCGCAGTACTGAAAAAAATGCTGATCGCCGCTATTACTAGTAAAAAAAAAAAATATTAATAAAAATGCCATAAAACTACCCCCTATTTTGTAAACGCTATAACTTTTGCGCAAACCAATCAATAAACGCTTATTATGATTTTTTTTTACGAAAAATATGTAGAAGAATACGTATATATTTATATATATTTATTTATTATATATTTTTATATATTTTTGGGGGATATTTATTATAGCAAAAAGTAAAAAATATTGCATTTTTTTCAAAATTGTCGCTCTAGTTTTGTTTATAGCGCAAAAAATAAAATCACAGAGGTGATCAAATACCACCAAAAGAAAGCTCTATTTGTGGGAAAAAAAGGACGACAATTTTGTTTGGGAGCCACGTCGCACGACCGCGCAATTGTCAGTTAAAGCGACGCAGTGCCGAATCACAAAAAGTGCTCTGGTCATTGGGCAGCAATATGGTCCGGGGATTAAGTGGTTAAAGCCGCAAGCAGTTTTAAATGACTTTTTTCATATAGTAATGTAATTTTTTGCAGGGACAGTTCTAAACACGGGAAACACGTGCCACTTCACAGGCATACTATAGACACCCAGCAGACACAATATTTAAAGGAATTTTTGAAAAAAAAAATTCACTTTAAGCATCATTAAAATCACTCCTCCCGAAAAAACATCAGTTTTTAAAACTTTTTTTTGCATTGATACATGTTCCCTGGGGCAAGACCTGGATCCCCAAACCCGTTTTACGACAATAACTTTCATATTAGCCATTAAAATTAGCACTTTTGAATTTGAATGTTCGAGTCCCATAGATTTCATGGGGGGTTCTAAAGTTCACCGAACGTTCGGCTCATCCCTAGTCAACATCATAATATGCGGACGATGCTAGAAAAATAATATTGTATTTTTTTTTATTGATGTTTCATCTGCCTACTTGCTCCCTCCAAAAAAGTATTGTCAGCTTCTTGCATTATTTACCGTATTTTTCGCACTATAAGACGCACTTTTTCACCCCCCAAAAACGGGGGTGAAATGTCCCTGCGTCTTATAGTGTGAATACTGACTGACCAGGCACTAACCCCCCCCGTCGCAACCGCCGCCGTTTAAAATCCCTCTCTCCTTCTCTATGAAGGAGAGATGACAGAAATGTGCGGCACATCCTAGCAGGGGCATACCAAGAGGGAGCGGGGGGAGACGTTTTTCCCCGGGGTCAAAACATGGGGTGTAGTAGTGGTGCTATGATGTCAGTAGCGTGCTATGGGGTGCGCTCTGCACCCAGGTCGGGTGTCACCCGCCAGAGGTGACACCATCCTGAAGGCAGTGAGAGCTTTTGCTTTTTTTTTTCAGCTGAACCCCCCCCCGCCTCCCGACGCCGTGGTCTAGTCCTGTCTGACTTCTCCTGCTCCTTCCCCCACAGCTGCTGCTGTAAACGATGTCCCCAGTCCTCATTTCTAGCCGTTTCCTGGGTACATCTGAGCCAGCCAGAGGGGATTATAATGGCAGTGTCCTCCACTGCCTGAGGTGAGCCCTTGATAAGGGGGTGAGGAGGTGTGAGCTGGTATGGTATCCATTGCTCATCACCTGAGCTAAAATATAAGAGGCTTCTAAGGTGTTTGTGTCTGCCCTGCTACCCTGAGCTGATCTGAGAGGGGGGGGGGGGGGGTTGCTGTGTCCACCACCACCACCAGATATAGTGTAGCTGAGCTGATTTAATAGATGGGATGGTATTGCTGTGTGTCCACCACCCACCTATAGTAGTTATAATAAAAATAAAAAAAAATAGTACACCATTTGGTTCAGAATATTTATTTTTCTTGTTTTCCTCCTCTAAAACCTAGGTGCGTCTTATGGTCAGGTGCGTCTTATAGAGCGAAAAATACGGTAAGCCATTTTTAGTTGTTCCAATAATAATGGCATTAAAAATTTTGAACATGCTCTATTTTTTCGCGTCGTTTTTCACGTTGTCGTTTTTCATGTCTTGAAAAACGGTTGTGTTTAGGCTTTAACAACGTGAAAAAAAAACTGTTCATGCTCAGAAGCAAGTTATGAGACGGGAGCGCTCGTTCTGGTAAAACGATCGCTCGTAATGGAGATAGCACATTGGTCACGCTGTAACAAACTGAAAAGCACGAAGACTAAAAAGCGTGATTCGTCTCTCACCAAACTTTTATTAACACAAAATCAGCAAAAGCAGCTCCAAGGTTGGCGCCATCCGAATGGTACTTCCCCTTTATAGTGCTGTCGTACGTGTTGTACGTCACCACGCTTTGCTCAAGCATTTTTTTTCACGATCGTGTGTAGGCAAGGCAGGCTTGACAAGATTCGGGTTGAAAAAAACTTTGTTTTTTCTAGACCATTAAAAATGGTTGTGTGTATGCGGTATAAAAGATAGATACAGTACATAGCCAGAGTGTGAATTGGGTTAAACATTAAACCAGCTAATCTCAGTCAAGAATGAACTGACTAGTCTAATCAATTTTGGCAAAATGTCAGGATCACACCCAAAGTCAAATCTAAAACAAGAAAGGGTTGGAATTTGTTGGTTTGTTTGCACTGAAACACCTTTAAAAAACAATAACACTAAGCTACTAGTGATTATTATTTATGATAATTTAATGTTTGGTTATTTAGTATTAACGTGGCGCTCCTTACAATTGGAGCGCCACATTATTGGTTTATGTCTTCGGTACACTATGGGGGTTATTTATGAAAGGCAAATCCACTTTGCACTAAAAGTGCAAACTACGGCCCGGATTCACGTACCCAGGCGTATCTTTAGAGCGGCGTAGCGTAGCTTCTTTACGCTACGTCGCCGCAACTTAGAGAGGCAAGTGCTGTATTCACAAAGCACTTGCTCCCTAAGTTACGGCGGCGTAGCGTAAGTGTGCGGGCGTAAGTCCGCGTAATTCAAACAAGCTAGGCAGTGTGCGTATTTTATTAAAATTAACCGTGACCCCATGCAAATTATGTGCCGAACGAACGGCGTATGCGCCGCCCAATGACGTATCCCAGTGCGCATGTTCAGAAGCACGTCGGATAGAATGCCTAAGTGACGTTGGCGCGCAATGCCTACGACGAGTGAATGTAACCTACGCACAGCCCTATTCACATACTACGTAAACGGAGTAAACAACATAAAATTTGACGGCGTCGTTCCCTGGCCCATATGTTTGCATTAGCTGCGCCTCATATAGCAGGGGTAACTTACGCCGGACGTAAGCCTTATGCAAAGCGTGTATATGAAGCGGCCCGGCGCATCTATCTACGTTCGTGAATCGGCGTATCTTGCTCATTTGCATATTTAACATGGGAACGCCCAATGCGTCCAGCATAACTATGCGCCCGCGATACGCCGGCGTAGGCAAGTTACGCCGGATGACTGAAGCCATGTTTTTCGGCGTATCTCGCTTTGTGAAACGGCGCAACGATGCGACGGCGCACATTTAAAATTACGGTGCCTACAAGTGCAAAGTGCACTTGAAATTGCACTGAAAGTGGCTAGAACTGGCATTCCTTTTTCCCGTCGGGATTCCCGACTGACTTTTTGAGTGCTGGTATCCTGTCAAACAGGTATGACCAGAAATGTTTAAGCATTTACACAGAGAACACCAGGCACACGGATAATGTAAAATAATATAATTTATTAAGAATAAAGTAAATAACAAAAAATATAAACGCATTTCCAATACCACCAGAACTGCATAAACCAAAACCAAAGAATGAGTGAATAAACAATGAGCAACTACCATATACGGACAGCAGAATATAGGAAGCATAGACAGTGTAAGAGCAAGGGCCATATACAGAAGATCAGGCATAAAGAGCTGGGAGCAAACCAGGACAAGGAAAGGGTATACAGGAGTAGGAACAAGTAGGCAAGCAAGGATTCAGGATCAGGATCAGGATGCAGGGTCGGGATGCAAGATCAGGATGCACAGAACACAAGTCAGAGGCACATGGACAAACACCAAGGCAATTGGGAATAGCAATAGGCAGAGCTTAAATACTCTTTCTGCAACGACCATTAGGTGACAACTGATTACCAGGAGCTTCTGGCTGCTGAGGGACATCCACTGGTGGATACTGGAACTGCAGCTTATAGGTCTCGGAGCCGCAGTGCCACTAGCAGGCAAACCAAAATCCTGACAAACTGCCAGTGTTGCCAACCTACCAGATTGAAATTTACTGGCACGACACCCAAAATTTACTGGCGCAGCCACGTTTTTACTGGCATTTCACAAAATTACAAATTACAGTTTTTAGGTGAAAATTTCAGTATTTAGGCTACAAACAAGTACGGTAGGCAAATAGCAATGTGATTTAAGGTAGTTATTAAGGTAAAAGAACATATTTTTGTTATTTTCGATACAATAAGGGCAAATTATTTAGTCACATCACCCCCTGCCTCCATCCCCCTCTGCCACCAACACCCCCTGCCTTTACCCTCCTCTGTGGTGTCACAATCACCCCCTGCCTCCAATCTCCCCCTGCCTCCAATCTCCCCTAGGCCCCAGGGATGGACTGGCCATCGGGACAACTGGGAGTTTCCCGGTGGGCCGATGGCTTAGTGGGCTGGTTTGAGTGACAACCTGTCAAAGTAATGGCTGCGCGGCTTGGGCAGCCATTACTTTGAGCACCAAAGGGGTGCAGGGTGCTGTGTAATGTAAAGGGGTCCAGAGGTGCAGTCTAATGTAAAGGGGTGCAGTGTAATGTAAAGGGGTCCAAAAGTGCAGTGTAATGTAAAAGGCGTCCAGAGGTGCAGGGTGCTGTGTAATGTAAAGGGGTATAGTGATGCAGGGTGCTGTGTAATGTAAAAGGGGCCAGAGGTGTAGGGTGCTGTGTAATGTAAAGGGGTATAGTGATGCAGGGTGCTGTGTAATGTAAAGGGATCCAGAGGTGTAGGGTGCTGTGTAATGTAAAGGGGTATAGTGATGCAGGGTGCTGTGTAATGTAAAATGGGTCCAGAAGTGCACGGTGCTGTGTAATGTAAAGGTATAGTGATGCAGGGGTGCTGGGTAATGTAAAAGGGGTCCAGAGGTGCAGGGTGATGTGTAATGTAAAAGGGTCCAGAGGTGCAGGGTGCTGTGTAATGTAAAAGGGTCCAGTGATGCAGGGTGCTGTGTAATGTAAAAGGGGTCCAGTGATGCAGGGTGCTGTATAATGTAAAGGGGTGCCGAGGTGCAGGTGCTGTGTAATGTAAAAAGGGTCCAGAGGTGCAGGATGCTGTGTAATGTAAAAGGGGTCCAGAGATCCAGGGTGCTGTGTAATGTAAAAAGGGTCCAGAGGTGCAGGGTGCTGTGAAATGTAAAGAGGTCCCGTGGTGCAGGGTGCTGTGTAGTGTAAAGGGGGTCCAGAGGTTCAGGGTGCTGTGAAATGTAAAGGGGTCCCGTGGTGCAGGGGGCTGTTGTGGAGAGGGGTACACAGTAGTGACAACGAGATATTGAAGGATGCAGGGGATGGAGTGGGGTGTTTTTACATTTTACCGTGGGGGGGTGCCAGATATAGGATCCGCCCCGGGTGTCAAATGCTCTAGGTACGCCCCTGATAATACCCCCCACCATACACTCCACACCCCTCTCATATACATATTACCCCCCACCATACACTCCACACCACTCTCATATACATATTACCCCCCACCATACACTCTGCACCCCTCTCATATACATACTACCCCCCACCATACACTCCACACCCCTCTCATATATATAATACCCCCCTCCATACACTCCACACCCCCTCTCATGTACATAATACCCACCACCATACACTCAACACCCCTCTCATATACATACTACCGCCCACCATACACTCCACACCCCTCTCATGTACATACTACCCCCACCATACACTTTGCACCCCTCTCATGTGCATTTTTACCCCCACCCCACCATACACTCCGCACCCTCTCATGTACATACCACCCACCCTACAGTCCACACCTCTCTCATGTACATACTACGCCCCACCATACACCTGTACATCCCCATGCTTTAAAATGGCCTTTGCACTTTAGTACATCCCTTGTAAATGAGGCCTTAGTAGAAATGTAATTTTTTTTTGCGCAATTACGTATGAATTAATGAATGAATGAAAACTTATATAGCGCGGCACATGCAAACTAAATCGCCTCTGGGCGCTTGTTTTGTTCCTGTCTCCTTTGGTATCAAAAGAGATGAGTCTTGATCTTTCTCCTGAGGGCTAAGTGGTTCTCCCTCCAACCGAATGCTGGTTGGTAAAGCGTTCCATAGTCTGGGACCTTGGACCGCGAATCTTCTATCTCCTTTGGACCTGTAGTTGGCTTTCGGTATCTGGAGTAGATTTTGATTGGTGATCGCAGGACGCGATTGGGATTATGAGCTTTTATTTTTTGCATAAATAATGGGGAGAATTCCCATGAATACATCTATGCGTTAGACAGAGTGCTTTAAAAGTGATTCTGTCTTTTACTGGCAGCCAGTGAAGGGATCTCAGTGAAGGTGAGATTGATTCCCAGGGTTTTTCCCAGTCACAAGTCTGGCGCCGAGGTAAAGGGCATTTGCATAGTCCAATCTGGAGTTCACAATTGCTCCCACCACGACCGCAATGTCTTCTTTGGGAATAAAAGGGATGAGTCTACGTAGTAGGCGCAGCAGATGGTGAGATCGCTGACAACTGACCCTATTTGTGCGTCCATTTTCATGTAGGAGTCGAAAATGACCCCGAGACTTTTGACTTTGGCACAGGGGTGATGATTTTCCCTAGAATTGGTGAGGGACTCCAAGTTGTTGCAGGTAGATTCTTACGCTTGGCGTGAAACAGGAGAAGTTCTGTTTCGCTCCGTTGAGTTTAAGATAACTCTTTGTCATCCAGTCCTCTATCAAAGAGAGGCATGTCTCTAGATTGCGGTGGTGATCCTGCCCTGTTGCAGATGCGGAAATACAGTTGCGTATCGTCTGCGTATGAGTGATAAAGCAGTTTTTTGACTGCTAATAATTTCAAAAAGAGGACGAAGATAAATGTTGAACAACACCGGCGACAGGGGGGATCCTTGAGGGACTCCGCATGACACTGTGCGTTTTTTCAGAAGTGAAAGGTCCTAGCTTCACTATTTGCGACCGGTTTTCCAAAAAAAGAGGAGAACCAAGATAGATCGCTTTCTGCGACATTGGCTACTTCAGCAAGCCGAGTCAATAGAAGCTTGTGGTCTACAGTGTCGAAAGCTGCGCTTAGATCCAACAAAACCAGAAGACAAGATTCCTCCTTCGTCTGCGGCTCGAGAGCGTCGTCCCATATCTTGAGCAATGCTGTTTTCTGTCCCGTGTCCGGGGCGGAATCCTGATTGAAATGGATCAAGTAGGTTGTGGGTATCTAGATGCTGTTGCAACTGTTGTACCACTACTTTCTCCATGACCTTAGAGAGAGGCTTAAGCCTGTTATGGGGCGGCGGTGGAGTGGATCCTTGGGATCCAGGGTGGGTTTTTCAGGATGGGTCTAATTAGCCCTCCTTCAACTGGGAGGGTACTATGCCCTCCACGAAAGATTGGTTAATAAGCTGCGTGATAGGAGGTGCCAGGATGTCGGCGCATTCCTTCAGCAGCTTAGTAGGGATAATAT